>JAWNPS010000210.1:6446000-7079250 GCA_035047385.1 Drosophila tripunctata | reverse complement strand
TTGTATGGCCTCCTGATAATGTGATTATGGACTGCCAATGACCAAATACCTCTAATACCCAAAGGGATTACATATGGACTCAACCACTCGACAATTGAGGAAGAGAGACAGACAAAGATAGGGAAAGGGAAAGGGAGGTGTGCAGTGAATACTAATTGCACTTTTATTGGACCCCTTTTAGCACCCAGTATTTTGAGTGCACAAGAACCAAAAGAGAATCCAACATTTTTCCATTGTTTGGCTAAAATTTCGCATCTATTTGAAATATTCACAAGTGCAAAATATTTCAACATTATACACAAAGTGTTCATATATATGTACATACAAATGTACTATAGTATATTTAGTATGTAATGTGGATTATGAAGCGGATCTTCAAAATATTTGCCAAATAATGCAAATTGTGCAACAATTAGCAGATGCAATCTGTTTATCTTTCTTGGTCACATGTACACACATAGTACCTACAGTGGCTCCAGGGCATTATGGGACACGAGTTTTTGTGCTTTAAGTTTAGGAACGAATATTTGTTTAACTTTAATAAGCTAAACTGTTTTTCCTTTATTGTAAGGTTGAATAATTGCGTACGCGTTTTTTAAACAATTTTTTTTTTTTTGTGATTTTTAATAATTTTTTAAAATTTCTTACTTTAACTTAACTTTTTTTTATTCATTTATGTCAAATTAATGCTTATTTTATATAGATTCTTTATTTCGAACAATTTCTCTGAATCAATTTTAAGCTATATAAATACATTTTTAACTACTTCTTATAGATAAGAAGTAGAAGTAGTAAAATCAAATTTTTAACATAACTTTCTTAAACTCTTAACCCAAAAAAACTCGTGTCTAAAAAATAGAAGCTATAATATTATGTAAAATTCATTTATAGTCAACCTAAAAAAAAACATCTTAATATCGAAATATACCTACTTATGTACCTCTTCTAACTTGATTTTTTCTTGTGTTTGACAATACCCGGTTATCAAAAGCTCTTAGCTATGGCAAAGCTTTTAATTAAGTACGAGAAAAGTTGTTGGTTCATTATTATTATTCATATTATTGTAATATATATGATAACTAACTTGTTTATACTGATAATAATAAATAAATACAAACACACATACCGACAGATATAGATAAACATATACATACGTATGCCAAATATAGGTGAAAATAAAGTTCTAATCAAAGTTATCAACAATTGTCAATACAAAGGCAATACCAATGATCATATTTCTTTTTCTCATAATAATAAAAATCAATCATTTTCAGTTTTGTTCAGCCTTATTGTAAAAGACAACAATAAGCTTATGTTTTTGTGCGTATAAATACGATAATGCTCCCAAGTTGTGCACGCAGATCAAAAAATTGTCAACTTTTGGATCCAAATTTCCAAAAAAAAAAATAGAAAAAACTTTTTTGAAAATTTCAATATGTCTCGAAGTTTTCAAAAAGGAGTTTTAAAGTTCTTGACAATAAAACTCTAATAAAATAAAGTCTAAAAAGAAACTTACAAAAATTTAGTTTTGCGATAATGATTTAATTTAATTTCTGGGTATGACTTAAAGCTAGGCATTTGTCAGTCGGGCCGCTTGCACTAAGCGTCGTTTCTTACTTGTTTAAGCTTATTTTTGGGGCGGCCTGCCATGTGATGTAGCCAAACAGACACACGTACATCGAGACATATGCACATACTGATAATTGTCTGTCTGTATTAAGCATTTTGTTGAGCACTGTGTGAAGGGCACACAAACAACAACAACAGCAACAACAACAACACGCTAAAGCCAAGACAATAACAAAAACTACGCCGTTAACAAAAAATCAACGAAACAAATTTCTTATAAGAATAAAAAGAAGGTCAGGCAGTCAGTGATGTCGCCGTCGCTGTCGACGTCAACGTCGCAATTGCAGTCACTGCCGTTCGTTCGACTTCGCAGTCACGGTTGACGCCAGGTGAGCGATTTAGTAACTGCATATGTGACAGGCACATAATTAAATTGATATCCCAACAATTAAAGCAACAATGCATAAATAAGAGAGCAACAATAACATTAGGCGCAATGCCTAACGGAACGTGCAACAAGCCCACACATATATACAGTGCATTCACAGTGTTGCCAAACTAGCTTTTTATGCGTCAAATGTTTTGAAAAATTATTAAAACATCTTGTTTTAGAGCAGAAACAATAAGTTTTTGTAAATATTGAAAAAAAAAAAAAATAATTCAATAAACGATTATATTTTTATTCTGAAAAGCACAAAAGATATATATGTAAATACAAAGATACCCTGACCATGCTCATTTGAAACAGTCCCAGAATTAATTATTAAGGAAGGTCAAATTTAAGCACAAAAGTAATAAAGTCTAATATGTATATGCGAAACTGGATAAAACATCGTATAGAACACACTTGTCCACATCATTTAAATTAACCTTCAATTTAAAATTTTTAAAAATCCCCCATGCAACAGCTTTTAAATTAATTTAAAGCTTTATCTAGCTTTTTTTTTTAGTTTGTCGCTGGACAGAGCTTGTGTTCAGGCGGTAAACTGCTGGCAACACTGCATAAAACTCTGGGGGTAAAACGCAGCGGCAGCAGCGCTGCAAACTCACCACAGCAGAGAAAACCGAATACAAAAGACCACCACAAAGAGAGCGAATAAACAACGACGACAACGACAGCGACGCCGCCGACGTCGAGTACGAATACACGAGTACGAACTCAACGACTGACAAGCCGAAACCGGCTTTGGTTATAAATAAACCTTTGCCGTGCTGGTATTTGGCTTTCGAGTCTCTTGCGGTGCAGTAGGAGCAACAGCAACACAGCAGCAACAGAAGCAACAGAAGCGAGCAGAAAACAACAACAGAAACAACAGAAAAATCAAGCAAAAGAAAAACGTACATTTTACAATTAAAACGGAACGGAACGGCGTTCAGGCGAAAAACACGAACATACCGAAAAACGAAACGAAACCACTGTGAAAAGAAAACACACAAACAACAAAAACAACAACAAAAGAGACCAGACCAACTACAACAACAATAACATACAAGAAAATTGTACACAGACATTTAAATAATATTGTTGTTGCTTTATCTACGTATATATTTGTATGTTGTTATTTTTCTTTTCATGCCATTTTGCTTCAATAATTCCAACGGGCAAAAAAGATTTGCGCTTTTTTTAGCTGCTCTTTTTTTTTGGGGTGTTAAACAAATTATTAATAAAACTAAATTAATAAATTATTTGTGCTAAAAACGCGTGTCGCGACAAAAAAAAAACAAAAGCAAATCAGCATCCAAAATAAAAGATAAGACAATAATCCATCTGGAAAAGCATTACAAAAGAAAACCAAACTAAAGAAGAGACCGATAGACAGAGAGAAGGAAAATCGCGCGCGCACTGACTGCAAGTGTGAATTAGTGAAAGTTACGCGTGCGTGTGCAACAGAGTTTTTGTTGTTTGTGCCACGCCCACAACACACAACACCACACACACATAAAGATATACGCGCGATGAACCGATCAAACAGTTTCGTCAGCTCTTTGAAATGGTGGCCACTGCAGGGTCACAACAATCAAGCAGCCGCAGCAGCGCCCTCTGGCGGCGGCAGCAGCAGTGCCGGTTACTCACAATCAGCGCCCAGCTCTCCCACATCAAATTGGCCGCCGTCGCTGCAGCAACATCATAAGCTCACCATTGGCAGCGCTGCCAATAATAACAGCGGCGTTCACACAACATTTGGCAGCAGCGTCGCCGTACAAAAGCTGCGCGAATCCAAATGGTTCAAGCCCGAAGAGCAGCGCATTTTCTGCGCCGTCGTCGAATGCGGCTTTATTGTTGAGGTGCGCAGCAGTGCCGCTGCCAAAGCAGCTGCATCTGCTGCTGCCGCTGCCGCCGCCGCAGCAGCAGCTTCTGCTGCCAGTGATGCCGATTCCCTGGACATCGATTGTTCAGCACCAACACCACTACCACTACTCATAATACCACGTAATGGCAGCAGTAGCATAAGCTTTCTGGAGGCACAGGATGAGAATGAGACGCCGGTGACGTCATGGTATGGCATCGTACTCTGCAAGGTGGCCAAAGGTGAGTACACCACACACAACAGCAGCAAACCGAAAGCTAAAATGAGAAACAGAGCAAAAGCAAAAGCTCTCTCTCTCTCTCATCCCCTTTGCTTTGTAAATGTATAGAGTGGGGTGGATTGCATACTACATAGGGTACAAAAAGAGTATCGGGATATTACAAAATATCACGAAATAAGACGCAAAGACGCGTGCCTGAGAAATTATCAACAACTTATCAAATCAATAAGAGAGTGTCTTTAAATCGTTAAGCAGCAATATACTTAGTGTTATGGATTTGTACATTAGTGTTGTACGAAAACGTCAAAACATCGAGAATGTTCTTCTGTCGATAGATTTAAATCAATGTTTCAAAAGATATCGATTGCTTTGCGAGTCTTTAAAGTAAGAAATATATGGGAATCAAATCATAATAATAATAAAGCAAATATATATATAAAAAAAAAAACATTACAAGAAATATTTGTTTAAAATATTTAATCAAGTTGGTGGTAATGTCCAGATCCACAATAGCTAAATCTGTTACAAGTTTTCTAAACGTATTGAAATTTAAAATCACATTCTGAGCTTCGTTTTAGCTGAATTTCATATTTTAGAGCTTTACGAATTTGCTGAAAAACATTCAATTTAAACATTTTAAGATGGTAAAGTTGTTAAATTCAGTGCAAATGATGAAATCTTTTCGAAATTGAATAACATATTAATTATATTATACTTATTTGTTCTTAACATTTTAAAAAATTTAAGCTTTAAGACTTTAAGCTTTTTCTTAAATTCGAAATGTGCTCAAAAAGACTATTTTTAAAAAAGGAAGGGACAAAAAAATAAATAGAGTTCGGAAAAAGAGTTTGGTTGGCATGACAACACTGCTAAAAGCTGCTATAAAGCAATCGATTAATCGATGTTTGAAATTGGTATAGAAACTACTGGCAAAATGCAATTATTGAAAACGTTTCGATATAGTAAAACACATTCTTTTGACTTTTTTGAATGCGGCAATTAATTGTCATATAATTTTGAAATCAATTAAAATGAAATTTGCAATCGATAAATTGTAATTATAGTTTGATTAATCGAATCATCTCTATTTCTTTTCTGCCGTTGATTAATCATCAAAACACGGCAGACGTCAGAGCAATTAAAGGTCCTAATCTCTTCATATTTCAAAATGACATTCAATAAAACCAAAAAATTTTATATACACACACACACACATGTATATATATGTAGTACATATTTTTATCTTATCAACAACAAGAACAGTTTTTTTTTTGTCAAGTGCGACCAACACAAGAACGAACAATGGGCGCTCTGCTCTCTGTGGCAGCGCAAAACAAAGCGCCAGCAGCGCAGTTGACGTCCCAAGTTTATGAAGCGCACGCACGCACTCACACGTATTGCAAACGTACACATATACGATATTCAGATATTCGTGCTCACTCGCACACTGCACTGCAACATGACCATTCACAATGCTGCGCCGACAGCTGCCAGAACATTCCATTTGTATGCGTGCGCACAACACATCAACAACAGCAATGGGAACGGCAAACGCGAGGCGAGCCGAAGCAAAGCAAAGCGAATACGAAATGTAAACAAAACGGAATATTCAAATAAAGCCAGACACACGCACGCACACCCGAGCAGCAGCAGCAGCATCATGTGCTTTGAGTCACGCATGCAGCTTTTTGTTTTTGGTTGTTGCTTTTGCCTACTCAAACCCGCCGTCACAGACACACAGTCTTGTGATGCGTGGTGAGAGTTTAAAAAGCTTCGCATGCTTATTCACCATGGCAGACGAAGAGAGAGAGAGAGAGAGCACAGTGTCGCACTGGTTGCATCTCGTGCGCCCAATAATCCACCACAAGTGCGGTGGGTGGCCAAAGCAATGCGTGCGAGTCAGTGCTGCCAACTCTTCGGGTCATAAAAAAGCTAAAAAGCTGTGTTTGACAAATTGGTCTGTTTATCAAAGTGGACTTTTGAGTATTGGAAAATAATTTCCTCAATATTGGTTGATTCCACTAAGTGTGTGAGGTTGTGCTCAATTTCCGCCCTCTTGGCACTTGATACTTTGTCTTTAAAAAGAGCTATAAAAGTTAAAATAGCTAGATTGACAACACAGCGTGCAAGTGTGCGTTGCTCAGACTGCCGTCGACTGCTCTCTTCCTCTCTCTTTCTCCCTCTCTCTTTCGACTGTACGACAATCAATAGCTTAAGCTTTTGCTTTAAAGCGCCTGCCTTGCCTTGGTGATTAGCCTGTACAGTCTGCACTGTGTACACAGTTGCATTGACACAAAAGCTTATTTGCATTAAGCTTTAACGTCACAAAAGAAACTTGTTGTAATTAAATACAAATAGGGTAACACAAAAATGTTGATAAGTAGTCCGCTTGTTTGGTGACGTCACAAGCAACATTTATCAGTTGCGCTTGATTGAGGCTTATCGCTTTAAACAACAGGTGCCGCTTTTGTAATAAGCCTATGCGTTCAATGAACTAAATATTATAATTATATATATTTATATTTTCTATTCTAATTTTATGAGCATTAGTGTATGAGCAATCTGTAGATTAACAACTGAGTTCACTGCAAATATGCACAAGTATTAGTCACATCATTCGCATCAACCCTCCCTGATGAAATATCAAACATATACTAAACTATATATGTAGATAAGACGTACAGATTACAACATCTCTCTTTTTGATATGTGTCATATAAGATAGCACTACTAAAGTACTGCTCCCAAAATGAAATCCCCACAAATTTTGTACATGTAGTATTTCTACAATTTGAAAAGCGTGAGAATTAGTTTCACATGGTATCATAACAAAAAAAAAAAAGTAAAAGCACTAAAAATTAAAAGACCAACAAAGTGTGAAATACATCAACAATGCTGTTAGTTAAACTAGATGATTTAACCATAAAAACAAAACAAATTGCGAAAAAAAAAAACCAAAGAAACAAGCACATTAAATCATTAATGAACTATTATAATGCACATATGATATGATATAATAGTAAAACATACTTATTTTATATAATCTACACACAGCTCTGCAATTAAGTGACTAGTTGGACCAATTAGTTAGTTAACAAAATGTTTACACAATGTGAATTTTATGACAAAAACTACTACAAACAAAAGCGCATTGAAAGAATATGATGAATTCAAGTCGTAATGAACGAAATTTAAAACTAATTTCGCAATTTCATTAAAATAGTGCAGTTTTATCGAAGACTTATATGAGTTATCGATTATTTTTAGCGTGGTTTTTTTACATAAACTTTTGCTACAGTTACACAAGAATTTCCAATTTAAATCTATTGCCAATTGCACCTGAATCACTGCAATTGGACAATTGAAAATGAAAAATTTTCATTTGAATTGTTTTTAATTGTTTTAAAATGAAATGAATAAACTGTCTGTCAATACATCGATTAATTAATTGTAAATGTTTCGTTTTTCTATCCATTCCCGATAGATAACAAACCAAAACCGGAAACCATTGAGATATTTTCTGTGAAAATACGCGAAAATGGTACATACAAACTGATCAAAATGTCTTTGGCCGATATTTGGAGTCATGGTTGGGAGTTACGTATCAATAATTTTGCCGACAAAGAGAAGATGCCACACAACGAAAAGGACATAAGAAATCAGGTAAGATCACATCAAAAAAGAGGTTTTTTCAGTTAAGAAAAATCCAGAAATTTGCTATAAAAAAGGCAAAGAAAACAAATTGCTGCAAATTCAAAGTAGTTTTCAATATTATTAATTTAAAAATGTAAACATTAAAGTTCTTAATTAATGAACAACTTTTCTATTCTTTGTGTTGTAATCTTTTGCCGCTAGGTGTCGCTGGCACGCAAGGCCAAGCAGAGTTTGTGGAACAACAACAAGCATTTTGTGTATTGGTGCCGTTATGGAAGTCGCCAGCAGGATGTGCGAAAGCGACAGGTAACAACGAGTGCAAATCACGTGCTGCTGCATTTGATCAACTGATAAAGAGTGCGGATTAAAACGGGATTCGCCTATATACATAGTATATATATATATGTACATATACCATATGTATATAGGTGTGTCACAAATTTGTGTAATATTCCAAAATGCCCGCCCACAAAATTTTGATTCTCAACACAGCAGACAAAAAATGCTAAAAAAAAAATACTACAATACAATACACCAAGACTTACACCTACACCATATTATACACCACACCACACCACACTACAACACACCACACATTGTTGTAGTTGCAGCAGCAAAGACACACGCACACACACAACTGTTTTCTTTCATTATTCTTTTCCCTACTTTCCGCAACGGACAGCAACAAAATTAATTGTACAATATTAAACTGTTTTGTTTTATATATTTTTTAATTATAATATACACATGCACACACACACACACACATCATCGCTCGCTCCATTTTTATTTTCACCACATTTCGCCAGCTCATGGTGATTTCACCACCTGATGGCTATTTCAACCAGTTTCACCACCATCAACTGTCATCTCACCCCCATATTCAACATATGCACAACACCCACTGTGTTGAGTAGTGCAAAACTTACAACAGTTATATCCTATATACTATATCTTACAGATGTCCGAGTGCGTGAAATGGGGAAGCGTTGGCATGAATGCGGGCATGTTGCTGGTGCTCAATAATCGGCAAAAATGCTACTCCCACTCAAAGTAACTAACACACACACACACACACACACAGACACATACATATTCTCTTGTTTTTATTATTAATTATTTAATTGTTGTTGCCGTTGTTCGATCGTTCATACACACACATACTATATACACTTAAACACATGTACATACTGCTGCTGCTGCTGCTTTTGTCACAGAGAGTAAAAAAAGAGCGAACAACAACAACAATTAGAAATGCAAAAGTATAAAAACCCAAAGCAAAATTGTGATAAAAACAGCGACAACAACAACAACAAGAAACATACATACATATAAATCAGTGGTCGGCAGTTTCATCGTTGAAAGCCGAAGCTTACAATTGGCAAAAAGCAACAACAACCACTCGTGTACCGACGATTGAGACAAAAATCAACGAGAATGCTCTGCTTCTTATACTTGTTGTTTCGCTACGGCACAGGACTCAGCTCTGCTGCAGCGCTGCTGTCACACACGACTGCGCTTAAGCGGCTGCTTCGGCTCTTGTTATTCGGGTAAAGCAAGAAATCGTTTCGGACTTCGTGTCTATTTTTACTTGCCGACCACTGCTGTAACACACACACACACACACACATACGCATATATGCAGCTGTAGAAAAGCGTGAAAGAGCGCTAAATTGAAGAGAGAGCAGGCTCTCACCTTTATACCGTTAAGTGGGGGAGTAACGTTAGGGCACACACACAGTGGAAATAAAGTGATTATCAACTGAATATTGCATTAATCTTAAAAGAAATTGTTTGACAAAAGCAGTTAAACTCAAAAGGATTTTTTCTAAAAGTTAAACTATTTACATTTTGATCAAACTTTCTAGTTAGATTAAGGTTTTTTTTAAAAAAAAAAAAATTGAAAAAAGTACATCAACAAAGTTGATAAAAAAAATAAAAACAAAAACATAAAAAGTGCAGAAATAGTGTTAAAAATTTGAAGCAGTAGTTTTGAAGTTATGATAAACTTGGAGAGAGTAATTTAGAAAAAAAAAACCTTTGTAATGTTTAATAAAAATTCAAATAAAATACGTTACTCCCCCTTAAAAATACACACACATTTATTTTGTTTATTTGCTGTTGCAATTTGAGCTACAATATACATATATGTACAATACATATACATGCATATAGTAACTATATATGAAAAATACAATTGTATTCAATAACATATATGCTTATATATAATGTATTGTGTATGCATATATACGTATTTGTATATTTGACAAAGAGAGAGACACACTGTGAAATTCGAAAAGACTTATTAACAATTTGTTGATTTTTATTAATTATTATTTTTTTTTTTTTTTGTAATTATTATGAGCATAACTCTAAAATAACTAATATTATATTATTATGTTGTAGTAAGAATAAATATATACGTATATAAACATTTACGCAGGCACTATTCTTTGATAAAGATATATATATTATTTTTAGCACTAAGCAAATTGCAACAAAATCAAAAAAATATAAAAAAAGAAAAAAATAAAACGACCACAGAAAATACAACATGGCGACGTACAATATATGCTTGCAATACGATTTTTGCAGTCTACTTTTGTGCGCCGTCCATTGTAGCAAAACTCACCACACACACACACACACACACACACACACACACATACAGGCACTGCTGCACACACTCCCACACAAACAACATTCAAACAATACGTAACGTAACGTAACGTAACATTGAATACGTTAAGCAGTTTAGCGTTTAAGCGACAAACACACATTCATATATAATATGTATAAGTACTATAAAGCAAAAAATATATACAACATATGTACTAAATTACTGTATGTTATATTATATAGTGTAAAATGCATAAGTTTACATCTAAAATACATGTGTTTTTGTTTTTAGTTATTTTTTAAGGCAATTTACAAAAATATTTATATATATATATATATATAGTATATATAATATATATTTATCTATATTATACGAATATACATACATACATATATGCAGACATTTTGACAATTGTAAAAATTGGACTATATACTATGATAAACGTTTGTAAAAATTACTTTATATTTGGATATTATTATTAAATGTTTACCAACGAACAAAAATCAACACAAAATATCACAAATAAACTTCAAGACTTTTTACTTATGGGAAAACCGGGGGAAAAATGGGCTGTGGAAAACTTTCTAAACTATAAGATTTTCATAGAAAATTTTCAGAATCATGTGGTACAATGGTAAGCACAGAATAAAACGGCACTGACGTCACTGTTCTTGGCACTTTAAACACTTTGGTCGCTGTATAAGATTTATTTTGTATTTTATTTCACTGATATTTTAAGATTTAACTATCCGATCGGACTGAAAATTTTAGAGCATATCTGAATAGATCTGTATATCAATGCATACAAATACATATGTGTAGTGAGTGACTAAGGAGTGGCATTAATCAACTGACATGTTTTAAATTTCTCTAGCTAATTTACTATCATTCACAGTATGAAATCCGAACAAAATTTCTATTGTTCAACAGATTTAACAATAAATATTATACATATCATATGCAAATTTATCAAATATGTTGATAGTTGACATACATTTTTATAATCGAGCATAGGTTTGAACTTTGGTTGCCGATGGGTTTTAGGTTTTACGGCAGGGATTCGGATTCGAGAGAAGAAATCCCTAATAGAACCGTAATAACAAAACCGTAAACTAAATTCAAAGATTAAAAAGCTTTAAGAAATCTTTTTAAAATAAATAACTCAAATTAAAGAAAAAAAGAAAAAAATGAAATATGTAAGTATTTTTTTCATTTAAACTGAACATTTAAGAAAATAAAAGCAGTTCATAGTCGAGGGTAGATTTTTTTTTCAAAGTTAGGTTCGGAATTCAGAGTGTAATCTCTATAGACGGTAGTTAACACTAGCTACGAAAGCAGATATGTAATTGCAAATATTTAACTGTTTTTAGAATAATCTCATTAGGGACATGACTTCTGCGTAAATCTTGTCACCATTGATAAACTCATTAAAACTCACCTCTCGCAGTAGACCGAAGAGCACATCTGTGGATAGAGAGCGTTCGTGTGCCTCGTCCATGATGATCGCTGCATAGCTGTCCAAATCGGGATCACGAAGACTCTCACGCAATAGAATACCGTCCGTCATGTATTTGATGACGGTACGTTCCGAAGTGCAGTCCTCAAAACGTATGGCATAGCCGACATCCTCGCCTGCAATAAGTGAAATACATTAGTAAAAAAAATATTTAAGAAAAAAAAGGAAATGAAAGGAAAAGTTGGTTTCTGGTACACCAAAGTTTTGATAATTGATAATACACCGATTCTTCCAGTAACAGCTAATGGATATAGTATTCGATTGTGAACTAAATTTAATACAAATAGGTACAGCAACATCGAATATACATATGTTGCGCAAGTTTAGTTGAGTTAGCTTAAGAAAAAAAAAAGTTATTCATACTAAGGTTTGTTTCTACCGATTCTCCCTATAAAATTAAAGCGATCTGGGCGATCCGAAATGTATGAAATTGGATTAATGTGCTTAAAATATTTCTAAAATGCTTTCTATGCGAATTTTGATGAGGAATGAGGTTTTCTAGAATCTAGATTATAGTAGTTTGATTCCTGAAGGGAATACAAAAATTTATTCTAGATTTCATTCATACAAAGTACGAGCTTCAAGTTTGTTCGAATTTGGGGAAAAAATGCCCAACTGATGTGGTCACACTTGATGATTTTGATTGATTTTGTGTCAATGAAATCTAAAACTAATCTGTAATCGTTTTGGAAATCGGACAGACGGACAGATGTACATTGAGCGCTAATCAAGAAGTTATATCTCAGCAGTGGAGGCCAAAAACGCACCCAGTTGTGTGTCCATTTCGTCGGAGACACGTTTCGCCACAGACATGGCTGCCACACGACGCGGCTGGGTGCAACCGATCATGCCACGTTTGCTGTAGCCATCCTCGTGTAGATATTGGGTGAGCTGTGTGGTCTTGCCGCTGCCCGTCTCACCCACAATAATGACCACCGAATTCTCTCGTATGACATTCAAGAGCTCCTGACGTGAGGCAAAGACGGGCAGGAAGCGTCGCTGTTCGCCGATTGTCTTCTTGCGGGAGAATTCCGATTTACCGCCACCCGATTTGGTGTCCTGCATGTCGCGCATGTGATCGGCAAACTTTTGATCCTTGCGATAATCGGCGGTATCGTTGTCCTTATCAAATTTACCATCCTCATCCTCATCCTGAGGTCGCTGTACGCCCATAATGTTGCCCAGCTTGGTGCCACCCAGTTCCCAATGCTTCTTTTGCGCCTTGCGACGCTCCTTCTGCTCCCGATAGTTCCGGACAAGGGCGCTTCCTTTGCGTGCCAGCAATGCCATATCCGAGGTGGGATCTTTGACGGGTACAACCGGTTCCGGTTGCTTGGTAAACACAATGCGTCCGTCCAGAAATGGTGGCACTATATGATGCACCAGCAAATGTACACGCTCCAGTGCCTCCTCATCGAAGTCATCGCTCACATTGATGGAGGTGACCACACCGGAGGTGAGCATCCGATTCCTCTCCCACAGCTCATTGTCACGATTATTCTGACGCTGCTGTGCACTAATGCGTTTCTTGCGCTTCTGCTCCAGCTGCTCCTCGCGCCGGCGAAAGTAATCCGCATTGGTGCCACCAAATGGATTATTTTCATCATCGTAGCCCTCATCGATGTTATACCATTCGCGATCCAATCTGCGCTGCTCCTCCTCCCACAGATCACGGGATTCCGGATCGTTTGTCCAGGGTGTGGCTCCACTGCGCTTACGATCGTGCGCCCATTGATTATAACGATGCGCTGGCGTTGCACGTGTCGTGTCATCCATTCTCTGGCTGTGACTACGGCTACGACTCTTACTGCTGCTGCTGCTGCTGCGCTCGGACCAATCGCTTGAGTTAAAGCCGGAACTGTGCGGCGTGGGGAAATCCCAATCGGATTTACGTGAACCACTGCCCTCGGACTCGTCATCATCCCAGGAGCTATTGGAGACGCCGCCGCCAGCTGAACTGCCCGGTGTACCCGGCTCCCTCGGCGTATGTACGCTGCGCACAGACATAGAACGATCACGATCACGATCCCGATCACGGTCACGATTCCGTTTGCCGTCTCTGTGATCCTGTTCTCTTGCTCGCTTGCGTCGCTCATCGCCACGTCGCTGTCTGTCTCGCTCACGCTCACGATCTCTATCGCGCTGTCGCTCACGTCTATGTTCATCATCACTGCGTGTCGTGTCACGCACAGCGCCTTTATGACGATCACGATCGCGTTGTATGTGCTCACGCAGACGCTCACGTGCCTTCTCTGAAACGCCACCTGTGTGTGAGGGTGTCTCGTCCTTATGCTCACGCAGTTGCCGACTTAACTTCTCGAAACTCTTTGTGTCCGGCTTCTTGAAGGCAAATTCACTAACGGGCGTTGTGTTGCCAGCAGCAGCAGCACCTCCACTCGCACCACCCGCACCTCCATCATCGTATTCAGTGTCCTTGAAGGATATTAAGCGCTCGGCACGCGCCTTTTCGGCACGCCGCTTGGCAGCCAATTTATCGAGGCCCAAAAGTGATCCCTGCGGCACTTTGAAACTGCCGCCACTGCTGTTGGTCGTGCTGCTCTCCTTGGGCTTTTTGATCACCAGTCCGCCACGCTCGGGCAGGCCGCCGGTGCCCTCCAGGCGATGCACGCCCGCTTCATCGTCACTCATGCTAGTTTAGCGGTCAATTATTAAGTTTTTTTTTCTTTGCTCTGGCCCAAAAACGTTTCATGCGCGTTTCACAATAGTGGTGGTAGCAATAGACTATCGTTGCACTTTGCAATGCTCAACAACTATCGATAAGCATGTAATATCAATTTCGTTTGCTTAACGCATACGCATAAGTTATAGCCGATATTTGGTAGCAACAAATAAATATTGGTATCAATTAAGCTGGATGGTTAAAACTTGTATTTATTAATGGCAAAATTTACAACATGCAGAAAGTATCGATATTGAGCGCATAGCTATGCAAAAAGCACTGCTACCAGAACGTCACAAAAAATAAATAGTAAATATATGCATGAATAAGTTAATAATTTAAAGAAAAAGCAATTTGAAATTTATGATTTTATTATACTAGAGAACATTAATTCGTCTACTACATTGTTATTTAAATATGTATGCATATTTTTCGCAGCTACTAACTAAATCTAAATACTAAGAAAGCTCCTTTTGGTAGCAAAATTGTTTTAAACCAAAATAACAATAAACAATTGAAAATATGCATTCTTTAAATCTAGCTAAAATCATTTTCATATTAAATTTATCAAGCATCTACATAAGCTAGTTCTAGCTCTGAGTAAGCTAAAATAACACAGCTGTGCATAAAATTGCAATAGTGATGCTGCCATCTGTTTGAAATTGGTGTTGGCCACTGCAAACAAACTGAAGTGCAGCGCACGCTCTGGCAACGCTGTTAGCTAATGGCGGCGAAAGCAAAAACCTCGAAAGCTAGCAGCACACACAGTTTTAATGAGCTTCGTTAATCGTTTATTATATCACATCATATAGCATATATACACACACAAATTAGTCTTTGATCCCAGCTTTCTCCGGCACAGTTTGGCTTATCCAATTTAGATACGGTAGATTGCCAGCCTCAATGGGTAGAGAAATAACCTCGGCAACGCTATATGGATGATTTTCACGTACAAATTTGCTTAGCTCATCGATGCGAGTGCTGCGTGTCTTGATCATCATGAGATACTCGCTGTCCTCGTTCACCTTTCCCTCCCACATATAGATGGACTCGATTTGTGGTATAATATTCACACAGGCCGCCAACTTGCGTTCAATAATGCTGTGAGCCAGTTTCTTCGCCGACTCCTTGTCCGGTGTGGTCACAAATGCCACAGAGTTGCTGCCGGCAACATAATCTGTTGGTGCCGCTGTTGCTGCTGCCTCACAAGTCTTGTCGCTCATTTTACAGCTACTGATTTTCTGATTGTCTGTGGCGTAGGTTCGTGTTGATAAGGATGTGCACGTAGTAGCAACGATTAATAAATTGCGTACAATTTGCCAACGAAAGGGCAGCGACCTTACGTTTACCAGATATTGCATTAAATGCACTTTGCGACTAAACGAAACGTTACCAAATGAAAACAAAACAGTCAGTCGGTCACTAGGGCTGCCAAACAAAATGCTGATATATCGATATTTTGTGATGCGATACATTTTAAACGTTAGTCGCAAGGCTGATATTTTAGCACATTTTTAGCTAGAGCTGTTAATCAAAGACCGTTCGTTTAAAGGTGTATTAATAAAGTGGCTTATTCCTTTGAACTGTTCTGAGTCTGGGTTTGTATATTTACATTATCACCTTTTCGAAAATTTTTCCTAAACTTTAGCAACTTTAAAGCAAAAAAGAATTTAAATAGTTTTTCTTGAGATCAAGAATGTTATGGATAGTTAGGTGAGGTTTAAATCCTATTATAAAGTTTTGAATAACGATAGCTTTGCCAAAAATGAAGGGCTATATGAACGGAACTGCATTTAATACTGTATTTGAGCTCAACAATAATGTTGCAACAGAATTTTGTAATTTGCTGAAAATAGATTTTTTCAAAACTTTGTATAAATACCCCTTGATATTTTTTCAAAAAAAAATTTTTTTCTTTCCAAAAACTATTCTACTTGATTAGAAAATCTGTGTAGGTTATGAATATATATTCTGGATATATTTTATGGTTAGTATATAGGAGTCCCAGTATCACAGCATTTTATAGTACGTTTGACCCGATTCTACTATTTCTTTTAAAATTTTCCATGCATACACCTTGACATTTAGTTTATGTAAGTTATAAATATTTATGTATACGGGTATGATACGGTTTTAAAAAGATTTTAACATTTGAACAGACTGGTTACTTAAATCCAACTTAGTTAAAGGGAATGCATTTAAGGTACTCACCAAATAGGAATAAGCCACCTGTGTATATTTTTACACTTTCGTCAAGGTAGCTTAATTTTTTTGTTTCATGAACTTCCGGCAACACTGCTGGCGCCACACTTATTTTCTTAATATGAGTGCCTGTCTAGTAAAAGTTTATCCTTCCTAACTTTAAAAAACTTGATGCTTGTTTATTATTACAGTAGTGTTAATCCACAACATTTGCAAATGTAAATGAGTTTCCAGCACAAGTTTTATTTTATACGATTTATTTGCTTTTGCTGTTGCCCCACTGTTTGTGGGACTGCAGCGATTTACAAAAAAAAAAAAAAAACTATCGATAGATGCGCTTTGTGTGGCGGCCATTTAAAAAAAAAAAATGAGCATACCCTTGAAATAAAACATAAAATAGGCTTAACTTTGAATACAATTTGTTTTAAAATAACTATGTATATGATCAATGTTACATAATGTATGTGTATATATATATATATAGGTATATTTTTATCTTTATCATAATATTGTGATTTTGCGCAAAATCCTTAATTTGATGTGTAAAATTGCAGGAAAAAAATTGGATAATTTGAGTGTATAATTTATAATGTATAGTTAAGATAGTTGTTTTTTTAGTTTTTTGTTTTGTTTTTGAGCTTAAACTAAATTAATGTAGTGTTTGTGTTGTTGTTTTTTGCGTTGACGTTTTTTGTTTTGCAGCTACATATTTTACAATGCAATTCCAATTGAAATTCATATGAGTTTAGTACCTAGTCCGTTTCATGTTTGTCTGTTGTGTTGCCATCGCCAGCGGGTGCCGCAATTGTTGTTGCTGTTGCTGGCGGTGTTGCTGCTGCAGGTCCTGTTGCTGGCGGTGTTGCTGCTGTGGGTGCTGACTGTGTTGCTGCTGCTGCTGGTTGTTGCTGCTGTGGTTGCGGTTGTTGTTGCTGCTGAGGCATTGCATGCGTTGCTGTTGGCTGCTGCTGCTGCTGTTGCTGCTGTGCGGCATAGACACCCCCAGCAGCAACAGTTGCTGCTTCGTGCAGATGTGGCGGCGGCGCTGCTTGTTGTTGTTGCTGCTGCTGCTGCTGCTGTGGTGTTGGTGGCTGCTGCTGTTGCTGTTGTGGCGTTCCTGGTGGTGGTGGTCCACCAGTTGGCGCATGCTGCTCCCTTGCACTGCTGGCATAATGCAGCTGCGCATAGGGCTGATAGGGCGGCAGATGTGAATAATACGGCTGCGGCCTTGAATGCGGTCCATATTGCGGCTGATAGTAATGGGCATGTTGATGTGAGCCGGGTCCGGGTCCGCCGTAGTTGGCATAACCCATATGGGGCAGTGGTGGCGGTGGTGGTAGTCCAGGCATGCCACCACCAGCCGCAGCAGCAGCCGCAGCAGCAGCAGCTGTTGGTGGTGGTGGTGGTGGCTGTTGCTGCTGCTGTGGTGGCATATGCGGTGGCATGTGTGTTGCTGGCACATGTCCATGTAGCTGTGGTGGTGGTGCTACTGCTGCTGCTGCTGTTGGTGTTGTTGCTGTGGGTAATGCCTGCTGCGGTTGTTGTTGTTGCTGTTGTTGTGTAGTTGGCGGTGGTGTTGTGGTTGCTGCGGGCGCTTCGCTAGAAGTTGCTGCTGTTCCTATAATTGACTTGCCAGCGACCACTGTTGTGACGGAAGTAACCAGCACTGGCGCTGCTGCTGTCGGTGGTGGTGGTGGTGCAGCTGCCTTGGGTGGCTGCGGCTGCTCTAGCGTAACTGGCGGTGGTGTGGGCGGTGGTGGCACCGATGGCTTCGTCGACGGCTCAATATCCATGGGCTCCGGATCCGTTTTGCTGGCCAACTCATGCACTGGCGCTGGCGCTGGCTTAACATCAGCTTTGGCTTCCGTATGCAGCGTAGCTGGTTGTGGCGGTGGTGGTGCCGCCGCCGCTTGTGGCGGCTGCTGTGGCTGTGGCTGCGCTGGTTGTTGTTCCTCCTTGCGACTGGGCGCCTCCTCGATGCGCTGTCGATCCCGCTTAATGTCCTCGTACATGCGATGCACCATCTTTTGGAATGTCTCCTCATCCACAGCCGGTTTGCAGTGACGCTTGAGTTCCTCCTGAAACGCATCACTCGATTCAAGCATACGTTGCTTTTTCGCCTCGAATTTCTCCTCCATTTGCTGCAGTTCCGCCTCCAGTTTCGTCTGATGCATGGTCAGTGAGCTAACCTGCCGTTTGAGCACCTGCATACGCTGTGTGGTGACTACAGATCGGACATCGGGCACCACAGCCTCCGAGAAGATTTCATTGATGAGACGATGATTGCGTAAGTAGCGTGCATAGGCCATATGCTTGGCCGTGTAACCCTCATCGATGTCATCCTCATCCTCGGCTGGCTGGATGTCGATGCGTCTCTCGTGTTGGTTCTTGTTACTGCCACCGCGTGACGGCGTCTCATGGACATCGGCCACCTCCGCCTTGACCTTTGACTTGGCCGAGATGTAGGCCTGATAAGCGGGCGTCTGATGATATGCCTTCAATGCCTTCTCGTACTCCAGTTTCTCTGCCTCGTACTCATCGATATATTCGGTTTTCTCCTCTTCGCTCAACTGTTTCCACATGGCTCCAATCTTTTTACCCAATTCCCAGAGTTTTAGTTCCGGATGCTGTGCTTTAACACTGTCCCACACACGCTTCGAGTACCGCATATAGGGCAGTATCGGTTTCTCTGGCGGCTTCGGTGGCTTTGGCAGACGAGATTCATTTTGATTCTTGCTGCTGCTGGAGGATTTTGTCACTTTTTGCGGTGTAAACGCTGGATTACCATAATTGCTGTGCGTGAATATCGGTGTTTGATCTTTATTGCGATCACCGCCGCCACCTCCACCGCCTCCACCTCCGCCGCCGCCTCCTCCACCACCCGAGGAGCGTGACCGGCTACTTCCTCCACCGCCGCCGCCACCGCCTCCTCCACCACCACCGCCGCCACTGCCAGCGCCGCTGCCGACGCCGCTGCCTACGCCTGCTAATGGAGTTACCGGACCAGCGAGTGCACCGATTTGCTTATAATTGCTCGGCAGCGCCATATTTGTTAACATATGTCTATATGTATTCGTCTGTATGTTCCTCTCAGCCCAACACAAATACAATTTCAATATATATACTTTCGATAAAACAACAAAAATTTAGTTTAATTCACGCGGACGCCATTGATGGGTTTTTTTTCTCTCTATACTGAAAATTAGCGATGGCAGACAACGCGGCACAACAACTCGCAGCCATGCTGGGTTTTTAGGCGTTTTGCAACACTAATTACCGGCATATAAATTTAATATACATAAATGGTTTTGTATATTTATATGCAATATATTTATGAATATATTAAACACTTAAATTTTACTTGTAATATTTTGTTCATATATTGTGTACAAAATAAATGCGGCACAACAACTCGCAGCACTGCTGAGTTTAAGCGTTTTGCAATACTGAATACCGGCACATAATTTTAATAAAATTGGTTGAGTATACTCTTGTTTTGTCTATTTATATACAATATTAGTTTATATGAATCGTTCAAATTTAATTTTTAATATTTTAATCACTAACTCCATACAAAAAATACGCAGCAAAACAACTCGCAGACCATCTAAGCTTTAAACGTTTTGTAACACTAACTACCGGCACGTAAAATAAATACAATTAGTTTGTATGTTTAGTGTAAACACTGTAAAATTGGTATTAGTATTATTTATATTTAGTTTTTTATAATATTCGCAATGGCACACATAAAATACATTATTATTTGTTTACATTTAATTGTTAACTAGCACATTTTAGACAGTCTGGCAGCACATGTATGCACTCAGCTGGCAGCGCGAAGCCGCAAGCAAAATTATCGTGGCTTTGGTTTTTAAATGTACAACATCGTGCAAAATGCATTGCTAGAAAAAAAAAATGTTAATTAAAGTTTTATAGCGTACTATTTAGCACCATACTTTTTTTTAAGTGGCGCTAATAGTGAGTATATCGCATAACAGCGATAACATTTCAAAACATATATCGATATATATCCATTTTTTATTCAACAGCCAGCACACAATTCAGTTAGCTGGCAACGCCAAACTGCCGCCGTAATAAAATAACAATAACATTTTATCCAAAACAAAATAAATATGAATACGGCTCGCAAATTTACATTAACACGTGTGGCGCAAATTCTACGTAGCAATGCCAACCACTACAAACGTGCAGTTGCAACACAATATCACAACAATGCGGCAAGAACTCAACGCATTGTACTGCAACCAATGCCAGAACAGCAGCTGCAGCAACAACAAATTCCTGTTAGATATTACAGCTCTCAAACTGAAGCGGATTCCTGTTTGGATAGCGTGACATATGACCGTGTGTGCTCTGAAACATTGGATGCACTGTCGGATTACTTTGATGAACTGACTGAAAATGCAACAGATCTTACTGGCACCGATGTGGCCTATGGCGTACGTACAAACGTTTCACTTCACTTTATTGATAACCCAAAAGTTACATCATTTGCATTTAATTGTTAGGATGGCGTCTTAACTGTTAATTTGGGCCAGACCCATGGCATCTATGTGATCAATCGTCAGACACCGAATAAACAAATCTGGTTGAGTTCCCCAACGAGCGGACCAAAGCGTTTTGATTTCATTGGTTCTGTCGGTGCATCCAATACGTCCGGCAAATGGATCTATAAGCACAGTGGGCAATCTCTGCACGAATTGCTGCAATCGGAAATTGGCCAAATAATTAAAAGCCAAAATGTGAATTTTCTGCAATTACCCTATTGCAGCTGAAAACTTGTTATCCATTAACTTAACTAATTAGAAATTAACCGATTTAGTTCAATAATCAATTGTTTCAAACATAATTCTCAAATTTGTTTTTGTTTTTATTGCTTATAGCGTTAAAAATGTTTTATTTAGGTGCACAATGAAATGGTAGTTTATTAAGAACTAAATATTCGATTTATGTATTAAATTTTTAGCGGTTTTGTCGAGTTTTCCATTAAGTACTATGATTTCGCCGAGCACTTTATACATTTATTGATTAAATTCAAATTTTTACGTACTTGAAAAAGTCTTGAAAGCCAAGTGATCAAAGTTAAGTCCAGTATGCTAGACTTTAAGATACTCTTTGGCAGCTGTTCGCTTTATTTAAGTAGTGAAGAAAAAAAGTAACTGATATATTATTATAAGCAAGGTATCCGACCACGTTTGGTAAGCAGACACCAAAAGCATTTAAAAAGTGTTACATTCGTATAGAAATTAATGTAAAGAGCTCTATCTTCCCAAAAATTAGTTAATATAGATTTAGATTGGCATATAAACAATATGCCCGATCGTACAAATATTTGCATTTTATCATAAAAATTGGAGTATTCGATGTAGTAATGGACTGTACATTAAATCAGTTAATTCATCCAATTGCTTCCGAGTTCTCGTCCAGCGGTAATTTATTTGTCCAAGTCCTACAAACCGATCCAGAAATATTGGGGATGTTAGTTTCTGATGTCTTCATTTACAGAATTAGATCTATAAATATGTTAAACTTTAAAAACCAGAAAACTTTTGTTATGCCACTTTAAAATAAGAAAGAAAATTTCAGTCGACCTCTGGCGTCGTGTTCATTTATATGAGCTCAAACTGCAGTAGCTGCGGCAAGAACTTAACATGCACAAGTACATATTGTGTGTCTGTCTCGCTCGCACAATGTTATTCGTTTTCGTTGCTTGTGTGAAGCTAGCGCTGTACAGAGCCCAGCGCGCAGCTCCAATGTACCTATGTTATCTTTCTTGATTATAGTCCGATATTGATGCAGACTTTAGCATCGTTTGTTTATTATTTGTTTTCAAGTATACGCTAAGTTACAAAATTATACGTTAAGAAATAAGTTACCCGAAGGCATGCGAAGTTTCAACGAAATTGTGCTTCATATGGGCGAAGGGGCGTGGCATTCAAAAAACTTTGATGACATTATCTTTATATTGCATCTAGCAACCGGCATTCCAAAATTAGTGTCCCTAGGTGCCGTTATTACTGAGATATTTGCCAAAAACATATATTTTTTCGAGGTATGTCTGGTTTTTTGTGAGCGAACGGGGCGTGGCATCGAAAAAAAAATATTCTTGTATTGTCTGACTAAATATGTGTTTCGACCGACTAAAACGGAGATTGTAGCTCTTACCATCTCCAAGTTCTGTTTGTTCATACGGACGGACAGACGGACATGGCTATATCGACTCGGCATTTGATGCTGATCAAGAATATACATATATACTTTATGGGGTCCGCCACACCTCCCCTTTAGAGGCTATAAAAATTTAAGATATATTGTATAAGCTGTTTATACTTACTTATATGTAGAAATAATTCGTTGTTTAAGTTTAAATAAAATTGAAATTGAATAGAATAAATTGGGTTTTAAATTACTATTTCGCTCAACATATTAAAATCTTTCGCTGGTCAAACTATATCCATATCTTACGAGTTTATTATTCGATTGCAATATAGATTTTGGGTTATGCCCGACAACTCCCCAGACATCTTGAGCTACTCTTAAAAAAATCAATAACTTGATCTGCGCGCACACAGAACCAAGTTAAAGCATAAAAATTTTCAGCTGTTACTTGTTTTTATACCCTCTGAGGGGTATATTGGGTTTGTCAGAAGTATGTAACAGCCAGAAGGAGGCGTTTCCGACCCCATAAAGTATATATATTCTTGATCAGCATCACAAGCCGAGTCGATATAGCCATGTCCGTCTGTCCGTCTGTGCGTCTGTCCGTCTGTCCGTCTGTCCGTATGAACAAACAGATCTCAGAGATGGTAAGAGCTACAGTATCCGTTTTAGTCAGTATCGACCACATATTTAGTCAGTCAATACAAGAATCTTTTTTTTTTTGATGCCACGCCCCATTCGCCCACAATAAGCGAAAAACCAGACATACCTCGGAAAAAATACATGTTTTTTGCGAATATCTCGGTAACTATAATACGTAGGGACACCAATTTTGGCATGCAGGTTGCTATTTACAATATAAATATAATGCCATCAAAATTTATTGGATGCCACGCCCCCTTCGCCCACAATTGCGTTGAAACTTCGAATGCCTCTGGCTCACTTATTTCTTAACGTATAGTTTTGTAACTTGGTGTATAATTAGAGACAAATAATATTAAGCAATACTGAAAATTGCATCAAAATCGGACTATAATTAAAAAAGTTTTTTATACAAACTTAAATTTTTATCGCAATAGCAGTGCACTGCTTTTGTTTACGCTGCAGTGTTTACAAGCAGTGCGCAAGCAGTGCTTGTGTACCTAAAACTTACTTAGTGCACTGCTTGTGTGTATAAAATTTACTCAGTGCACTGCTTGTAAGCAGTCCAAAATGAATTCATATAATTGGAAACGAAGCTCAGAGGGTATTTCACGGTCGGCATGCCCGACTGTCATTTTCTTTCTTGTTCTTTTTATCAAAGTTTTTGGAAGAGTTTGTTGCAGTTTTCTAAATTTATACTTATAATTTATTGGCTTGCAGTCTATTTATATACCCACGGCACAGGGTAAACAGGGTACAACAAAAAAAAAGGGTCGACTTATGAATGATTTTCTCGGAAATACATCAAACAATTAACATTTAGTTTAGATTCTTCTGTAGCATCATCATTTATTTCAAGCTTATGTATATGTACATTCCAACATGAGATATATATATTTGCATATATATCCAGATTTTATATATGATATCATCTATAAAAGCTTTTCATTATTCTTTATTTTGTTATGTGGTATTGTGGATGGTGTTGCTGTTATTTACGTACTCAGTTCGAAATTTCATCACTTTTCATTAAACAAAAAGAAACTTAACAATAGTTCTCTATAAGTATATACTTATATGTATATAAATTTATTACACAGACACACACACACACACTACACATCAAGTAGAAAGAGAGGGAGTGTGAGACTGAGTGAGGGAGAGCGAGAAATAGAGATAGTTAGATAGAAAGAGAGACTGCTGCTTATGGGTGCCCGGCAAACATGTTGCTGTTGTAATGCGTTGACTGTTGTTGCTGCTGCTGCTGATGATGTTGCTGTTGCTGCATATAGTTTTGGGGGGGCATGTTGTTGCTGTTGTTATAGGGCTGCGCTGGTCCATTATTGGCCCAGGGATTGATTTGACCGCCATAACCGCCATGGGCCATCGGTTGTGGACCATAGTTATTGTAGTTGCCGCCCATGTTGAAGGATTGTTGCGGCTGCTGCTGCTGCTGATGATGATGATGTTGCTGCTGATGCTGTTGGTAGGGATTGCCATCATTGTTGTCTGCTGCTTGATCACCGCCATAGTTAAAGAAGCGCCCATTGCCACCGCCAGCAGCATATTGCTGCTGTTGATTGCGTTGCTGCTGCAGCTGATGCATAGATTGCTGTTGTTGTTGCTGCTGCTGTTGTTGCTTCTGATGCTGCTGTAGTTGCTGCTGTTGTGTCTTGTTGCTGTTGTTGGCAAGCGTGCCCATCAGATTGGCAATTATGTTCTCGGTGTCCTTGAGCGATATCTTTGGCGCTGCTGGTTTAAAGGTCAAGGCATTCGGTGATGATTGCATGGGAACAATTGGCAAACTATTGCCACCGCCCATCATCATTGCTGAGGATGATGATGATGATGTGGCTGCTGAGGCGGCTGCCATTGATGATGTTGTTGTCTTTCTGCCATTTGTATCGTTGGCCTTCATCACCAGATCATCGAAATTGTAATCATCATCGTCGTCATCATCGTCTAGGGTGAAGTGTGGTGAATTACGCATGCCTCCACCGACTCCAACGCCACGTGCTTGCAGCCTGCCAGCTGCTGCTCCTCCTCCCGCACCCACCGCTGCTGCCATCATTTCATTATGTCGCTCCAGGCTCTTGCGCAATCCGGATGCCACAGATGCCACAGTTGGTGTGCCGCCCATAGCCGTTGCATGTTGAGCCGCATTATCGTTGTTGTTGGTGGCGCCACGCTGCTGCTGCTGGCCACCAATTGCTATAACACGGGATAAATAATCACTGCAGGATTCGCCATCGCTGCTCAGCTCGGCAATGTTAACATATTTGCGCAAACACTCGACACGTGCCGGCTCCACTTTCTCCAGTTTGCGTAGATGGCCAATGAGATGCACTTGCTCCTCATTCGAAAGGAATTTAAAGTTTTGCAGCAATGTTTGCAAATCGGAATCGGTTAATGATTCCATACCATTGCTGCTGCTGTCGTATACAGCAGCACTTGCTGTCTTGTAGCTGCTGCTGCTGTTATTGGATGATGGGACCACCTCGATGCCGGCCTTTGTGGCCAACTGTTGTTCCACATCTTTTATTAGCTGACGCAGATCAATATCGATATCGTTGCTGTCAAAATCGATTGCTGCTGCTGTTGCCGATTTCGACAACGACGGTAAACCCAAATGAATGGGCACCTCATTGAAGTTAAGACCACCGCTTTGCCGGCGACCATGATGCGTCTTCACAAGCAGCGTAAAAAAGTGTATCAAACGATTCATATCATCTACACTCAGATCATCCAGGGAGTTCATTATCAATGCACTCGCCAACTTCGATGATACCAGCTGTCTATCGAATGGCAATTGATATTCCTTTTTCTTTTTATCGAAATTTCCATGTTTTGGATCGCTGGACAAGGACTGCTGGCCACCTAACGTTCAAAGGAATGAAATCAGTAATTAATTCATTTATTTTCAAACAATTAACTCTTATTTCTAAATTTTAATTTATAGATATATTAGTTTAAAAATTTAAAATCAACATTATTTTAACATTACATACACATAATACTTGTTTGCTGCTGGCGGGTAGTCCAAATTTCCCCGATAAGTTTCGTAGTTTACGACGATAAAACACTTAAACATCATTTGTATATATTTCATCTAGACTTGATCATTTCTCAACTTATTTAAAACATTTTTTTTTTTGCGCACTTTTCCATTGTCACTAAACTCTAAACCTGATCAAAATTCAAGCTGCCGCAAAACCAAATCAATAACTTAACAACTGATTCGATTTAACAGATGTAAAATTATTATTTAATATTTCGAAAAATAGTTTGGTTCATGAACCGCAAACCCAACTATACATATGTATATAGTCTGCAAATATTGCAATTTAAGAGTATTGCAACTTTCTTTTCGCTTAAAATTATAAAATAAATGTTGACAGTTTATTTTGCAGAAAAGATCTTTAAAAAACAAATGTTTGGAACAGTATCTATAATATTAACCCAACAACTTATGAATTGATTGGGTTTTAAAACCGAACGACTATTTGCAATCACAGAACAAGTAAAAGTATTCCCAGTATTGCATACCGAACCCAATAAATTAAAAAATATTTAGATCCTTAAAACGAAATCGAAATCACTATGTTGACAATTTATTTCAGGAAGAATTATAAAATAAACGTGGAAACTTTATTTGCACATAAGTTTCTGCATAAAAAAAAAATTCTTGAAACTTTATTTCCTTAAACATATTTCAATTAAATCGTATAAAAGAATTATTCTACAATATTTCGCATAAAACCAAACCAATAACTTGCGAACTGGTTCAGTCCTTGAACCGAAAGTCAAACTACAGTCACAGAACACTAAAAACAATTGATAAAACTTAATTCGATCAAAACCGATCTGAAGGAATTTCACTATAATTTAACCAAATCAACGAAAACTGATTCGGTTCCCGAAGAGCACATATTAAACAAAAAGTGTTGAACACTTTTCATAAACATACATATTTATATATTCAATAAAGTTGACATAAAGCCAGTTATATATAAATTGGTTCGGTAAAAACAAGCTAGAATCACACAATAACCACACAAAGAAGTTTTGAAACTTCATTTCCTTAAAAATATTTTAACCCAAATAAATTATACAAAAGCCGAACCGAAAACCCATTAAAATGAGCGGAAAACTTAGTTTTATTATATTTACTGATAATGTGCAGCATTTTCCAATGGAAATTGACAAGAGGAACACTTAATTCAGAATATTGCGAGTATCCAACTTATAATTAGCTAAATTGAACAATGAATAAAGTAGAGTGTTCAAGTCTGATCTTTATTTTAGCACACAGTTCCTTGCTTATAATATTGAAATAAGATCCAAAAAAAACACTATTAACACTTTTTTACTATACACACTAATTCGATTAATTCCCCCCTTTTAAAAAAGTATAAAATTAAGTTTAATTATTATATATTCAAATTGAATTTGAAAGAGGATAATTTATGCAGGATATTTGAAAACTTTTCACTTTTGTGCTTAGTTTATAAAACCTTAATTTGTGCGAAAAAAAAAATAAAGAAATGGGTTCAATGCAGCTCTTAAATTTAAAACACAGTTGGGATTTTATTGAGACCCCAAAATAAGTTTAACTCCAGCATTATATTGAAATGTGCATGTTTAAAAAAAACCAAAACTCAACCCAACGTGTTTGAAATAAAAATGTAAATAAACTAAGTACTAAACGGTCAGTACTTTGAAGTTTATATTGACTTTTTTTCGGTAACAAATATTCGATCCATCATGGAGTAAATGCAACTGTTGAAAGACCAACTGTGCTCGCAACCGTTTGATGCTCACCACCTCATCCCTACCTGGTTCAGATACTTACCCTGTGTACATTACATTGGGGAATCTGAAAACTTGAATATCTTTCTTTCGATGGAATGGTTTTACCTTTTTGGTTTTTTTTTGTTTTTTTCTGTTACTTACCTTTGGATGTTCCTTGATAAATGACGGTCGCAATATTGCTGATTAACTTTTTCACGACACGCACTTTTTGTGGATCATCGAGCACTTCGGCAATGAGAATACCCTTCAGTTTCTCCTTGATGGTCTCCATGAAGACACAATTGTCATCGTTCAATAGCAATTCATCGGCGGCATTCGGCTTGATCTTTTCCATGGCCAATGCCTTGCTCAGCAAATTGAGCACCTTGGGTCCCAGACTGCCCAAATGATCCTCGAGGGCGGAAAGCATGCGTAAAACTGTAACTACTGTTAGCGGACCTTCGGGCTCCTCATTGACATCCTTCTTTTTCTCCTTTGCTCCTTTGATGTTGCTGTCAGCCGAATTCGATTGCGGTGATGCAGAACGTTGACTCGGTTGACTATATTCCGGATAAAGACGTGGATCCATGACACGAAATGATTCCAGCGGTTCATAGTTTCGTGTTGAGCGTGCATATTCCTCCCTCTCCCTATCCCTATAATAATCACCGCTACGTCCCCTTTCCCTGTCTCCAAAATCATGCGATCTATCCCGATTGACACGGTACGGTGAACGCGATGAACGTCGGTGTGGTGATCGCGATCTAGAGCGTGATCTGGAACGAGAACGCGAACGACGACGTCGTCCTGGCATCGGTGAACGTGTACGCGAATGATGTCCACCCGGACGCGTTGCCGCAGCGCGGCCACGTTTCGGGGACTCGGAACGCGATAGGGAACGATTGCCATACGGCGGACGTCGATTGGGACGACGAGGCATTGCGCCCGTTATGTTTGTCGGCTGCTCATCATCGCTAATATCAATCACCGCCACGCTGGCAGCATTTTCACCATTCTCCCCGCGATTATTGGAATTACGATAGTTGGGTTTACGGCGTCCGATTGCCGCAATGCCAGCGGCATTTTGTGTTGAACTCTTGGGACTATGTACACGGATTTTATAGCGTTCCATCAGCTCCTTGGTGTTCTCCTCATCCTCATCGCCGAGTTTGAATTTCTGCTGTAAATCTTTCTTGATCTTATTGACTGCTATATTGAAAAGCTCAACATGTCGCTCCTTCCAATAAGTGATCCATTCGGGTTTATAATCATAGCTATTCGGATCACATTTCTTTTCCTCCTGCAGCTGCTTGTAGCGACGATTCCAAAAGAGTTTCCATTCCTCTGAGTAATCCGGATGCTTTTCTGGATTCGATTCATAGGTTTTGGTATCGTCACGCAACTGTTTCAGCTGCAATTCAAGCAGACAACGAAACTTCTCCCACTTGTAGCGCTCCTGGGCGATTTGAGCGGCCTGAATGGACAGTTCCTTGGGTGTTGGCAGCGTCTGTTTGGTGCCACCACCAATTGTAGTAGTAGCTGCTGCCGCCGCTGACTTCATCTCACTCGCAGTGGCAGGCGGTGATCGATTCACACTGGCCCGCAATGCATATGCCGGCTGTTGTTCCTCCTGCTGTTGCTTCTTACGCATCTTTTTTGCCAACGGCGGATGTGTCTGTGTCGCTGTTGTTTCCACCGCGAAATTGGCATCATCATCATCATCACTGGATATGGCATCCAAGGCAATACCGCCACCAATTTGCTTAGCTGCATTATCAGCATTATTATTGTGAGTGTTATTATTGTTGTTGTTGTGACGCAGTTGATCTAGAAAATTGGGACCGGTGCATTCATCGTAATGCAATTTGTCGCGTACCTGTGAACAGATCTTGCTACGATAACGACGAAAATCATCACCGGCAACGGACAAGACTTGTACATTCCGTCCGTAATGCTGTTCAATGGCCTGTACCAATTTATTGGTTGCATTCAATACCACCTCATTGGTATTGGTTGAGTTGCTGCGACGCAGCTGTTGCAACATTTCGAATGCCTTTTGAAAATGCGTTTTCAAATAATTCGTACGATGCGTAACCGATGCCCAGTGTGTGAATATCGAACGGCTATCGTTGCAAGTGTTGCATAGCACACAAAAATAATCGGGTCTTCCCTGTCCATCCTCATGCAGTTCCACGGCATATTCGGTACCAATAAGCGGTCCACCCTTAAACGTCTCGATTTGCTTCTGTATTATCGCCGCCGTGCCCGATATTTCATCCTCAAAGCCAGGCGGAACTGGCTCTCCCGATAAATAGCTCATTTAGCACAGATTGTCTCTTCTTCTTGTTCTTTTTTCTTTTGATGGAATCGGAATCTGAAAAAATGTCAGTCAGTTGTGTTTGATTCAATGAAAAACCTATTATTCGTATAGAGATGGGCGCGCAATTAGAGCGGAATTTGAAACTTATCGATGCATCGATTGTTTCTTCTAAAAGCAATGCATAGGTTATTTAATTTTAGAACCGTTTTTTAACAGATTAAACATGTATCGATGTCAAGTTTAACGATGTTTAAAATCAGTTTTGAGACTCAAATTAGAAATATCAAACAAAAATTTTCAAATTAAATCGGTTTTATAGCAACTGACTTAACATTTAAGAACAGAAAAAAAATTATTGTATATTGCGGATTCTACAATCAATGGATAATCGGAAAAAAATCTATGCATTTTATAAGGAGCAACAAGTGAAAATAAATATGTACTTAGTTTGTAGTTGGCTGTTTCCTTGATTTTAGCTCGCTTTATTGTTTTTTTCAATGTTCAGCTTCAATTACAGTAACTTTGGAAAGCAACTTATTTAATTTTTTTTTGGCATTTTTACTTATTTACCGGTTCAGCTGGCAGTGTTTTGACAAAACTGAAGATCAAAGCGATTTGGCAACACTGTGCATCGACATATTTGCATCGATGAGAAAGAGAGAAAATCACATAAAACAGCTGCACGCTGCTTTTCCATACGCAACTTCTATTCAAAACAAAATGCTCAATATGAAATAAAAAAAAACAAAAACAAAAAAAAACACCAATAGAAAATTAAAGTAAATTTTGTAATGTGTACTCCTTGTTGTTACTCGCCCATCTCTAAATCAAATAATTATTGTTATAAATATATACATATGTGCATTTGTATTTTGGGTTATTTACCTCGACTTTAGCTCTCGCCAATTATGTTATGTTATGTTTGCTCCGTTTTGGCTGTTATACACTTTTTCTTCCTGGCTAAATTGTATGCACTGACACCGAGAAGAAACAGGCAAATTGTACGCAAAAAGCGCGCACACACATATGCAAATACACGCACCGCAACGCAACGCACACACACTCTAACGCACACCAGACACACAGTAATACAGAACCAATTTTTTACAGTAGCGGTTTCCAAATTTGTTTTTGTTTTTTCGTTTTTTTTTTTTTTTTTTTTGTTTTGTGTCCGCCACAAAACGTCGACGTTGAGTCAAACAAATTACGCGATTTTGGTGTTAATATCCTTTACTTACAGCGCAAAATAACTAATAAAAAGCTCACTTACAAAATCAGTAGTCAATTGTATAATCAATACACTAATTTTTTAAGCACTCTTTCTGAAACATTGTTCTTTAATGGCACACACAAGTCAACAGGAACACAAATGTAAGAAATTTTTTTTGTTTCATACAAGTGTTGCCAGACATTCAACAAATGACAGCTACGGCACAGTGTTGAGCAGTGACAGCAAAGTTTAAGTTAAGCACGAACTATCGGCTTAGTTGCAGTTTCGATATGTTTAACCGGTATTTGGCGGCAATTTCAAATCGAAAATAACCATTTTGATGCATTGGTAATTAGCGGCAATTTTAAAATGCTCAATATTTAATGAAATCAATGATAATGATATGCAAACTGTGTTGATTTTGAAGTTCAATTTTGAAGGAAAATCTTTGCATATAATTAAAAATAATTTATTTGCTTTTCTTTTTCGTACAAATGTATGTAGCCCTAAATCCCTGTGGCCTAATAAGGTATGCATGGCCTTATTATTAATCATGTTCCATGACAATTTTGATGAAGTTATTGCACTTGAGCTGGCAGCTTAACGCACTTTGGCTTTGATAATGTATGTACATAGTATGTGTTAATGCCTTAGAGCATCAGATATTACAAGTAGCTATAAATGTATGTACATACATATGTACATATATTGTGTACTGCAGCTTGACAACCCCAACACGACTGCCAAATGGCAGTATATGCATACATACATTATATAGCCGGGTGCACGTCCCAAAACAATTTCGCACTCACCCCAAAAAAAAAAAAAAAAAAACAAGAAGTAAAATGAATGAAGATTGGAAAACGTGTGCTGTGATAGATGTAACACGTACATTCCTATCTGAAATGTGAGATGTGTGTGGTGTGCGGTATATGGCGGGGGGATGGTATAGGGATAGAGGGGGGGTGTGGCATTAATCGCAACATGATGATAATAATGACAATATAAGCGAGTTCACAATGAGCTGACCATATGCGCACATAGACAATAAAATAGTGAAATGGAATCCATTCAAAATAACAACACAACTGGTGCAACTGGTAAACTGATGATGTGACAGTGGCAGGGGAATATAAAAAGGGATCGGACCGGGTGGGCAGCAACAGCAGCAACAGCAGCAGCGGCAGCAGTCAGTTCTTAACATTTAATGAACACAACGGTGACATGAGTTATGGGCCATTTTTTTTTTTGACAACGAAAAATTGCGAATCAGCCCAGCTGTTGGCTCTGCGGTGAGATTTTGTACGGTGAAAGTGGGGGGGGGGGGGGGGGGGGGAGTCAGCAAGAGGGAGTAGTACGTAGTATGTACAATACATCAGTGCGACGGCATCTCGACATCGGCATGAATGCAAATGCTATTTTGCATTAACATTTGCAACTGAACAGGAGCATCACATAGCCCAGTGGGACCATTTGTGCTGAAAAGTGCACAATTTTTAAGGCACCAGCTAGGCATACTATGGGGAAAAGTTTAAAATTTTGGCATTGAACTCGTGTTTGGGTTTCTGGAAATCTTGAAAAGTTTAAAAAATTCCCTTAAAGTTAGTTAATTTATAACATTTATTTAGTTCAATTTGCTTTTGTGAATAATAATTGCTTTCAAGCCATGTACTTGGGCATTATTATTATATTGATTAAAACCTTATAATCGAACTTGGAATTATAAATTCAAACGTCAAAACTTTAAATCGAAATGCTTCACAGAAATACAAAAAATGTACATTTCTTAGTGCTATTACTAACTATTTAAAGTATCTAACTATCTAGTTGATTTAGAATACTTTTGTTAAGCTCAAAATTTTATAAAATTTATTTAAATTTCAACTTTTAAGCTATATATTAAGACATTATTATGTTAATTTTTAGATAGATTTGAGCTTAAATTGAATTATAAATAAATAAGTCAAATACACACAAATAATATATGTAAATTTTGAAGAGCTTGATTACAAAAACATTTGTAAAACAAAAAATTAAAAAAATTCATTTACGTCTTATTTCCGTTTCTGTAAATTTTTAGCTTTTAGTTTTATATTTAGTTATTATTGGCTTATTATAAACTTTTCCCGACAAGCTCAAAGTAAATTGTAAAAAGTACTATAATTTCGACTAAAAATTATAAATATTGACTTAATCTAACTGGTTTTCAAGCAAAATGTAAAGTCTCTGGCTTTTAGGTCTGGAAAGGTCTGCAGCAAACTTAAAAATGATCGAAATAAACTGAATTGACAAATGAAACTACTGCGTGTATTTGAACACAAAAAGCTAATGAATTTTTACTGCTGTGCACCAGTTTGCTCAGCACGTGAGTTACTGTTCTTTTGGGGTTGTCAAGTCACACATTTTACCGTTCTCCGTACAGACGACACGCCATGATACAGAAGATAAAGATGAGCAAATTCCGATAACGTTGAACGCAGACACACAATGTGGGGAAAAAAAGAGAAATGGGGAATAAGGGGGAGGTTAAGGCAGCGAGAGTGACACCCCTTTAAAAGTCAAATTCTCATTCCCATTCACACTCGAATTCGAAATCAGCTAAAGATCTTCAGACGATATTGCCGCATAATGTCTTTTAGACAAAGTGGCAGACATAGACATATCGTATATGCACTCATACTCTCACTCTTTATTTGAAAACACGCCTAACATAACTATGTCATGTCGTTGAAACTGCAGAATTTTTAAGTTTTCTATATTTCGAGTACTAAAAAGTTTAAAGTTGAACTTATCAGTTGAATTTAAATTTAAATCAACTAAAATAAACTATTAACTAAACTAAACTATTAAATTACTTGCTAGGCTGCCAAAAATAAAACCTAGATATATGTAACATAAATATTACATTTTAATAAACAATTCTTATACCCGGTCGAGGGTATGATTTGTTTGTTAAAAATGTGTAAAAGGCAGAAGGAAACATAAAGTATATACACATGCATATTCTTGATCAGCATAAATAGTGGGGTTAACATGGAAAAGGTTCGTCTGTATGCACTAAAAAAAAAGATTTCAGAGATGATAAGAGGCAGATGCATATACTACGTTCCATACATCCGCGCACAGTTCAAATTTCTTCAAAATTTTTGATACGCCCCCTTTGTCTGCATATCACAAGCCTTCAAATATTATTATTAAAAAATTCTACAAATTTCATCAAGATCGCTAAAAAAAATATAAAATAAAGAAGATTTAGTTATGTTCGTTTGTGCTTCAGTATGAACAAAATAAATCTCAGAAATGGTAAGAGCCAGAAACAAAATTTGTAGGCTGCATATGTACATATATCCGCGTGCAGTACAAATTTGCGTTTTTTGCCTATATATCGCAATATTGACAAGTAAACCTAATCGTGTTCTGTTAAAACTTAGCACAATTCTTCAAAATATTATTATAAAGCAATCTTAAAAATTTCATCAAAATCGGTTGTTAAACAATGAAGATATACATAAAGGAAGTAAGTTTTTTTTTTTTTTTTTTTTAATATTTTGTTATTTGTTAATAAAGTTAATAATCAATTTATGCCCCTTTCTCTTTGTAAACTTACACCAATTGTATCAAAATATTCTTTCTATTGTTAACAATTTACGTTACATCAATTAATAAAGTATTTTTTGAAAAAGGGGGAAACATTTAATAAATAAAGCGCTTACAAAATTGTATGTGTTTTCCTTTGTTGCAATTCATTAGAGAGGATTAGAGAGAGAGAGAATCAGTTAAAGGTTTCATGGCAACAATTAGAGTATTTGTCTGACTCGGTGTGATGTCAATTAAAATTGCTCTTTGTTCAAGTTGCTGTGGATACATTTGTACTTAAAAAAGAATGAAAAGAGCTGAAAGCAGATTTCTTGGCAAGTTGTGTGCAATTCATTAAGCGAAATCTGCTCGAATGCGAATAATGCAAATTGCTCTATTTCGGGCTAACTGCAAATGTTGCAAACACGACGACAAATTTATTTGCTGGTCCTCATGGGGACCCTCCCTACCCCTTCGCACTCCATTCCTACCACCATACCCCTGAACAAACCAAGTCCCATACGCTATTCCCATGCATAAATGCAAACTCCATCAATGAAATGAAATGAATGCCGTGTGTTTTTCGCAGACTTACGGAATTTGCACCGAAAGTTCAAAAATTCCATTAATTATTTTGTTGAGTTTTTTTTGTGATTTTTTGTGTTGTTGTGTTGTTGTGTGTATTGTTGTTGTTGCCTTCTTGTTCATTGTCGATCCTTTGCTAATTTTGAAGAATTCGAAATTTCTTAATGGATTCTATTTACGGCGCGGTCCGCAATGCAATCATTTTGCCTATTAGCTTGGGAAAGATTTTAACCCTACCCCTATGAAATACCCTTAAGTATGGCGTGTAGCACTGCTGGCTGAGCTACACTGACAGAAAAATAATAAGCGTTTAATTATTCAAATTTTATTTAAAGCAAAATGCATTAAGCAAGTCCAAAGTTCGATAAGTAAGATAGTTCTATAATTCAAAAAAATGCCAAAAGTAGAATCTTGTAATACCAAATATTTTTTGTACTTTAATTTTGTTAATAAAAAAGTGTCTAGTAAATAGTATTTGATAATTACAAGAATTAAAAGTGCTTTGAGTATGTCCGACCATATAATAACCTCTGCTTCTCATTATTAACGGGCTACCGAAAAATTGGTGTTCCCAAGTATTATAGTTACATTGATATTCGTAAAAAAAAACATACTTTTTTTATGAGGTATGTCTAGTTTTCCCTAATTCTAGGCATATAGAGTGTGGCATCAAAGAAATAAAACAAACTTGTGTTGACTGACTAAATATGGAGTCCACCTACCAAATTTAAAGTTTGTAGGTCTTACCAACTCTGAGACCTGTTCATTTATACGGACAGACTGATAGATAGACAGACGGGCAAGGCTATATCGATTTGGTTGTTACTGCTGATCAAGTTTGTTGTATATATCTTGTAGGATCTGCCGCGTTTTCTTAAATGCCTGACAGATAAATAGTATATAATACCCTTAAATAAGGCTTAAAAAAATACTTAAAAACTTAAAATTTTCATTTTTAATTGAATGTTTCGAAAATAAAAATGTTGAAGAAAAAAGTTGTTCAACTAAAAACTTTTAAGCAAAATGTATGCCTAGTATTCTAAACTTGTTCTATTCACGTTTTTTTTTACAGTGTACAAGTTTTCTACTATACCAGGTTCACCCTGCCCCATGCCACGCACACTCACACACCCGTACATACACAGATGCCACCTCAATGCACTCTGGCCGGACCGGATGTTCTCATTGTGCGTCATTTCTACTTATCACCCAGGGGAATACGACGGAGTCTGCGGCACAACGGAAGCGCTCCATTGCCCAAGTAACTGTTTTACAGCCACTGCAGCTGGTGTCATTCCCAGTTTCCACTCAAAAGACCGGGTTTCCGAAAACAAAAAAAACAAAAAATGAGAAGAACTTTTGCTGCATGGCCTCCAAAAATGCGTAAATCAAACTAAAAACAAACGCCTAAACGACTTTGCCATGAATTAGTATTAGTGTAAAACGGCTTTTAATAAGTCGGACAGGGCCCCGCATCTGTGAGTTTTGGGATCAGAACTGGGTGGTACATAGCTACATAGATAGCGGGAGACAAGTACGGTATGTACGTATGTACATACAAACGACAAAGTCAATTGCGTTGGCCGCAAAATGAAATTTTGTTTTCAAAACTTTTCCACACTGCAAAATGGCTCGCCATGGGCGCATAAATTTCAAAGCTTCTCTTTGTTCACTTTTTGCCTTTCGTACTTTTTTTTTTTTTTTGCGTCCGTCCGTCCGCTTCCATCACACTACCAACCCACCCCTTTTACCAAACCCTCTAGAACTTTGTCATCAAGCTTTGGCATATGGAAAAAAAAAGTAGTACGAAGAGCTACGGTCAAGCTAGCCGACAGTTAAAGACCATCTACTTGTGCCTGAACTTGTAATATCATTAGTTTTTTTTTCCGAAACGACCGTTCTTTTGGCAGCTACATACATGATATGAGTTGTGCGATTCTAATTAAATTTGGGCACTATGTAGATATAATAGAATAAATATCAATATAAAATAACATTGAAGACACAACCATCGAGTTTTGATAAGTAATCCGAAGAAAGAAAAGTTTCGAAACGACCGTTCTTTTGGCAGCTACATGATATTGTGGTGCGATTCAAATTTAATGCGGTCGGGATATGTTATATAGTACAAATAAGTATATTATCATTTTAATTACTCAATAATTAAGTTTGGTTGAGTTATCTGAAGAAACAAAATGTTTCGAAACGACCGTTCTTTTGACAGCTACATGATTGGTTGAGCGATTCAAATAAAATTTTATTGAAATAGAAAATATATTATAAAATTCATGATAGGTTTCTGAGTCTGGTAGCGTTATCTCATGAAACGGGAAAGTTTCTCATGCTAAACACCGATACGACCGTTCTTATGGATACCGTGGATTCAAATAAAATTTGGTTCAAGTTTTACAAAATGTAATACTAAAGCCCAATAAGTAGGCTTGATTGAGTTACCTCAAGAAATAAAAAAGTTTCCCTTACATATACACATCTGCTCAAAATAAGTGGCTCTAGCTCTTACAATTTCTGAAACATAAAGAGTTCAGAGTTTGTTACAAACTTCATAGACCCTTTCAGTTTATTTTGGTACAGAGTCTATGAAAAAGTATAGAAAAATGCTGAAAAATGTTTCGAAACTACTACTAATTTGAAATTTATACATTATGTTTATGTCATTTGAAGTGGTAGAAATGTGGTTACCAAAAATTATGCCAAAGTGTCGGGTGTTTTAGACTTATGCATGTGTATGTTACATACATACATATATAATAACTTGCAAAGTATTTGAGTTATGTTACTGAAATGTTTGCTACATGCGGCAAGGCGTGGCAGCGTGGGGCGTTTTGCTGTGGCAAGACCGCATTTAAGGCAGACAAATAAACTTTGACTTTGTCAAGGATTAATTGTGATATATGTATGCAAGCAGTATGCTTGCTGAAGTCCAGGAAAAAAGCAGGTTGAAATTATTATAAATACACATACAGCGCAGTACACTGAAAGACTTTAAAGGGTATTCAAAGGTTTTAGTTTTTACTAACTTTAGTATATATTGGAAATATGTATAGAAATATTCGAGACTACCAAACTTCTGAAAATCGTTTTATATTGATTTAGGCTTGAAATTTTTAAAAATATATTATTATTAAACTTCTCTTAAATGTAAAGCATATATCCCTAATTCAGATTTGACGGCTATACGACAATGAATCGACATTATATACAGAAAAATAAAGCTAAATCATTTGATTAAACTATAAAATTTATACTAAGTTTATAATAAATATGTATTATATATACCCGATTTCTGAAACAAGTACAAAATTAGTTTTGGATTTTTTCCATACCAATTCGTTTTCGATTTAGGAATCGGGCATATATATGTTTGGAGAAATTATACTTTTAAAATTATTTCAAATTAATTTTGGTTTTGTATCAAAATTTGTGTATACACTTTCAAAAAGAAAATAAAGTTGAAACATTTAATTAAGGGATAGAATTTGTATTATAACAAATATATATATAATTGTTATATTTATATATACGCCTGCAAGTCTTATTTATATACATTACCTAACGCTGTTAGTTAAATATATATTTTATATTGTACGAGTACTGAAATTTGGAAAACTTATATTATACGATATTTCTGAAATTTAGAAATAAATATGTAGAATCACACTAGAAACTAAAATATTTGTACAACAGCAACAAAATTTGTTCAAGTATTCCAATAAATCTTCTTTTCTAAACTGAAATGTACCACTTACAGCGTTTCATATTGATTTTAGCTAATTAACTAGTTTGTTTTTCTCCCAGTGTATGCGGAAAAGAAGTTGCTAGATAACTGATCTATGTAATATATTGTTATTGTTCTTACTTTTTATTTTGTTTTGTGTTGGTTTTTTGGGTTTTTTGTCGTATATATTTTTATTTTTTGTTTTTTTTTTGCAATTTCAAACATGCAACATGTTGCAATAGAGTTATAAACCAGCCCCAAAATTTCAAACTTTGCAGACGACTTATGGCATAAGGCGATAGCTTGCAGTGAGAGAGAGAGAGAGATGGATAGATGGTGAGTGAAAGAGCTAGCAAGCTTGGCAAATGGAAAAAACTTTTTTGCCTTAATTTTTTGGCGTACTTTTTCATATTTTTTCAGTTTTTTTTTTTTTGTGTGCTCTGCTCGTTTTTTATGCTCGGCCGCTTTATTAACGTTGGCCCTGTTTTAGGTGGGGTGAACTGCCGTTAGGTGCAGGCTGTAGGTGCTGGTGGGGATGTTTGTTTGCTGGCAGCAGCGCAGCAAGTAATATTTTTGCCGCATAAAAGTCAAAATATGCAAATAAAGCAGGCTCTTGTTGTTGTTGTTGTTGTTGTTGTTACAGTAAGCAGTGGCGTTGTTTTTGGGGGGTTGAGTGGTGTGGCAATGAGTGTTGGAGGGGGGTTAATACAGCAACAGTCAGACACTAAGACGGTCGGACGGACGGACGGACAGACACAAACATAGCGGGAACAAAGTTACTAGCAAAAAGGGCAAAAGGGGGTGAGGCATTGGGGCAAGGGCTGGAGCATGGGCTGGGGCTGGGCCACGGCAGTGAGAAAGAGCGAGAGAGAGAGAGAGAGAGTGAGAACAGCGTGGCTTAAATAATAAATGTAGTACACGCTTTGAAAGAATTTACTATGCTTTGGCAAATGGAAGTTATAAAAACCAAACACACACACATGTACATATATATGTATATATGTTTACGAGTATAAATAAACAATGGCCCCATATATAACAACAAGCAGCGAGAGTGAGATAGCAACATTTGCTGCAGATAGAGTGGCAGAGAGGTAGCGGCATTTCTCCATATTGTTGCTATAATCAGCGGCTGCTTTGATTCATCTGCATGCACGCGCGCATTGCCGTTAGTAATGGTAGGGGGGGAGGGGGGCACCACCACCATGAACATCAACATCAAGTCAAAGGCAAAGCCTCTCACACATACTACGTGCATATGTAGCGATTGCCGTGTTTTCATAGCTATAGCCATAGCCATAGCCAAAGCTAAATCCATAGGCAATGCCATAGAGCAGGGGCAATGCCACCCCTTCATCCAGCCACACATCCTCATTGCCATCATATCAAAGTCAGCATAGAACAGCACAGCACAGCACAGCAACCACCACCACAACAACAGAATGAACAGCAACAACAATAACAACAACAACAACAGCAGACACACAACAGACTCCGTGACTCCGTCGTGTGTTGGCTCTCGCTCGCCCAGGCGCAACTTCAAGCTCCAACATCGAACATTGCTTGCCTGCACTGTTAGCGATGACACTGCCTGATGCACGATAAAGCGCACGCTTTGACTTTGCCACGCCTGCAGGGTCCAGGTTCGCCAAATATTTAATGTTAAAGTACCAAATTTTCGATAAAATTCATCTTTTCAACAGTTACTAAAAGTAGTGCCTACTTTAAGGGGCTGTAGCGCCCATATCCAAAATCTTTTGGATTTTTAACTCTTGGAGAGTTCTCTATCGATTTCGTATTTTACTTTTGTCGAACACTTCCGTCAAAAAAATGATTTTTGCCAAGCTTTTCGGGCAGAGGCGCCACTGGCGCTGTTAGGTAAGCAAATTCACAGGCTAATTTTCGACGTGCACACATATAAACTAATTTATCGCTACACTCAGCATGTTTATAATTAAGGAGTAATACACAATATAAAAGTGATGGTTTGTTTATTTGTTGCATATGTTTCTTGATGAAATTTAGTACTCAAGCGTACATTCTCTTTATGTGCACACAAAATTTCATTCTAATCGGACCACTATATAATACTTATATATATCACTAGGAACAATCGGTTGTGAATGCTTTGTACAAATATCTTTTCTGTCTATTGATTTCAACTAAATTCACATAACATGCATTTGTAATCATTCCACATTTGCTAACCAAATTTCATTTAGATCGAACAACTAAATCGAATGTCTTCTTTTGTATTTTTTTTTTAATAATTGTGTAGTGATCGCCAATGTAAACTATTACAAAACAACCTAAGTCACAAGACAAAAAAAAAAATTTCAGTCTTTTCAGGATTATTTTTTTTTGTCACCAGAATATGTAATAAGTATACTACAACTAGATTTGAATTTTAAATAGAACTTCGTTCTGAAAAACTGTATTAAATGTAGCATTTTTAATGTAACATTTTACAATTGCACTTAAATATTTAAATTTAATTTAATGTTTAAAATTAGAAATTTGAGTTCTTAGTTTAATATTCCGTCTTTTTCATACTAAATATTATTTATATCTTTTAACTATTATTTGCACTATGCCTCTAGTGGAGTTGCTCCAACCATTTTAACTTTTCGATATTTCTTACCACTGTATAGTAGTGCCCAAAGAGCAGTGAAATGTCAACTTGGTCGCGCAGTTGCTTCAAACCTTAACACGACGTGCGCTCATCGCAAATGCAGTTGAATATTGTTTCGAGCATGTTCGAGTTGGATGTTGGTACTCGTGCTCGAACAACAACCACCGACTGACGCCCCTTTTAAGCATGTGCGGTCAGTGTTGCTCTATCTCAGAGTGGTCTTGTCAACAAATTTAGCCGCAAAATGGATAAAAATATGTAGTTAATAATAAATGCAAATAAGAGTGTTTTTAATTTAATTTTATTTGTTAAATTAGGCTTATAAAACATTAATATAATATTTGCGCTAGTTGTGTTGGCTGTTGTTATGTTATTATAAAATGTAGCTTTTTTCTAGCTAGAGCAGCTGTTTGCTCAGCTATTAATACGACAGCCCTTTTTTGGCTTTGCTCTGCTCTGCTCTGCTCTGCTCTCCGGGTTCGTTTGTTCGTTTGCATGTTGTATGTGAGTAAGTGTGTGTGTGTGTCTGTTATCTCGCAGCCTGGTTCTGGTTCAGTTTTCGTTTTCCGTTAGTGCAGCATTTATCCTCGACGACGTTAGTTGGTTTTCGCCTTCGCCCTCTGTCATTGTCACTGTTGCTGTCGCTGTTGGTGTCGGTGTCGCTGCCGCAGTATCCGTTGTCGTTGTCGTTGTCGTTGTCGTCGTCGCCTTCGCCTTGTCGCCTGGTGTTCTTGTTGTTATTATTATTACTTTTTTTTTCATTGCTGCTGCTGTCGCTGCTGCCGCGCTGCTGCTCTTGTTTTGTGTGTGCACGTTTTATTTATTGTTGTCGTGTGTTGTTTGTTTGTGAGCGTGTTGTTGTTTTTTTTTTATATACTTTTTTTTGTTGTTGTGTGTGCTATGGTGTCACTGCCAGTGCCAACTTACCTGAGTATGCTGCTCAAATAAAAAAAACTTAAACAAGGTGCGCAGAAGAGAAGAGAAGAGAGAGCAAAGTCAGAGCTGGAGTCGGAGTCGGAGTCGGAGTCAGGGCCATACAACAGCATGTTGTTAACTACTACCGCCCCAACGCGCCTGCCAAACAAAGTGCCAGCCCTGGACTAACCAATAAGTAAACCAACAACAACAACAAAAACAGCAACAACTACATACTACAATACTTCAACAACAAAAAAAAAAGGAAAAGGAAAAACTAAACGAAACTAAACTAAACGACGTCTTCGTTGATTGTGTGCTGCTCGGTGTGTTTTATTTACAGTTAGTACTCTTCGTGAACACAGACACACACAAATAAACAGAGACGTATACATTCACAGCATGTGCGAGCTTTCAGTGCATTTATTGTTGTTGTTCTTATTGCATCAAAGGCATATGCAAAAGCAAAGCCAAAAGCAATAAAACAATAACAACATCGCATATATGTTGCGCTGCTTCACTAACTGCAGTCGACGTCAACGTTGACGTCGCTCTGTCGTCACACTCGTCGCATATTATGAAGATGAACAACAACAACAACAACAACAACAGCAGCATTCAGCACTTGATACAAAAATAAACAAACAAAATCAATCAATTAATCAATCTGTGCACGCCCTCAAATCTACGCCCCACATTCACGCCCACGCGCATACATAGATACAACAAGAAGAAGAGCAAGGGATTGAAAGTGGAATTGGAATAGGAAGAAGAAGAAGAAGCAGAAGCAGCAGCAAAACAACAATGTTTCAAGCATTTGCAATACTTGTGCTGCTTCTAGCTGTTGCCGCCCAAGCGGATCAACAACAACAACAGCAACAACAACAACAATATGCAGCTAATGCGGATGCTGCCGCCGAATTGCAGGCAACAGAGACGGCAGCAACACCATTTGGCAGCAAAGAGCTAAACAGATGCCGCCAAAGCTGCTATCAGCAGGTAAGCCTCTATACTCTATACTCTACTTCACTCCGCACTTTTCCATTTCCCCCCGCTGAGTTGGCCACTAACGATAAGAGAGAGAGAGAGACTCGCCACTTGATGGACACTTCTATGCGCTCGACTAAGCGCAAGTTGCTGTCGCCGCCGCCGACGACGCCGTCGCCGAGTCGAGTCAAAATGTGACTCCTCTCAAGGCCATGTCGAGTCCATAAGTAGCATTACCCAAAAATTAGAGATGTAAGTCAGTCAGTCAGTCAATTGCACATCGATTCTAAAATCGAGTATTCCGATACATTAATTTATTTAAACGTCGATTTTGAGTCTGTTCAGAAAGTTTTTTTACTCGAGTTTTGATTTAACAAAGTGTCAAAGGATTTAAATCGGTGTTGAACAAAATATTGAATTTATTTCGAATCCTTAATTTGACAATTGCAGTAGTATCCGGTTAAAGCGTTCGTTTCCAGCTATTATAACGAAAATTCTATGTGTAATGTGTTTTGTAATCGATTTAAAATCGAACTAAAATTAGTTTATGCACGATCAATGTCAGCATGATTATTAGATCATTAAGCTATTACCCTTTAGCTATTGAAACAGTATCCGCATTTAAATGCAATAAGCCACATATCGATACAATTTGTAAAGTTTATTATCGATATAGCTACTTATTATACATAAAACATTTCTTTGTTTGAAAACAAGTGATAAGTGTTTCTATATAAGTTGCCCAAAAGAATTTATAGATTTGCAAAGCCGACTTTATTGTAAGTCGCAATTTATATTAATCGATTAGTCGATAACATCAAACTAAGAATTTAAGTAACATTGTTAATGTAAAATTTAACTAATAATTTAATTCAATTAACTAGAAATGCATTTAATATTACTCCAAGCAGTTCAAAAATTGTATGGTAAAATGCATTTAATGGTTATAATTCAAAAAACATTGTCGATATATATTTGTTTTTCCCATCACTAACCGCCAAACGCAGCTACCCAAAAACTCCAAAACTCAATGACAATGCTCTGACAAGACAAGACAAGGGACGAATCGGTGAACATTTTTTATTTTCTTTATATTTTTATGCGGCCTCTGTGCTTCTTGGCTTTATCAGTGCGCTGACATCGCTGCTTCCCAGGTAGCTAGAGAGAGCTCCGACATTGTCATTGTTGTTTCTGTTGTTGTTGTTGCCAGTTGACAATGTCAGCTGGGTGGTCCATGGCAGTCATAGAGCGCTTGCTAATAGAGATTAGGTAACTTGGGAGGGATCTTAGATCAAAATGGGCTGCTGCTGCAAGTAACCCCTAAAGGCCAATTTTGGGTGTGTGCAGAATTCCGATAATTTTCAAACAGTTCTTTGAAGCATTATCAAAACTAGTATTTAAATCAATTGTCGGGCACCACAAAAAAAAAAAAAAAACAAGTTTTTTGAAAACCCTATAAATTAAAAAAACAGTTCAACTTTGTCAATGTCGGAGTTTATCATCCCTGCTGCAAATTCTTGACATTTTCTTTGAGTTAAAGTAATTAATTTCAATTTGCTATGGACTTTAATCAAAATTAAACTTGTGCTGATTAAGCAATAACATTATTGTAAACGAATACCGTTAAAATTAGTTTTTTTTTAAGAAGGAATATTTAGTATTTTTCTCAATGTTTAAAAAGAAAATTTAGCTACTTGGAATGATTTTGAAATTTAAGAACAACAGAATCGAATTTGTTGAAATAACTAGTAATATTTACTTTATAAAGTTAACAAACATGTATTCAAAGGTCAAAGAAGCATACATATTTTTTAATGACTTTCCAAAAAAAAGCACCCTTAACAGTAGTCTCCATATGTTTTGTGGAAAAACTATTTCAGAGGCATAAAAGCGAGTTCCCTTCGAGCAGTACAAAACGCTTTTGTCATCGTCAAACTACTTACTTTGGATTCAGCATCCTACTAGTATTTTGGGGTAGTGGAAACCCTTGAAATTCTCAGACATTGAAGACATAAAACATTCCATTAAATGACTGTTAAAAACTCTTAATAGGTCTTAAGAGTGTGGTGTGTTTTAGTCAAGTTAAATGTTGTCAGACTTTAGGTAAACTATACTCTGTTGAACCCTCGTAAACCATCATCCAAATTTTATGAATCTTTGTAAAAGATTCAGCAGCATTCATGTATGTATAGTACCATTAAAAACTATTACTGAGCAACTTGAGTGGTTCCGATTTATCGTCGACTATAACCTTGTCAAAGGTAAACATTATCAAAATTTTCGAATTCCTTTTTGCCCTTTGCTTTCAGAACTTGTTCTGACTCAGCATCTGAAGAGATTTTTCGGGTAGAGTCAAGCTATTTAATTGAATGGCTATTAAAAGTTGAACTCTTGTTTGATAAAAATGTATTTGAATTTAAGATAAGCTGTAACAAATCGTCGAATGACTACCATTTTTAAAGTTTAAAATTAATTTATGCTCCAGTTACATCCAACATTCAAGTTTGATTAATTTGTCACAACACAAAGTTGTTTGGTGTCTGAATATTTTATGGATTTCTCTCTCTTAATCTTTTGTTAGGTTGAAATTGGTATTTCCACGAAATGAACAACTTTTCGGTTGAAATATAGAGAGAAAAAAGTTTTTTTTTTGTAGATAACTTTTGTTAGAACAGATATGAAATGATTGCAATAGTATTTTGTTAGAAATAATTAATACCCTTTTCATATATACACATGCTGTATTCAATTAAAATGTTAGACCGTGTGCGATAACTAAGTGCAGTGGTCTAGTCGGTTTGCCAGGCATGTCTGTTACTATCGATTTTAGAATCAGATTTTAAAAACTGTCAGCTTAAAGTCAATGCATCAAAAAAATGCGATAATCCATCGATACATCGACATATACAATATCGAGTTAAAATCGAAGAAAATAGCCTCATCGAAAATGATTATGAAATTATGATTTTTGTGTTTTTTTTTTGCTGCATTTCTGGAATATTTCAGCATTAATAACCGATTTCATATAGGTATTTAGATCGTCTATGCCGCAAGCAGATCAAATGTACGCTACCATCCTATCAAATTGTTTATAATCGTTTTAAAAAACGCATAATCTGATAAATCTTTGGGATATTTTAACCAAACTCACACAATAGGTGTATGATATCAAACTAAGTATGCTTAATAAATTTTACTACAATCGTAAAACTATATTAGAAATTTAACTCTCACATAAGTGGTCTCTCACAAACAATAGTTTTGACTCTGAGAAACTTATGTTTTTTAACCAAATTCAGTTTTTTTTTTATATCGAACAACTATAGAAAATAAATATCAGTGTTCATTTTAAATATCCAAAGCAAATACACAGTCTCTTACGGTCGACTTGCACACGCTGTAGTTTTGTTTTTAATGAAAACAATCGCAATCTCCCATTGAACTTGATGAAGAGGGTGATTTTTCAATTGGGATTTGTTATTAAACGTCGGACGTTGTAAAGCTGACCATAACTTGAATCACATCCACAAAATCTGCGTAAATTAGAGTAAGAGATTTTCACAGATTGAAATCGTTATTTTCAATACAATGACTTAGGTTTTCTCTGTGTGTGTGTGTGTGTTTTTAGCCCCAAACCAGCGACAGAAATTTCCGCTTGATAGGAATCTTTTTGATTTTCACAGAATATATAAAAAAAAAGGAAAATCAATAAAAAGACATTAAAAGCGGTGAAAAGCGGTTACTTTTTTTTTTGTTTTTTTTTGTTTTTTTTGGAATTGCCATTGAATGAATTCCGTATGGGGATTTTGTACATAGCTTGATACGCTTGATTTGCTTGATTAAAGCGTAATAAATTTTGGTTCGATGATCCATTTGGCATTGCGAATGCAATCCGTTGACCTTTTAAGGGTTGTGCCCATGCACCAAGCAGGCTAATTTCACGCCTGTCCGGACTTAATCCCCCCCCGGCCTAGGAGGACACCACCACCAAAAAAAAAAAAAAAAAAAAAAACAATAGAAAACCAACGTTGAGCGTCGCTCAATCAGCGCCAAATTAACACCATAAAACTTGGCAGCATCCTAAGACTTTCGTTCGTTGATTTTTCGAGCCAAGTTTTGTTCGAATTGCAGGAGGAGTACGGCAGTGGAATGGGGAGTCGGAGTGGGACTTGGAGTGGGAGTTGGAGTGTGACTTGGAGTGGGAGTGGGTGTAGATGTAGTCGTGGGTGGGGTAAGTCAAAATGAAGGGTGGCTGCTTCTATGTCTGTCTGTCTGTCTTAGTTCAAATATTGTAATGCAAGTTGCGTATGCCGAGCACGTAGTTTTTGGCTGGTGGTGGAATCTGTTCCGACAGCGCTTCAATAATTGACAAGCGCAGCATTTGGCGACTACGTGCCACACAAACGAACGGACAGACGGAGAGACGAACGAACGAACGAACGAACTTGCAACTGGTCACATTGCCGCTGGGCATTCAACATTGGGCGGCAACAACAGCAGCAGCAGCAGCTCATAAAACTGCTCAAAACTGACCTGGATGGGTAATTTATGTGGCCTGGGTGTGAAACGTTGTCCAATTCCGTGGGCAATTGCATGTAAAAGTTGTTCGCTGCCTGCGTTTAATTTATATAGGCCAACAACAACAGCAACAACAACAATAACTATCACTACCACTATAACTGCCAGGTAGTAGGCTGGTAGGTAGTAAAGGCCACAAGACTCTGAATGACTGCAAGACTCTGGACATACATACTACGACAATGAACAGGCGGGACACAAAGGATGGAACGTAGCACACACAGGACGTGGGTTGTGGAACGTTTGGCTGACTCTGACGCTGCCTGCTCAGCGTTTTCATTGAGTGTTTGGTGTGCAAACTAAAGATGACAGCGTGACACGTCACGAATCACGAGACCACACCATGAAATCAGCAATATACCTGAACACAACAAACGTTTTCACTCAACAAACGTTTTACTAATATTACCAAAACATAAACTTGGCTGCTAAGAAATACATTATATATATACATATATCGAATTTATGGATAAGGCTTTTATGCAGCAATATTTCTAGATTAATGTCTTTTGGGCTACATTGAGCTAAAAAATATGGCTGTTTTATTAATGGGCGTAGAATACTACTATATGTTTTGATAGTTAGAGCGGTGATTTATCCAAGTTCCGGTTCTTTTAACAAAATGTACTACAACTTTCATCCCAAGCACTGACTTAGCTCGACAGTTAATTGATGTAAAGGGGAATCTATACAAATACAGTGGATGTGACTGCTTTTGTCATTAGCATTTACTACAGTTAACAGAGAATTGATTTCAAGGTGAATCTACTTAAATATTTATGCTTTCATCTGCTGGATGTATCAGACGTATATACATAGGTACTTTGCTTGTATTTAAAACTATATTTTAATGCCGTTTTTAATACTTTCGTCACCAGTATGACAACAGTGACTTGTTGTCGTAGATAGGCCTGCATTTGAAGGATATATGTATGACACGTATACACGATGACTCCATGTATTTCATAATTTAATTTTATAGCTGCTCGTTTACTTTCGTCACTAGCATGGCCTACTGTTAACTGTTAACAGAGAATTGATACTTAAACGGAAAGCTACTTAAATATAGTTTGTAGGTCTATATTTACAGTATTTATCAGGCGTATACACGGTCACTCTTTGTATTTGATACTAGATTTCGATTTCTTTCTTGATACTTTCGTCACTAGCATGGAATTAAGTGAACAGTGCCTTATTATCAAAAGGGGAAATCTAAATAAATATATAGTTCTTATGCCTTCACTAACACAAAAAGGTTTTTTAATTGGTTTTTTTTTTTTTTTTTTTTTTTTTGGTTTTTCTTACAATTTTCACTAGCATGGACAAAGGGCCTTTGCTTGGATTTTAGTTTCCTGATATTAAGAAATTAGTACTAAAATATGAAAGTTATGCATGAATTTACAGGGTATATCCGTTGTACAAAAGTTCTTTACTTTTTTTAACTTTCGTCACTAGTATGGACGTTAGTTAACTTTAGACACTTTAATTGCTTGATATCAACGACTTTACAGGGTATATCAAACGTATAACAGTCTTCTACTTGAAGCTAAACTCATTTCGTTCAACTTGTGCCGATACGATAGTTTTTGGGTTTTTGTTGCGATAGCTGAAACACGCGACCATCTCGATTTGGCAAATGTATATTTGCTGTTTTTTTTTTCCTGTGTCTTGGCCCATTCAAGGCATTCCAGTCACTCATTCGTTCATTCATTTGCCGCCTTATTGTTGTTACTTATCGCCCAAGTTGTTTCGCAAAGGCCAAAAATTCAATTGAGCGGAAAATATGTTGTCTTTGCGATTTTCCTTCCTTTTGGCATGCTCGTTTATCTGGCCGCCTTATTGTGTAATGATGACAAAGTGCTCCTGCTGCTCCTGATGACTGTCCCTCTATCTCTTTCTCTCTGATGTTGGCCATCTATCCTAAACAATCCAAGTGTTGGTGTGCCATTGCTCGAGTTGAGCGTCCCGATTCTCTCTCTCTCTCTCTCTCTCTCTCTCTCAATTCTCCATATTCAGTTCGCATCAGCACATTCATTCATTTGTCTGCGTGCTCATTCATAAACTAAACGGACAGGCAATGGGATTCCAACTCTGACTGTGCCAGGACTTTCTTATCCCTATGTTCTTTGTCATACCCTCGTACCCTTGTACCCCTTATATGTATGTATGTCCCTTCCATGTCCAACGCTGTCGCTGCTGCGTAGCTAAAGCGACAGTTGACAAAGGCTAAGCAGGCAAGTCCAGTTAGTCCACAGTTTCATCTCCTGCCAACAGCGTAAAAATTTCAATTCGCCATACAACTTTGCGGTCATTTATACACACACAGATACTGAGAGAGACACAGATACACACACATACATACATAAACATAGCTGTATCTGTCAGTGCTTCTGCCTTTTACTTAACTTTTTTTCTTTTGTCAGCCTAGTTGCTAAAGCCTAATTTGAGCTTATGTTTTTGTGCTTAATGCAGCCTAAATCCCAGAGAATCTTAAAGTTATTATTATATATAACTCGGAAAATTTTTAGTTAAGAATGTGAAAATTTGTCTCACTTGCTTTGCACTTCTAACAAACCGTATCTTACAAATTTTAGTCCAATCGGTGAATTAATATAGAAGTTTTTTTGATATTTTATTATTCTACAAATGTCTGTCAATGCGCTTAAACGCTTGCATTTCAAAGACTACAAAGTCTAGAGTCAGCAAATTTGTTAATAAGTTTTACAGAACTACAATGTTTATAAAAGAACACGAGCTTACAATACAATCTTGTACAAACATCATAAAATTTGCCATCTTGAATTGAGACTATCTAAATTTTTTTCAAAAATTATTATTATTATTATTCTAACTGATCAGCCAGTCTATGTTGATTATAAGTACCTACATATGTATGATTTATAGGGTTGGAAATATGTTCTAAACTTGTTATTAACAAGTTACAAGGCAAAGTGGAGTACTTCAGCTTAGTTATACAACTAGATTTATACCAAGTAATCATCTCAGCTATAAACTCTAAAGCATACACTCTACTCGTCAACTTACTTAACTTATAGGCTCTTTCCAACTTTTACTATTATTATTAAAACTTTCTTATTTACATAGTTACAATACTATACTTTAAGAAATACGTGAGTTAGAGGCATGCAAATTTTTTGAATTTGTGTTGTTTCTTGTAGGCGAAAGGGGTGTGGCATCCAAAAAATTATGATGCCAATGTCTTTATATCGCATCTAGCAACCTGTATGCCAAAATGAGTGTCCCTAGGTGTTATAGTTACTAAGATATTCGCTGAAAACATGTACTTTTTCCGAGGTATATCGAGTTTTTTGCTTATTGTGGTTGAATGGAGCCTTGGCATTAAAAAATACAGACGGACATGGCTAAATCGACTCGTCTGTTGTTGCTGATCAAGAAAATATATTCTTTATGGGGTCTGCCACGCGTCCTTCAGCCTGTTTCATATTTATAACATACCAAACATACCCCTCTGGAGATACAAAAATCTTAAATTTAGGAGTTTGTTTTTAGCTTATTGAGCATATTACAGTCGAGCAACTCGATTGTAGCTTTTTCAGTTGATTTTGATTTTACGTTGTTTTTTTTTTTTGTACTCAGGCCTTTTATATTACAGTTACAAATTTGCGTCTATTGTTGGTAATGGCGTTGTCCTCGGTCAGTAGCGATAGAGATGTAGGGAACGGGAAGAGGGAGGGGGAGGTATGTGCCTGTGGGCTCTGTGCCTGATTACTTTTTCTAGCTTACTTAAAATTCGATTAGGCCACGCCCACTAACTAACTTTTTTTTACTGCTTCTACTTTGCTGTTGATTTTGTTGTTGTTTTTGTCATCCTCTCATCTCATCTCTGTTTTGTTCTCTTGTTCTCTCTTTGCAGTTTCCAAGGGATTGGCATTATTGCATGGATTTCGTTGATTGCAGAAATGTAAGTACCAAGTTATGCCTATGCTTAAACCATATAATAATAACTATTATAAGGACACCGGATACAAGCGATAACAGCGCAGCTTCAACATTGCCCCAAAGCCATTTCTAGCTGTCTTCCTCTCACTCACTCACTCACTCTCTTTCTGTCTGTCTGTCTCCTTCTCCTTCTCAGTCCCGTCTGTCTGTATGTCGGTTTTTCTACGCCGTAAGCAACAGTTAATAATTGTTTTGTTGCCTTAACCCTTTCAAGTGCTTCCATAAAATTACTTGAAAACATTGCTTAGAAACATTAAATATATAAGAATATTTATTTCGTTATAGTGTGACTTAGAGGGAAAGGTATACATATTCAGATGACTAAAAAGAGTTATTATTTGAAAATTTTGAACTTTAAAATGGGTCTTGAACGTAACTAAAGTTAGTACAATCAACATGTCTAATTTGTTTTATTTTAAAATATTAGAAAATGTATGAAACTAATCGATTTTCATAACTACAATAATCCAATTGCTTTAATAGCCGATTAAAAAAAAATATCTATAAACTTATCACAAAATGACAGTACCCAAAATTGTATGGAAAAATTAGATAAATCTGTATAGAATAACTCCTAATAAAGGAGAGGGTGGTGTGCTTATGCATAAATGATATTTACAGAATGATAGGGCAGAAGTAAGAAAAAGTATGTTAAAAAAATGTCTTAAATTTCATTCATCATATTGAGATTATAATAATGTTTCTTATATAATAAATAAATACTAAAATAAGCTTTCCAGTTGTCTATAAAATAAAAGCTAAGTAATGGTACAAAAAAAAATATATAATATGATACAACATACATAATCGTTCTTATCGATGCTACTGCAAATCGATAGCTTAAAGATATTCAACGGACAAATTTTTTGAATGTAACGTAAGAAAAAAGCCAAAAATATTTGCGAGTATCGATACTTGTGCAATATATAATAGCAACAAATCATAATAAATTAATTCTTATTAATTCAAGTACTAAAAGTTATAAAACATTTCGTTTGAAAAATTTGCTGCCTCTGCTTGCAAACATACCTATTAATATGGCATATTAGCTATCCATTTTCACAAGATAATCTCAATAAAATTCAATTTCTAGAAAATTATAGAAAGCACAACTTTTATGAAGGTTCAGTAAACATGCTGTCCAGTGATGCCAAGTTTAGGTGGGTGTATATCACTTAAACTTGGCATCACTGGACAGCAGCTAGCTTAATTACTTCATTACTGCATTGGCATATGTAGGTATTAAGACAGAGAGTGCGATTGGCATTGGCTATTGGTATTGGGTATTGGTATTTGTATTGTTACTCTGATTTCTGTGCACATTTGAGGACATTGGCACGTCAATGGGTTAAATGTTGTTGCTCTGTTGATTGCTGCGGGCGGCTGGCAAAATTGCGTTGCCAATTTGCGGGCAACGCAATTGCGAGACTCTTGTGTCTATCTCTCGCTGTGTGTGCGAGTGTGTGTGAGTGTGTACCAATGGACACTTTGGTGGAAATTTAAGTGAATGCGTGTGTGTGTGTGTGTGTGTGTGTGTGTATTCAATGTGTACTCAATGCTATGCTCTCTATTTTCTATTTAACCCCACAGTGCTGGCTAAACTGCCAAAGGCAATTGGCGCCCTTTGAGCTACGCATACACCACGCCCAGCGACAGGGCGCATTGGTTTTAACCGACATCGGTTGGGACGAGCTGATTGCGAACGCATCCCGCCAATGCCTGATCACCTGGGAGGTATCCGGTGGCGGACTGAAGGGCAATCTGCTAACAGACACCGCACGCGCCGAGCTATCACTTTGGCCCGATACGGTCTACAACATTCAGGTGACCTGTAAGCACAAGGTAAGCAATACTTTATCCATATACATATATACAAACTATATATCTACATACATATGTACTTACATACCTATTGAATTTAAAGTTTAATTAAGTAGTTTTAGTTACCATAGAGTTGAGCCATATTCTGATTTAGACACAAAAGCTAAAAATGTCAGTGACAAAGACAAACAAACCAACTACAGTTGAGCGTATTTTGTTTTAAAAACCCTGTACTTCTTTTAGTTAAATCAATTATAACAATATTAAGTACACAATATGAGATAGCTGACAAAACAAACCTTTTTTCTTTACTATCAGATAATCAAATATAACACCAAATACACAATACACACAAGACAGCAAATTTGTTTAAAATATCTTAAAACATCTTATCTTAAAAATTTAGTTTGTGTTTGCACATCAATACTTATCATACACATAATGTAAGGATTTGCCTAAAATATGTCAAGTATTTCGCTTAATAACAAGTTTTTGAAACATTTTTTTGCTATTCGTAGATGCGTGGGTAAATTCGAAAATGTGGATAGCAATAGTTAGTGTCTCTAGCTGTGAAATATTATTTTTTAAAGAGTTGAAGTTTAGAAAGATGTACATACATATTTATATATCTATATATGGACATACACCAAATCTGTTAACTACTCGCATTTGCTATATGTAGCTATACTACATCTACTATTGTAGTTAAAATTACTTCTTTTAATATCATATGAATACATTTCAAAGCTTTCGTCATAAATGAAAATGTTCAAATCTAGTTAAAACAAAGATAATATACATACATAAGTTTCTCTGACTGCTTCGACTAAATGCTATTCAAAATGGCCCACCTTTTTGGAGAGTTGGAGCACTTTTTGAGCCTTGCGCTTCCATATTATCAAAAATGTTAGACTCTGTTACAAAAGGTATAGCCTGCTTTTAGGTAAAAGTCGGTCTGATGGGAAACTGACATTAAAAGCGTCACAGACTGACGGATAAACTTTTCGAAAAGTGTGACTAACCACTATGGCGCTGCCATACTGTCAGACATTCTCAATGTTGTGTTGCTTGAAAGCATGCAGAATGTATAGCCTGCTTTTAGGCTAAACTCAACTTTAGCGTCCGGAAGGAAAACAGATACTAAAAATGGCTTATTGATATTTTCAACTCTCAATCCTTTTGGATAGTATAGCCACTTAAGCATTGCCACATTGTCATAAATTACAAATAACACAAGACATCCAAAATGAGTGAATATATAAAAGTTACAGCATGCTTTTAGGTTAAATACAACTTTAGCAGTCTGTTGAGAAACTTGCTCTAAAAGTCCAGTGGAAAGTGTGACCCCCTATGGCGTTGCCACATCTCAGCAATTCCAAATAGTATGCTACACTAAAGAGTACAAAAGTTATAGTCTGCTTTTAGGCTAAACTAATGAGAAACTGACCCCGAAAGTGACTAATTCATTTTGTTAGTATAACCACTTGAGCGTTGCCACATTTTTAGAAACTCACAACTTTGTGTGACATAACAAAACCGAAAAAAAAAGTTGCAGTTTGCTTTAAAGATAAGCTCAACGAATATACTATGTATAAAACTGACCCTAAAAGTGACAAAATAGCGGGCAAGCAATAAGTGCGGTTACTGTTGACACAAATTTTGATACGCTTGTGTCGTGACAGTAACAGTGACTCACATAAATATGGTCCAACTCTATAGTAGAAACGAACAGACGTTCGGACGGACGGACGTACATACATATGTGTGTTGTAACTAGTAGTGTTGTATAAGCATAGCTATGTAAGCTCGTTTGCTGCCTCTGAGATGAGGTGGCACAAACAAATGTCAAACTTTTTTTTTATCATTTCCCCGTCTCTCTTTTTCTCTTTTCTTCTATCTCTATCTGTGGTTGCAGGTAACGGGTCTGATGCGACGCTCCCTCAAACTCAATGTGGACACACATCAGCTGCTGTCAACGGCAGCGCATTCAGCATCAGCATCAGCATCTGCTTCAGCTGCAGCGACAAGCAATCGCCGTACAATTGCCATCTCTGGCGTATCCGTGTCGATGTCAACGACAGCAGCAGCAACAGCAAAAGGAGTCAAAGAAGCCAAAGGAGCTGCCACAACAGCAGCCACAGCAACAACAGCAACAGAAACAGCAACCGCACATACTGTTAGAGTGCAACGTGTACGACCCACAGATCGGGTATATATAATCAGTGCATTGCCAACGGCCAGCCAATTGAGCGGCGTTGTATACCCGGCCTTTGGTGCATTGGCCTTTTTTTTGGCCCTGTTGGTCATGTTCCTCTTTCTGCGTCCGCAACGCAAACGTTCAGCTGCAGACGGTGGTGTTGGTGGTGATGCGGACACCGCATCTCTGCTTAGCGCACGTCGATCCAGCTCCCGTCTCTCCATGGATAATTCCACGTTGCATGTATAAATTAATTAAATTAGCTAAAAAAAAAACATTCGAAATGAACAAAAAATATATAGGGGAATCGGCATACGGAATAAAAGAGAACTAGTAGTCGTATACATATGTCTGACTATGTGATATTCTGCACCCAAAATTGTACATAACTTACACACACATAAACACACATACACACACATACACTTACAAACATATAGCCGTTTCAAGTTGTAACGATTTCGACAGTTTCGCAAAATGTTTGCTGCTGGAACAGCTTTTGTTGTAGCTAAAAGTATCTCAACATGCAACAGATAAATATATAGAAAATATATATAAAATAATATAAACAAATAAAGGTTGCTCAAATCGTATGTTTAAGTTTTACCTTTTATAGAAATTAGGCCAAAAAACTAAAAAGTAAAAAATCAACAAAACTTTAATTATAAATGAACAACAGTCATATATACATACATATACATATACATAATTAACTATTATACAATTACGCCTAAATATAAAATACATAACAAAACATACATAAATATATATATATATATATACATATATATACTATATCATAGCCTATATATACATACATATAGTATTTAGACATTATCGCGGGGCCTCGGCCCACAAACTACATACACCAAACTAAATGCAACAAATTGCTACAAATTTTTAAACAAAAAACAAAACAAAAAAATAATATTTAACAACAACAATTTTTTTCTCGTCGCATCGCTTTTTCAATAAAACATAACAAACATAAAATATATATACATACATTTACATATACATATATATATATATAAAAATCTTAAAGATCGCATGTCGTTTATATAATTCGTCGTCTTCAAAAAATGCTAAACAAAATTACAAAAAACTAAAATCAAAATGGAAATATTTTTCAAAATTTTTAAATGTTTATACCTAGCTAAAAAAAAAAAACAAAACAAAACAAAACGAAAAAACTACATTAGGCTGCATACCGTTTAGCCACTTTCGTCACAAGCGTGCGTGCGTGTGTGTGTGTGTGTGCGACTGTTTTTTGCTGCCGTTTTACTTTGCACTTTTAATTACAAATTCTTTGTGTTACGGTTTTACACATTTTCGCCCAATGCTTTGCTGACGAAAAGTGGCTTACGGAATTGGCTTAAATATAAACATATATATATATATATATATGAGTTATGAGAAGAAACAAAACTATAACAAACAACAAAATACAAATACAATTATTATGTACAACAAAATGGAAAATATGAATTACTAAAAGAGAAAACATGAAAAGCTTCGCTACGCAAAATGCCTGTAAATATTAAAGCGTGTCTAAAGGTTAAGAAAAGTTTGTTGTTTATTTTTTTTTTTTGTAATTTATTTATATTTATCTAAAGCTCTTTTCCAGGTCGAAAGCATACTCTTTATAAGAATTTAGTTTAAGTGCCAGTTGAAAAATAAAGCAAACATATACACACAAAAAGAGGCTAACATACTATATACTGAAAGTTCTATCTGTTTGTCTGATATCAGTCACACATAACATAAATAAATACATACATACATTCATGATAATCATCTACACGTCTGTAGTACATACATATAAATATATATATACTTATATAACAACTAAGAAATCGGACCAACTTCAACTAGTTCAGTTTGCTCCCAAATTTTTTTATAATTTGAATAACTTTGCAGTGGGATTTCATAAAGCATTTACCGATGCATATACATATTCATAACATATTCTGAATATTGTACGTCTGTCCGTCTGTACCTTTTAGCTTTTAAGCTAACTTGTTTAAAGTAGAGCACCAGTTTGTTCTATATTTGCAAGCATATAAGGTCGATTAAAATCGGCCAAATCGTTTAACATATAGCTGCTATATTGGTAAACGCAAAAAAAAAACAGTTTAGTTCAACTATTTAAAGTAAATTCACACTAATCTCGAAATTCGTTTAGTTCCAACATATACCATCATATATCTGAAATAGAAACAATTGCTAAAATTGCGTAAAATAAAAACTTATAGTACAAGCTCTACAAAATTCACCCAATATGCATTTACTAACATTCTTCAAGTAACGACCAAATTTCATGTCAATCGGACAACTACTTATATATATTTTATATAACAAAGAAATTATATGGAATGAAAAAAACTTGTTCCTTAATAAAGCTATCAACCAAATAAATTTATCAAACAATACCGAACAAGTATTTTTTTTTTTAAATCATACCACTATAACTATAACATTTAAAAGGAATGATCAGCAGAAAACTATTCCTTACCCATTGCAGGAGTATTACAACTTTGGCTTGTCAAAGATAATTTTAGTTTACTTGTACTTTTTACTTAATTTACTGACTGACGAAACTACATATACGTATATAGAAATATTCATATGCCTAATATGCGGTAATATCCAAATAGGCTGCCAACACAAATAAAAACAATTGAAAGAAAGAACTTGAAATGTAAAGCCCAATACGCTCAACTATAGCATATACTAGATAGGTATGGTACTACAATAGATCAACTTATAGACTTTAGCTAAACAATACATCAACCCCGCATATATATACATATATATATATACACACAATACATACAAATATCCATTTGTAGCCAACTGTAGTTAGAGAAAAAACCGTAAAACTGACATGAACTTTTGGTAGGCCAAAAGTCATATAAACCCCATTGATCAAATGTGTCATTAACTGTTACCGATTTCAATTGAAATTGGAAAACAACAACATCGGGTTAAAATAAAAACAAACTAATTTTGTTGAGTCTGATACATAAAAACAAAAAAAAAACATAGATTTATATATACACAATATAGCTTGCCTATACAAATCAAACTGACTTAACGGAAAAGAGCATAAAAGATTCGGTGCGTACCGAAATAACTAAACAACATGCAAAAGCGTATGTTACTTGTTTTTTTAGTTCATAAGTGAGAGAAAATGTTCCCCCCCCCCCCCCCCCATTTTTATAACTTTTTTTTTTGACTAGCGTTCATATGTTTATGTAAACTATAAATATTGTTTTTCTTTTGGTATTTAAACTATTATTTTTGTACAAATATTTTTTTATTTTTTTTTTTTTTGTGATTATGTAAATATATAATTTGATTTGTTATTGCAGAGCATTTTGGGGTTTTTATTATGCTTCTTTTTTGTGGAATATATTGTTGGGGTTGGCATGGGAATATATATAGATATATATACGTATATATATATATATATATATAGTATCGAGGGTGAGGTCCTCAACTAAGTCATCGATTTTTCTGCGCTGCGGCATGGATGGATGTTGATAAAAACAAAATGGATAACCACTTACCATATAAATTGGAGCTGCAAAATATGCCAACGATAAAAAAACAAGCTGCTGGTGGGGTTGGTTCGAGTTTCACATTGGTAGTGGGTTTGCAGGGCGGTGTAGGGGAAGAGTGATGTTGGCTCGTCTATCCCCGCAGCTATACAATCCCCCTAGGTCCCCTTTGACTTTGCTCCTTTCTCTCGCTGTGGCTTTGGCTCACAATGAGGCGTTGTCCTTTATCCAATTGGTTTGGTTTCCTCACTCGGTTTACCTACACCATACATTGTTAGTTTGGTTTGCTGGCAATACCCTTATTGTCCTGGCCACATTTACATTTATGTATTTTTGTGGTTTTCCAACTTATGCCATAAATATCCCGCAATACCCACACACAACAGCTACACACGGTAGTCGTCTCTTCCATTTTTGAGGATTTTCGGAAATTTTGATTATTCCAATTCTCTCTGGATATTTAACCGAGTGCTTTTTCCTTGCGCATATATTAAAATAGATTTGCCAAACGATCAGTATGGTAATTTGTATCTCTATGGATGAGCAGACTATTCGATTCTACTTATGTAACAAATACCTCCCATTTAAACTGTGTTTTTAAATCATTCTTACCTCAGTATTTTTGGAGAAGATTCAAATTTTCATATGGTTCGCAACACAAGCACAAAAGTTATGTATTTAATAGTTTATAGCTAGCGCCATCTAGCGTACATTTTGAAACTTTAATGGGCTGTGAACGGAAGTCCACGCTAGTAACAATCCGTGAAAATTTGGTTGACTAAAAAACTTGTTTGGTTTCTTGAACAAACTTAACCAAAATTTACGCATTATGCATTTTATACCAGTGCTTATATGCAAACCAAATTTCATCCAAATCGGACTACCATATCATATAGCTGTCATATGAAAAATTGATTCATACGTACACAAACACATACATATGTATGTGCAAAGTATGAAAAAACGTTGTGTTTATGGAGCTATTTTAACTAAATTCAAGTAATAAGCTATTATTACCATTGTGTATATGCAAAACATATTTAATTCAAATCGGATTTCTATATGATATAAGAACAATCGCTCGAAAATACATTTAGATTGAAAAACTTTACTCTTTCTCATATTACTTAACTATATTTAAATAATTAGTTTTAATTACCATTATGTACATACAAATTTCATTAAAATCGGTCTTCCAGATCATATAGGAACAATCGCTCCGAAATACATGTTTCAATGCAACTATTACTTATATTATATAATGAAATTATACGTACCATCTAACTGCATAGTCTCTGCAACTTGCTATGCTGTAAATCAAATGGATTTGTCAGTCTGCTAATGGATTTCTATTTACTCACGACAAAAAGAGATACAGCTGCTAATAACATTATGAAATGCTACTATATGGAGGTTTGTTAATGCAAACAGGTACGTGTACGTGTACGTTTACGTGTAAGTGTACGTACTTGAAGATATTTTTTTCAAGAATCTTTTCCAAACTCGTTAAAAAAACAGCAACAAGCAAATTGTGTGCTTTCCTTTGTGTAAAGTATCTGAAAATTGTATCATGTAACTTGTTTGCTAGCTGCTTGCTCCAATTTCTTGATTTATTTTTACAATGTAACACCTTTTGTGTGTGTGTACATAACGGTAAAGGTATAGATTTTATACCACTTGAAGCATTTGTTTTGAATTTCAATACAAGCAAAATGCCACTAGAGACAGCTGTAGGGTCTAACTACATACAAATACCCCAAAAAATAAAAACATGGCACCCACTCTGTACAACAAATCTCAAGTTGCATTATCTCAAGTTCCATTTTGGAGCCGAGCTAAGGGGTTGTTCTGAGCTAGAGCTATAGAGAGGGGGAGTGCGAGATGGAGTAGTAGTGAAGAGATTGTGGGGCATTTGTTGGTCGTTGTCGTTGGCCACTTGGCTTCCCAGCTTCGTCTCTCCAATTCTGAAGCACTTTTTATAAAGCAAATTAAATTTATATGGCCCCCGGCCTGCAATCCCCAATACACCCACTGTGTGTATAACCATTTCCCTTCATATTCTCTCTCTCCCACTCTTTCTCTCCCTGTCTCTCTCTCTCTATGTGTTTTGCTGTATGGTTCCATTCTCATGCCCATACTCTTGACGCTGTCAACTGCCAATTAGCTGAGCATTTTTCAACATTTTAAATTGTCTTGCCGAGTGCGTGGCCCCAGAGCTCTCGGGGGCAGAGTAACACTTGAGTGAGTCGTTTTATGCGACAGCCTCCGATGCCTCAATGCTGCCTCAATGCCTCAGATTCTTATTTTCTTACTCCACTCTACTTAGTTGTTGTTTGAGTTTGCTGTTGCTGTTGTTTTTGTTGTTGTTGTTGCTGCTGTCATCTGTGCAGCGCGTGCTTCATTTATCAAAAAGCAATTACAATGTTATGGGCAATTCGATGCTCGATGCTCAATGCCTGATGCTCAATGCCCGTTGCCCGTTTGCTGCCAGTTCCCTTGGGCAATATGTGCAGCATTATGTTGTACCTAGTACACTGAACAAAATAAGCAGTAAGAACGATATATTAACTTTGGCAGGCAAAAGATAAATACTCTTGAATAAACATTTTCAGTTTGTTAAGCGTATGTTACAATCGCTCATACCGAAGAAGTATTCACTTTCCAACCGATATGATATAGTGAAACGATTTGAACGAATTTAACATATCGACTGAGTGCTGAGAGTAGTATACTCATCTATACCAAATTTCGTCAAGATTGCATAAAAAACTGATCGACAAGTTAAGACACCTTAAACTTAAGATCTTAAATTGCAAGATGCTTATTCATGACTTCAGAATACGCTTGGTTTTTTTGTTCAGTGTGCATATATGTATACTTAGCTACCGGTTCATTCTCAACGTCATCCTAAAGCTAAACCAGCAACCTGCCAAAACATAGCAAGAGGAAGCAGAAAAAGCAGCAGCAGCAACACCAACAGAAGCAGAAGGTGTCCAACACAATTTTGATTTGGGTTTGTTTACTGCTGTTCCTATGCTATATGTTATACCCTATGGCACTCCCACACATCAGCTGGGTATGTCAAACGGAAAGCACTCTTCAATTAATCACCATAACAAAATTAGTTTTTGGGATCCGAACATGAATTTAAGGAACTTCTTTATGAATTAACCGATTCCAATGGAATTTCTAAGACACGTTCTTAAATCAGTAAAAAGTTCCTGTGACGATTTTTAAAACAGTTGACTAAAAAATGCTCAAGGTTTTTAGATTTTATGCTGATTTTCAGATCACTGATAACTTTCTTAAAAATGTTTAAACTGCTTGCCTAACATGGGAGTTTGCTATCGTCACTAGCGTGGAGAAAGTACGTGGTATTGAAATTCTATAATTTATGTTGACATTTTCACAAGATTTTGACTGCATAACAAATTTACTTTATGATTTTTTAGACAATAAAAAATTTGTATACTTGGTTAAATTTTATTCATAGTTTTATTCATAGTGTTAGTATAAAAGATCTCCATAGATCGTAAGAAAATATATTGCCAACTATTTACAGGGTAACTGCTAGTCGTGCTCTTTATAAGTGTGTATGTAAATTTTTTTAAACAATCTTTTCTTGTGTATGTATATGACTTTACTAATTTGTACAAAATAGATGATAATGAAATGAAATAAAAAAATATAATATAAAAAAATTTAAATGAAAATTAAAATGGAAAATGGAAAATTATGAAAAGCATATAGCGCGTACCTACAACAACAAAAAGAAAAACCTAAAACAAAAACATATTGTATTACAATAACAACACAAATTGTTAACTTTAAGTAGACAAAAAAAAAAAGCGAAAAACCACAAAGAAAACAGAAGAAGAAGAAGAAGCAGATGCAGAAGCTGGAGAAGATGAGGATGAAAAACAAGATGCAGAAAAGCAACAAAAATAAAATAAATTAGACTACTAAACTCCAAAAAGAACGACAACAACAGAGAATTATTTCAAAAAGACTAGAAAAGCGGACAAGTGGGGATGGGGATGGGGAACGGGAATGTGGGCGTTGGAAGGAAGGAAGGTAAGAAAGTAGGGGGTAGCTGGTAGCTAGTAGGCGGTATATAGCGTACACAACAAATAAGAACGCTGCAGTCGAGATGCTCGACTATTTTATGCCTAGTTACCAAGTTACTTTTTCAGGCATGTGAATTAATTTATTACTTCTGTTTCTTGTGGGCAAAGGGGTGTGGCATCAACAAATTTACGATGACATAGTCTTTATGTTGAAGCTAGTAATATGCATGCCAAATTTAGGACTACCAAGTTTTATTTAGGAAGGAAAGGAAAGTTGAGTCGTGTATCCCGACCGTGTTAGACGTGTTTGTATGTCTGTTTTGCTCGCACAACGTTTTTCGTTTGCGCTGCTTGTGTGATGCCAGCGCTTCAACAAAGTTCAGTGCATTGCACGTGGCTACGCCTTTGTTTAAAATTTAAGTTTTTCGTTGTATGAAAAACATTGTTAATTATAGTCCGATCTTGATGAAATTTTCAGGATTGTTTGAGATTGCCTGTCTCTAAACCAAAGTGAAGTAACAGAGCTATACGTTAAGTACTATGCGAGTTAGAGGCATGCAAACTTTTAGTTTGTTTTGTTTCTTATGGGCGAAAGGGGCGTGGCATCTAAAAATTTACGATGTCATTGATGTCATTATGCTGCATTTAGGAAAATTGATTTCCCTTAATGCTTTTTAACCCAAAACTAAAAACATGTTGTTCCACATAGATAAGAAAGCTCTGTTAAGCATTTGGTTTTCAACTTGATCTGCGTGCACAACATGTTTTTGTGTTGTCAGCAAATTTTGTGTTATCAGCTCTTATTTGCCATGAAAATATTTGTCTATATTTACTACATATGTACATGTACATAAGTTGTTGGCTTTGGTAACTGGGCTAAAATGCGAGCATGTGTTTGTGCCATAAAAGGTTTCTCATTACAATTTTTGGCCAAGGGTCGCATCGTTGCACAAAATTACTTTCTTGTTTTGTTGTTGTTCTTGTTGTTGTTGTAGTTGTCTTTGGTGCTTCGCGCTCTCAACGCTGGCGGCGCTGTTAGAGCATGAGATTGAAAATGGGTGGTGGGCGGTAAGGATGTGGGTGGTGGGAGTTACAAGGTGGGTTTCACGGGAGAAGCTGCCAGAGCCCAAAGGGCGATTGATATACAAAAACAGCGTAGATATACCCACGCACACACACACAGTGATGCTTCTGCTGTTTATACCCATTAGTTCTGCATTCAGGAAACGTGAAAGAAGCATACGTAGGTGAATTCATGAATCGGTAAATTCAGACACGCGTCGTTAGCGGACGCCTCGTGACTGATTTCACGACTGTTTCAAGTCTGACACGAACTGAAGGGTAGTCACACAGCACGCACATACAGTGAGTTGCACGTGACAAGTTCAAACATGTTCGATGCTGCACACCAACGGTTCGATGCAAAGGATAATACGGTATCCATATCCTACAACGCACAAAAAAGGCAACATCAGCAGCGACAGCGCCATTGCGTCGGCGCTTCGCCTCGCCTCGAAATTCGCTCACTCAAACAAAAACAAAACACACAAACACAAACACAATACAATGGGCAGGAAACAGGCAGCGACAGCAACAACTACAACAACAACTACTACAATCAAAGTGAAGCCTTTGCTCTTGCTCTTTGCTGCTGCTTCTGCTGCTGTCGCTGTCGCTGCTCCTCTTGGCACAATTCGCGGGCGCGCTATGCTCACATTTAACCTTAGCAAAGGTTACGCGGAGAACGGAGCGCGAGAGTTAAACACGACGACAACACGACAGCACGGCGACGACGATGGCCGACGACAGCTGCTGGCCGAAGAGCTAAAGCGCCGTAGAGTAGAACTTTTGCCCGTCACAGCTGTCTCTCTGCAGATATGGAGATGTTGATGAGCTGATATTTTACCATTAGTGTTGGCTGCGTGTCGTGCTTGCTGTGGCGTGACACGATGCGTGCGTGCACTACATACTACTATACTTGCTAAACGAGTACGTAGTTTTAAAGCAGGTGTGCATTAAATTTGTTAAAAGTGTTTAACATATAAAACAGGTAGTGATAGGTTCATATGTATATTGGGTTTGATTTATAATATGTAACAGGCATAAGGAGGCGTGGCAGACGTCATAGAGTATATGTATTCTTGATCAGCATACACAGCCGAGTCGATTAAGCCGTCCGTTTGACCGTATGAATGAAAGTGTCTTATAGTGGTGAGATCTACAATCTTCATTTTATTCAGTATGGACTTGATGTTTAGTCAGTCAATACAAATTTGTTTCCTTCTTTTTGATGCCACGCCCCAACCTTAAGTAAAACCTACCAATAAATGCTATGTATTTCATATTTCTAGTTCTTTTTGTTAAAAATGGCATATTTTTTAAACTTTTAACGTGGTTCTAGCATACGTACATATGTATATATTGTGTATTTGGGTCAATCATGAACAATCTCCAAAAGTAAAACAGAATAACTAAAGAATGTTACTAGAGGAACCACATTTTGTATTATTATAGCAGACAGCTATTAATATTAGCTTCCAAAATTTAAAAAAAAATTGTATTTTAGTGCGATAATAAATACAGTACAATACACAAATAACATTTTAGTCCTAAAATTATAGCTTTGAATAGCTACATCTTGGGTAACTAACGACTCTCTTTCAAATACAGGTGCTCGTCAGCAAAACGTACTTAACGACGATTGCAATGCTCCAATTTCGAAACAACCCGTGTACACACATATTTTGTGTGCTCATCTCTAACAAGGTTGAAGCTGTCGCTGTCGCTGCCGCTGTCTCTGCTGCTGTTGCTCCCGTTGTTGCTGTTGCTGCTGTCGTGACTGCCAGTGCAATTGACAGCTGTGACGGGCGGTAACATGTTGATACGAGTATTTGTGTCTTAGAGATTTCATCTAATTCGCTTTACGTTACACTTGATTTTCAGCTTGTGTTATTAAAAGACAATCAGATTGAGCATTATGGCCATGTCTCATTGTAAATCTCTTTGAGCATTCCATTTCTTCCTTTCCTCCTTCTCGCCCACCCGCATTGACGGGCACTGACAACCCACTAGGGACATAATCTTTGATTTTTGAATAGTCACTATAATTTGTCTTGAAAAAGTACGAACGTAAGCATACTATACGTTGTAAGTAAATATATAGTGTATGTAAATAGCAATAGCTTAACTATGACAAGTCATGTCTATGATTAATCTTAATCTATGTACCATATACACAAATCAATTAAGCTAAGACTTGTTTAATGATTTAAGCCAGGCAAAGCAAACTTAACTCAAATAGACACAGTATTCTAAACAATAACAAGATATATGTATTTGATACCCTACTTAGCATTGCTATGCTACACAGTGAGAAAAAATCAAGTGTTTTCGAATCGACACATTCAAATTGATATCTTATATATACTAAGAAGTTTTCGTTATCACTTAATATGTAAGTATATGGAGTTTAGGATAATTAAATTTTTATAAGGATTCAAGTAGATTCATAAAAAGTTTTTAAGTTTTTGTGTACTTAAAGTAAGTGTACAAAATTACTACAAATAAGAATCTAACCCAAAGGTATCCACCTGCCTAATTTGGTTGTTGTGGCTCTTAAAGCCTTTAGATCATTTTAGTAGGTCATGATAGTTGTTGATGCTAAACATATGCTATATATTATTATATAATATTATTATATGTATAGCATATGTATTACACATATTAGGTATACGTAAAGGTACACCGAGAAGCCTAAAAGACTACTGTAGTTTTACATACTTATGAAATACACTGCAAATTTATTTACCCTTAAGGGGTAACAATGTGATCTGGCTTGACATCGGGAATTCAACTCTTTGAATAGATCAAGTAAATACAGAGTTCTACTTGATTTGTGACTATTGTCATTTAAAATGTATTAAGGGAATATAGACTGAGCTCTAAAGCTTTGAGCTAGTTATCAGTTAAGAAAAAAATAATCCATAAACAAGTCAGATTTTAATAGTTGTCATAGGTCAACATAAATCATAAACTATATACAGAATAAACAAAATCTATCTAATTTTATAAACGTAACCATTTATAAAAACCTAAATTTGTTGTTGGCCTAGTTACGTATATTTTTGAGAAGATATTTAACAAATAACAATGGACCATTTAAGCCAAGCAAAAAAGGCGGAAATCAGCTATACGTTTGCAATATTGGATGTGGATGGAAGTGGACTGATAACGGCCACCCAGCTAAGAGCCATGATGAGAGTGTTTGGCTATGATAATAGTGTAGAGGACATACAGCGAATGATCGATGCAGTCGACAGTGATGGCACAGGGAAATTGAACTACTCCAAATTCTGTGCCGCCCTGCTTTGGAGTGAGAATCAAGGTGAAGCTCCCATGCTGATGAAAAATTATTATAATGCACCTGACATTGGCGACATTGCCCTTAAATAAATATATATGTATGTATATGTATATGTATAAATGCAATTGTAAAAGTCGCTTAAAAACTTTGTTAACTTTAAATAAACCTGTTGTGATCTATATACTAGTTTGTCTTCCATGTCTTGAAATGATTCTTGCATTAACATGTTCTTAAAAACAACAGCGTTTGTTGGTCCTTGTGAGCTCTTTAACTGCGGCTGCCGTCGTATTTTCTGTTTTGTTAGCCGAAATACATTGTATGCTTTTATGCGTCTTCCACCGTCGATGCGATAATAAATGGCTATCAATAGCTGGCTAAGCGAATCGATAACGATTTAATCAGTCAGTGCCCAATATGGTCAACTAACATTACAGAACCAGAGATTACAGCTTAACAAATCATTACGTTGCGATAGTTCAACTATCGAATGTTTGGCGATTGTGAGCGCGCTAAACTAACTTTCAAATTTGCGTGAACAATATAAATGATTTGACAAATAATATATATAGATTTAAGTGTACTATAAAAAATACTTACTTTTCACTCAAAAGTTGGCATTAAAATAGTCCAAAACCAGACAATATAGCGTCAACATGTTTAATTTCTACTATTAACATTTTTTGAAAGCTGATAAACAGTCTGTTAACTAACTGATTTGAGTACATATGTAGCGTCAACATATTTAAGTTCTTCTAATAACATTTGTCTTATGCTGACTAACAGGCTGTTAACTAACTTATCTGTTAGCCTTATGCAGGTCAACATTTTTCAGTTCTGCTATTAACAGTCTAACTATCGACATAAGCTATCGATAACGCAGCAGCAGTGTTGTATAATGCCGTCGTCCTAGGCGCTCGAATTGAAACTAAAAATAAGACTTATACGAAAAATCATTTATTGAGTAAATTTATTTTCGATTTTGTTTTATGCTTTTTTGTTCTTTTTTTTGGTTTTTTCTCCACATTTTCACAAAAATTGTAATTTGCTTGTTTTGCGACATTTTGTAGCATTTTTGAATCAATAATTTACGAGTATTTCGCTCTGGTCGTAAATGTAACATGTTGTTGTAGTGTGTTGTGTTTGAAATTTGAATTTTGAGTATGTGATTTTGTATATAGTAAGTAATATGTTTTATGTAATTTTGTATTGTATTGTAGTACGGTTTTGTTTTTTTTTTGCTCTTTTTTTTAGTTTTTCACATTCAATTACACCGAAAAGGGGAAAATTTAGCATACTTATGACCTTTTAATTTTTAATATATATTTTTTTGTTATTGTTTTTAGGTGCAGCTCATTTTGCAAATAAATGTTCAATTTAAGATTTTTTGTTTGTTTTTTTTTTTGCTTTTTTTTTTTTTTGTTTGTTTGTTGAATTCTTTAAATTCTTAGTTTGCTTTTGAATCTAAACTAGGACACAACTGACACCGAGAAAGCTTCCGTATGGATTTTAATTTAGTTTATTTGCTTATTCTGATATATATTTATATAGTAGTGTATAGACATATGTATATACATACATCTATGCATTTCATTTTCAATGGCAGAAAGTACAAAAAACATACACAGATTTGCTTGATATTGTTTTAGTTGTAGTATAGGAATTTCGCTTTGTCTGTCGTATGTATATAATCCTTTTGAAACTTGGAGATGTATTTTTTTCTTTTTCTTTTTTTTTTTTTTTGGTTCCTTCTACATAAGTCACAATTAAAACAATTATATATGCATTTTGTTTTTGTTCTCGTTAAATTTTTCATTTCATTCTTTGTATAGGAAACAACAAAAATGGACGCAAAATTATTGTTATTTGTTATTAAATAGTATTTGTATGTATTTATGTATGTTTTAGTTTGTTTGTATGCTTTAATTATTATGTTTTCCTTTTCTTTTCGTTTTGTTTCTTTTCATTTTGTTATTTAACTATGTATGTATATAGGAATATGCAAAACGTACACTTAATGGTAATTAGTAGTATTGTTACTAGTAGTATATAAATGCAGCTCTAAAACTGGTTTCGTTTTTTTTTTCTGTTTTTTTTTATTTTTTTGTTTTTTAGGTTTTTTGTTTGCTTTTTGTCTTACTGTCGCCCATTCACATACATTTAATAACATTTCTATAGAAATATTCAAAGCTGAGGTAGTTAATTCATTTAATTATTTTTTATATTGTATATATATGTATATATGTTTTTTGTTTTCAATTTTAAATGTTTGTATGTTTCTATATAAATGTACGTACACGCATTGATTTTGGTTAGTATTTGATTCTAGTTTTGTTTTTAGTTTCATTTTTCTTCTTACATAAACATTAAATTCAAGTGTTTTTTGTTTTGTTTTGGTTTGGTTCGATTGGATTTGCATGGTTTTTTGTTTTTGTTTTTTTTTTTTTGTTTTGGGCTCGTGGGATAAGTTTAAGTTTAAGTTTTGCCTACACACATAAAATACCAGGTAGGAGCATATATTTATATAGTATAATACAAACATTATACAACATTAAAGCCCCTCGTTAACACACGTTGGCATCATTTGGAGGTTATGTTTGCGTAGCTTGCGCCAATGAAACGAACGGAATGAAACACAAAACATAAAAACTGGTAACTTTCTTTTACTGTCTATGTCATGGTTAAGCTGTAACTGAAAAGCGCAAAAGTCACACAAAATAAAATTTCATTATTTGTAGGTTATGTGTGCAGGGCCGACGCAAATGCAACGAGCGGAATGAAACACAAAAAGAGTAACTTACTTGCATACTTCCACACTAAAAAAATTAACACAAAAAAAAGTCCACGCAAAAGTCACATAAAATAAAATTGCATCATTTGGAGGTTATGTTTGCCAACGAAACGAACGAAATGAAACACAAAACATTCATACATACAAATAAACACCTCTCACTCGGAATCTGAGCTGCAACTGAAAAGCAAAAACGATAAACATAAAATAAAAAGTTCAACATTTATTTTTTTTTGGTTTTTTTAATAATATTTTACTGTTTTTTTTTGTTGCATGTTTATATAATATTTATAGATATTTTAGCGCTGTAATGTAGATACAATGTACAATGTCGAGGACATCAGTATGTGTCGCCCACATTAGCAATGTTGATTAGATATTATGTGTAGTTTAATTAATGAACTTAACATTTACATGTATTGTATATACGACGACGACGAAAAAAAAACGTTTTCAACTATAGAATAGGTACTTTAAACATAATTAAAGTAAATAAAATTATAAAATTATTATGTAGTTATTATGTTTGTATGGTGTATTGTGTGTTATTTTTAGGATTATTATTTTGTTTGTGTTTATGTAGTTTCTCATTTTTTTTTTCAATTTTCTTTTATTATAATTTTTGTTTTTTTTTTTGTAATTTTTAAATGTTTATATATATGTTTATATCATAATTTTTGCATATATATAATATGTATTTCTTGTGGTTTTTCTACGTTGCTCGCCATGCAAAATGCTTTGTTGTATGTGTGTGTGTGTGTTGGGGGGGGAGTGTACATATGTTTAATGGGCTTTTAAGGGTTTTTTGAATGATTGGTTACTTTTAGGGGGGGTGTGGAAGTGATGAAAGTTGCCAGCAAACGATTTTAATTATAAACTACTATCACACAGGCAAATCGTTTGATGGATTGATGGAATTTAACTGCTTGAAATTGTGTTAGTGGACGGTGTATATGGGGAGGGGGTATGTGTTGGAGTGGGGGTGGATGTGGATGTGGTATGACATGGCATTGGCATCAAATGACAAAGTTAAGGAATCTAGGAAACAATAGCAAAACCAACTAAATTATTGAAATTATTTTACCAAATTATATATAATATAGTATATAAAGTATATAAAGGATTATCATCATCATCATTATCATATGTGTGTGTGTGTGTGTGTGTGTGTAAAGATGTCGACTTTTCTTTTTGTATTTTTTTTTTTTTTTGTAATTTCTTCAAATGCAATAAACATAACGGTAACTAAATATATGTTGTAGCTCAGTCTCCAGTTGATTACCGTATGAATTTATTACAATTCAAAAATATATCTAAAATATTTACGCATTACTCATAAAATTAATTTAAATACATTTGTTTTTTTTTTTTGTTTTTTGTTTTTTGAAATAGAAAAAGAAAATGGCAGAAATGCAAAAATATACATACAAATGGAAATGGATTGAAAAATAATAAAATAAAACGCAAGTGTGTTTTAATTCCATTTCGTTTCGTTGCGCTGCACACTATTTACGGTATTGAATCTCTCTTATTAGATATTATATAGTATATGTATGTATTATATATAATAGCCAATTCTATTATGCTTTTCTTGTGTGTGTGTGTGTTTGTATGTTGCTTTTTTCATTTTCTTTTTACTTTTATCGTTAAAAAATGTGTGTGTTTTTTCTTTCTTTTTTTGTTTAGTTTTGTTTTTTTTTTAGTACATGTAAAACTTTTACGGCTGACAATATTGATTTCTGTTATATCTTGTGTGTGTTTTTTTTTCCATATTTCATTGTATGCGCTTAAATGCTAAAAATATATATGTATATGTGTATGTATTGTATTGTATATTTTATTCATTTTATTTGAATATACAGTTTTGTTGTTGGTTGTTTGGTGTTGCAATTGTGTAATTTTTATATTTAGTTTTTGTTTCAATTTTTGTTATTTATTTTGTTTTGTTTTATTTTGTTGCTTTGTTTGACAACAGTTTTCATTAGTTTTGTTTTGTTTTTTTTTTTTGTCGTGTGGGTGTTTTGTGTTGCATGTTGCATGTTTTTTTTCAATTTTAAATTCATTTCTGTACAGTTGTGTCGTATCCGCGTAGTTATTATTACCAGCTGTAACTGTAACTGTACCTGTAACGGTTGCTGTTTCTATTCTGTTCTGTTCTTTTCGATTCGTTTCATTTCATTTCGGTTCGGTTCTGTTTCTGCTTTAGAATAAATCTGTTCTAATCTGTGCTAAACTGCTGCTGTTCTATACGTTTTGACCTATGTTTTCTTCACTTTCTTTAATGTCCGGTTTTATATATATAATATACATATTTAGCTTTGTTTCATTTCCATTTCATTCCATTTTATTTGCTGCTGCTGCTGACTGATTTTGCGTCCAAATTTTTTCTGCACTTTAAATTCTAAACTAACCAAAAACTATTACAAAAAAAAAAAAAAAAAAAAAAAACACTGCGAAAGAAATTAAACCCCCCATTTGTTAGTTTTATATACACATATATTTATAATTTTTGTATTTTCTTTGCGTTCTCTTAACTTTTCGGCGCAGTTTTGTTTTGAATACCATCCTTTCTTTTGGTTTAGACTGTTATATCTTTATTAAAATCTTGTCGTTTTCTGGTATTTATACATACTACTATGAGAGTGTTTGACGGTTTTCTATCATTCTTTCTTGCTGTCTTCAGTTTTCGGGCTATTTTTTTGCTGTTTTTGTTTTTTGCTTTGCTCGGCTCTTTGTGTCGTTATATGCCTACGTTAAAAACTCGTTTTCATTTTATCGTCATCATTAACTATCGCTAAGCATCGTTAATCATCGTATAAAAAAAGTTCCTCTTTCACTTTTCTAAGCCAAAAAATTTCATCACTCTCCTAACAAACGATTCTTGAAAACAAATTCATTTCTTGAATTTCTTTCTTTTTAATCAAAAAGAATCGAAAACAAAAAAAGGAAATAAATAAATATTGATTTGTACTCACGATGTTTGTACCGCTAAAAACTTGATGTAAATATGTAAATATATGTATATAAAAAAATATGCCCTTTTTTTTATTCTTTGGAAAACTTTCATCTCACTTTCTATGCCTGCTCCTGTTTCTTCTTCTTCTTCTATGCCATCTTATACAGTTTTCCCATTATCATACTTGTAATTTTTTTTTAATTTTCCCTTTTTTTTTGTTTTTTTTTTTCAATGTTTCAAAGAGTACAAACTATTTTTTTTTTGTTTTGTTTTCTTGTTTTTCGTAGCTTGAAATTATATAAAAGTATATCGATTTATATATATATTTTGGGAATAAAAAATATATAGAAAATTGTAATAGCAAAGCAATTTGTTGTTGTTGTGGTAGTTGTTCTTGTTGTTGTTGCTGTCAAATCAAATGTCAAAGTACTTTTGGAGTCTGGTGTGTGTAGGTGTGTGTGTGTGTAGGTGTGTGTGTGTGTGTTTGTATGTATATCGAAAGCATTTTTTATAAAAATAAAAATCTTTTCTTTTTTTTTGTAATTTTTGTGTTTTTCTTTTTTCATTTTGTGTTTTTTTGTTTTGTTTAGTAATAGTTTAAATAGTTTTTAAATTTTAAAAACGAGTTTATCACACCTTAAACGTTATCAGTACTTGGCACAACTTACAACACAAAAAAAAAAAGTACTTTTAGAAAAATTAAATTTTAACTTTCATTTCTTCCGTTCAGTTCCGTTTCGTTCCGTTTGTTTTCTGGCGTTCTTCTGCGCCTTTGTGTGGAAAATAAGTAGTAAAATAATATATATGTATATAAATATATTTTTTTGGTCTCGTCCTCCGTCAATGTGTGTGAGTGTGTGTGTGTGTTTGTGTGTGTACAAATATATTTTGAAAAAAAAGAGTTGTAAATGATAGCAGAATGCAATTTGTAGCAACAAGCTATGACGACACGCCCTTCATTGCCTTTAGTTATCGATAAGCAGCTGGTTATCGACTGGCGTGGCAACTGTACATTGTGGCAGGTTGCCACCTTGTTACACATTCAAGCGGCGTTGCCAGTTGTTTGCTATTTCTTTCAACCTCTAGTTAAAATTTAATTCTCTTGCTACTCTATTTTAAGCTTTTCCTCTCTTTACCGTTTCGTTTCGTTCCGTTCCGTTCCACTCTGCTCGCTTGTTGTTTTTCTTTTTCGTTTCCTCTTGTTTTTGTTTAATAACGATATAAAATAGCCTCTAAATACTAAAAAATAATTTCTTTGCTGCTCTTTCTCTCTCTCTCACTCTCTTTCGTTTCTCGCTGTCGTTTTCAACGCTCTGGCGCTCTCTCTCTCTCTCTTTTAACTCTCATTGTTCACTTTCTTTTTTGTCTTCATCTTTTTTTTTTATAATTATTATGTGTATATAGTTCTTAATAGTGTTTTGGTAAACCCCGCCCACTGCTTAAACAGAGCAATTAGTTAGTTAACTCAACCACGCTGCTGTTTCTCTCTGTCTCTCTATCTCTATCTGTCTCTCTATCTCTTTCTGTCTTGCTTCAGCATTTGGAATTTAATGCAAAATAAAAACAATGCAAGTTTTGAAAAACTTTGCCCATGTTTTTAGCTAGTTTACATTTTTGGAATTTTTTATAAAAATTCGTTTTACTCTTTTTTTTTTTTTGTATTTTGTTTTCTTTTTGTTGTTTTTGCTGTGTCGATTTCACATTTGTTTCATATTTCGTAAATATATATAAATAAAATGCTTAGGCATGAACCATCTCAAGAAGCATGCATATCGTAATCGTATCATCCTATATGATCATTTATAGGTCTGTCTAGTTATATATGTATGTATGTATGTATATATATAAACATATGTATATATAAGTTATATATGCTCTTTGTATTGACAACTTTGGACATTTGTGTTTTCCTAAGCGCTATGCAAAACTTTAAGTAGCCAAACTATATATATATATTATATATATATATATCAAATATACATTTATATATATGCTAATATATATATATATATGTATATATGTGCTTATTTATAACAAAAACAAGTTTCGAACATATACACACATATATAAATATATATATAATATATAGTATATATATATATATATAGATATATATTTGCCTATGTACCACTTATTCAAGCTACACACTTATAGACTCTATATAGGATTCATCATCGTATAATATAATATATAGGAAATACCAAAAACTTTAACAATTTCTCTTTTTTTTTGTGTAACATCTCTACTATAACCTCATCATTTCATCAACTTTTTGTCTATATCTTGTTAGGTTAGGAGTTACGAGTCTGCTGCTGTAGTTGTTGTTGTTCTGGTTTTACTGAAACTGTTGTTGTTATAAAACTCTTCTTTAGTTTAGGTTTATTTAGTCAAAGTGTGCCTAAGAATGGATCTGCTTCTTATATATGGTCTCGTCTATATAGGTTTACCGATTTCGCTTGATTTATTGATATGCCTTTAGGTTGTTGTTGTTGTTGTTGATGTTGTTGTTGTTGTTAGTTGTTGTTCTTGTTGTGTTGTAGTCCTTCAGGTCGATTTGAATTTCATTTTATTTGCTTTCATGGCTTAAAACTATCATAATTAATCTTTATGATTTTCTATTTGTTTCTCTTTCTTTACTTTAGTTATATAGTTTTGAGTTTTTGGTTTTTAGTTTTAAGTAAAGTTTTGTTTTGTTTTTGTTTTTTTGTTGTTGTTTTTAGCTTTAGCTCACACTTTACATATTCGTTAGGTTTTGTTTTTAAACATTTTCAATAGAAGATAATGCACTTACATTGAGGTATTTGAATTACTTTTTCAATCTTCATCAAGTAGATCATTACTTTTTGTATGTTTTTTTTGTTTCCTTTTCTTTCTTTCGTATCGTGTCGTATTTATATTGTATGGTTTGTATCTCAAAATATCTGTCCTAAACACTGCCCCAATGGATAAAACAAAGCCTATCTTCCTGCTGTTAGCTGTTGTTGTTCGAAATTTCTCTTTCGATTTTGAATATTACATTCAAAACTCTAAATTTGTGTTTGATTTGTCTTTTTCTTTTTTCTTTTTTTTTTTTGTGTTTTTGGCCGAAATGTTGATTTTTGTATAACAGTTGTATGTACTACAAGTGTTATACAGACTGAGCTAATCTTGCTACTATGTGCTAAGACTCTAAACTAAATAAAGTAAGGCAAAAACTATAAACGAAACAAAAAAAAAAAAATAGCAAATGTGTTATTAATGTATGTTTATGTGTATGTGTGTGTATATATATGTATAAACAAATTAAAGTGTCATATAAAATATATTTAAACAAAAAAAAAAAACTATATAGTAATAATGTCAACAAAATTGGGCTATTGTCTTGGGTTTTGTTGTTTGATTGTTTGTTGCTCCGATTCAGTTACTTTAGTTATCGTTATCCTCTCTATGGTTTAAGCTGTTATACACTATGTATTTGTATGTATAATATTAAGGTATATATATACTATTTAGTTTGAACACAAGTTGAAAACTATATGTGGTGTGTTTGAGTGTGTGTGTGTGTGTGTGTGTGTCTGAGTGTGTTAGTGGTATACAATGAATTATAACAGTTTTTCTCTTTTTGTTTCGTATTGTACCTATTTCATTTAATATAAAACTTTATTTTTCAACACTTGCCGCTCGCATTTACAAAAAAAAAACTAACATTTCAGCACCTTTATTTTTGCTTTTTGTTTCAAGGCAAACACATTACAATTCCCTCACTCTCTCTCTCTCTCTCTTTTTTTCTCTTTTTCTTTCTATCGCTCTTTTTCTCACTCTCGCCCGTTGCTCTAGTTCTTGCTTAACAATTGATCGTCTCGAACTATTTAAAATAAACAGCTGGCTGTACACTAAGATTGCTTGATTGTTATTGTATGCTTTGGATTTCTGGGGGCGAGAGACACACAACTTGACAACATATAGTAGTAGTATAGTATAACAGTTTGCCTGACTTGTGTGTTCTTTTGTTGTCTGTTATACATATGTAATAAACTCCCTGCTAGATTTCGACACGCTACACGCTTTTGAACACCATTTTTTTCATTACTGTGTTATATATTCCCAAAAAAAATTAATATTATTATTCAAATATTATTGTTATTAGTTTGTTGTTTCTTTAAGTTTTCAGTTTTCACTTTTCGTTGGATTGTTTGGTATTTGTTTTTGTTTGTGTTTTTGTTTTTGTTTTTCATTTTCAGTTTTTAGTTTAGGTTTTCCAGTTGTTGTTGTTGTCGAGGTGGGCTGTAGAGTTGTCACCTGCTTGAAATTTTCTTTTTTTTTGTTTTTTTTTTTTTTTGCTGGGTTATGTTTCCTTAGTTGTTTTGTGGTTTACATAAACGACATAATATATAAAAGTTATAGTTAGTTAGGTTCGTATGTTGTATTTAGTTAGCAGTTGCAGTAGCAGTAGCAGTATTAGTATTAGTATTAGTAGTAGTAGTAGTAGTGATAATTATAATTATATAAACAAAACAGGTTACATTTTTCTTCCTATTTTTTTCATAGTTCTTTCCAAATTTCTCCATTTTATATCATCATATAACAAACAAAACTTAAAAAAGAAACATGTAAAAAATAAAAAATCAAAAAAGAAACACACTTTACATAAACCAACTGATTGGTTTTTGCTGTCTGTCGTTTGCCTTTTTAGTTTCCCACTTCTTCTACTTCGGTTCTTCTTCTTTGCTTTTCCTTCGTTCTTTCCTTCTTTCTCACTTAATTTAGGCTTACTAAAAATTGGCTTTAATTAAAAAAAAAAATAAAATAATTCATAAAAAATTAAATTTTATATTTCTATATATAAAAAACGAATTTACTGCATTGTTTTTTTTTTGCTTTTTTATGTTTTTGTTTTTGTTTTCTTCTTGTTTTATATTATTTTTTGTTGTTTTCTTGTTTTTATCTTTTTGAAAATTTTCCTTCTTATTTCCTTAATAAATTTTGTAGTGTTTGTTGTTGTTGTTGTTAATTTTGATAGTGTTTTAAATATCCTTTTCCAAATTTGTTGTTGCTGTTGCGCGCTGTGGCGGGGGCGGCTGCTCTACAGCTCAAGAAGTTATTGTTGTAGTTGAATTTTTCTTCTGTCGGCATTCTTCAGATTTTTGCGAGGAGTGTGTGTATAATGCATGTGTATAACAGACATTGTCGGTCTACTCTGTCGCCGCGTATAACAGTTAGCATGATGCACGCTCTCTTCTCTCTCTCACATTAAAGAGCGTTAGCGTTCAAACGATAGAGAGAGAGAGAGAGCGACGATTGCTGTGGTTGCTGATGCTGCTGCTGTTGCTGTTGTCGTTGTTATTGTTGCTGTTGTTGGACGAGTGTTAAGCGTTAAATAAAACAACTTCCTTGACAAATCCGAATTAAAGTGGTGAATTGTTTAACTATTGCAAATTTTTATGTAATTGTAATGATTATATTATTGTTGTTGTTGTTGATTGTTTGCTGTATTTGTTACTCCTATTGTTATTGTTGATGTATTTGCTGTTGTTGTTGTTGTTGCTGGGCTGCTGTCCATCATCTCTAATGTTGGCCCCCTCCCCCAAAATCCTGAGCAACTGCATTTTACTGCTGTGAGCTCGCCAATTGTTGCTGTGTGGCGCTCGATGAGTTGCCGGGTGGCGGCGATGGTTGCTGCTGCTGCTGTTGTTGTTGTGGTTGCTGCTGCTGCTGCTGCTGCAATTGATGTGAAGACGCTGTCGACGACGCCTGCTGCTGCTGATGATGCGCAGGTGGCGCCGACGACGACGCCGCCGACGATTGATGATGCGATTGCAGCGGCAGCGGCTGTTGCTGCTGTGACGGCGACTGTGGTTGTTGTGGCTGCTGCTGTTGCTGTTGTTGTTGTTGTTGAGTCCCACTTGGCGCTGCGCCAGCTAAGGTCTGTTGTTGCTGTTGTTGCAATTGTTGTTCTTTGGCAGCTTTCTGTTTTTTGGTCACTGGAGGCGGATTCGTCGATAGCATCATGGCGCGAATTCGACGTTGTGCGGACTAAATGCAAAAAACAATAAGTAAATAATCGCAAAACAAGGGGTGGGGGTGTGTGCGGTGTTAATAACTCACCTGAACGCTGTAGAATGGCCCAATGATGTGCACAGGTGTTTCCTCGTCGCCGCCAGAAGGTGGCGCCAGCGCATGCTCTGGCAGCTTAATGACGCTACCCGTGACACGTTGCAGCTCACGAACATTCTGTCCGCCCTTGCCAATAATGCGTCCAACCTGCATAGAAAGAGAGATCGAAATTTTAGTTTTCATAGCTTAAAGTAGATAGTATTATGTAGTGTTATACACACCTGAGAGCTGGCGACAAGCAGCTCAACTGTTAGACGAACATCGTCGGTGCCGCACATGAAACCCTCCTCGCGCATCTTTTCAAATATCATATATTGCGCCTTCCACTGACCCTCCGGTGTCCCAACAATCGTAACCTTGCGCTCCGTTTGTTGGTCCAGCGGTTTGTCGGCATCGAGGGGCGCTATCTTCAACGATGCACTTGAGAAACGCATTATGCTACGTATGTGGGAGCCCTTGGTGCCAATTATAGCACCAACGGCATTATTCGGTATATAGAGATATGTTGTCTCCTGCATATCGTTTGGAAAGGCCGGTGGCACCACACTGGCCGGTGTCTTAGACATGGCAAAGCCTTGACACGAGGGGAACGGCATGCTCGTGTTGAAGACCATGCCGTTGCCCGGTGTCGACATCATTGCCATGGGATGGAGACCGGGAAACATAAGACTCTGGGGTGCCATTGCCTGTAGATCGTTCTCATAGCTTTGGCGAAGTTTGGTACTTATTTGGTTTTCCGCTCGCGACATATTCTCAATTAGTCCCTTAACCGTAATGATGCGTTCCAAATTATAGCTGTTAATATCATTAATTGAGCTAACGGTTATCTTCGTATCCGTATCCTGCATAATGCGTTTAATAGTGTTACCGCTCTTGCCAATAATGCGACCAATTAAATTGTTATGGGCAAGAATCTTCAAACAGATTTCACTACAAGAAAAAAGGCAAAAAAAAAAAAAAAACAAGCATTATTAGTCAGTAAAATTAATTTAGTAGTGGGTAATTGAGTGAGTTCCATTTTAGCCATATCTTTTTTATGTCTAATGCAAATATTTAACTTTTTGAAAAAATATTTTATATACTTATAATTTTTTAAATTCAAAATGTAAGCTTTCTTTCCAAAATTACTTTTAATTTGATTTATTATATTTTTTCCAATTGAAAATTTTTTCCCACAACATATTTATTTTTTTTTTTATAATTTATGTATATTATATTTCTTTTATTTAAAATTTAAATATTTTTTAAATATTTATACATTTATTTATTTATTTTCTTTTTAATTTTATTTTTATTTTATTTTTTTTATATTTTTATTATTATTTTTTTTATATTTTTATTATTATTTTTTTTTAATTTTCTTTAATTTATTTTTGATTTTATATATTTTTTTAACTATTTTTTTTTTTTTAATGCTTGTTTGTTTAAAAAAAATTTTTTTTATTTATTGGTTTTTAATTTATTCTTTTACATTTTTTTTTTATTTTATTGTTTTACTATTTATTAATTTTTTCCACTACTTAATTTATTTTATTTTTTAGATTTTTCCTTTCCATTTATTTATTTACATATTTTTTTATTTTTTTTTAAGAATACTTTGTCAGAGAATACGTACCCCTTATTCGTGGACAGCGCTTCCTGTTGCATAACCTCCAAAATGCGCTTGCAAGCATTGGTACAGTTTTCCGGATTACCATAGATGGTAATGGACTTCTCCAAGGAACCGACATTCTCCTTGCGATGCACATCGACGCGAGCACGACTCTGTTGTGTGATGGTCCGAATGGTGCTCCCTTGGCGTCCAATGATCGCACCAACCATCTCACTTTGTACCAATATGCGTAGCGGGAAATCCGCTTGGCGTCCGGGTCCCGGCATTCCCGGATACGGATTGCGTTGATTACGTTGGCTGCGCCGTTGATTTTTATCCAATTGTTCGGCATGCAGTTTGCTGCCTTCAAATTCGACGCCGTTCAGACCACCAGCAGCTCTACACACGGAGGAAGAAGAATCAAAGGATATAGGAGATATGTAAGTAAGGTTATATATATAATAGATACAAATGCTATATAGATATGAAAGAGAGTGTGTATGATTGTGTTGCATGTGTGTGTGTGTGAGAGAGATAACATTCAAATGGAGAGCGATCAGAACATTAGAAGAGTTAAGAGCTCAGAGTTCACAGATCGTTTTAGAAATTTTGGTAGGATTTTTTAGGATTAAACTCGCTGTCTCACACAACAACAACAACAGCAACAGGAACAACAACATCAATAGCAGCCAGCAACAAAAACAACCTAACACAACACACAAGACCCCCTTTGATAGGATAGAACAACCCTCCCCTCTCCTCAGCTCACAAAAGCTCGTCGCTTTACTCACTCAAAATGATTAGAATTTTTTGTATAATAAATAATTCATATCTTATTATACAAGCAGAGAGAATGAGAGACAGAGAAAAGGTATTTGTGTATGTGGTGTGTGTGAGAGAGAGAGAAAGAGATAGAGCAAGAAAGAAAAAGAGATGGAAAGCAATCGATAGTCCTAATCATCGCATAACTATCGTTAGTTTTCCAGCATTTTAAAATAGAGATAATAGATCTATATAGTATGGTAGTATATGTATATTTATGCACTTAACACTAGATTTAAGGCGTAGTTCTTTCGGATCAGAGTTTTGTGCCAAATATCTAGAAATTGTTTTGCATTTTTCTAAATCTAGTGTTAAGTTAACGATAGTTTTTGTTTTTTTTTTTTTTTTTTTTTGGTTTTTTTGGTTTTTTTTTAGTTGTTGTATATACCTTTGCGCCTGCTCAGGATTTTCGAATGTTATATGTACTGTTTGAGTATTTTGATCCTTACTAGAAATAGCCTCACATTGTTTGACGATGCCATAGGGCTTCAGTAGCGGTTCGATGTCTTCGAAACGTGTTTGCAGCGGTATGCCGCTTATTAAGATTTTTGATGTCGTAACACTGTGAAGAAAATAGCGTAAAAACACACACGAAAAACAAAAACAAACAAACGAAAAAAAAAAAAAAACAAAAGAGAAATGAACAACAGAAAAACAAAACAAAACAAAACAGACAAACAAACAAAAAGACATTGAAAGTAGAGTCAAAGAAATAAAAACGGAAATAATAAATAATATGAAAGTGAAATTCATTGATTTTTTTTTTTTTTTTTTTTTTTTGCATTTTAATAATTGTGATAAAAAGAAAGGAGAAAAGAAAAGAAAAGAAAGAAAAAGAAACGAGAGCAGTATGTCAGTAAAGAGTCTCAGCAACTAACATTTATAGTGAGAGAGGGAGAGAGACATAGCGAGCGTAAGATATGAGCGCGAGCGAGCGAGCGAGCAAGAGTTTGTAAGGATTGTTTTTTTTTTTTTTTCTTTGTATAATTTCTTTATGGGAAATGAGCGGGGTTAGCGGGGAAAGGGGCATGAGCGGCAGTGTGTTCTTTGCTTAGATAAGGATGTAAAAAGAGAGGAGAGAGAGTGAGAAAGTTAGAGCGAGAAAGAGAGCGAGTGCGACTGTTACCTATTAATTGCAGACATTCAACTTTAAGCGTTGCCAGATATTTTAAATTATTTACGTTATGCCCAGTTAAGTTGGCTGCGCCAAGTACGCAAAAAATTTAGAACCCCACCCGAGACCCTTCACTACACGCTCCACATTCATTTGCATCAAATTCAATACTTTATAAAATTTAACAATAGGAGAAAGCAATAAGACTATTGTTTATGTGTGTAGATAGGGTATGTATAAAGTTACTGATAGTGTAGTAAAACTACAGTGATGCAATAAGCAAATAATTATCTACATACAGTGAGCAAAAGTTTACGTACACGCCATTGTTATTTATATGTACATATATTGTGTTAAACACTCTTTAAACATTTTTCTTAAACGCTGATTAACAGCAATTTCGCAGATATCTAAAATATTTAGATATACACATTTATATTTATGAACTTAAAATACAATATACATATATGTACATATGTACAAAAAGTTCAAGTCTAGAGCTCTAAATAATAAAATGAAAAATCCCCGAAAAATTCAACATAAAGTAAGAAGGAGAATATATGATAGATTTCGGATCGGATGTTAAAACGAGTTCTTTATTAGACAGCTGTGGCCTTTATATCAGCATATGAATATGTACTTTAAACTAATTTTTTTTTTTTTTTTTTTTTTTTTTTTTTTTTTATAAAACGGTACAAAATTATTGAATAATTAATGCAATAACAAGCATGTCTTAACGATAGGACAACCAAGAGCCAACACTGGCTTATACATAGTCCTATGAAAAACGTGTTTCTATCTAAATAACTAAATAAATACGTACGAAAATTTTTGTTGTAAATACATATACATATATATAATATATATATGTAGAGTCCTCTAGAATTTATAGATGATTCTAACACATCAGAAATACTACTAGATAATGTAAAGAGAAGAGAGCTTTGGGAAAAGTGGTGGGTGAAATGAGAAAGAGCTCTAGCTCTAGAAACTGATAACATCCTGTTGCCAGTCAAAGAGGACTCCAACAACAACAAAAAGAGCAACAGTGTACAAAAGCAAAAAGATCACACAGTGCAAAATCTGAAAGTGCTGCTGTCGCTTCTGCTGCTGCTGCTGTTGCTGCTGTTTGGCTTGGTTAGTGACTTTGCCACGCCGTCGACTGGAATGTTGCACATTTAATATCGTGTTTATTTTTCTTGGAAGTAATTTCACTCTAGTCGCCGACGCCGCCAAGTCACAACGCCAAAGACGACAGCGACGACGACGACGACGCCGTAAAGCTACCAAAACAAGAACAAACTTGTATAAAAACCAAATCAACACAGCGATAGCAAAGGAGAGGGACATATGGAAAAAAAAAAAAAACAACAACCAACTAAAGAAAGATAGAGAGAGAAAAGAGTGATGACTAGGCGGCAAAACACTGTTAGCTGCAATTAGACCGAAGTTTGCATACTCTTTTTGACATATCCAACCAACAGCAATTGCAAATCTGAGTTACAAAGCTCAACGAAAAAGCTTTCAAAAATCGAGTTTAACTCAATAAAACAGAGTTGTGTTTTATGAATGAAAGCGCCAAAGTAAAGGCGCACAGAGAGAGAGGAAAGGAGAAAAGAAAAAGGCACGAAACAAAACGAAACGAAAAAACAACAACAAATGTTGCTTAAGCAAAACTCCTTCAGCAGCAGCAGCAGCAGACGCAGCCGCAGACGTATTCCATTGCCACTTAATGCTTTCTATGCCATCCGTCGGCTCTCTCAGCGAGCGCTCTCTCTCTATCTCTCTCTCTCTGTGTTCGCTTTGCTTCTCTCTTTGTTTTGTTTGTCTTGTTGCAGTTTTATGCCATATTTGTTTGCGTCTGTGTTTATGCACACATACATATATATTTTTTGCTCGCTTTTCCAGGAATTCAAGTCGCAACGGCAACAAAATATTTGCTGCGACTGCTCATTTGTTTTTTTTTATTTTTTTTTTCTTTCGTTTTAAATTTGAGTATCGAAAGCCCTTAGCGCTTGCTTCATGCTTCTTCTTCGTTTTCATCTACTACTTGTGCTGTTTCCATTTTTTTTTTTTTTTTTTTTTTTGTATTTCTTTTGTTTTATCTCGTTTGCTTGTCTTGCACATTTTTGTGCACAGTTATTTGAGTGCTACTCAAACTGTTGCACCGTTTTGAAAAGCATTGCGCATGCGTCACACACTCACACACTGATGCCTATGTACATAAGTGCGTACATATGTACCGATGTACCCATGTACCCATGTACATATGTACCAATGTCTGTATGTACCACCCATGTCCAGCCTCAATGTGCAAATGTCAACGCTGCAGTTCGTTGACGTCGCCGCCTACTGCACCAATAAGCGCATTCGCACTTATTTACACTCTCATACTCTCCCTTCCCCCACACACTATGCCTCTTACTCTCACTCTCTCTCTCAGCACAGTGCAGTGAGAGCGCAGTGTGAGTGCAAAAGCAGAGCAGCTGCCACCTCAAATGGTAAGCAAATGACCTCTCTCTTACTCACACACACATGCACTCACACCTGAGCACGCCTGTGTGTGTTATCACACAATCAATTGCTGCTGCTCTCACAATCAATATTGTACTACAACAATAACAACACATGGGCGCGCGTGCAGCGCAGTCAACATTGCAGCTGCGCAGTCGTCGTCGTCGTCGTCTGCTGCTGCTGGCTGTTGTTGTTGTTGTTGTAACTGGCTTTAAATGGGCTTTATTATCGTATGCGCTTGTAGGAGTATGTACACACACACACACACACACATGTTGCACCGCACTCCACTTTATTTCTGCGTGTGTGTTGTTCTTGCTTTGTTTACTTGCTTCCCTTTTTGTTGTTGTGTTTTGAAATTTTTATGAATGAAAAAGTCAGAAATCTGTTGCTTCCATTGCTGCTGCTGCTGCTTCTGCTGCTGCAGTTATTGTTGTTGTTTCGTTTGTGTTTCTCTTATGTACTTTTTTACATGACGCATAAGAGAGAATGTGCGTGTGTAAGAGGGGTATGCGTGTGTGTGTGTGTTTCGACCGTTCTATTTCTTCTATTGGCATTCCACAAGTTGATTTTGTTTTTGCGTGTCGACTGCAAGCTACCGTTAGTTTTTGCAGCTTGCCTTTTCTGTATATTCTGCTGTCGCTCTCGCTTATCTATTGCCAGCTCCATTCCTCCCACCACACACACATGTATGAAAACTTGTTTTTATACCCTCCTCTAAAGGGTATATTGGGCTTGACAAAAAGTATGTTGTAACAGGCAGAAGGAGGCGGCAGGCAGACCTTATAAAGTATATATATTCTTGATCAGCACCAATAGCCGAGTCAATATAGCCACGCCCCATTCGCCCACCCAAAAATACCTGGGAAAATACATGTTTGTAGCGAATATCTCAGCAGCTATAGCACCTAGGAACACCAATTTTGGCATGCAGTTTCCTACATGCAATATAAAGACAATGTCATTATAATTTATTTGATATCTTTGCGCCTTTCGCCCATAGGAAACAAAACAAATTTAAAATTTGCATGCCCATAACTCACGTATTTTTTAACGTAGAGTTTTGTAAGACAAACAATATAAAACTATCCTGAAAATCGCATCAAGATCGGATCATAGACAAGAATGAAATTATATATGTATCGAAAATTGTGAATCTAAAACAATTTCGCATTCAATTTATATAGCACTGAGCTTCTGAGGCAGAGCTGTCGTCACACAAGCAGTGTAAACAAAAGCATGTGTGTGCGAGCGAGAAAGACATACAAACACGAGTGCATTTTGATGTTTCGATATGAAACTCAGAGGGTATTACACGGTCGGGGTAACTCGACTGCATTTCTTACTTTTTTGAAATTGCAGTTGTATTGACCTAAATTGCTCGGCAAAAAAAAAAAAATATAGAAAAAAAAACAACCGCATTGCCAACACACACATATACACATGTACATATGCATTTATCTAATCCATGTTGTTGCTGGTTTTTTAAGGGCGTGGCTAACGCCATGAAATTCCAAAAGCGCAGCTTCGACACTCACTCAACGTGTGTTATCGATAACACACTGCGCCAAAAAAAAATCCAATGATTGATCGATTGACGAGATATGTTTGATTTTGATCTATTGACATTTACCAACACTGTAAACACTTTACGCAAAGGGGGGTGGAGGGGTGGGGAATATACAGCAACAACTCACCGATCATAAAAATGCGCAACTTTCGTATTTTGTTGTTGTTGTAGTTGTTGCAGCTGCTGTTGTTGTTGCTGCTGCTGCTGCTGTTGTTGGAGTTGTTGGTGTTGTTGTTGTTGTTGCAGATGATGATGATTATAGTAATGATGATTACTATGATTGATATTTATTCTGTTGCCATTGTTGTTGTTGTTTGGCAATTGATAATTGCTGCTGTTGTGCATTTTTAGTTTTGTTTTTGTTTTTTGGTTTTGCTTTTGTTTTATTTTGTTTGTGTTGCTGCTGCTTTTTGTTCTGTGTGGTTTTTTTTTTAGTTTTTCTTTTTTTGCTCGCTAGCAAATAGCAAAAAGAGGAATGAGAAAAAAAATAAAAAATAACAAACGCTCTCACTTTTGCCTAGTTTATTGTTGTTCTCTTAAATTAAAGAAAGAGAGAGAGAGAAGCGGCAAAATAGACATTAACGCACACACACACACATGCACACAGGCGGCTACACTAAGAGAGAGAGTGAGAGCGGCGGCATACGTCGCTGTAATGACGTAGGCGCTCTGCTGCTGCCCGCACAACACAGCCGTTAGACCATTGCTATACACATACACACACGCATGTAGAAACAAATAGAACGTCGCACAGTGGACAAAAGTATTAATAGTTTCATATACAAAGAACCACATATACAGTTTTATTTCAAATTTATTTATTTAGTTTTCTACAGCAATATCATTAATTTCATTCATAACCTATATAAATATGCAAAAAAAAAATACGCTTACTAAATGATTTAAAAAAAAATACTTTTGAATAATTTAATTTATTTTTATTTGACTGCTTTAAAAAGAATACACCATTCATTCAAATATTTTCAACAAAAAAATGCATGTAAATGAAAAAAATTTTAAAATTGATCAACATTGACAAACCAAACCGTCGAACCCAATAACCCAGAATCGATAAAAAGGCAGTTTTAGAAACTTCAAATTCATATACATATCTCTATCTTGCTTTTCTCGTGTTTTTATATTTTTGGTGCAATGATGCGATTAATTAAACCACTGTACGTCGTTTGCTTTGCTTTACTCATGCTTTTTTTTTTTGTTTTTTTTTTGTTTTAATCACATGAAAAACAAAAAAAGAAAAATTTTGTAGCAAAGCATTTGTATTGTGAACTGATATGATTATGATTATGATTTTTATTTCATTTCATTTTAGTTCTTCGTTCGCTCTTTTTTTTTTTTTGCTGATCTTTTAGCGCTGCTTCTGAGTTGTTTTTTTTTTTTTTTTAGTCACGGGTTACGCATTAACTATGTTTGTACTTGATAGAGAGTGCTGTGGCCTGAGTGTGTGAGAGGGAGGGGGGAAGAGGAGTAGGAAAGGCGTGAATGTGCTATGCAGCAACAGCAGCAGCAACAGCGCAGTCAAAAGACTTTGACTTTGGCAACGCTGACTCACAAACAAATTGAAGAGAACGACGGCATTTTGAGCAGTCAGTGAGTGCTATTGCTATTTATCGATAACAGCAAATGAGCATAATCATCTGCCGGTCTATCGATAGTTTTGTGAGCAATGCTTTTTAAATTGTTGTGCGTGTCTGACTAATTAGCAAGAGCAGTATAAAAAATTACACACACACTGCTCTCTTTTTACTCTTCACACTACAGTGCTGCCCATGCGCTCTCTTTCTTGCAAACAAGTAAGAGCTTAGCAATGCACTATGGGTCAAAAAGTGTGATTTTTGGTCATATAGTTCAATTTTAAAGCTAGAGCTTCGAAATTTTCATCATATATTTATTTTAATTAATAAAGAATTTTGGATTTTTTTTTTTTTGAATTGGACAATGGGATAGAACCCCCCAAAATTAAATCGATTAATTAACACAATCGATTAATCAAATTTAATTTTGGTTTTTTTAAGCTTTTATTCCTAATTGATTTATAAGTGTAGCTTATCGAAGCAATTATCGATACAGCTTGTCTTTTTTCACATCGATATTTTCATTTGGTATTGTGTTTATCGATTATTCATCTGTTATATTATTTGCAAGCATATCGATTAATCGATTGCTTTTATTGAAATTAATTAACTCTTATTTGTTGCCATCACTAGAACGAACTTTAAAGAAAGAAAAACAAATAAAACAAGTGCACTGAAAATAAAAGCTGATCAACTGATAAAACACACTCTCATCTGCGCTCTCTTTCATTAGCACCCACTTCCCCTAGCTCTAGACCACCCCACCCAATTCTGTTGCTCTTGCCAGCGCACTCTCTCTCTCTCTCTCTCTCTTTGGCTCTGCCGAAGTAGGTCAGTTTATTTGCTTGTTGCTTTTTGCGCTTAGGCGCAACAACTAGACAAAAAAAAAAAAAAAAAAAAAAACTAAACTAAATAAAGGTTATGTTGTATTTGATATGCACAAAGTACATAATATGTACATACATATGTACATATATATGCATATCCTGTCTAAATTGATTTTTATTGTCATGCAAAAAGACACACATATGGCAAAGGGAAAGAGAGCGCAACGTACACACTACACTCACAATGACGCCGGCTTGTCGCAGCCGTCATAACGGTACAACATGCACAGTGTACAGTGGCTGACAGTTTATTTCGTGCAAAGGTTTGTCAAATTTAAAAATTGAATAACCACTAAACTATTGAAGACATTAACAAAATTTAAACGAAGTTTATTTCAATATTAAGTGGACTATTATTAGCAAACTTTAATTTTTTCAAAATATTGATAACAACACTACGAGTCGAAATAATAAAAGTAATACATAAATTCGGAAAGTTTGATAAACAACTAAGATTAAAGACCGAAACACCATGAATCGGCAGAAATTGATTCCAACACACTTAAAAAATTTAGTGAGTAGTAATTGTTATTTAATATTAAAAATTTGCTAAACCTTTGCTCGAAATAAGTGGGAGCCACTGTAAATAACTTTTGCTCAGTTTATTTGCCTCATTCGCTCTCTCTCTCTCTCTCTCTCACACACACACACACACACTAGCGCAAATTGCTTTGTACTTAGATAAAGGAAACACAGCGAAACTACGCAAAACTATGCACATCAAAAAAAAAAACGACACGAAACTTTTACGTAGTTTTCTTTTTTTTTTTTCTTTTCGCTGTTTCTACTCCTTTTCTGTCACTCACTTTTGTATTTAAGTTTCTTGTTGTTCTAATGTGGAATATCACACGAATTTCGCAGAACCCAGCAGAATTTTGACTTTTATTTAATGTTGTTGTTGTTGTTGTTTTGCGCCCACGACGAAAAAAAAAATGTAAAAAAACACGGGCACACACACTCACGCACACAACAAACACACACACTAACGAGCGCGCAGAAAATGACACAATACACTGAAACAAACAGCGGGCGTAGAATATTTATTTATTTTTTTTTTTTTTCTAAATTTTTTTTCGTTTTATTTTTGCTGCTGCTGTTGACGAGCCGTTTAATTATTTGTTGTTGTGTATTTGTGTTGCTGCTGCTGCTGTTGTTGTTGTTGTTGTATCAACTACGTCGCGTATTTGTGAAAAGACGACCGCAAAATGCAAAGAGCATTTAACTACTGAAACTAAAACACAGAGACACGCCAAAGAGCCAAAGCAAGGCGCAAAGCAAAGCAGCGGACGGACGGCAAAGCAAAAAAAAAAACGAAAAAAAAAAACGCAAGTGCCAGCGCGCCGCATTGGAGCTCACAGAGAGAGAGAGTGTGAGAGAGCCAAAAAGAGGCAGACAGCCGGCTACGCGGCTGCAAAGCGACAAGTCGTTGCTCCTCTTGTTGTTGTTGTTGTTGTTCTTGTTGCTGTTTATGAAGTAAAGGCAAAAGCAACTACATGATTAGCGCGCAACACTTGCGAATAAAGCAAAAACGGAGGAGAAGGCAAAGACAGAGCAGCAGCAGCAGCAGCAGCAGCAGCAGCGGCAGCGGCAGCGGCATTTTTGCTTGGACATAAAGTAGGAGAAGTGTCGCTGGTGTGGTGTTGCCAGATGGGGGCAACACAACAGTTGGCAATCAGTTATTGTCTGGCAACACTAGAACGCGCATTACACAGAGTTTCATTAAATAATATTTAATACAATTACATACTGTATTACATACAATTACATTTACACATATGTATCTGCATAACTTTTGATCAATATGCTAATGACACGTAAGAGAAAGGAACCAACCGACAGCCTTTGACAATTCAAGTGTTTGGAGAGGCAGAGAGAGTGAGTGAGTGAGTGAGTGTGAGTGTTGAGCGACAAAAGCTCAGCAAACTGAACATAGAAGCAGCAGCCTTCTCCAGCAGTGATGTCATTTTTTTGTTGAGCCAAAAGAGCTAGATCGACGAATAAAAGAGCTAAAAAAAAAACTAAATCCCCAGAAAAAAATAGTTAAAAAAAAAAAAACAATTTTTATAAGTCTCAACAAAAAAGCAACAAAAGATAATTTATTAAATCGGCAGTTTTCAGCTGCAGAACTTCACTGTGTCGTCGAAATTTTTATCAAATGTGGCGAGAAAAAAGCTGAACTGACATCACTGAGCAGCAGCCTTCTCCAGCTCAAATTAACCGGCAACATATGTGAGTGTGTGTGTTCGTGTGTGTGTCTGACGTTGGCGCTGTTGGCGCTGCTTTGCCTCTTCTCCACTCTCACGCGTTCTCTTTTCAAATTGTTGCGCTTTTTCACACACACATGCACACATACATCATGCGGATCTCTTAGCAAGTCGTTTGCTCTTTTGTTTCTTTTTGCTCTCTCTCTCTCTTCGATGTGTTCGAAAAGTGCAACAACTTTGCCACGATTACGTCACGCATTCGCATTGCATGCGTACGCCGAGACGCGTGTGTGTGTGAGTGTGTGCGTCGACAGCGGCAGTGGCAGCGACAGCGACGTAGGCAGCAACTATTTGTTATTTCCGGTCATTTATTGTTTTATTTATTTGTTTTTTTTTTTTTTTTAGTGTGATGTTTGTGTTTGTTTTTGTTTTGTTAATGATGACGTCGACGACGTGGCTGATACAAACATTTGTCAATAAATAATAAATACACACACAAATATGTCTGTATAACTGCAAAAAAAAAAGCTTGCAAAAATAAGCTTCACAACTAAGTAAATAAATGGCAAACGGTAAAAACAGTTGTAAGCAGCAGCAGGCAGCAACAACAGCTTAAAGTTAATACAACAACATAACTTTTTCACTTTATTTCGGTAGTTCAATGGCCTCAATAAAAAAAACAAAAACGTAGCAGCAGCGCAGCAAGCAACTAGCTTTGATCGTAAACTGCTGATAACGCGCAGAGCGTCGCTGTCGCTGTCGTTGACGTTGTCGCTATGTCGCCCAAAACACACACAACGCAACACACAAGGAGCTGCTCTGCTTGCCAGCATCAGCAGAACCAGCAGCAGCAGCAGCGTAGTAGCCAGTGCTGCCAACTCTTCGGATTATAAAAAAGCTAAACTAACCTTTGAAAAAAGCTAGAAATAGCCTAAGAAATTTAGTTGATAGCTAAAAAAAAAAACGCTAGAGAAGTAAAACAATATTTTTTATTGTAAGGTGGACTTTTGAGTATTGAAACTGTATTGCTTCTCAATACTGCTTGATTCCAACTTCAAGTGTTGCTAAGGATGTGCTCAAATTACACACAATATTTTGTCATACAAAATTACAATAATTTCGGCTAGCTGCTTTTTTACAATTTATTCCGAATTTTCTTGTCAAACCCCACTAGTTCTAGTGTGAAAATAGCTAAATTGACAGCACTGCTTGTAGCTTCGCACGCGCGCGCAAAAGCTTCTCTTTTTAAACAGAGCTTTGAAGAGTTGTTACAAAAACAACACACACAAAGTCAGTGTTGCAGTGAGAGGCGCAAGTGTAATTTTCACTCAACTCTCTCATCCACACTCTCTCTCACTCCTTGAGCTTTTTTTTTGTATTTTTTTTTTTTTTTGGGTTTTTTGGTCACAGCTGCAGCTGTCGCCAAAGTCAGGACAGACAAACACTGCAACCCTTTTAGTTTTTGTGGTGAAATGCTTTCTTCCCTCTGTCTTATCAGCAGCAGCAGCAGCAACACTCGCACAACAACAACAACAGGTATTGCCACTTGCTGCTTGTGCCTCCCTTCACTTTGCGTGTCGCACCGAATGCAACGAACAGACCGAAAGAAAGAGCGCGAGTAAGAGTGCGAGAGAGATGGAGTGCTGCACATATGGAGCAGCTAAGGATAAGGTAGAGGGTTGTTGCTGTTGCTGCAGCGCGAGTTGCAGCTGCTGCAAGGAAGAAAGGCAGCCAACAATCGAATCGTATACGAGTACAATACGAAGAACGGTGAATGAAAGAAAGTGATCGCTCAACCGGTAAAATAACGGTGCTTGGCCCTATATAGAAGAAAGTCAGGATCGCGGTTTGCAGTTGCGGCGCTCTCTTCGTTTGCAATTCTACAAAATAAAACGACATTCTACAATATTTGTGGACAGTTGGTCGAAAAGCGCGCAAAATAGCCAAAAAAAAAAAAAAAAAAAACAAGAGGGTGGAGATCGACAAAAAGCGGTTGTACACACTCATTGACTGCTTTGAGTGTAACCACAACAAGTGCTGCCAATTTTGGCAGCGTTTTCTATACTAAAAATGTTCATATATGTACTAAATTTCATCATCAGATAGCTTTCAAACTGAGACGGACTGTCGGACATGGCGGTATCGATTCGGCTTCTGATGCTGATCACGAATATATATTTTGTATATACTTCATGGGGTCTACTATGATTCCTTCAAGGATATACTTCGCAAGGATATACAAATTATATACATATAAGATGTAGAAGTCTGATTAAAATAAAACTTATTTGACTGAAAGAAGTCCTTACACACACACATGAGTATGCACCAGTGCTGCCAGCTTAGCCATTTAGTCGCTAGATCTAGATTTTTAACTATTTTTATCACAGATCTAGCTATCTTTTTGGACTTAACAGACACGGAAAATGTTGGCATGAATATGCTCAACCTTAGGTGTACTAAAAACGCAGTATTTATAGTGAAAATTATGTAAAGCTAAAAAAACTAGACGGTATTATAAATATTCTTTAACTAATTTTTTAAGAACATGAAAATTACTTTAATATTGGGTTTTTTTTTTTAGCTAATCCAAAACCCAAAAAAACTAACTGATCGCTTTTCAATCGCGTAAAAACCTCATAAGGTAGATAACACAATTCCTACAGTTGTCGGACATCACAATGGGGCTCTATGGCCTCCGGCTGAACTCGGCTATCAATGGCTCAGCGTTCCACCTAATCTCACACTGATCGAGAAGAAACGGAGGAGGAGATTGTCAGGAAAGTGAAGGTCAATCCTGGACTTGTAGTACTGCTACTGAACTACGGAACTCTTTGACGACAAGCATACAAAGTCCGTTTCTGCTTAAAAATCTATATAGTTTTCTAATCTGGTATATTCACAATACTATGGTGGTTTGACTGTATTTCGCTATAAATAAAGAAACCAAACATATGTAGCTCTCTCTCGCTCACTCCTTGATATAGTTTCAGTTTTTTTTTTTTTTAATTTTGGTTGAATCTGACCATGAGATTTTAAGATTTCATTGCTTGGATTTTTAATGCTGCTGCTGAGTGAACAAACTTGCTGCCTCTCTGTCTCTCTCTCCCTCTATCTCGTTCTCTCTCTCTCCCTCTCACTCTACTCTCTATATATTTCTATGTTTCTGTCTTTGTTGCTCTTGTGGGTCGTGTGTTGTAGGGCAGCATTCTTGAAAAACTAAGCCAGCAGTAACACGAATCTCATAATCATCATCATCATCATCAACATCATCATCATCTTGCCACAAACTCATAGTGTGTCTGTGTGTGTGTGTGTTGAATTCTTGGAAATTTCTAATGAACACAAACACAAAAAGGAGCACACAAAAATGTAGAGAACAAAAAAAAAAACTCAAAAAAAAAAAACGAAACCGAAATAATGTGGATCAAACGCACGCTAAATGAGTACAAACAAGCGGAACGTGAGAAGAGTCCATGAGAATCAAGTAAGGCACACACACACACACGCTCATACTATATGCATGAATGAGTTTTATGTGTATGTATGTGTGACGCTGACGCTGACGCCATGGGCATGTGTGCGCCGACGCAGACGCAGACGCCGAAGACGCCGAAGACGCTGAGATAAAGATGCTAGCCTAAGCATTGCCATTGTATTGAGAGAGAGTGGGAGAGAGAGAGAGACTAGAGCTTTAAACGTAGCTTAGCATGCACCGTTTGTAGAAGCTTGCATCAAAGCTCAGGCAGAATTGAAAGCCCAGAGCTTGTAATGCAATCGATATTGTTAAAGAAGAGCTTAAAGCTCATCTTAAAATTTAGCTTGAGAGACATTGGATGAGCAATGCCAAGACAATGTCGGGGAATTAAGCTCAAGACGATAGCAAACACAATGCTTAGAGTGCTAAAAGCTCACAGCTGTGTAATATTGCTGGGAATTCAAGAGCATAAAGCGAAAATGGTTTATTAGTTGAAGTAAAAGAGTTAACCTAAAGCTCATTTTACGTATGTCATTTAAAGATAATAGCTCACTTTAATTTGCTCTGAAAGCTCTGACACACACACACTCCATTGCAAACTGCAGCCACAACTACAATTAGCAGAGAGCTTAAAGCTTAAGGTGTCAAGTAGAAATCGAATAGAAATAGATGCAATTAAAAGAAGGAACAAAAAGCAACGGAAATTGATTAAAACTTTGTAAGAAAGTGCAAATTGAGCTTAAAGCACGCAAATATTAAGGACCAAGCACACTAGTTCTACGTGTAGCTGAGCTTTAAGTTAGACTTTTAGTTTCGAAGCTACAGTTGTTATATGTTGTACCTTAAGTGCACTTTCTTATGCAAGCTAAGCTTTGAGCTTAGCTTTGCAGCTACAGTTATTACAGCAGCTTAAAGCTCTTTCCAAATGTGGTTCAGCGCATCGAATACTTTAAGACGTTCGCTATTTTAAGAAACTTTCAATGCAGAGTTAGGGCAGGGCAGTGCAAGCTTTCGCTTCTTTTTTTTTTGCAAATGCTTTTAACACAGCGTCCTACACACACACACACATACTCGAGTGTGTGTGTGGGACTACTACCTGGCTGTGGTTTACCGTCTCTCTCTCTCGCTCTCCCTCTCTTTTTCGCTGCCGGTATTAGTGTGTTTCTGCAAAATATCTTTGGCAAAAATTTGCATCCTGTTTGCGCAGCAAAATGTTGTGTAGAGAACTCGTTGTCCTTCTGCTCTTCCGCTGTGTGCGAAACAACATACCAAAGCGTTGACACGCCCACAATGTTGTTAGCCGCCCCCGCCGCAATATGTGGCACAACAAACTCTTTTTTTTTTCCTTTTTTTTTGTTTGTGTGTTGCGCTCTTCCTTTATCTTGTGTGCTGCGTTTTCATTCAAATTTGCTGCCCTACAAATCACAAGTGTTGGCATTTTAGCATATTTATAGCTAGTTTATGTTTTGAAATTCAATTTAGCTAAAGATGTAGCTAATTTATAGACTCAATGTTTGTTGAAAGTTAAACAAAAAAAATAGTTTGCGTTTTCACTTTTCAAATATCAAATTTCAATTTAGCTTTTTTTTTGTAGCTTATAAAACTCTAACTCAACTCGAACGAAAACAAGTTTGAGTGCGCTTGCCCAGGTTGTAGGAGCTTTTTGAGACATACTGTTTACAAGGTCAGCAAGTAGGTTCTATCGTTGAATTCACAGCTGCGATCACAGCTCACATGACGTATGCGTAATCTAATCAACCCCAGTGTTGAAGGATTTTATACTCTGTCTGTCCGTCCGCCTTTTACCAACTAATTTGACTGTCAATCAAAGGACCAACAGCGACAACGAACGAAGAAGAAGAAGTAGGAAGGAACGATAATCGATGGGAATCAGATATGAGGCAAAGATATATCCAAAAGAGTAGAGCGACGGATTAGATTCTTCTTCTTGGCGCAAAGGATACAATGAAGAATCGCATGACAGCGAAAAAGGCAGCAACACGTTGACTACAACATATATAACTAGGGTAAAAAATACACACTATGGCGATTAGAATAAAGAAAAGAGGTTTTCTATGCGATGACTCCCCTTTTTCACCTACCCCCGCCCCTTCACTGTATGCAAGACAAATTGGGCAAAAAAGCAAAAAAAAAAAAAAGAAAAGATCTTGTGATCCGAGAGATGCACAAGATACGAAAGATCCGTGGTTTCTGCCAAGTGAACAAACATTAAAAAAAAAAAAAAACAAAATGTATATAAATGTATATGTATGTATATCCTTGCGTATAATTAAAAAATAATACAAAAATGTATGTAGAGAAGATGGGGTGGACCAAAAAACTGCTGGCAGCGCACACACTACACTACACACCACACGGAAATGTGAGAAACTCGTTTTACCCAAAAAATTCAAAACTTCAACACAGCACAAAAAAAAATATATATATATATATATATAAAGCTAAGGAAATGAGGGAAAACAACGGAGCAGCGAAGTTGTTGTGGCCTAAGTATCTAAGGCTTCCAAACACACAACACAACACACAACGCCAACAACGAAACCTGATTACACACACACACACACAACCGACCAGAGAGATTTCGAACCCTTTTTTTTTTTTTTTTGATTTTGGCAAAGCTTTTTTCTAAGCAACTGCCTCTGTGAGACGCTGGCAGCAGAACCAACAGCAGCAGCAGCAGCAACTGACGTCGCGGCATGTTTTCTTTGCCGGATTAAACGAATGCTACAGAAAAACCGATTTCAACTGCCTTTAAAACGCTGCTCAGCTTGGGTTTAACATGAGATTCCATTTCTCTTGGATTCCTTTTTCATATATATATATTTTTTTGTTGTTGTTGTTGTTGTTGCTTTTTGGTTAGAAATTAGTAAATTATTTTCCCCTTGGCACTTTTTAAAGCTCTTGAGATGCGTTGCGTTGCGTTGCTCGCTGCCGACGTCAACTGTGTCGACTGCGTTGACGCTTACACGCAGAGCTTAGCTGTTGTTGCAACAAGCGGCTTAACACGGTTTCATAGCACACACACACACAGCAAAATAGCTTTGCAGAAGCTAAGCTCGACTCAATGCTATTGCCTTTTGTTGGTCAAAAGCTTTCGCACAGATTTAAGTGCTGCTGGACTCCACATAGCTTAACTTCAATAAAGCACAAATTGAGCATTCCACACGACACCAAACGTAATTAAATGTTGTTTCAATATATAGTATACCACAACAGCTTTAGAATTATCAAGAGCTTTTGTTGAAAGCTTTAAAGTACACTTAATTGCAATTAATAAAGCTTAAATTGATCATTCCACTCGACACCAAACGCAATTAAATGTTGCTTGTGAATATAGTATACCACAACAGCTTTAGGATTAACAAGAGCTTTTGTTGAAAGCTTTAAAGTAAACTTCTTAATTGCAATTAAACCTCATTGCCTACAAAAGCTGTGCTTCAACAAAAAATCTTCTTTGTAATAAAGCTCAAATTATTTATTAGACTTGATCTCAAAAAGAATTTAATGTTATTTCAAATTAATTTTATTGAAAGCTTTAAAGAACACTTTTTAATTGCAATTAAACTCAATTTCAAACGGATTTAAATGCCTATTTCAGCTTTGTAATAAGCTTTTTAGTAGCATTAAGCACAAGAGCTTGCATTCAAAGCTTTTAATTGCAATAAATGTATCAATTTTCATTAAACTAGATCTTAAAAGGGCTTGAACATAATGTATATATGAATAAAAAAAAAAAAAGACGCGAACTGCTATATGCTTGATTTCAAATGAACTCTAAGCTCATAAGCACAACAATAGCTTTCATTTGAAAGCGTCAATTATATGCATATAAAGCTCGTCTCAGTATATCAATAAATCTCAAGTTATTGAGCTTACATATAGTTATAACCATAATTATAAATAACTAAAGTCTGTCTAAATAAAGAATTAAAAGTTTGTTTGGCAACAACACAGATTATTGTGTGATCAAGAAAGCTTACCTACAGTCATATTAAAAGCCCGTGAAAGCTTGTATTCAATACTAAATTAAGTATATACAAAATTTGGTATGGAAACAAAATCTTAACTCAAGTCCTGTAGTATTTTACCAACCTTGAGGTGGATCAAAGGAAAACTGAAAAGTAATCCACGAAATTTGGATTTAGATTTCGATTTCAAATCAATTATTTGGTTGGGTCTGTGGCTTGTTATTATATTTTTGGAAATTCGAATAATCTTTCAAATATTTTAGAAATTTAAATTTAGCTTAGTTATCCATCTGTTTTTTAGATTAATGCTAGTAAAAATTTCGGATTGCTAGAATCACTAAAAACTCATTTCAAAAAAACTCACTTTTGCGCTTAGATAATTCTTTGGTATTTTTTGTCAGTGTATTGCTGGCTCATGATAGTTTGTGTGTTGTGCCCAAAGGCGATAGGATCTTTGTGACTAGATCTTAGAATGCAGATTGTGGCAGCATAGAAGGAGGCATGAGGCATGAGGAGGTTTTTTTTAGGTGAGGTTGTGTCACACAGTTTTTCTCCCTTTTTTTGGTTAGAAGAAGAAGGGTTTCGCCCCTGTGAACTTGAGTACCAAATACGGAATAAGGAATACGGAATACGAAATACCGAGTACCGAGAGTACAGGAGTACAGGTAGAAAAGAAGCTGAAAGCTGCTTGCAGTCAGTGTGGTACTACTAGATGGTAGATGTTAGATGCCAGAGATCTTAGGATGATGCATGTGACAATGATAACAACTATGCTCCCCCTTCGGCATGCCCCTCAAAACCGCTCTATATACATGCATATATAGTTCTGTGATCTATACTGTTGGCTCAGTGTTTACTTACACCACTTGAGCTTAACTCGGAGCGTAGAGTAGCTTGATGAGGGTCGAGAATGTTGTCGGTTGTGAGTTGGGTAGCTGAGAGCTTTTTTTTCTTTTTTTTTTATCTGTTCGTCCTGCTTCTTTGATATGCCCAATTTATCACAGGAAATTAGCTGCTATTTAGCAGCGTTGTAGGTTTCGCAAAAAACAAAAAAAAAAAAAAAAGGGTCTCACAAGGAAGTGGGGTTAGGTTAGATAGCTAGCTCGCTAGGGAGTTACGAGTCTCAAGGCAGCGGGTGTGCCACACCAGAGAAGAGGCGAGCATCTTGTTATTTGGCGTGATAATTTGTGCAATTGTGGATTGCAAAAACGAGGCTCTTTACTCAAAACTCTACCTTAACTCTGACCTGGTTTCTACTGGCACCCTAGCACTACTAGCCCTACCCTAACGCTATCCTCCCCTCGCTCCCGGGCACATTTCAAATATTGCTGCTGATTTACCTTACTAGCGAGTTAGAGAGTTTAGGGTTACGGGTTAGACATGAAACTAGATGAAACCAAAAAAAAAAAAAAAAACCAGCGCGTGAGTAAGGCGTATCTAAAATGTTGTGGCGCCATTTTCTACAAAAAAAAAAAATTCCTTTTTTTTTAAGGCCTCAGGCAATTGAACTAATTGGCCAACAGTTGGGGGTGCATGTGTGTGTGATCTTAATAGCATTTCTCAAGTAGAGATACAAAAAAAAAGCGGTTCTATTGGGTACCGAGAGCAAATTTATCAGACTAAAACTTAAGAAATTCCTTTGGAAATTCTTAATTTGGTTAAATAACATTTAACAGGTTTCAAAAGGTCTCAAAATATGTCTTTAAAAACGAATTCTCAATTCAAATTGCTAAAATCTGTAACTAATCTACATTCGTTTCAGAAATCATTTACCTTAAGAGTTCAAAAGTATCTTAAGATCCTAAAATGTACTTTTCAAATCGAATTCTTAACTCAAGTTGTTGAAATCTTTAAATAATCTATTTTCTTTTTTTGGCAATCATTTAGCTTAACAGTTAAAAAGCTTCAAATGATTCCAAAATTTAGCTTTAAAAACAACTTCTCAACTCAAATTGTTAAAAACTACAAATAATCAAGATTCGTTTGTTTTATAGAATCTCAAAATTGACCTTTTGAAAACATATTCTCAACTCAGATTGTAATATGTTTTCCGATTGTTGAAATCTGAAACTAATCTAAAATCGTTTTCGATTCGCTTAAATTCGTGTCAAGTTCGATCAACTCTGAACTCTTGAGAATGAAATATTATTTAAGCTGTTAAATAGGTTATTTTTTTTATCCTAAGTTACGGGTAAGATGGTAAAAATAACGTAAAGCTGCCATAGAATTAGAATTGAAAGAGCGGAGAGAACAAGTTCAAAAGCATTTACAACATACAACATAGCGCTAATATATAGAAGAAGAGGCTTTTACTGAAGAAACTACATAATATATGTACTATATAGTGTATATTGTAGAACAAAAGTTAAATATGGTGGGGGACACACATTTATGTAGCGGGCGGAGTGGGGGGTTGGGGTAGGTAAATAATGGCAAAGAGGATTTTATGTCATGGGGGGAGGGGGTGTGTTGTTGTTTCATTTTTCCTATTTCTCTTTGGTTTTTTTTTTTTTTTTTGTAATGATAGTTCAATATATATATAGTGTATAAGATATATATTGTGATAGATGTGGTGAGTATTTGGGGTTGGTAGTTAAAGGTTTAGTTTTAGATAGATGTATAAATACCTTGAGGTGCCAGCACCTTCCATTTGCTGCCGGTCCAATGGCGGATCGAAGATTTGCTCACGATCCTCTTTTGATAATTCCAAATCGGCGAATTGATCCAGTTCGGAAGCCATCTTGAAAACTGTACCTTTTTTCTTCTGCTTACTGCTGACTTTAATGAATTGTTGCCTTCTGTTTTCTGCGTCTGTTTCCTCTTTTTGTTTTTTGAAACTTTGTTGTCACTTGCGTTTTTCTTTTTAGTTGTTGTAGATATATATATATATATAGAATTATATATATTTAAAGGGGGTTTTTTTGTAAGGGGGCGCGTGGGAGTTCGACTCGTTGTTCGTGCAAAAAAAATATATAGATTTCAATAACAAATTCGGTTCTTTTTCAACACTGTGCAAACACTTTAGAATTTTGGGGACGCGTAGTTTTATATTGATAGCAAAAATAGAGTTTTTAACCGTTATTGTGTGTTGGTTTTGAACTTTTTTCTTTTTCCTTTTGTTGGGTGCGTGGAATGTTTAAAAAAAAAAATAAACAGAAAGAACTTTGTGTGCTTTTTGCTCTCAGTTTTTACTTTGACTCATGTCCTTGGTGGTTTTTATGTGTGTCGGTTTTTTTTTTTTTTTTCTTAGCGGATTTTGCTGATTTTGTCGATTTTGAGGGTTACGCGCGTATGTTTTGATTGACCGAAAAACTATCGTACGAAGCGTGGGGGGGAGTTGATAATTTCTTTTCTTTTTAAATTTAATAATTTATTATTATTAATTTGAAGTGTGTTTTAGTTGCAGTTGCTGCTGTGTTGCATTGCTTTAGTATCAACTTTTTTTTTATTATTATTTTGCCCGCGCGTTTGCTTTGTTTTTTTTTATATTTTTTTAAGATTTTTCTGCTGTCTTATTTTATTTTTTGCTGAATTTCGAAACAAAAATATTGTTGTTTGCTGTCGCGTAGGTAAATGTGTCAAATTTGGCCCAAAAAGAGATTGAAAAAAACCTGTAAATAGAAGAAGAAAATGAACAGTTAGAATGTGTTTTTAAAATAGAGCTTTAACAACAGTTAAACAACTACAGACACACACATTTGATTCCCAGTGGAAAGTAGGTTTAGTAGGTGACAAACTCAGTGCGTAAAATTTCAGCTTTTGGAAGCGTCAGCTAACAATTTAAGGTAAATACTGAAATGTTATTGCAATTTTTTTCAAGTGCAAAAACAAAGCTTAATCCCAACGTAAAAAGGTAAACGATGTTTGGATGAAAATTCACATAAAGTAAAAATTTACAAATAATTTATGTAAAAATGTAAAAAAAAAAAATGCTTTTTGCAACATTTGTTGGTATCAGATATTTTAAATATATAGATAATATAAATTTAAATATCTACCAAAAAGAAAAAGCGAAATTGCTCTACAGCAGATCAGTACACATTTAAATTTTAAATTTGCCACTGGGTTATTACACGCACACATAGGCTCGCTTGCATGCAAATTGCTTAACAGTGGGCATGCATGCAAATTGTACCACCCCCTACTGTTAGCGCCGTTTACAGCCGCTAACAGCTGTTGCTGCAGCAGCGCGATCGTGCCGGCGACATGTTGCTAACCAAACAGAGAGGCGCGCATAACAAACAGAGAGTAAGAATGAAAAAACAAAAGCTTTTGCAGCAGCAGCAGTAGCAGCAGCAGCGACGCCTTTGAGTGGGCGCGACGCGTGAGCAGCAGGCAGAGATTAAATGCGTATGCGTACGAGAGAGCGCGAGCTTTGCGCTGTTAGTTACTGCTGCTGCTGTTGCTGCTGCTGTTGCTGTTTGCTGTTGACTTTGATCTTCGTCTGTGTGCGTGCGTATGTATAGGCGCGTTGGTGTGTTGCTTTTTTTTTTTTTTTGGCAATTGTTTTTGTTTGTTTGTGTGGTGAGTTCAAGTAGGCGAAAAGGCAAAGGCAAAAGCCAAAAATGGAGAAAATTCTCAATGCTGCTGCTGCTGCTGCGCTGCTGCTTCTTCAGTTCACTTGTTGTTGTTGTTGTTATTGTTTGTTTGTTGTTAAGCATATGTTGCGCATAGCGAGTCTTTACACACATACATATATGTATGTACATACAAATGTGTGTGTGTGTGCAAGTATTTATAACTGTTTCTTGCTGTGTGCGTGTGCACTATGGAGCCGTTTTCCCTTTTTATGTTACATATCAAGAATCTTCACCATTACAGCACTTCGTTAAGTTAACAGCACTTTAACAGAGCCGTTCATTTTAAAGGCTTACTTAAAGTGTCGACCACTTAAAGTCTATAAGAGATTGGTACAAAATTTCTATTGGATAAACTTCAGTAATCTCTTTACTTTTTATTTGTAGAAAAATCATTTTTTTTAAAAAGATTTGTGTTTTGTATTGGAATTGTTAAATTTAAAAACTTGTCTCAAATTTAAATTTTTATACGAAATTTAAACATTAAAGGAAGATAGCTAATTTCGTTTGTATTTCTTAGCTACTTTGTGGAGTAATCAGTTTTATTTCAATGTAGAAATTGATATTTCATATGAAAATAAAATTATCAACCAATTGTTCCTATTGCTTATATGTGATATAGTATTTTTATTCTGATATTTGTTGAATTGAATGTTATTAGAAGCGAAATAACGCTCGTATTTGCTCTGTTAAAACTGAGCATAATAATATGTAGGTCGGTTCTATTTAAAAAATCTAATTTTTACCATATAAAATCTACAGTACGGTTGTAACGACTCCGCTTAATAGCATTCTTCCGGTTATTACGACGAAAATTTGATGATTTGATTATATGAAAATTAATATAATCTGCCGTATATAACGTCGGTCGCTTGAACGTCGTTACAACCGGATTCTACTGTATATGATATAGTCGAGCGATCTTAATGATTTTTTTTTTGGACAGGACACACCAAGCCTTTGAAGTTTTGTCTAAATAGCTTTCCTAAAACAAAGTAGTTATAACAATTGCCTTGCCACGCCCACTTTTCAACTTGGCATTATTCTAAGTCGAATGCAAAAATGTAGAATGTAAAATTTTGCATGGTTCTTAAATCCAAAAATATTGCAAATTGTCCCACTGTGCGCTGTCGCTGCTGCTGCTTATGCTTTTGTTGTTATTGTAAATTTGCGGCGCAGATGATGTCAGAGCGACTTTTAAAAAATCGCTTTTATTTTTTTTTGTGTGTCTTTGCTAAACTTTGCGAATATTGAAATGTTTCAAAAGTAAATTATGTAAAAAAAACAAAACAACAAAAAAATAACGTTAGCTGTAAAATGTACACACACACAAAACGTGTAGAAATATGCCACGAAAATAAGTCTTAGCAGCAGCAGCGGCAGCGGCAGTAGTTATGCTGCTGCTGGCCGGCCTACTGCCCCCCTCTGTCCACCCCACCACACACCATTCCCCACACTTTACACACATATACAAACAGCGGCCAACGCGACAAACTACGCTGCTGCTGTTGTTGTTGTTGTTGTTCTTGTTGTTGTTGCTGCTGTTGCTAATTAACAGTTTTGCTTATTTCCGTTCTTTGCTTTTACACACTCCTTTTTCATTCCATTTCAATTTCATTTCGTTTTCATACAAAATATATACATATATATGTATGTACATATGTACATTGGTACGTATTTTTGGCAATTGTAAAAACAGCGCACAGTGTGACAATGTGTGTATGTACGTGTAAGTGCGTGAGTGAATGATTTCGCTTGTCTATTTTCTGTGTGCTTGTAGGGAGCAGCAGCAGGGAGAGGGGTATGTGCGGTCTGCGGTGTGCGCGCTTTCATTTGATTTTGATTTTGATTTTTGTTTCTCTTTGGCGCGCGCTCTTTTGCTTTTGCTTTTGAATTTTTGTCTTTGCTTACGTTTATTTTTTTTTTTGTGTTTTCGCACGAACGAAGAAGAACGTGGGTAGAAGAAGAGCAGAAGTAGCAACAACAGCAGATCAAGATCACTTTTTTTTGTTTTTTTGGAAAATGTTTAATAAAAAAAACTATAGCAAACAACGAAAAAAAAAAACAAATAACAATAAACAAACGGAGTTAACGGATACGAGAGAGACGTTACACGGCGGAAACAAAGACACACACGTTAAAGCATATTTCAACTTGTATATTTTGTTGTTGTTGTTGTTGTTATTTTTTATTTGTTGCCGAAAATAATTGTGCCAATGAAATTGCTATTTTTTTTTTTTATTTTAATTTTTTTTGGTTTTTTCGGTTTTTTTGTCGACCTTCTTTCTGCTGCGGCGTTCCAAATACAAATGACGGAACGGAATTGTGTTTCCAAATACAAAAACCGAACGAACCGACGTGTATGCGGTGTTCTGACGGCGGCAGAGGGCAGCACCAGCACCAGCGGCAGCAGCAGCAGCAGCGCAGAGCAGAGCAAAGTATGCGATAGGCAAAAGCCAAAAGTGAGTGAAAGAGTGAGAGACAGAGCGAGCGCGCAAAAGAGAGAGAGAGCGCAGGCAAGAGTGCGTAACATTCATTTATCACTTAACAGTTTCACTCAAGTATTTTTGGCCGCCAACGCCGCGACGCAGCGCGCCGCTCTGCTGAAATTCCAACACATAGCGAACAGTGAGAGCGGCAACGGCAGCGGCAGCGGCAGCGGCAGCAGTGACGGCGACAGCGACAGCGACCGCAGCCAAGCGAAAGACAACACACACAAAAGCAATGTACGTATGTATGTATGCATGCCTCTCGCGCTCTCATTGTCTGTGTGTTCCTGTGTGTGTGTCTTTTGCCGAAATTTTTAATGAGTGTGAGTGACGCCGAAAAGCAAACTGAGTGACTTTTTCTTAAGATTTTCGAAGCTTTGAGCGCGCGCCCAAAACTCAAAGAGTAACTCAATTTGTTAAATGCAAGAACTTAACAATTGGCAATATTTTTATTAATTAAATAAATTTTCAAGTTGATTTAGTTGAAACTTCAAACTTTATTTGTATTTCTAAGATCGATGCTACAAATTTGCGCATTTTGAGTCAAATGAAAGAGAGAGAGTGAGTGTGAGCCCAAAAGGAAAGAGCAGCAATGTGAGTGAGTGAGTGTGGGATAGAGAGAGAGAGGGGCGCGCGCAGGCTGGCAATGAAACCAGGAGCTTTAGCTACGGTCTCAACAGCAGCAGACTTGACTATAATGAGTGTGTGTGTGTTTGTGTGTGTGTGTGTGTGAGTTTGAGAGCAGATGCCAGGATAATGTAGCGCTGCGTCGCTGTCGACGCTGGCGTTGCCAAAAAATTGAATGCGGCGACGACGACGGCGGCGCTTAAGCGCTGCAAAGGAAGAAGGAAGCAGCAAAGGAAGTGAACTGCGAGCAGCAAAGGCAAACAGAGCCGAAAAACTCACACACACACACACACACACACACTTGCGCACTTGGAGATATATGTCTATATACTAATATATGTATATATATGCCTATACATACATATGTATGTATATGGGCGCAGATACATCCAAAATTGTTTGACTATATGATACCACGTACATACATGCACGCAAATGCGGTATGCAACATTATGTGGCATGAAAAACTGCACAGAGCTAGCATACCCTTCACTTAGAGGGTATTCAGAGTGAGAGTGAGTACTACTCACATAGCAACAACTACAAAAATCAACAGTTTAAACGTTAAGCTTAAAGCTCACTGTACAGTTATAGTGTGAAACTTGAAGTAAAGTAAAATTATTAAAAGAAACTTTTGGATTAAGATTTTCCACAAGCTGGAAAAGCAACGAAAATCTTTACAAAATTCTTAAACTATTTAAATGGCGTTATATTATACGTATAATTCATTTTGGGCGGATTCCTAAAACGAATACAGACTAGTTTTGGTTTAGTTCTTTGATTTCATCCAAAAATATATGTATAGAATATAAAACATTAAATCATACAAAATTGTCAATAGAAAGTTAGTGCATCTCTAAAGTATACTACATTGAACATAAAACACATTCAGCTTTTATTATCTATATACATACAAAAAGCTAACTTGTCAAACATGCACTCACAGTTAGATATACATAAGTTTCTAAAGTATAGACTAACTATGTTAACACTTAAGTAAAATTTCTAATGTTTTTTACTTGACTCAAATTTATGAATTTATCGTACAGTCTTTAAAAGTTGTATAAAAGCGGCAAAAAAACTAATTTTTCGTAAATTTTATATTTTCTTTCAGATCCTAAGCCCAAAAGTTAAATTTAGGCTTGTTTTCCCAATGTGCTACTTGAATTTTATTTGATTAATTTTACTAAAATTATTATACAAATTTAACAAATTGCGATAATAGAGGTTAACAAATTTTAAATACTGATTGAATAAGCGTCCTTTTTTGTAAAAATTAATTGGAATTCATGAATTTCAGAGTAAGTAATACTACAAATAAAAGGTACATTTAGTAGATTTTTTACCGAAAAGAGTTCCTGTAGCGCGTTGTAAGCATTTCAGCTTTCATTTCTTATTTTAATGCTTCATTAGATTTTGATAAAAACAAAAGTGTTTCTTAATCTTTGTAAAATGTAAAAGACTATAATAGTCTATGCTACAAAAATAGGAGCACAGCGAAAAGAAACCCAAGAAATTATAGCACAGACTTTAAACTTACTTTAAGCAAGTAAAAAAGTTGCTTTGCTTAATTGAAGTACGCTTTTTGTTCGATTCTAAAACGAATTTAGCACATTATTTTTGAATTAAAATTAAGGAAAATCCAAATATCCATATATGTATATACAGCTCTTGCGACGAATCTTGATCTGCGTGCACAAGATATAGATTTTGCTAACCGATGTTAATAACATTTAAAGCATGCATTTTTATATAGGATTATATAGTTTAGCACTTGAGATGATTTACACAGTTGTTGCCTAGTTATATGCAACAAACTTGATCTGCGTGAACAAGATAAGTGTTTGCTGATTCTAGCTTTAATAGTTCTCTGGTTTGTCACAGAATCTTAAGCTTAAATCTTAAATTTACAAGCTAAATTTAAGAATTTTTGGCTTTAATTTTGAAATTAAATTTAGAATTTATTTTGTTCACTTTCTTTGGTGTCCTGTGGATTTGCCATATGTTGGCAAATGGGTCGTCAATGGGGCAAGCTAGACATGGTCAATGTGTCAATATGCACAGAGCGCTAATTGCTTGAAAGACACAGGCAGAGGGAGAAGGGCAAAGAGAAAGAGAGAAGGATAGCGCTATGGAGGGGCAAGAGAGAGAGAGAGCGAGGCAAATAATCAAAACAAGGCGATTTCAAGGACAGACACGTGCACAAAAATGCAGGACACTTGTTGCACATGCACAGTGCAACTTGCAACAAGCACTTACATACATACATACACCAGGCACCAGGTGCAGAGGAGGAAGAAGAAGAAGAGGAAGCAGAAGCAGAAGAAGAAGAAGGAGGTAACAAAGCTAAATGACAGCAAAGCACGCGTCGCAATCAAAACAAAATCAGCGAGTGAGGAGTGAGTTGCAGGGGCAAGACTCGAGTTGCAAGGGGCTGCAAATGCCAGAGGGTTGACTTAATCGTTGTTGTAGCTGTTGTTGTTGTTGTTGTTGCCACAATTGCAATTGCAGTTGTTGAAGGTGACATTAATTGACGTTTAATGGGCAGCCGAGCAGAAGTGCGGCAAGACAAGGGGCAAGGGGTGGACATACACACACACACACACACACAAACATACCGACGCACACGTTAAGAGGCTGTGGAAGCGAGACAGCGAGAGATTGGCAACAGGCCAATTAAAGTTGAAAGCTTTTCATGCCTTTTTATTTGCCAATAATTGAAAGCAGCCGCAAAAAGTGCATCCTTTTTTATATTGCCCATACGGACACACGTACACGCGTACATACAAACATACATACATACATATATCAAAAGGCCACTCTTGCTGGCAGCGGGGTGAAAGGTTAGCTTAGGGGTTGCAACAAGACGCTGCAGCAGCAGCAGTACCACACACAGTGCGTGCAATGCTGCAACACTGGACGCTGCACAATGGCAACGGGTTCGGGCGGGGGGTTAAAGGTCATACTAAAAGGGGTTGAGGGCGCTTTGTGGGCGTGCTAGCAGAATTTGCATGCCTCGTGCAGCGAATAAAAGCCGAGCACACTTATGCAGCGAGAGAGAGGGAGAGAGAGAGAGAGACAGTGAGGGAGATTTTAAGTCCTGTTGCGTGTTGCAGCAAACGTCGCGGCGGCTGCAGCAAAAGGGTTACTCACAACTACATGTACGTGTACGTGTGTGGGTGTGTGTGTGTGTGTGGGTGTTCGTGTGTGTGTGTGTGTGTGCTTTTGTGTTGCCACAACAAGTGCAACACGACAAAATGGCGCGCGCATCGAATGCAACCAGAGCAACCCTGCAAAGTATGCAATAGAAAGGCAACACACATTCAATGCGTATGCAAGAGTGAGCCTGATAGAAAGAGTAAGAGTGTAAAAGAGAGAGAGAGAGAGAGAGCTACTGCTGCCTGCGAATGGGGGGCTGCGTATATATGCGTGCTTGTGGGTGTTATAATGCAATGCAAAATGCAGTAGATGCCAGAGAGAGAGAGAACGGCCAGCAAAATGGCGGCCTGCACAAGCTTTCATAGACAGAGGCAGGGAGAAGCGTCGCGACGTCGACGCCAACGTTGCCAGCTGCCAATGTAAAGCTCAAAACCAATTGATCAGCATATTGAGAGAGTAAGAGTGGGAGTGAGAGTGAGAGTGAGTAAGGCAGCAAAATGGCGTAAGAGTTGAAAGCTTAAAGCAATAGATCAGCTTAGACAAACAAGAGAGAGCGAAAGTTCAATGTGTGCGTATGCAACAGTGTTGCCAACCACAGATGCACAAAAAATATGTATATTGACAATAAATGCACTAATTAAAAAATGCGCTAAAAATAAAGACTTTTCGTATGTAAATCTTGATTCAAAATAAATTAATAAATTAGGATATTCGTTTTTATTAACTAATATAACAAAACTTAGATTAAAGTTCTTTAAGAATAAGAACGGTGAGTGACTGCTGATCAAAACCTTCTATTTACTTCGCAATGCTAAAATCATTAGGGAATTTTGATTGTGCGTATGTGTAAAAACGTCTTTAGAACATAGATCTTATATAAAACACTTTAGTTATATTAGATTAATAACCGTAGTAGTAGTATTGTTCTTTTACTATTAAAAAAACAAAAAATAGGAAACGTAAAAAATGTAAACTTTATTAAATAAATTTAACAAAATTTAGATTTGGAATGAAACTTAAATTATTTAATGCTTGAAATATTATAAATTTTTGATTTAATTTTAATATTGCTGTCAGATTGCATTTATAAAAAGTGTTGAAATACATTATAGTAATGCCTTGATACTGGTGTATGTTTAGCTTTAATATAAATCTTTTTGAAAGTTTAAGTTAATTTTTCTTTCAAAAATTTGTACGCTGTAGACGTTTAAATAAAGCGCAAATGAACTAATATTTTTCCTGAACATTGCTGAATGCAAATGTATTAGTATTTTTAAAGAATCTATTGTTTATTACCATTAAGATTTAGCAGACATTTTTTTACTTAAAACAATTTGTACCTAACAAAGAATCAAAAAAAAAAAAAAGAAAAGATTTCTGGTAAGCGTATAGATTTAGCTTCATATTTGCGTCAAATCTATGCTAAAAACAAACTTTGATTTGGCAGCACTGAAAATGTTCAACAACTAAGCTTTGCTGAGAGAGGCTCACAAAATGGCGGCCGGCAAAGCAAAGCTCTAAGCAATAGATCAGAGAGTTAGTCATAGATAAATAGAGAGTGAGAGAGAGAGAAGGAGAGCGAGCGAGAGAGTGTGAGCGAACAAGCCAAAAGCTGTTGCGAATTAAAACGATGAGAAAGACGATTAAATGTAAAATCCCTTTGTGTGTCTATTGTGCGTGTGTTATGCGCTGAAGAGGGGAGCAAAGAGTAGTTAATGTGATAGAACAAGATGTAGAAGTAGAAGTAGAAGAAGCAGAAGAGTCGTCGTCGTCAGTCAGTCGGCTGCAGGACGAAAAGGGGGACTAGCAACAACAGCAAACAGGACCAGTTGGCACAAAACCGCCACAAAAAAGCAGCAGCAGCAGCAGCAGCGGCAGCAGCATAAAACAGGACATTAAACAATTGAAAACGAAATGGCATGAAGAAAGCAAACAGCAAGACGACACACACACACACACACAGCTGAACAGGAGCAGACGAGTAATTCAATAAGCTCAAACGGGGCAGACAGTGTGAGTAACTTGGGCCGAGAGGAAGGACAGCAGAAGCTGATATAACTAGTATGTACCATATACATATTATATAATTCAATTGTATGCGAAAGAGAGTGAGAGCGAAAGAGAGATAGAGAGGGAGAGGGAGAGCGAGCGAGCGGGAGGTTGTCTGTGCTGTGCTGTCTCTCTAAGCTTATTACGGGAGCATTAAAAGGACGCGAACACGAAGAACGCGTCGCGCTCAAGGACAACCGCATAAAGTTCTCTTATTATTAATAGTATTGTTGTTGTTGTTGTTGTTGTTGCTATTGCTGTTGTTGTTGTCTTTCGGTACAGTTACGCTGCCAGCTGCAGCTTTTGGCAGTTAAGCTTTTATCGCCACTGATCTTATTAGTGCAGTCAAACAAGAGCGCGAGTCATCACAGTGGGAGTCGAAGAGAGAGCGAAAGCGTAGAGAAAGAGAAGAGGAGTTGTGAGTTTGGGGGGCTACATGTGCACCCACCAACACACACACGCCTCTGGCAGAGAACGCGCCATTTCCGCGTCTGTGGAATGCGTGCAGCAAACTAAACCGTAATCTAATTTTATGCTGCATCCACACTGCTCAAAAAAACTGCATACTCTTCTAATATGCGGAATAGGAGTTCTCGAATTTGAAGACCAAAATTTATAAAAACTTATTAACTTGTTAGCTTACAATTGTGACAATTATAATGCTTAAGTGAATTGCAGTCTAACGAAATTGATCGCTGAGTAAGTACAGTAGACTTCGGGTTTAACGACTCTCAAGGAACCGATGTTATATCCGGAAGATAGTTAAAATTTCATATCAGCTTGTAATTACATTTAATTTTCATAGCAATAATCGGACAAACGCTAAAAGCGAAGTCGTTATAGCCAGATTCTACTCTATATACACATATTATAGAGTAATGTTTCCAAATTTATAATGGAAATTATTTTATGTAAATCAAACTGAACAACGATTTTAAAAATCGTTAATGCAAAAATTAGTAACTCGATTCCCGAAACGAATACAGATTAGTTTAAAATTTGCTATTGATTTCAGCCATGCAAATTTCCCACTGTTACCATAGCATTTTGGCATATTTTGCGCGAAAATAAACAAATTTTATGGGTACACTTGAGTTTTTGTATGAACGAATTTTAAAACTAATCTGTATTCGTTTCAGAAATCGAGCTATGCTTCGATAGTTGGATTTAATTTAAATTTTAATTAAATGTTTTTATATTTTGTAGAAAATTGCCTCTTATGAATCTAGGAAATAGGAATTGGAATAGGAACAATTTTAGAACTCATTTGTGAATTTTCTCAGCTACTTAATTATATAATAAAACCTAAAATAAATAATCAATTAAATACTTTTCACCACTTCTGTATTTAAATGCAAATGTAAATATTTCATTGTAGACTCGTTATTTTCATAAATATTAAAAATGTAACAAGGAAGCTTAATGACATTAGTATTTTTTTTATGAATTTTTTTTCGCATCATTAAAAAAATATTCATGAAGTTAAGAAGCTTTTCAAGCTTTTAAGAATCTTTTTGTCATACATATTTGAAAACTTGCATTTTATATGTATAACAAATTTTGTTTCTTTATGTTCATACGGACGGACGGACGGACGGACGGACGGACATACATTGCTATATCGAATACGCTATATCTAGTGATGCTGATAAAAAGTATATAGTACTATATACTTTATGGGATCATTAAGGAGTCTACTTTTGCGTAATACACACTTTTAACAATCTAAAATATTCTCAATGGGACATTAAATATTTCAATTGTTAGATATAAAAAGTATTAGCCTTATATATTTTTATGTTACTTTGTTAATTTATTAAAATATAACAAAGTATTTTTGGTATAAAGAAGTTTAGACCAATAATTTGATTTTACAATTGAAAATATTAGTTTTGGAAACATTTCTGTCTATTAATTTTGATCAGTGCATGTGCGCTCTCTCTCGCTCTCTCTCTCTCTATCTCTTTGTGTGATTTTGCGGCTGTTGAACTTTTTTGAATTGATTTAAAATTTGTTTTCTTTTTTTTGCGCATTTCCATGTGCAACGCAGTGGAAGTGGGGCAGGAAAGGGGAGGGAAAAGAGGAGTGGAGCGGTGGGGAGGGAATAGCTTCTGCTGTCTTGAGAAAGCATTAAATTTAGCCATGGCACAGACGGAACAGACTTTGTGTATTAGGCACACACGCTGCCAACGCCCAGACACAATATGTGCACTGCAATTTCATTCATGCCACATGCCACACGCCACACACACAAAACCTCTGCTTCGCTTCCCTTCTTGCGTGGTTTAGGCAAACCTCAGCCGTCGACATTTAAAATAGACAACGACGCTGCGACAATGCAACTGCCCCAAAATAAGACGGAAATAGGCATTAGAATGTTTGTCCACTGTTGCAATCACTGTGTGTGTGTGTTGGCAATGTGGCATGTTCCTTATCAGTGCAACAAGCAAACACAATTTCGGCAACTAATAAATCTGCTGATATTGTTAATGTTTATGATATCTTATAGTTGTGATAAAAAAAACTCCCAAGTAAAGACAATTTGGTCTTCGAAAACGCATGTTCGTAATGCTCTTGAAATTTTTGAATTGATTTAAGAGCTGGAAAGTGGACATTAGACTTGGATTACTAGAAAAAATCGCTAGAATGCTAACGATGATACAGTCTAACTGTTTGAACTCATAAAAGGATCGTTAAACGTTGCTAAAAAACATTTAATTTTTAATGCATGAAAACTTTAAGATTCCTTTAAATGAACTATAAAGATTATATAATACTATTCTATATCTATAAAGATATTCTGCAGAATGTAAAGAGACTTAAGCTCCTCCTGTTCTAAAACTTGGTTAATTTTGTGAAGCTTTCTCACACGGCTTTAAGCTTTATTCCTTTGAGAACATCTTGTTTTGAACGATTGTTATATAGGGAACCTTTCTTAAGAATCATTTGAAAACAAACAAATGAAACAGCAATCAATCATCAGCTGATTATGATTGAAGAGTATAAAAGCAAAGTTTAAATTGTTTATATGCCATCAAATTCAAAGTGCGAAAAGTATTTGTTATATATATTTCCATTATAGCCGAACCGACTATGCTTTACACTCATGTAAATGCAGCTGTCAATCAGCAGTTGATTATGATTGAAGAGTATAAAAGCAAGTTTAAATTGTTTATATGCCATAAAATTGAAAGTGCGAGAAGTATTTTATATATATATATATTGCCATTATAGTCGAACTGACTATGCTTTACACTCATGTAAATGCAGCGATCAATCAGCAGTTGATTGTGATTGAAGAGTATAAAAGCATGTTTAAATTATTTGTTTGCCGTGAAATGGTAGATACTAGAAGTAGGATTATATATATATCAAATGTAACATAGCCGATTCTGCTTAAGACTGCTATGTGCTATATGATTGAAGCGCAGTTGCTTGATTGAAGTGGTTAGACAGACTAAATCAAATTGCATGTAATTATTCTATTTAAGAACATTTATAGTGTTATTTATGTATTTATATAACAACTAAACCGATTCGGCTCAAGACTGATCTAAGCCTGATTGAGGCGCAATTGCTTGATTGATTGAACATTTATATATGTTGAAGAACATTTACATGTGTTATTATACTTACAGATTTAGTTGTAACTGTTGTATGATTGACTTGACTGATTGTTGGCTGATTGACGTTGGCTATTTTATATGGTAAGAGGATTAAGTCAATATCGAGTTTGAATTTCCTGTTGCGTTGACGTTGAATCTGCGATTAAAATGAAGAGCATCATTTTGTTTATGTTTTAATAAATTTATCGTACGATTGTTATTCTGTAATACACTCTATCTCTCTCTCTTTCTTGCTTGCTCTTTTGGTATATCCGATGGGAAAGAGTATTCAGTATTGGGGGGTTTCTAAAGTTATTACTTCCTCTGATTGTGTTCGGAAGACGGTCGCACACTTAGGATTTGATGTTGATTGAATCTACGAGAGCCGTCTAATGTGGGGCTTGATCGAAAATCGGCTATAGGCTATGTATTATCTGTAGTTCATACATATGAATGAAAATTGAAAAATGAAGCTGGAAGGTTTGAATATACGATATGTATGTGGCTGTACGTACGGATCTCGGTTTGGATATATATATGTATATATATACAGATGTTTGTCTGCGTGTGTGTGTGTGTATGTGTGCTTGTGCGGTGGTGTGCGTTTAAATACTACTTTTTGGGGATTTTTAGTTTTTGAGATAATTTTTGTGTTGTTGTTGTGGTAGAAAAAATTGAAATTGAAATTGAAACTGACGTGTGGAAATGTGTGTTTGTTGATTGTAATTTCCCAGGCGCCCTCTAAATTTTTTCGTTCCTTGTGTGTTTTTGTTGTTGTTTAGTTTTCCTATCGACTTTCTACGAAATGCTTTCTACGTTTTTCCGTTTTCAAAACGTCTCAGAACAACAAAACGGAGCAGTGTTGCAAAACGCGTGGCGTGTTGAGAGCAGGCGAGCAAGCGAGCGAGCGCGTTGCTCTCTCTCTCTCTCTCTCTTACTCTCTCTCTCTCTCTTGCTCAAACACACACTCACACTCACGCTCTTTAATTTGATTGATTTTGTGTGAGCGTGGAAAAAGAAAACAGGGAAAATGCTTTGGAAATTCATTTTCATTTTTCGGGAACTTATCGATTTTTTTTAGCGTAGGTGACAAAATACCAAAAAAAAAAAAAAAAATAAATGAAACGAAAAACAAAATACAAAAAAAATGTAAAGCGGAGCGAGACAGGGGGAGCGCGTAGCTGTGTGTGTGTGTGTGTGTGAGCGAGCTAGCAGCAGCTGCGTGCCCTGTGCGTAAGACGCCAACAGCGACGGCGACTGCGACGTCGGCAGCGACGCAGCAGCATAGCTGGCAAACAGTTTTAACTACATATATGTATATATATATTTTTTTTTTGTTTTTTTTTTCGTTTTTGCTTACATTTATAAATATCAATTGTGGCGCATTATCGTTATCGTTATCGCTATCGATAGTTTTGCTTTCACTGATTTTTCACTTGTGTTTTTCCCACCAGACAAAATTAAAAAACAACAATAACACAAGACGTTTACGTTACGTTAAACGCTTGCGGTTTTTCTTCTGCTTCGCCTACCGCGTTTTTTTGCTTTTTTCCTTTAACTTTATTTTTTATCGGGTTCTTGTTTTTCTTTCTTTCTTTTTGTTTTTTTTTGGTTTGGTTTCGGTTTCGGTATGTGTGGTATTGGTAACGGTTTCGGATTCGAGAGCTGAAAGACGAACGAACGAACGAACGCGCAGCACGGCGACGAGTAAACTGCCAAACGGACGCTAAAACGAAACGATTCAATGAAAATTTCTGTGGAAAATCCACACGCAGGCGGCGCAGCTGCGGTTCCCACTGCGGCAGTGGCAGCGGCAGCGACTGCGACTGCGACAGCGGCTGCTGTTAACGCCAGCAGCGACGTTGGTTTGCAGTGAAAGTTGTAAGTGTTCTCCTGCTGCTGCCTTTGCTGCTGCTTCTTCTTCTTCTTCTTGTTGTTGTTGTAGTTTTGCGGCGGCGTCAAACCAAAATGGCTGAAACGTGTGTGCGCGTGTGTGTGTGTGTGTGCGGCGTCTATCCAGCAGTTTATCCATCCAATACACACATAGACATTTACATTTACAGTGTCGCAATCGAAGTTCAAGTCGAAGAGCAATCGCTGCTCTTGCTTCCCTCCCTCCCTCCCTCCTTCCCACCTTCCACTGAATCTCTTTCATTACCTCCTCCTCCTCCTCCTACTGCTCTTCGCCGTCTTAAATTTGTATGCTCTACTACTTCGTTTGTCTATTCTTGTTGTTGTTGTTCTTGTAGGTTTACGCATTTTCATAGTGCCCAGCAGCAGTCTTCGCACAGCTAGCAAATTATTACGCTCAAACGCAAAATGTACCTCGAATTTCGGTTAGTTAAACAAAAAAAAAAAAAAAACGCTAAACTTTATCGCTTTTTGCTGTTCGTGCTTAATTTCTTTAGTTTTGTTAAGCTTCATAATTTTATATGCAACTTTAGGAAAAGATAAAATTACTATACCTATAAATTTTAACACGGTTTTGATATAACACAGTTTGAAAGTTGAATATTTTTACACGATTTTATTCCCTTAAAATTTTATGAGCATTAATTTTTTGTTGTCAAATTTAATTTTTGCGAATTATCTTCATATCACAATTAATGTATTTTTTACACGGTTTTTTTACACGACTTCTTCTGGAACCAATCTACCGTGTAAAAACAGACTTAGGTGTATATTAATTTAAATAAATTTGTTTTATTTTAACTAACTTTATAAATTTTAAAATTGAATATTAATGTAATGCTGTAATATTCAATTAAAAAAAAATAATGCCAATAATTCAGCATTTAAATGCAAAAATTGTCATTAAAAATTTCGCTATTTGATTTTTAGTAGCAATATAAAAAATTTAGAAAATTCATCTTTTTTCTAAATAAGTGCTTGAAAATATTAAAAAAAAAAAAATATTATTTGATTTATTTTCTATTTAAAAACGTTGTAAGCTCCTTATTTTGTAACCCAGTTTTGAAAAATAGTATTAACTAGTATTATTATTATTATTAAACGTAGCTAAAAACACGCAAAACTATTAAACAAAATCGCATTTTCGTCAAATATAAAACTATTTTTTTTAATGTAGTAAAAATTGCATAGACAAATGTGTGTATACTCACATATATGTATAAATGTATGTGCATGAAAAGTCAAAAGTTAAACGATAAGCGTTAAACCTTGTAGTCTTAGTTTTTGATCCGCAATAATCACAGTTCTAAATTTATTAAAAAACGCAAAAAACTACGTTTTTTTGATTTGATTGATTTGTCGTTTAGTGTTAGTTTTATTTCGTCCATAAAATAGCTAGATTGATGCAAATTTAACAAAAATTTAAAAAGGCTGAAAGAGAAGTTGATTGTTTAGACTCGATAAAATTTAAGATAATACGAAAGCACTGTTATAAACAAATTTGTTTATTATAATACTTGTAATAAATAAATGTCGTTTTCCACAGAATCATTTTAGTTTTATTTAGTTAGATATGATTTAGTCGCCAATTTCAAACCCGTAAATGGCTAAATTTATAGTTGACAGCATTTTTAATAATTAATAAAAACTAGCTAGAATAGCAACACTGTACCTACATACATATATGTGTTTATATTAATTGGAGAGTAAAATACACATGTCTCTTCAGTTGCCGCTCTACTCAAATCAATTGACAGCAGAGTGGCATACATTTCTTTTTAGCGGTCACTGTGCTGACCTGTGGGCTCCTACATTAAAGAAGAAGAACGGTTTTCAAACGGATAACCGAATATTTTCCATCTGAATGGTTTGCCATTTGTCGACTGCGACGCTAACAGCGGCGACAGCGGCTGACGATGTCGTTGACATTGACGTTACTCTCGGCTCCGTGTCGCGTACGAAGTACGAAGTTGAGGGTAAAGTGAGCGAGCGCATGAAAAGCGAATTTTCATTACATATTTTGTGACGAAACGAAACGGAAGGAAAACCAACACAACAAGCAACAACAGCAGAGAGAAGAGAACACAATGAAAAACCCAAAAATCAACGCAAAGGAAAACGAAAATGCGAGGAAAACTCACGTTTCACGTTCAACGACAGGGGTGGCAAAGTCGACAGCGGCCGCGACAGAGGCAGCGACGTTAACGTCGCGTCGTTGTGCCGTTGGCGTCTGTATGGAAAATACGGAAAATTCAGCTGCCTGTCTATGTGTGTGTGTGTTGTTTTGAGCATGTATTTGTCGAGCTGCGAAGCTGACTGTTGAGTTTTCTCAGTTGCTTTGCACAAGAATCCTCGATGACTTAACAATGCCTTATAACGGCGGGTCCTAAAAATATATTAGTCCATTTGAGAAGGACACTTCCGATAGGATAAAACGTAAATTAGAATCAGTTGAAGCAGCAGTCGTTCCCATAGGATAGGAATAAATCTACGCAATCGATTCTTGTATCGATTAATCGATATTGTTTTCCCAGAGACAAGAAAAGTTATTTCTTTGAATCAAAATCAATTTTAATTAGCTATAGAAAGACCTATGTATAGGTAGAGTAGGTTGGTTTTAAAGTATAAATGAATCGATTTATTACTTTAAAAATATATTATCATATATTATATTTATCGAAATTAATATAAAACTTATAAAGTCTAGTAATTTAGCTTTACCGTAGAAACAAGTCTAAAAAAAAAACGATACAAAGTATTCAATTTAATAAATATTTAAAACTCTTTTTATTATTCAAATAATTTCGTTAAAAGATTGTTCTGTAATATATAATACTAAGCTTGATTTTTTTTTGTGTTGTGATTATATCCATAGAAACTGATTTTTTCCAAGCACTGAAGAAATACCTAATTAAAGTATGGTCTATTTTTTTTTTTCCAAGAAATATTTGAATTATTGCAATGTTAATTCAAATTTTTAGCTTTTATCAATTTTTATAGATTTAGTTTTCCTCAAAAATGCTGATTCAGTGTCATAATTTCTTTCCTCAATAGTTATTGTTAATACTAGATTTTAGAATATTAATTGCGGTTTTGTCACACATTTTTGGGTGGGAACTATATAAATATGTTTGCAGTTCATTAAATAACCTAAATACATAGACATAAGACAGATATGCGCTTCAATATGCATATTGTATAATATGTATATATGTTTATAATATTTGTAGGGTATTCCCCTGTCGTTCTTTTGGTGGTTTCACTTAAGATGTTTAGCTTTAATCGCCTCAAGTATTTACCTGAGCTCATCTTACAAGCTGCCAGGAGCAGTAGCTTACGGTTTAGTGTCTCGACTTACTGACATTTACCGTTGCCCGGACAAACGGTAAACGTCGGCCATGTTGATGCTTTACGAGTTTACAGGTCTGGAAACACCGATGCTATTCTGTTTTTTTTTGCTACTGCTGTCCTGCTGCAGGGTCAGTTGAAGGCGTTCCTAATTGAGTTACGATATACAGCAGCCCTCGAGAATAATTAGTATTATATTCTAAAAATACAAGGAGCTACAGGATATTAACTTGTAGTTGTAAGTTTTTCAACTTTGCTCAAATCAAGAAAACTTTAGCATCATATATTCTTTTCGAAGTATGCAGAGTTTATAAAGCGATTTGTGAATAAAGATGTGTATAGTTTTGCATAGTATAGAATAGTAACTATTTTTAATCTGAATATAAAATCTATCAACTATATTGAATTTTATATGTGTTAGTTAAGCTCTTAAAATGATAATACTAGATATACATACATATACATACATACAATATATAGAAACTAAAATTGTGATATTATTTTATGATTTTAATACTAATAAAAACTGTTCTATACATACTTATGATAATAACCCTAAAACTAAAATGTTTGGTTTAAAAAGAAGAGTCAAGAATTGAATCTTCTTAAGAATGTTGATCTTAGCTTGGTTTTAAAAATTCTTCAGCTTTTTCCAATATAAATATTAAACTTAAATTAATTTCAATTTAAACAATTTGATGTGTTCTCTTTTTGATATAAACCTAAGAGTTAAAACTTAAAGCTTTTCTTAAATTTAACATTATGTGCTTAAGTTGTTCTTCTTTCCCAATTTTGTAACAGTGCACTGTAAAAACGTGCAACAGAAGAGACTGTTAAAGAGACTCGTCATCTAATAGATCTGATTTGATTTTCATTATTAGTTGGTGTTAAAAACGTCTGTAAATTGGGTTTTCCTTTAAGAAAATTGTTTATGTTATGAGACGATAACTATGATTTCCGATTGGGTTGCGACAACTCTCACCCTAGCTCTCCCTTTCTCTCTCTCTCTCTCTCTTACTCCTTCTCTTGCTGTTTATACGTTTTTCTCTAATTTTCAAGGTAGTGTTTGTAAACTTTGTCTATGACCTTGCAACGGTTTTCTGCTGTTTCCTTTGATTTTTGTTCTCCCATTTGAAACGCCTAGTACAAAATCCTGCGCACCCCGAAACAAAAAAAAACAAAAAAAACATAGAATTTGTTGCGATGTTATTTAGCCTTGCCGTCTGCCTTGTTACCAACCCAATACACACATACATACAAATACAATTGCACACATTCCCCTTACCACAAAATTTCGCACATTTCGAATGCGTCCCGTGCCGTCCCGTTTTTAGAAATTTCGGTAGTTTTTCAACCCCGAGCAATGCCGAAAATATGGCAGGGTAAAGAAACTACATAGATGCGAATGCGAATGAGAATGGATATGGATGCGTATGCATGGAATGCTACAGCCGGCCGGCACTACCCTCAATATACGGTCCTGGGACACTAGACTGCACAGTCTAAAACAAAACTACCATAATATCCACCCCCGTGTAAAAGACGCATAAATCCACACAATCTAGTGCGTAGTTGGATTCGTGTATGCGTAATCGAGAAATCGGAATCCGATGCGCGTTTTTTTTTGGGATCAGTGAGTGAGTACTCCATCCCCTCCTCCCCGACTCCTTCTGACCATACATACATCTAACCCAACAGCAAACAAAGTTCTAACTTAAATCGTGGAACTGCCAGCATTAACAGGTTTTGGTTGGATTGATCAGAAACAAAGTCTAGAAGTAGCTATAGAAATGTCTAAAATTTTCAAAAGTCTTGTAATTTAAATACTTTTTCTTATTTGATACTTAAAATAGCTATAAAACTATTTATTGAATATCAATAATTTTTCAACTCTTTATAATCCTGGATAGTACATGTATTATTTTTAAAGTTTTGTTAATTTTTTCATATTTAATAGTTATTTTGATTCGAAAATTTTTTGTATTTATATTTTTTATATTTTGTAGCAATCGTTAAGTAACGACTTTTATATTTAAAACTCTATAGATAAGCTTATACATTATTGTAAATTTTCATAACAATTTGTGCTTATATTATATACATATTTTGATTTGGAAATTATATTGAAACATTAAACTATTCTTTTTATTATAAACAATCCTAAAATTGTAACCAAATCATTGAGTGTGTTGATTGAGAAATTATACTGAAATATTTTTAAAAAATATTTAACGGCTTTTATAACTTAAACCTAATAGTTACACTTTCTGTTCTTTTCTAAATTTTCATAAATTTTTTCCTAAACATAATATGTTTTGTTTTAGCAATTATATTGAAATAATTTTAAGCAATTTATGTTTCTTGTTTACTAATTAGATCCTTGTAGTTAATTTTTTTAACATTTCTGGCTTACTACGACAGTAGCTACATTTAGCTATAAATAAGCTAAACTTGCATCACTCTGCATCTTCCCCCTCTAGTCTAGCCATCCCCCAAAACGAAGCTTATGCTCAAAGTGTCCCGTTACGCTCGTTCTCTCTCTCATCCTTTCTCTCTCTCTCTCTCTCTCTTTCCTGCGCGTGCACTTTGAACAGGATCAGCATGAAACGGGTAACAGTTCCGTCCGCCTCCCCCCCCCCCCCACACACACACACACACATTGCGCTCCTCATCCCTTTGACGCTATTTTTGGGCATTGTTGTGCGAGCCTTTGCTTTTTATTATTATTATTTCATTAGATTGCAACCCTCGTAATGTAACAAGGACCGTGCGTGTCCTTTGTCCCGTTATACGTTGCCCCTGTCCTGTGTGTACTGTGTGCCGTGTCCTGTTTGCCGTGTCCCGTGCCGCTGCTTTGCGAAGTGCGTAAAAAATGTTGGCAAACATTTTTGTCGGCAAATTTCAACTAGCTTTTCATTGAGTTCCATTCACAAAGACGCACTCGGTAAATTTCAAATTTCTTAACCCCCTCTCCCTTCCTTCTTCTCTTCTCTTCTCTGGGCTTCTTCGTCTAGTGGCACAGGCTGACGTCACTGAAAGCAAGAAATACGAGAGGGAAAGAAGGATGCCTGATGCTTCAGCTAATTGAAGATCACTGTAAGATCCTTCAATATTTGAAATCGTGTTAATTAAGGTAGGAATCATACATTAAAGTTTCATTATAAGGAAGATAACCAAGAATAATAATCATAGGATGCACAAGCAACATCAATTCCATAAGGAATGTACACAAAACTTGATCAGCATCAACAGACAATATAGGCAATTGACTGTTAGCTCTCCCAGACTCTAAGAGCTAGATCTACCAAATTTGACAATTTGGTGAGTCTTGGTTCTCTTTTAGATCATATCACATATCACAAGAAGCTTTCGAGAAGTCTAAACACATTATATACATATCAGTAATTCATTAGAAACGATTAGCCTCATCATAGGATATAAACTGTATGTCAATTAAGAAGATGTAAAATTTCTATTCTTAAATATGAGGTCGAAGCATAACGGGAAATTTGTACTTAAGTTAAATATTTTAGGCTACGAAATTTCCAACATTTTGACTCGGCTTAGAGAATTACTGAATTTTTAAACCGGTGCTAATATTGCTATTATAATCTTTATCAATCATTGTCTGTTTACTCATTTTCCGTAAACCTTTTTTTTTAACCGATGTCCAGGTTAGCCATGAATTAGTTTTTAAGTTCGCTCCAGAATGAAACTTATTTAATAATTATAATTGATGAAAACTATCTTTATCAAAGCTTGATCACTTTTTAAATTAATTTCTTGTTATATGGGTTAAGAATTTTTAATTTTCTTTAATTATTTATTTGTTTCTATTATACTCGTATATATAATAATATATTTGCAATAACTTTTGCTAACTATTAGCTTTACAATTAATTCTTTTTCTCGGTCTATGTAGTTCTATCTCTATTTACAGATCTATCAATATTTTAATCTCTTTCTATATGTTATTGTATCTATATCTATCTCTATTCTGTCTCTATGCCTCTATCTTTATATAATTACATATATTTCTATTCCTCTATCTCTTGAATTTACATTTATTTCTTTCTCTATATATCTATTTCTACAATTATATCTATATCTATATTTATATCTATATCTTTATCTATATATATCTATATCTATATATATATCTATGTCTATATCTATATCTATATCTATATCTATATCTATATCTATATCTATATCTATATCTACATCTTTATCTTTATCTACATATATATCTTTATCTATATCCATATTTATATCCACATCTTTAATCTTCGACCCTGATTAAAAAGTAGTTGAAAGTGAAGTGCTTCTTCTGGGCCTATCAATAACTTTATCGAGTGATCGCGATCACCGCCTCTCTGTAATACAATAATAAAAGGGTTCTCTGACCTCAATGCGCTTTTAACAAGTTCCGCTTAAATTATGAATATTTGTTTTATAATGTTATTCAGTTTTCGGGTTTTTCGGTTTTTTCGGTTTTTGGCTTTCGGCTGATTGGATGATGTTAATCTCATGCAACTGTATGGACGTCGCGACGTGACGTGGCAGGATCAGTTCGTGCAACCTGGGAGCGGGCTGTTAGATGCCACCAGCCGGTTAGGGGGCAAGTTGGCTGTAAAGAAAGCGTGTGGCATGCAACATATTTAAACAAATGTAGCACACAACACTCTTCGTGTTGCTGCATCAAATGCAAAAAGTCCAGAAAGCAGAGCGACTCCACGGGGGAGTGCCGAAATGGGGTTGGGCCTAGGTTTTGGGGTAGGAGGAGGGCAAAGGGGAAGAGCAGAAGAGAGCGGGAGGGAAGCTTGTTCGTTTACTTATCAACGTCAACATCAACACCGTCGCGTATCTTTTGACGTCAGCTGCACCTGCGCAATGTGCCACAAGCCGCACGAGCCACTCAGAGGGACCTGCAAGAGAGAGAGAGATGGAGAGAGGGCTGGAGAGCGAGGGGGCAGACGGACAGATATAGGGGCAACCCCTTTAGCTGTTAACGGTTAACGGTAACGCGGCTCATTTTCAACTGTTATTTGTTTTCGGGTCACTTTTATGAGGCGACGAAACGAGCGACAGCAACAAGGGGCAACGGAAAGAGTGAAGGGAGATAGAGGTAAACAGGAGGAGTTGAAGGGAAGAGAGAAAAGATGCGCAAAAGAAAGTGAGAAGATGGAGAATGCGATGGCGAATATGTGGAGACTTGAGTGGAGAGGCATTTGGAAAGAAGAATGGCTCAGCGGAAAGCAGAGAACCAGGACGAAAGACCAAAGAAAGCTATATGAAAGCAAGTAAAGAAGTCAGAAAAAGGATATTGGAATAGGAATGTTCCTTAAAGTATAGAGTAAATAAGGATGCATAGAAAAGGAAGATTAAGAAAGCTAAAGAGGAAAGGAGAGCAATGGAATGAAATGGGAAAGAAAGTAGAGAAAAGTCGAGAAAGTAAAGGAAAGTTGAGTAAAGAAAGCTAAGAAAGGAAATGGAATGGTATGAAGGTATGAAAGAAAAGGATGGAATTTGAAGAAATAGAAAGGAAAAGATAGGATGACAACTGAAGTAAAAGGATGGAAAAGAAGAAAAAGAAAGTGAAGGAAAGGAGAGGAAATGAAGAAGGAAAAGAAACAAAGAATAAGAAAAGGAATTTGTAAAAAGGAATGGAAAAGCAAGAGGCAAGAAAAGGAAAGGACAGAAAAAATATATGATAAAGAAAAGTTAAAAAAATAACTAGTAGTAAAAAATAATTAAGTCGAGCACGCCAAAATTTACATACAAGTTTTCAATTATTTTGGTTTCTTATGGGCGAAGGGGGCGTGGCATCTAAAAATTGTTAATGACATTGTCTTTATGTTGCATCTAGGAACCTGCATGACATAATTGGTTACCCCACCTGCCATAGATACTGAATTATTGCCAAAAACCTGTAGTTTTTACAAGGTATGTCTAGTCTTTCAATCATTGTTTGGGCGGATGGGGCGTGACACCAAAAGAAGTGAAAAATTCTTGTATTGACTGACTAAATATGTAGTTGATACCGACCGAAAATGAAGATTGTAGCAATTACCATCTCTAAAATCCTTTTGTTTATACAGACAGACAGACGGTCAGACAGAGGGACATGGTTAGGACAGGACTGGGCTTGTGATGCTGATCAAGAATATATATATTTTGTGGGGTCTGCCAGTTACCTACCTTTCACATGGCAAATATTCCTCTAAAAAACTTTTGGTATCAAAGCAAAGTAGATGATAATCCTGAACTTTGTAAAGATTAAAACAAAATGAGAAGGAAGAGATATAAGTTGAGGAATGAGGAGTAAAAAAAAACTTACTTAAAAGTTATGAGCAAGAAATTTAGAAATTAAGAAAAGGTGTTGCAGGAAAGTAGAGAAGAAAGCAGCAAGAGATGTGAAGAGGTGAAAACCCAAAAAGGAATAAGCTAAGAAATATAAGAACTCAGATGCAGAAGGGGCACAAACGGGAGTGCAAGGGGAATAAGTGTGGAAGTAAAGCTTGCAAAGTGGACGAGGTGCAAGCAACACAATTAATTTCGCATGCAACTTGATCCCTGCGCCAGTTTCTCATAATTATCATATCAGCAACAAGCGGAGGCAACTTGAATGAACGAGCAACAACAGCAACAGCAACAACAACAATGGGAAAGGGGAACTGCAGTTTTGTTCCACAAAGTGCATAACTCCTTGAGAGCAACTGCAACGGCGGCAACAACAACAACAACAGAGCTTGTGGCATGCGTCAACCCCTTCGGTTGCAGCTTGTGGTAGCTTGGCTTGGCCGGCTGCAGCCTCCTTGAGTGCTTCGTGCTTCTTGCCTCGTGCCGCGGCCAAGAGGGCAACTTATGCAGGACGATGTGCAATCTGATCTGTCTTCACTTTTGTGCCTTATGTGTGTTGCAAGTGTGCGCTGTGGCAGTGTGTGTGCTTGTGTGTGTCTTAATCAGCGCTTAATGTGTTTTGATTGCAGCGAAACGGGGCAAGTTTGGTGTGTGTTTGTGTATGTTTGTGTTGCAGCAAGAACTGAGGTGTGGCACGTGCCACATGCCACATGCTGCATCTGCATGCGAATTGAAACTGCAACAACAACAACAACAATAACCGAAAACGATCGCGAAACTGGAGAAGATGCCACACAGCAATTATGGCCAGCATTTTGGGGGCACCCTTTTGTGGCAGCTACTGCATGGTGGGCAAGTGGCAAGTGGCAAACGGGAATGCCACAAACATTCTGTTTTTTTGGGGAGCGTCAACTTGCCAACGGCATACAAAAGCGCACACAGATGAGCCTGTATTTACATGAATATTCACGTTCGATTCATAATTAATATGAGCTGCGCGACTGGTGATAAAGCAATTTGTGGCAAAGCAGATCATTAGGCAGCCTTGGGGAAAACCCACAAAGCTTAAGGACAACGGGAAAATTAAAAGACCAAATATAAAAATCTAGTATGAAGGGCTGCAGTCGATACCCAGTACTTTACACATGAGAGTTATTAAAATGTTTGCAAAAGTTTGTTAAAAAGTTTTCCGATTTGCTTTATCTGCTTTTGATAGGAAAGCTATACAATACTAAATAGTTGTGCATTCTAAAGCTTAAAACCTGCATTTATTTGGGTTTTTTGCAAGTTTTATTTAAACAAGAAAGAAAATTGCAGTCGGGCATGTTGACCGTGTAATATCCTCTGACTTTTATTTCCAATTATGTATATAAATTCAAATTGAAGTAGCTGCTGTAAGAAGTTAACATGCAAACATATTTGTATGTCTATCTCGCTCGCACAACGTTTTTAACTTTTGCTGCTTGTGTGAAGCTAGGCGCTGTGGCAGAGCTCAGTGCAATGCACGTGGCAGTGCATCGCACAGCTTTCATGTATGTTATCTTTCTTGAATCTAAGCCGATTTTGATGCAATTTTTAGGATCGTTAGCTATTGCTTGTCTTTAAGTATACGCTAAATTACAAAACTATACGTTAAGAATACGTGAGCTGGAGACATGCAAACTTTTAACGCATTTCTGCTTTTTGTGGGCGAAGGGGGCATGGCATCCAAAAAATTTTGATGGCGTTGTCTTTTTATTGCATCTAGCAATCTGCATGCTAAAAGTGGGGTTCCTGGGTGCCGTAGTTACTGAGATATTCGCCAAAAACAAGTATTTTTTCCGAGATATGTCTGGCTTTTCTTTTATTGTGGGCGAATGGGGCGTGGCATCAAATAAAGGAAACAAACTTGTATTGACTGACTAAATATGTGGTCGGTACTGACCAACTTTGAACTTGTAGCTATTACCATCTCTGCGATCCTTTCGTTCATACGGACAGACAGACAGGCAGAAGGACAGACGGACATGGCTATATCGACTCGGCTGTTGATGCTGATCAAGAATATATATACTTTATGGGGACTGCCACGTCTGCTTCTGCCCGTTACATACTTTTCACAAGCCCAATATACCCCTCAAAGGGTATCAAAATAATATAAATGTATACTTAAAGCTTAACATATACGAAATTCAATACACTGCAATCCAAAGCAATGAATGTTATTTTTTCAAAAATAATTACTAAATTGATTTGCAGCAAAGTGACAACATTTCATGACCTTATAAGGAGCTTCTAGTGAAAATTGCACTGGCTAAGCACACACACACACAGAGCATACAACGTTTCAAAAAAAAGTATTAATTAAAAAATTGTTGCAATTTAAAGCAATCGAATGGAATATTTGTGCCGCGACACGAAAGAGCAGAATGACAAAAAAAAAAAAAAAAATCGCAACAGTTTTGAGGAATTTATTGGTTTTTGATGAGTCCCATTAGGGATACTGTGGTCTTAATGCTTTAAGCGATATCCCGTCGAGTGTAAATAGCACTTAATTAACGCTCCCTTCTTTCCCCCTCTCTCTCTGTATCTCTCTATCTGTCTGTTGCCCTCTCTGTGTGTTGGGAGAAGCTTTAATTGCCGCCAAGCAAATGACAATTGCAATTGAAGAGAAAACGTGGCTAGGAGCAGTGTGGTGTGTGGAGTGTGGAGTCCTGCTGGACATCTGCAGGCCACCCATGTGATGAGCGCTCCGAGCACTCATGCTCATTAACGCCAGGAATTAACGAGCATTTAGTTGGACAACAAACGAAAACGAGGATCGAACCGACAAGCTAAAAAAAAAAAAAAAAAAAAGAGACAAGGAGACAGAAAAACCAACAGGACATTTAATGCGACTGTGCGGCATGATGCATGTTGCATGTCTGGCGGTCATAAAAAATTCATATTTAAAATGCATAACAATGAGATGCGGCCCGAAAAATACACAACACACTCCAAAAAAAAAGGGCTCTAAAGCAAGCGAATTGTGAACAAAAAGCGAGTGGCACGCAAAGCTTAGACAATGTTAGGAGCAAGACAGAGACAGAGACAGAGAGAAAGCGTGAAAGAGAGAGAAGCCAGTACACGATGCACCCACAAGCTGGGCGTGGACGAGGGGGGCGTCTCCGGGAGGGGGGTGCCCAGTAAGGACTTTTCGGCGCTGTGCACCTTTCGCGAAATTAAGCTGGAATTTTTAGTGGCACGCGCGGTTGTCCTCGCTTGATCCTTGCACTGCTTATCCTTAATTTCGTTTACTTTTTTCATTCCGCTTCTTTTTTTTTTGTGTCCCGGCTGTTGTCCCGTTGCCGCTGTTGTTGTTGTCGTTGTTGTTGTTGTTGCTGGACAGGTGCAAAAAACTCTTTTTATTTGCACTGTCGCTGTGCGCTCTATCTCCCTCACTCTCTCTGTCTCTCTCTGCCGCTCGCTGTCTGTCATTAATTCGCTTCTTTATTTTTCGGTAATTGCCGAATATGTTCCGACTGAACGAGCGAATCCCCAACTTCGTGCTCTGATCCTGCAACAGCCGGATTATAGCGACAAGACGGTATGGGACGAAACGAAACAGCAAAACGAAACGGTCTGCCGTCTCCAGCGTCAATGCACTGCGCTGATCCTTAGCGCTTGATTGCGATTTCACGTTCCCAATTCTCGAGTCCCATTTCCATTCCCATTCCCATTCCCACTACCGATTCTCGATTCCCGATCTTAAAGCCATTTACAATTTCGGCTCTTCGCATATTTGCGACTCAGACAGCCGTGCGATCATTGACTTTTGTCAGGCAATGCTTCCTCCCTTTCTCTCTTCTCTTCCCGTTCTCTTCTTCACTCTACCGCTTCTAATGCCTTGCATTTGTGCATATCCTTTGCCGCAGGACAATGCCACCACTTGCATACGACACTAGAGAGAGAGGTGAGATAAAGGTTTTTTAATAAATTGTTTTTTAAGTATGTATACATTTGAGGTTCACGTTTAAGTTGAAATGTTTTACTATTTGTTCTACTTTTTTAATGTACAGAATGTTTAGATAGTTTATTTATTTATACTTTCTGAGGGGTATATTGGGTTTGTCAGAAGTATGTAACAGACAGAAGGAGGCGTGGCAGACCCCATAAAGTATATATATTCTTGATCAGCATCAACAGCCGAGTCGATATAGCCATGTCCGTCTGTCTGTCCGTATGAACAAACATATCTCAGAGATGGTAAGAGCTACAATATCCGTTTTAGTCAGTATCGACCAAATATTTAGTCAGTCAATACAAGTTTGTTTCCTTTTTTTGTTGCCACGCCCCATTCGCACACAATAAGTGAAAAACCAGACATACCTCGGAAAAAATACAGGTTTTTTAAGAATATCTCGGTAACTATAATACCTAGGGACTCCAATTTTGGCATGCAGGTTACTAGATGCAATATAAAGACAATGCCATCAAAATTTTTTGGATGCCACGCATCCTTCGCCCACCAAAATCACAATTACGTTGTAACTTTGCCTGCTGCTGGCTCACCTATTTCTTAACGTATACTTAGTTTTGTGACTTAGCATATACTTGGAGACAAATAATATCAAACGATTGTGATTTCTTCAAAATCGGACTATAATTAAAAAAGTTTCTCAAACAACGAAAATCGAAATAGCCACGTGCCTTGCACTGAGCTGTGCACACAAGCAACGAAAACGAAAAACGTGTGAGCGAGATAGACATGCAAATGTGTGTGCAGGTTAAGTTCTTGCAGCAGCTACTCCAATTGGAACTCATCTAATTGGAAATAAAACTCAGAGGGTATTATACGCTGGGCATGCCCGACTGACATTTTCTTTCTTGTTGAGGAATGAATCAATGTGACCTCAATATTACCTCAAAGTGGTCTGGTCTCAAATACTGGAAACATAATGAGTCGCGACATTAATTAATAATTTATTGCGCTTGAATACACCCAACGCACACACATACAAATGCATCTACATATGTATATGTAGCGGTGGCTGTGTGTGTGTGTAACTTGATGTTCAATTTGCCATTAGCTTTTGCTTTAACTGTATAAATGGCGACGACATCGTTGGCGTATCGCAATTTCAATCATTTTATTTGCACAAACGTAAAAATCAAAGATAAGCAACAACAACAGCAACAAGCAGTTTGGCACGCGTATTACTCTCTCGCACACATTGAAAGCGTCGGCAAAGCAGATGTTGCGTATGCGGGACAGCAGATGCGCAACAAATTTAAATGTTAAAATACAAAATACAAACACACATATGTACAGTGGCTCACAGATTATTTCGTGCAAGGGCTTACGTATACCCTCTGAGGGGGTATATTGGGTTTGTCAAAAGTATGTAACAGGCAGAAGGAGGCGTGGCAGACCCCACAAAGTATATATATTCATGATCAGCAACACAAGCCAAGTCGATATAGCCATGTTCGTCTGTCTGTCCGTATGAACGAAAGCAACTCAGAGATGATAAGAGCCACAATCTCTATTTAAGTTAGTCCATACATTTAGTCAGTCAATACAAAAATCTGAATTTTATTTAATGCCATGCCCTGTTTGCCCACAATAAGCGAAAATTACATGTTTTTAGATAATAGCTCAGTAACTATGCCAACTAGGAGCACCAATTATGGCATTCAGTTTCCTAAATGCAAAATACAGACAATGTCATCAACATTTTTTTGAATGTCACGCCCTCTTTGCCCTTAAGAAACAAAACAAATTTAAAATTTGCAAATTTTCTAACTTATGTATTTCTTAACATTTATTATTGTAACTTTACATTCGCTTAGAGATAAACAATATCAAACAATTCTAAAAATTGCATAAGGATCGAATTATAATTAAGAATGTTATCATACATGGAAAATGTAAATTTACAACAGAGGCATAGCCTAGCAATGAAACTCTTCAGCAACGCTGACAGCACATGAGCAGCGTAAACAATTTTTCTGAATTTTACTATCTTGTTAGAATTGAATAACAGTCAAGCTATTGAATATATCAACGAAATTTAAAAGCACTTTATTTCAATACTATTTTTTCGAAACAAGAATTAATTCCCACTGATTTATCGTGTGTCGGGCGCTGATTTTTGTTATTTACCGTAAAATTTAAAATTCGAATATTCTTAAAGCCTTTTAAATCTAAAATGAATTCATAAGAATATGAAATTGAACAAAAATAATTACAATTCTCAAAATGATGCTTGCTCAAATTGCTGTGACATGAAAATTGTCTGTATTACTTGTATTTTGCGATGGTTTGTATTATTATCAATATTTTTCAAAAATATTTAAGTTTGTGAGTGCTAGTTTACAAAATATAATATATAATAATTTAGCTGTTATTTAATTTGAAAAATTTTGCTAAACATTTGAGCGAAATAAACTGTGAGCCACTGTATGTACAGACAAACACATACATACAAAAAGCGCGCAGCGAAATTCATTAAGCCTAGCAACAACAACAACAACAACAATAAGCACATGGCAGGCTGTAAGAGAGTCCGAAAAGAGAATAATATACATATGTATGTACATATGTAGGCGAGAGCCAAAGCAGGGACGTAGCTAAAGCTATTAAAAAAAGGGAGAAGCTTAGACAGCAACTGTCTAAAGAAAGTACAGTCGAGCTTGCCCAATCTTTTTTGGGCCAGTCCCTTTTCCAGCAGCTCAAAGCTTATCAAATTATTATTTATAAGCATTGCTTATAAGCATACATAGGTCTTACGTACATACACAGAGCGAAAAACTCAATAACTTTGTACTCAAAACAACACTTTTCGAACTTGATATCTAAGTACAACCTAATATTGATTTAAGTGTTAAAGTTCTTGAAATAAGTGTTGCAGCTCACAATTTCAAGATCCTGTGTAGTAAAAAAATGTAAGTACATAATATTCTTGTGTAGATCATGATACAAGATTTTGTAAATTTCGTTTAAAATTTCATTTAGACGAGTTTTTCCATCAAATATTTGGAGTAAAGAGTTTATCGTTAAATTAAGAATTTCCACACTGCCGAAATAAACTTCATTCAGGTACAATTCTCTTTGATCGTTCTGATTTTCAGTTTGAATTTTTATTTTCACTATTCTTGATCTAAGTACAACTTATTATTGATTTAAGTGTTAAGGTTCTTGAAATAAGTGTTGCAGCTCACAATTTTAAAGTCCTGTGTAGTAAAAAAATTGAAGTACATAATATTCTTGTGTAGATCCTGATCTAAGTTTTTGTAAATTTCGTTCAAAATTACATTTAGACTAGTTTTTCCATAAAATATTTGGAAAAAAAGTTTATCGTTAAATTACGAATTTCCACACTGCCGTAATAAACTTTATTCAGGTACAATTCTCTTTAATTTTAAGATAACTAACGATTTCGTACTTAAATCGGGAATGAATTTTTTGTATTAAAAAATCGTAAATCAAGATCATTCAAACTTATTTTTAGAACGTTATTTTATGCTTTGTGTAGTGACTTGCACAAAAAAAACCTAACGACCCCCCGTAAATAATAAACTGAATACGTTCTTGAAGCCTGGCGGCAACAACAAGGCAAAGTCAGTGCCGCCAGCCTTTCGTTTCGGGCGTGTAAGAGAGTCCGAAGAGAGAATAATATAGGCGGGAGAGTAAGTGTGTGGGTGTGCATGCGAATTGAGAGTTTGAGCGAGAGCGAGAGCGAGAGAGATTGTAAGTACGCTCGTGAGAGCGTGTGCTGTTTTGGCGCTCTGACATTGGCGGCCTACTACTATTGCTACTACGGTTTTGTCAAACGTAGCAGCAAAACGGCCATTTTGTATCAACAAGACAGTAGTGTCCAATCGGCAAACACAGCGACGCCATTAACAGGCAGCAACAAAAACAACACCAGAGCTTAAGTGCAGTATTGCAAAGTAAAGCAAAAAAAAAACAAACACACGCCAAAGCAAAAGCAAAAGCACGTGCATTGCACTTTGCATGTGCGTGTGAGTGAGACAGAAAAGTATATACGTAGTATGTACTGCGAAATTGTGGGAGTGGAAGTGGAATGGAAGTGGATGCGCATGCATGTGCGTGAGTGCAGCTTAACGACCCTTGGTTGGCTGACGCTAAATCTGTAAGTTACGTGCTGCCATTTTAGTACTTTAAAAGCTAGTTCTAGCTATTTTTGAAGCACAAAAGGTAGACAACATTTTTTTGTGAAGAGCTTTAAGACATTTTTTGTTCTTTTGGAAAAATTAACACAAACTTGGAAAATTTTATGCGATAAATGTTATGAACAAAATTGTTAAAATTAAAAAAGTGAGCATTTTAGCATAAGAGTTTTAAATCTTAATGTAAAATATATATTTTAAAAATTGTATTACATTAGAAGCATTTTCAGAATTTCTTGCGACTTTTTAAAAAGTATTAGCTGTTCCTTCTGCTGTCGTTGTTTCATGCTTTTTATTTTCCCATTTACTTGCGTAGTTCTAGGTATTTCTAACCGACTTTTCCCATGGAAGCTATATCCAACTGATTGTTCCTAAGGATATATGTATGTAGTTGTCCGATCAGAATAAAATTTGTTTTGCAAATAAAATTGTTTACTTAAAGCGTAAGTTTTGTTACGATTGCTTAAAAAAAACACAACAAATTTTTAAACTAAATACATTTTAGTCCGCTTATACGACGCCGCTTCTGCGCCTGTCTGGTTTTCGCGGCGAAAATTCGATGACCAAGTAAGCTAAATAAAATTTAAATAATCTTCCGGTCATAACGTCGGACCCTTAAGTGTCGTTAAAGCCGGATTCTACTGTATTTTTAACCGATTGTTCCTATGGCAGCTATATAATATAGTAAACCTATTTTTACACATGTATGAAGTAGCCGCGGAGGGAATAGCTAGAGAGTCTATAGTAGACAGACTCGTTCACATAGAAACATACGGACAGGCGGACAGACAGACTAACGGCAATATCGATTCGGCTATTGAGGCCGATCAAGAATATATATACCTTATGGGGTCATCTTCAAAGCGTTACAAACTTAATGCCAAAAACAATATACCCTCTGCATGGGTAAAAACCTCTGCATATCGTTAAATTAATTGAATTTACTTTGTTGTATGGATGTATTTGCCAAAATTACTGCTACTTTTGCTAACGAATTGCTGGGAAAGAATCCTGTGAAAGTCTTTGTGTACAACATGTAAATTATTTAAATTTGCTTAAGTGAAATTGTTGGAAATTCAAGCGACAAGATTGACTGGTTCCTTAGCTAAGTATTTCTCTTTATTATATTCGACTATTTTGTATTTTTGGGGGTTTGTTGGCAGCTGAAAAGCTGACCGAACCTGTACTTAATGCCGATTTGCAGATGTGGCCAACAATAAGAGTGTTGCCGGCCTAATTATGAATAACAAAAGCGTACGCCTCAAAGCTGGCCCACAAGAAGTTGCTCTTCATTGTTATAGTTGGGAAACAGCTGCTACAGGATCAGCATTAGAATCAGGATCGGAATTAGAATCTGGATATGTGGTGGCACCTTGAGCTTGGGATGCTGTGCGCGCATCGATTCACACCCTGGACGGACCATAGGGCGGCTAGTTGACCGTTACTGGACCCGGCCGGCTGACCAGTTGATCACTTGACCAGTTTGCTGAAAGCCGCCGCCACCTCTCTCGCCGTCTTCCGCTCTCCCAACCATACCCCTTTTGGACTGTGTGACAAAACAAAGAAAACTAGAAAAGCTTTTTAGCTTTTCATTGTTTTGCCAACTCTTTTGTTTAACTAACATTTGTTTAGCTTGGTACAAGTACATACATATATGTACATATATTATATTGTATTTCAGTTCTCGGCTTTCAAAACTTTTGACTAACTGCTATGAATTCAAACGATGCGTCTTATTATAGCGCCATCTATTGAGTTCTAGAAGCTCGCACGATCTGTAAATAAGTTAAGTGCAGACTTAACGAAAGTTAGCTTGCTGGCCGGCTGCTGGTTGTGAAACACGCTAAGCTTGTGCACACACCAAGCAGTTATTCAGCCAGCATGCAAGTAGAACTTTCATTTGTGGTTGCATTCAGGAGTATATTGGATTTCGAGGGTATTATTATTTAGAGGCTGGACTAAACTTTTCTTTCTTGTTACAAGTAAAACAACAAGTAGCAACAGAACTTGCCCAACTTGTTGCAGTTCTATTTGTATCAAATCTATTTATAGCTGTAGTTTTTCAACTGTCATTTAACAAGGCACCTCCAATATTTCGCCAGGAAGCTTACTGCATTACCAAGCAGCTCAAACTGATCGAGAATCTGCTTGCTTGTACCACTTGCATTTCGAGCCTCAGACAATAATTTCCCAGCCAAACCCCAAAGAAAGACATTTTTATTAAGTTTACATTTAGCATATTTTAAAGTTTAGTTCTTGCCATTATTTATTGTTATGAAAATGTTAGGCTATCTGTACTATATGTTTATAAACTAATTACGTTTTCATTTTTCCTACACGCATTATCATTAAATATATATATATATATATTTATTTTTTTTTTCTTATCAGTAATTCTTGTTTTTTTTTTGTGAGTTTATTTTGTTTATTATAATCGCACATTTAGATGAATTTTTTACCAAAAAAAAAAAAAACAAAATAAAGTAAAAACCAAATGTTTTTCTTTTTAAATTAATCATGCTCTTTTGTGAACTGTACAGCTGTAAAAAAGTGATGGAACAAAAGTTTCTTAGTTTTTAAAGTGTCAAAATGTCAAAAATGTACATTTTTAATGTGCTTCATATAATGCTTGTAGAAACAACAGTCAACTATTTATATATATATATATATATATATATATATATATATATATATATATATATAAATAGTTGACTGTTGTTTTCTACAAGCATATATATATATATATAGTCATTTTTTTTTTGGATTAATAAAGACTTTGCTTTTTCTCTTAAGTAGCAAAAAAAAATATATTGTATTTTTGTTTTATTTGTGCATTTGCTTACACGCTCTGGCAATGCGACCGACTATTGAATACACTATCATGATGGGTGTACAATGGGATTAATTATATGAATATACAGTATAAAATAAATTAAAATTACACTTGAATCAACAATTTCGCCAGAGTGTTGATAAATACAATTTAAATTTTAAGCTTAAATTGCTATGAAAAAACATAATTTAAAACTTTTTTTTTTGTTTTTTGTTTTCTTTTTTACACTTAAAAACTATGTTAAAGTAGGTATGTATGCATGTATGTGTAGGTGTGGTTGTGTGTGTGTGTGGGGAGTAGGTAGGAAAAGGGTATAGAAAGGTGTAGCAAGCATAACAGTAAAGAAAAAAAATATTTTAGTTTCATAATCATAATTGAAATCTAAACATTTGATATTACTTTTTGTATAAAGTTATAAATACAACAATTTCGTTTCCATTTTGTTGTTTTTTTTTTTATCGAGCCAATGCTTTCAATTTCAATTGTTGTTGCAGTTGGGAATCGCTCTATTTAACAAAGGCCTCGGGTGGTATTTTATTCTCCTTGAACAGTTTCTCGAACACAAAGGCGGCATGATTGAAGTCCCAATTGGTTTCCTCGAGGCATCTGCAAATAAAATGAACAATAACAACATTGTTTTAGTTAAAAAAAAAAGATGTTGACAACACTGTTGACAACACATTGTAAGCAACATGTTTGACAACACATGGTAGACAACGAACGTTGGCAACATATTGTAAACAACACTGTTGACAACATTGTTAGCATCACTGTTGACAGCACATTGTAAACAACACTGTTGACAACATATTGTAAACAAAATTTATTGACAGCACATTGTAAGCAACATGTTTGACAACACATTGTAAACAAACAACATGTTTGACAACATGCATTATTGTGCTTCTTCTACTCACTTGCGACTCCAGTCTAGATTCATTTGGCTCTGTGCACTCATATTTTGAACCATTTGCATTTTGGTTGCATCATTGAGTTGAGAGTTGTTCATACTTGTTGTTGCTGCCACCACTGCTGGATTATTGAGGCTCGATGCTTGAATGGCCGACGACGGTGGTGGTGGCGGCAATAATGCAACAGCCGCTGACTGATGGTTCTGTTGTTGCAAGCGATTTTGCAGTGAATTATCAACAATGGCTGAACTGGTTGTTGCGCTGCTATTCATAGCACCCGGTGCTGGTTGATGTTGACTACGCTTAAATTCACGTGTCTGTTCGAGTGTGGCGCTTGTTATAAATATGATTTCGTTGCGAATGCAAAAGCCGGTGTTTTGTGGCACCACCGAAAAGGTGCGTACAAAATGCCGCAACTCGTAGGATTGCATTGAAGCGGGTGTCGGGCTATCCACATCGCCAGTTAGCTCCTTGAACAATCCCGTCACCGTAAACACCATCATTTGGGGCTGTAGCATAATTAAATTTAAAAGAAAGAAAAAGAACAGATTAAAGATAAAATTGCGAGAACGATTTTTAAGACAAAAAAGTTACATAGAATATCTTTTGCTTACATTGTATATGGTTAGATCGACGGTAAAGGTGCGACGTTCGTGCAATGTACGTGGCCATTCATCCAATGTGGATACGCAGGCTAAGCGACCGTTCTTCAAGAGACGTATGCGTGGATCTTCACGTTCATTGTTAGCTATACGTCGCAGATTTCGATTGAATTTCCAGAAACTATTGAGCCTATTGAGAAAATAGCATAAATTTCAATTGGAATTGGTTTTGAAAGTGATCTAAGCTTACCTGCCCGCCTGGCTCATCGAGGGCATGGACATTGAGAGCATTGCATGCTCGTGATAGGCATCCAGCAATGGTTGACGATTACCCGAATCGAAGATATTAAAGTATTGATCCAAAAATTGACGTACTACTTCAGCGCCAGCGCTGTCGCGCAAAAAGGATGCTTTAGCCTGTGGCAGTACCCCCGATTCGTTCAAATCGAAGCTAACCTGAGGCGTTAATGCTTCTCCATCCTGAAAATCAAGTAATTGTTATGTTATAGCAACATTAATGTATTATTATAGTACAAGATGAGTGGTCTGACTTTCAATATCAATGGGTTTTCTTTTCTTCAAATATTCTACGTAGACTGCACAATAATTAGTCAGTCTGTTGTTGTTAAACAAAAGTCGTCTACGGTCTCACCTCTAATACACTTTAAAAAAAAAAACGTTAAAGTATCTTGTAAACTTACCAGCTTCAACAGTTTGGGAAATTTGCGTCGTACTTCGCTGTAAATAGTTAGCATTTTGGGGTTGCGGCCGTTTTGTTACGGTATTAGTATTATTTTGTACACATACATACACATGCACACATACATATATATATATATATATATTTTTTTTTTATATGTATGAGTGCATGCAACAGTATTTTTTTTCTTTTTTTTTTTGTTGCATTCATTTGCAAACGTTGCCATTTTGAAGAAATTTCGAAAAACCATTTGCCGCCGACTCGCATAAATTATTAACGATTGTAGCGCTTCTTATCGTACATTCCGGGCATTCTATATATAATTTACTGTACACTTATCGTACACTGCTCACAGCAGTCTAAATTGGCAGCTGCATTTGCATTTAATACTTAATGCGTTTTATCATTTCCAAACGCTTTCAAATTGAGCAAGCTAAAAACCAAAGCTAAAGTGAACCAAACTTTCAAGCATTTATTAATTTTCTTAATTTTTTCGGTTCTGTTCTTTTTTTGTATTTTTTCTTCTTTTATCTTTTCTTTTTTTTTTTGCAATGTATTTTTTGTTTTATTTTTTCTCTTTTTTTCGTTTAACAACTCCAAACTTAAGCCGCACATGAGCTCGTTGCTGCTGCATCGTGTCGTCGTCGTCAAGTTTGTTTCGTTTCGTTAAGTGTGCGCACTGCAACCGCAAACAAAACAGAGTTGAATTTAATTTGTAATTGTTTTCATTATTATTTTTATATTTTGTTGGCAACAACAACGCATATTTGCCGTTGAGTTAAATCTTAAGGGCCGCCTGCGCCAAGCAATAGGTTCGGTGTTCGGTGTTCTGTTCTGTTGTCTCTGTTGCGTTGTTGGTCGTGTGTGTCATAGCAGTCAGTCAGTGTCATGTGTTGTAGCATTTGACGCGCGCACCCATAAATCTTCAACTTTGTTGCTTTTTGGTATAGATTAAAAAGCCGCCGTGTTTTTCCGCAAGCGCAACAACAACAACAACAGCAACACAACAACAACACACACACACTCACATGATTTGTTCATCCACAAAAAATACATTGTTCGAACTGAACTGCTGCTGCTGCTGCTACTGTGTGTGGTGTGTGTATGTGTGTGTGACTGCGAGTGCGTGCAATGCGGTGCGCGTATTGCGGTGTTGTCTCTCTTCTGTTCTGTTCTGACAGAGATGCACAACGATGCTGCCGCCTCTGTCTGACTGTGTTTCTTATATGTATGCACCAAATGTGTTTTGTTTGCTTAATGTAATTGCAAGCGCGCGCTTCGTTCAGTCGTCGTCAAGTTGAGTTAAGTCGTTGCTTTTGCAGTGTTGCCAAACTGCACTCGGTGAAGTGTTGCAGTTGTGAGCTTTGCGTTGTTTGGAGTTTGTTTTAGTTTTATTTTCATTTCATTTTTTCTTTTCATCGTTTTTAAAGTTTTTTTTGAGTTCGTTCTTTTTTTTATATTTTTTTTTCTTTTTCTGTTTTTTTTTTTATTTTTTTTTACTACTCAAAGCCTGGTTCTACTTTCGATTACCTTAAATGCGGCAACAGTTTTAATGAACATAAGCAAATGCATTTGCCTTTGGGAAACATGAACAATTTAATATCGAGCGTCGTCAGATTGGTTTTTCGAAAGTCCTTGGTCCAACATTCCTTCTACAACAGTATAACACCACATGGAAAAGTAGAAGAAGAAAATGGTTAAGAACAAGGCTTTGTTAAATGTCAACAGGATCACGGATCCATTCTTAGCCCAGTTCCCGCGTAGCGCTCAGTGATTCGCATACTTCAATTTTGTTTGGAAAATGTTTTGGAATCAACAGAAATCACACCATCATAGTATACCTGACAAACTGCTGAGGATCCTTGTAGCGCAAACGACACGGATTATTGCGCAAGACCAGCTCCACAATGGGCAAATTGCGAAAGACCAAGAGATGGGCCAACGAGGGTAACTGAGTTTGGAGAATGAATACGAGATGGCATTAAAACGAATGTTAAATAGATTCTAAGTTTCAGAATAACTCACCTTATTGTCGCCCAGATAGAGTATTTTCAGTTGCGGCAATCGTTTGTCGGCACCCTTAAATGCTTCCATGGTGGACATTTGATTATCATTCAGATTGATGGCCTCCAAATCGGGAATATTCTCGCATATAATGTCCAGGGCCGCACTCATTACGTTCGCACGGAAGAGCGGACAAAATACGGGCTTCAAGTCCTGATCGGCATGAAAACGGGATAAATCCAATGCCTTGGTCTGCACATTATAGCGCTTGGCCATCACCACCTTCATTTTGGCCTTGAACTCCTCATCGATGGTCACCAGCGGTATGCCGCTTCTCACACGCGGCATCAGCCGGAATCCATCCGGCAATTGAGCATGTCGTCCCAATTGTTGTATACGTTCCGCCACCTCAAAGTCATCCGTAAAGAAGAGCACACAGCTACGCTCCGATCGCCAATATTGTGGTATGAAAACGTGCGGTGACATAGCAGCCAGCAAGGCACGCAACAGCGTCTCCTTGTCATAAATCTGACCATTGTGAATCTGTGCAGAGAGGGAGAAAAATAATACAACTAATTAATTAAGTGCCAAGTAATTAATCGCAATTGATTGTTTGTTTATCTGTCAATTTATTGTATGTAGTTCCCAATAAGGGAAACTTTGCTATGATTGCATTTGTACAGTAAACACACAATATAATGTATACGGTTTCTACCACACAAAATTAATTCTTAACAACAAAGTTTCTAAAGGCTTTTGTTTCATGTATTAATGACTCTTAATATAATCACTATACAATTTATTTAAATGCTGTTCAATTGGCTTTTGTTTTTACATCCTTCATTCTCTTTGAAATCTTTTGTTTAAGCTCGACAAAAATATATACAAAAATGTATAAATGATTTAGCAAATAGCCGGGTATACATCTGTATCAAAATTTTGTATGAATTTATAGCCTACAAGGAGCTTAAAAAAGGCAGATATTTTGGCTGCATATAGAGATAACAGTACTTTGGTGTTCATATCTAGAATTTTCCATAAAATAATTAAGTTCTTTTTTTTAAGAATACCTTTTTTTTTATCGATTGTTAGTAGCTTCGGTTAGGATGTCTAAAAGAGTTGTTAAGCAATCGATGAAACTATCGGCAAATGCAGACCTTAAAAGAGTACATTTTTGATAGTACTTTCGATAATATCGAAAATCATTGAAGGGAAAACTATCGATAGTTTTGGCTAATGCGTTCGATAGATTCGATTGCTTGTCAACTTAAAAAAACGATAGTATTACGATGCTTATTGTAGAGATTATTTTTGCAAGCAACAAAATTGAAATCTTCACTACTATATGTGGTATATATGGTATATATGGTATAATGCCAATATGTTATGACACTCTTATTTGTTCGTTCTACTTTTTTCGCTATTTGCTTTTTATTTTATAGGTAGTAGTAGATAGTGTTGCTTTTCTTGTTGTTGTATTTTAAATGGTGTTTTTTTTTTGTCTATTTGTTGCTCTGTTCTCATTATAAATTTTCATAGCTCGTTACGTGCTACACTCGCAATTACTCAATATTTGCATACCAATTCCGATTTTGAGTCGAGTCGAGTGGTGTGGTGTGGTGGGTGAGTCGTGTCTGGGTCCCCATTGTGCTTTAATTACTTTTGGGTGCGCTTATCTTCAAGTGTCTATGATTTAATTATGAGCATTTTGATTATAATTATTATGACGCACACACATGCTCTATATATATATATATGTATGTGATGGTGGGCGTTTCTTTAAGCTCTTGCAACGAAGGTCATCGTTCACTTTTATCGTTCTATCGATAAATGCCAGCGCTGTGTTGTGATTTAATCGGCATCATGCTACATACTTTTAGATAATAAGTACATATCTGTGAAGTTACATATATACATATGTATCTAAGAACACAAAGCAGACAGATAGTTGCGCTCTGTGCTCAATAGATAATACTGAAACTATCTGAAATCAACGCACTTAGTCAGTCAGCCGACCACAAATTCTATATGTATCTATCTTCCTCTCTCTCTCTCTCTCTCTCTTTCTCTGTTCGCTGTCTGTTTTGCTATCTATTCTCCCCTCCCCCATCCCATTCATAATTGTATATAGTGCGCATTAAATGCAAGAAATTAATTTATTATGTGGCATTTATGGGGTGTGTTTTGTTATTTATTGTTAAACACTAATTATGATATCGTTATCGGTATAACAAACATATATAGCCAAGAATCTAGGCTTAAGAGCAATCTATACTCGATAATAGAGCTTGAGAGTTGTGCTAATTGCAATCTAGTGTGTATGGCATAAAGTACAATAATAAAAAGCTATATATATATTATATATACTTAACTGATATCTTCTATAAGTACATTTAAGGAAGTGCCATACACACAATTGAACACACAGAGATCAAATAATCTACCGTTAAACGTAATCAGAGCTATGAAAAGACGATGACGGGACTGGGGAAAACATTGCATGACTGTACAAAGTAAACAAGGGGTAGGTGGGGGGGTGGTTTAAGGTGTGGAACATTGGTTTTAAGAATCATACGTCTAGTCCGTGCTTTTGTAAACAGTTCACAACAACACAATGGAGAAAGACAAGAGCTACCGAGACACACACATGTATTGCAACTAAAGTATAAAAAAAAACACAAACTTTTGATATGAATGATGACGACGAAGCGACGACGAAGCGACGCGTCAAGCAGCCGTCAACAGTAAACCGGACAGTAGCCATTGTTGTCATGTTAGCCAAATAGTAGCTAATAATGAACAATTGAAGTTGGCTTGAACATATAAAATTATTTGATATAAAAACAGTTGGTTAAACACAAAGACTAAATAGGGTTTATATGTAGATAAGTAGCCAAATAACATAATATGTAGAATAAGTGGATCGTTAATTAAACAAAAATATCTATTTAAAGTGATATATTTCATTAATAAATAATGTTCTCTTTAGACTACTATTATTTTTGTAGATTTTGAAAATATTTCTATTTTGTTTTAATTGTTTTAATTCATTAGTAAATAATGTTCTCTTTTGACTACTATTATTTTTGTAGATTTTGTAAATGTTTCTATATTTATTTTAAATTGTAATTTGCACAATATATTAGACAGTATACAAGTTTAAATAAAATTTATTGTTGATTTTAAGATCATCTTATTTAACATACTTATTATCCGTGATTTAAAAGTGTGCAAGCAATCAGGAGATATATTATTTAACTATTAAGCTATTTAGCACATTTATTTCATATATCTTGACCTAGAGCAGTACCTTTAAACTGATTGGCATTTGCATAAAACGAGTATACCCCTTTCTAATGCAAGTAAACGAATGTTACAAAATTAATAAATGCATATTAAACAATTTTAAAGAATAAATGCACATGCCATTATCTCAAAATAGCTAGATTTCTAGCATTTAAAAGACATGTCTAAGTTTTGCATACATTAAAACAGTTAAATATAGCTATACAATAGCTAAAAAGTTAAAATCGATTTAATTATAGTATTTTTTGCTCCAATTTTAGAACATTACCTATTCAAATAATAAATTTTTAATTGTTAAATTTACAAATGCTTAAGCTAAAAGTGCTAAAAACTGAGTTGCTTTCAAATATTGCCTAGCTATTTCCATAAAACTCTGGCAACACTTGCAGTAGCAATTGCGTTGACGTTGACGCTAACGTCGGCAGTGACTGCGACTGCGACTGGAGCTGGCTAACAAGCGCTCACCGGCAAACGAAGCGGCATTCGATGACAATCGTGCGAGGTTAAAGCAACAACACACCACATACTACACACACATCGAGATAATACACCACAATCCAAAACCACAACCATCCATCCATCCATCCAACCACTCACCACCCACAGATTTGTTAGACCACTCAATTAGAAAAGTAATACAATATTTAAAATGGGTAGCTGTTGTTCCAAGGATCTGGATGATAAGCGCTCTTGGAGCCCCGAAGAAACCAAAAATGGCGTAAGTTGAAAAGTGTTGTCTGACTTTTGTTTTGTTGCCCAGTGTGTTCATATCCAGTACGTACTTCATCATGTCCTAAAATAGAGCACAACATCGACGATTATAGCACAGCCCATGGATGATGTGGGTAGCACTGGAGTTTTTACCTTGACGCGCACAACAACAACAACAACAGAGCACAAATCAACACCAACAGCAACAGCAACAACAACCACAATAATATCTAGAGCAAATGATCCTGCTGCCGAGGATTAACCCAAAACTAAACTAAACTAATTTTTCTACAAATTTCGTCTGTATTTTTTTTTTGCGTGTGTGTGCATATAAGTGTGTATAAGTACATATATATAATATATATATTTATATATAAACAAAAATATTTCATTTAATTAATGTGTGTTTTTTTTTTTCAAGAACGAAACGAAACGAAACATTTGTGCCATGTGTGTTTGCGCGTAGAAGAAGCAGAGCGAGCAATTCTATCTCTCTCTCGCTCTCTCTCTCATTCTTTTATTGTGTGTTTGTTATTCCGTTATTGTTGCCCCCAAGCCATTCGAGAGTGCTTAACTTAATCATACAAAAATATGCATTATACTCCAGTTCAGTTCATAAAACTGCCCATTGAAAAGTTCTCAATTTTTTTGTTATTCTTTTCGATTCTTTCAATTTCAATTTCAATTGGAATCGCAACTGTGATTCGTCAGCGTTGTTTTTGTTTTTTTGTTTTTTGTTTTTCCTTCACACAAACAAACAAAAGCAAAACGCAAAGACGTAACGTATACGACACTTTGCCGGTTTTTTGTGATAAGAGCTCGTAACCCAACACTGTTACGCTCCGCGTTTAACCTTCCACCACCCCCCCGCATCTACATCACCTTCAACTTCTCACCAGCAACCCACCACCCACTACGCCCCTTCCCTTTTTGAGCTGCACACGCATTCGCGCACATTGTTAGGCGATGACATCAGAGCTTTTGATGCCGTTGCACAGGCGAACAACAAGAAGAAGAAGAGTACCAAGAAATGTGTGTGCCGAAAGAGAGAGTGATTGAAAGCGTGTGTAACAGGAAACAGTACAAACATACACAGAATGCTGCTTCTATGACTCAATTTCTAAAACAATAAAGCTAAATTGTAGCCAAAATGGGTGCAAATATTAGAAGATTAGAGTACAAAGAAGCAGAAGAAGAAGAAGAAGGGGGTGACTCAAGGCTGAAAAACTCAAGATCGCAAATTTGCTTCTAATAAGTAAAATGTGTGTGCGCTGTTTATTAATGCACTTGATTCACTGTATATATTAATCAATACTACAAATACAAATTAGAACGTTAAGCAGACGATGAACGACTAGCAGATACCCTTTGTTCGAATTTCCAATTCGATTGGATGGACAGTCTGAAAGTTTCTTATACAATGCTTTTCAAGCTCAATTTATGACTTATTTGTTAATGATTTTCTGATCGTTTTCCAAATCCAATCGTTATAAAATTTTCCGTGCAACGGAATTGCAATGGATTTTGTGTATAATTCGAATTATATATAGAAGAATCCGCTTATAGCGACTTTGTTTAAAGATACCGTCCAGTTATTGAGACACAAATATGATGACTATACAAACTTTTATAAAAATTCAACTAATCTTTTGCATATAACGTCGGTGCCTAGAGTATCATTATAACAGAATTTTACTGTATATTTCTTTTTTAAGTTTTCAGAACACATCCAAATTGAAAATACCTAACTGCAGGCTAAAAATTTGCTCAAGCAATATACATAGATAGTTAAATTATAGATTTGAAATTTTCAAGATTCAAAATTCGATTTTTTACCAACTCGAGTTATGCCAAATTTCACATACAGCTATCAAAGTTGTTAATTATTAAATTAAAGGGGATTAATTCTTAACCAGAACTAGCTCTTTCCTATGTTCAATAGTTTTAAACTACAACTAACTACTAAGAGAGTGTTGATAGTTGTGTTTTCGTTGTTGCTAATTTTGATTTCAAGACTTTTAAAAATTTGTGAAAGCCTAACAACTTTTTATAGTATTCTACAATTTTATAGAGTATATTGACAATTGCAATTTGAATGTCAGTATTGTATTTTCCGTATCAGAATGCTATTTAACATATTCCTATTGATTGTATATACTATTTACATATTCTAACAATTATCCAATGTGATGCGAAAACATGTTTTTTTTTACTATGCAAAGCTAGCAAACAAGTCAATTGAATTGATTAATGCATAAGGTTGCAATCATTTTCAAGTGTGTTGCTTAGAATCTAAAAACTTTACAAAAAAAAAAAAAAAAAAAAATATAAATAAAAAAAAAAACTTTCTTATCTTCCGTTAACAAATTTAGTTTATTTTTAAGAAATTTTATTTGAAAATATTCTATGCCAAAAAATTTTATACAGTTAAAATCTGAACGTTTTTGAATCATTTTCATGTTGTAAAATTTTGGTTAAGCTAAAATTAAATAGAATCGTTTCGAGAAGTTGATTGTTCAGATAATTATTTTATTACTGCTAAAGTTATCACGGAAAAGAAAAGTTAACTTATATGGCAACATATCAAAAATACGCGTATTTATATAGAACTTAAATATCTAGAATACATAATGCATTGTTCTACTTCTTGGGAAAACGCAATAGCAAAATGACTGAACGTGCTTTTTTGCAAACGTTTTGTTTTGGTCTTTCAATGTAGTACATTATTATTTAACGACTTTTTGTTTTGAAATGCATTGTGCAACAGCGTTGCCACCTGTTCCAATCGTAATGACGTAAGGTGTCTCCATTTAAAACACAGCCTAAATGCAGGCAACAATTATTTACAAGTTATACCACAAATTAAACAAAAGTAGTATCAAAGTTCGTTATTCAAGATTAGATTATAAAACTGAGAACTATAACATATAGAGAAAAACCCTGTAAGTGTTGGCAATTGTCATGATAAACTAATACAGAGAGAGAGAGACGTGGAGAGAGAAAAAAAAAATTTGTATTTAAAAGAAATTAAACGACGACATAAAAAGCAATTAAAGCAAAATGCAAAAAAAAAAAAAGGGGGAGAATAAATGAAACACACAGACAGACGGACAGACAGAAATGTGCATACAGTTAGTCAAGTAAATGTTTCTACACATATTGCAATAGTTCTTTAAAATCTGTGAAACTTGTTTTTTTAGAAACTTATGAGTTTTAATAATTTACACCTGAAATTTTTCAGCATAATTTTGTCAGTTTTCAAATGAAAAGCAAATACAGCTGATGTTTCTTTACAACGATATTTTCTACTCTCTCTCTCTTCCTAGCTGTCTCTTTCTTGCAAGTACGACAAATGACTTAAACAAAATGTAATTAATACCTTTTCATTCATTATGAAAATGTTTGTTATAAGCCAAAAAAAAAAAATGTTGATTTGACTCAATTCAATAAAATGTTTCATTTTAAATATTTTTCCGAAGAATTTTCTACGATATAAATAAAATTTTTTTCAATGTTTGTTTAAATGTAAATTGAAACATAAACGTATGTTGTTAAAAATTAAAATTGAGAATATTAAAATTTCCAAAAAATTTGCATTTTCTAACAAGAAAAGCTTAAAAAAGCGTAAGCAGCTAATACAAAAAATTAGAAAATCGTTTAATGTACAATTGTGTGTGCTGGTGAAAACAATTACTTGGGTAACTGTAATGTAGATAAAAACTAATTTGAAAAAATAAAAGCAAAGCAAGATACGAGCGACCCTAAAGTCAAACAGACGGAATAACATATGAGCAATGGCGTGGACTTGTGCAGATCGCTCTTTATTCCCCCCCCGGGACTAAAATGTGCAGGGATGGGATGTGTGTGTGTTGTGAAGGGGTGAGAAATTATAGAAAACTGAAATTGGAACGTTGCTGCCGCTGCTGCTGTTGTTACTGTTATTGCTGTTGTTGCCTCTGGTTGTCGTCTCCCCCGCGAAATTAGTTCGGGGTGCACGATCGGATCGATGTTCTATGTTTTGTCAGTGTAAACGCGACGTTCCATGCAGACAGACGGATAACGACGCCAATAAAAATATATATATATATATATACAGAAAAGAATTCAAAACAAACAACAACATGAAGTATTCGTGGTGCATTTTGTTTGGACTTTTATTCATGCTGTTTGAACTTGCCAAACCGCTGCCAATGACCAATGAGGATGACACTGGTGGTCCCGCTCTGGTTTCTCTCGACTCCAGTGAAAAAACACGCGAATTGCCGCACATGGTGATTGCACCACGAAAGCCCAAGGTGTTGCAGGATGACGGTCAGACGGTCGATCAGGAGCAGCTACACATCATTGTGCAGCAGTTGCAGGCAGCTGGCGTTCAAACAGCAGAGAAGCGTCAACTGCAAACACTCAGCTACAAGGAATTGAACCGTTTGCTGGCCCTGTGGCACATGACCCAAAGGCGCAACTACTACGATGCCAATGAGAATCGTGCTCCGCCGCCAGCCTTTGAGGAAAACGTGGAGCAACCCAAACACCAACTGGCACATGCAATGCAGCAGTAGAAACAAACAATACACCAATGATAACACAACATACAAAATATAGAATACCTTTGAATAGTTTTGTATAGTGAGCAGTGTTGCCATATTAGAATAAATTTAAACAAAACAACGAAACTATAAAAGAAGCTAAACACTTTTTTTTTCATTACTGTAGATTGTAGTTTGTAAAGCGGTGAAATTCCAGCAAAAGACTTGAGTATTTCAAGTCAAATTAAATTTATATTCAAGTCAAGTGAATAAAAAACAAAGAACTTTTGAAAAAACAAAAATTAAACTTTCAGCATTGGAAACGCTTAAAATACTCTAGGGATTTCGAGATAAGCTTCAAAATTTTGTATAAACATTACTCAGAAATTAAACGAATTTTTAAAGTTAAAGTTAATAAACATCTATAAACTGTGAAAAACCAAAATTAAAACTTTTATTTACATGTTATTGTGTTACCACTTTGCAGTGACTTTAAGAAAATATTCAAAACTATCAAATGGGTTACAACATTCTAAATAAATACTGCAACAATCGCAATTTTTTCAATCATACCCAATCGCTGACTCTGATTTTTTTGACGCAAAACTTTGAATCAATAAAAATGAATGATTGTTAGTGATTCAAAACTGTTCAAAGCGTACATTCAGTTCCAATCACTCTGGCTTGGTTTGATCGAACGCGTTTCTTTGAGCAATAAAGAATGGTCGAATATGCTGCTTGCATTCAGGTCGAACTCAATCATACCGTTTGCTCATACCGGGCTTGATTCAAGCCGATCTAATTATTTTATCATAATGCGAAATTCGAGTGCATTTTGCAGTTTCCCCTCTACAGATGACAGTTTGTTATTTTTACAATCATTTTATAAATGTTTTACCAATTAAGTTGCTATAATATTTAATATACAATTCAACTCAATTTCGAATATACTCAATTTTACCCTTTATGTGAGTGAAGCCATGCAAATGTTTCATAAACATTCGTTTACATTTGATTGCAATTGGCACGACTTGAGTGACTTTTGAAAAGACATATAGAGCTTTCGGATGAGTTATAAATTTTTCTATAAACGTTATTTAGAAGCTAAATAAATATTTAAAGCATTTGTTCATTTTTTTTTTTGAACTTTAAACAATTTTTTCAAGAATTCCGCGAACAATTGTATTTTTTAAAGTTTTGCCCATTTAAAGCTATTACTTTCTGGTAGTTTGAAGAGCAGAAGCAGCTTCGTGCCCAAGATTGAGTCTAGACAACTTTTAATGCTCCTGCCCCTCAAGCGAAGCGTGATCGGAAAATTTGGTATTCGGACTGGATAAGGTATTAACAATGTATATAGCGGATGAACCAAATCAGCTCAGCCGATGTATTCTAAACAGTTTTTGAGCGGTGTCCCAACATGTTGGAGCATATTCCACGCGTATTTTGGGTATTGCACTCTTAAAACAGATTTAAACAGATATTATTGATCTTACCAAACATTATATGCCATGGATATTTAGTTTTGCTGTTAATTTGGCTGGTTGGCTGGTCTTCAAATACGATTTTATTATTAGAGATTGTCATAAAACGTTCATTTTTCTTCAAAACTAAAAATTCAATAACTTTCGACAGCAGTTTTTAGACTAATGCAATATTCTACCTCCAAAAATATATTTATATAAAATATGTTTGTTGTTTAAGCTTTAAATGAATGCAATATAGCTGAAACTATACACAATGAAATTAGCTGTTTTAAGGCCTGTTTGAAAAGATTAGATCGATAGAATGTTATTTTAATTTATTAAGTACTAAATTAGCTAGATTTTTAGTCTACATTAGCTCTAGATATAATACATTAGTTGTACTGGCAACACAATTAAAGTTTTCTAGCCATTAAAAAACAAAGCACAATTTCTGCATTATATTAAAACTTTTATTGCTAAACAGATCAAATTTTTGTGTTGAAATATAATTAAAAAAAAAAATATATATGTAGATGAATAATTATTGTTTAATTTCTTGTGGCTATGCCACAGAAGGTGGTGGCTTGGTGGTGGTATTGTTGACATCCTGTTCGGAGCTAGACGCACTACTCGTATTGGTGACCACCACACGTGGCATTTGGCGGCGTTGCAAGCGTTTCGCAATTGGCGGCACGAAGAGATCATGCTTGATCAGTGTGCAGTCCGCATCCTGGTAGATTCGACGATTATCGTCCCATTTAATTAGAGCAAAACAGACGGAGAGCAGCCAACCAACAAGAAAAGAAATGGCAAAACCCAGTGGGGCATACCACATATAGCTGATGCGATATAGATAAAAGTATTTCTCCGAATCTGGTACGGCAGTGGCATCCAGTACTGTAGCGGAGCGAGAGAGCAGTACATCGATGGCATAGCTGCGATCAATGGGACAACCGGCGATGGACATGTCCAGACTCGGTATGGGCGGTTTGGGTTGTCCGAAGCCAATCCAAAAGGAGAAGGCTAACGATATTAGGAGTCCGCTCAAAGCGCCCTTTTGATTTGCTGACGTCACATACATGCCGAGCGTAAACAAACCCAACAATGGGCCACCAATGATGCCAAAGATTGAGAGAGCCGCCTGCAGTAGCCCACCAATGGATCCGGCCAAGAATGCCATGCCAACGCACAGGGCACCAAAAAACACGGAGAGAACTTTGGAGTACCACAACGTCTGACGATCAGTTAGAGCGCGTCCAGACCAACAACGCATCACTGGCTTGAGATAATCCTCCAGGGTGACGGCAGCTAACGAACTGATCGCTGAACTAATCGTGGACAAGCTGGCACAAAATATGCCCGAAACAAAGAGACCCGATAGACCGCTATATTCACCCATGGTGTCCAGCACAAACAGTGGCATCACCTGATCCCTGGAATTGACACGACCCTCCAGCACCGGGTCACAGTTGCGGTAATACCAATAGATGCAGAGGCCGGAGAAACAAGTGCTAATGCTCAACAGGCACAGTATGGGCAGACACCACCAGAGAGCGGCACGAGCGGACCGTAGATTCTTAACTGCCAGCAGACGCTGCACTTGGGTCTGATTCACACCATAGAGTGTCAAATATGTGGCACAACCACCCAAAACCTGTGTAAACCAAGTGTGTCGCTCCGTCGGATCCACACTGAAATTCCCAAAATCGATGCGACCGTTTTTCGCAGCCGTATTCCAAATCTCACTCAGACTGCCCGCCTTAATGCCGGCACAAATGATGATGCTAAAGATGGCGACAAACATTAACAGCGATTGATAAATGTCTGTCATGAGTACGGCTTTCATGCCACCCATTGTGGCATATATGGTGCATACGACACCCACAATTAGTACCGAAAATATTTGACTTAATCCGGTGACTGCCTCCAGGGCCAAAGCAGGAGCATATACCACAATACCCATATAGAGCATCATCTGCAGTGAAAAGGCCATCGATGCGGCCAATCGGGTGGGAAAGCCAAATCGCTGCTCCAAATACTCATAGACACTGGCCGTTTTCAAACGATAGAATACCGGTAGTATGAGATAGGCAGCTATCGGTGTGGATATCACATACGCTAGATTAATGGTCACAAACATGGTGCCATACTGATACATCTCCATCGATACACCCAATATGGTTATCGCTGACATAAAGCTGGTCATTAAGCTAAATGCTACGGGCGTAACGCCCATTGAACGACCCGCAAGTAGATATTCCGTTGTAGTGCTCTGTTTGTTGCCCGCAAAACGATAATAGACACCGATCAGTATCGAAACGATCATTACAATGGCCAGTATGGCATAATCCCAGGCGCCCAGGGTGGCCATAGTTGCGCAGTACAACAAGTCCTCTTCTCTATCTCTTTCTTCACTCCACTTGTGTACGTTTTCCAACACACACTCGAGATCCAAAACAATTCCGGAGAACAGACTCTTAATCGACAGATAAACAATATATGATTGTTAACTGTTGATAACGTCGCGACCGCCCAGCGATAAACCCAACTACATACATATATATGTATATAGATTCAATTATAACAGATTTAGAGATTCACTAAATGCGCGCGCGTCTTTAAATCGTTTCGTTTCGCTTGCCGGCCCGGCCGTCAATGAAATGTGGCCCAAATATGTAGGCGCTTAGACTACCATAAAAAAAAATACAATACAATAGCGACTCTGGGCCCAGAGCAACGGTTAGAATGGCCAAAAGGAAACCGTTCATATTTTGTTTTTTCTTTTTATTGCTCCATTGGGTCGCCGTTCTGTGAGAGAGATAGCAGCTTAGCGACAATAACAACTAGAACTACAACGACAACTACAACGACGACGAACAGTGCTCATTACCAACACTTGGGTTTCAGGGAGGAGGGGATACTACATAGAACACGCTGTGCGGCACAGTGGGTACGCTGCAGTACTCTACTAATGCCTTTAAGATCGGCAACGACTAGCCAACTACCTTCTCTCAAGTTCTTTTGTACACAATGTTAAAGCTCTTTGAACTGTTCTTTTTACTGCTCTTAACATTACGAAACTGTTAAAGAACGATTAGTTTTTTTTTTTGGTTTTTGTTTACAGCATCATAACAGCGCTGTTAACTGTTAAGCAATCATCCTTCGCTGTACACATTAAAACTCCTCACTGTTAAAAAACGATTGTTTTTTTTTGTTTTTGTTTACAGCATCATAACAGCGCTGTTAACTGTTAAGCACTCATCCTTCGCTGTACACATTAAAACTCATAAAGAACGATTGATTTTTTTGGTTTTGTTTACAGCATCATAACAGCGCTGTTAACTGTTAGGCAATCATCCGTCGCTCTTAACTGCGCTTAACATACCTTGTAGCTCTGCTAACTGTTGGTAAAAGCAAAGCCTAACATTCGACATTGTATTGACATATAAATTTCAGCTAAATTTAGACATTCTAATCTCAAAATGTCTCTGCGATACACTGTAAAGCAGGCAGAGACACACATGTAGAAAAAAAAAACTTACTTGTTTACTTAACAAATTTTACGAACGAAATTAATTAATAAACTTAACGCCAGGCGGTCGTCCCAGACTCTCTAACCTTGGCCACAATCACATATTGAAGTGTCTTGGGTGATATCATATATTTGTCATTAGCCACATTTATGGAGACAAATCTATGGATACAGATGTATGTGAGTTACAATATGTATTGAGGGTATTTCATATCCTCGACTTGCCAAACATTTTTTGGGTTTCATGCGGCCTACTTTTAGTTAATTACAGACTGTTAAATACACATATGTAAAAAGTGGCTGGCAAGAATGTCAAAACAGGTGACTTTTGTGCTACGAACGTGCCAGCGTTTCGATAAGCGTAAATCGATAATGATGCGTAAATCATGGTTGAAAGCAATAATTTCATAAAGTGATTAGCAAAAAATAAAAAGAGCTCCATATAACATATTATTAACAGCTCCGTCTGCAACTATATCTTGTTTATTTTTTTTTCGACATTTTTTCTAATTCAAAGGTTAAAAAGGCAATATTATATTTGTGGCATTGTTAAGAAAGTTTGAATTTAAAATCTTGTTCGTTCATTAAATTTAAAGAATTTGCCTAGAAATAATTATATAATTCCATGCAGATGGTATGCAGCATTTGAATATCAACCTTAGGGCAAAAGAGAATTCAACATAACAATATTCATTCGATTTTAGTTTTTTTTTCAAGTTGACTTGACTAACAAAATCATGTAATAAATTTCAGTCGGGCATGCCGACCGTGTAATACCCTCTGAGTTTCATTTTCAATTATATATATAGGTTCAAATTGAAGTATCTGCTGCAAGAACTTAACATCCACACATATTTGTGTGTCTATCTCGCGCGCAAAATGTTTTTCAAATTTCGTTTTCGCTTTAATGTATGTTATCTTTCTTGATTATAGTCCGATTTTGATGCAATTTTCAGGATCGTTAGCTATTGCTTGTCTTCAAGTATACGCTAAATTACAAAACTATACTTTTAGAAATACGTGATCCGGAAGCATGTAAACTTTCAATGAAATTGTACTTTATTTGGGCGAAGGAGGCGTGGCATCCAAAAAATTTAATGGCATTGTCTTTATATTGCATCTAGCAACGTGCATGCCAAAATTGGTGTCACTAGGTGCCATAGTTACCGAGATATGCGCTAAAAACATGTATTTTTTACGAGGTATGTCTGGTTTTACGCTTATTCTGAGCGAATGGGGCGTGGCATCGAAAAAAAGGAAACACACTTGTATTGACTGACTAAATATGTGGTCGATACTGACCAAGTTTGAACTTGTAGCTATTACCATCTCTGAAATACTTTTGTTCATACGGACAGTCAGACGTACATGGCTTTATCGTGTTACATACTTTTGACTAACCTAATATACCCCTCAGGGGATATAAAAACAAAAACCCAGAACTCCCGCTGCCTGCTGTCTCCTAATTTTTTTTCTCGCAATCGCGTTTTTAAAAAAGCTAGATCTAACGGGGGAAAAAAGAAAACGACAGCACTGATAGGCAGGTACTAAAGTAAGCTGCTAAGCTGATATTTCGATAATTATAAGAGTTATCGATAGTGTAGGGCTAAAGATTTATATCGCTAAATAATCGTTTCGAATCGAAATGCATATAAACAATATTTCACAGTAAATTTTATGTTAAAAGTAGTTGTATTACAGAGTGCACTCCAAATGAATTGGACAATGGGGTATTTTGGAAAGTCTTTTGAGGATATTATAATGAACTTACCGTTACTTGATACCAGCCAGCTGCATTGGGTAACAATTTGCCAAATTTACCGCGTGGAATTGGTGAACCACGTCGCCTTGACGTTGGACGATCCTGCATAAGTAGTGTGGTCATCTCGCTCATATCATCATCCTCATCCCAGCGACGGACATCCTGAAGCCGCAGCTTAACATCCGTTTTGTGCGGAAACTGCGAAGTCTTGAAGCTAACACGACGCTTGTTACGATCCTTGCGACGCTGATGATCATCATCTGCACAAGAACAGCAAACGCAAAACAATAACAACAACAATGCAAACACTAACTAATATAATCATAATCATCATAACAATAACAATAACATACCACCATAGTCTTTTAGTGAGGAGTAGCGGGAACCACCGCCGCCGCCTCCACCTCCGCCAGCATTGTTGCCACCGCCATTGCCGTTGCCCGCATTGTTGTTGTTGTACCTCTGACCGCCACCGCCGCCGCCGCGTTTAGGCATCACTCAGCGCTCCGCTCAATGTATGTAGGCCAACAAAAAATTAAACTAAAGTTAATTATAATAAACAAGGCTTTGTTTTGCTCTCTCTTCGGTTCTCTTCTCTTCCGTTTCGCTTCGTTCTGCGTGCGCACACGTTGCCGTTGCAGTTGTTGTGCTATTGTTGCTTGCTGGTTTCTTTTTTTTTTTCTGCTTTCGCAAAATGCAAAATGTAACTAGCACTGAACAAAACAAAAATGGCTGCTTTCTAATATGTATATATGCACAGTCCGAACACTAAATGCACATATGTAGTTAGAAATGTGGATTTTTTCTAAGAGCGCGAATTTTGCAACGCAATTTCACATGTTTATGAAAGTATTAGTATCGAACACTTTTGTTGTAGTTGTGTTGTGACAGATGTCATTGACAATGGCGGTGTGGCGTTTTACAACACAGCACGCCAGGTGTTCGAAAATGTGTGTTGTGCAACAACGAGCTGGCAACGCCAAAAGCCAACGCTGATATCTGGCAACGCTGCCAAAAATCAAAATAAATATACACGAACACATTCACACAACAATAACACGGCGGCCTTTTCTTGTTTTTAAATCCATTCATAACATGTCGACTTATCGTAAGTGTACGTTTCATTTGAATGTGGCCCAAACAGAAGATCAGTTGGTCAAGAATTTGGGAGATTTGCTAAAACGTTGTGCGACTCAAGCACTTGAAAATGGCGAAAACTTTCGCCTTGGCCTTTCAGGTGAGTGTTTTTGCATGTATTATGCGAATGTGCGCGTGTGTATGATAAGCTTTGCTTAAGGTGACCTTAAATCACGCTTTCGCATTGTGTGGTATTAAAAAGAGACAGATAGTGCGAGTGAAAGTAAGCAAGCGTTAAAGTGACCTTGCTACACAGTTGCACCATGATCATGCCATTTTATGTGATTTGCATTAACAGGTGGTTCGCTTGTGCAGCTTTTAAGCCGTGCACTTCTCAACACTGGTCTGGATACCAAATGCTGGCAGTTCTTCTTCTGTGACGAGCGCTATGTGTTGCCAGATAGTGAGGAATCCACCTTCGGTGCATATAAGGCACAAATGTTGAATCAACTACCCAACATATTGGTTAAACAATTTGTGGAAGTTAACACATCGTTGGCATTGGATGATTGTGCCGCCGACTATGAGAGTCGAGTGAAAAGTGAATTTAAATCAAATTGTCCAGATTTTGATTTGCTGCTGCTGGGCATGGGACCCGATGGACACACCTGCTCCCTGTTTCCGGAGCAGCCTGAAAGTCTTCAGGAAACCCGTCGCCTTGTCATTCCCATTCGTAATTCTCCAAAACCGCCGCCAGAACGTATCACATTCACACTTCCATTAATTAACAATGCCAAACATGTTGTATTTGTTGTCACCGGTGGCAGTAAAGCAGATGTTGCAAAGGTAGACACCAATTTTTCTTTTTTAATTATTACAATTAAAGTTTTAATTCAAATTGCAGCGCGTGTTTGTCGATATGGATAAGGAGTTTCCCGCCGCTTGGATTGAACCCACACATGGAGAGCTGACGCTGCTGACCGATGCTGCTGCAGGCAGTAAACTCAATTTATGTTCATAATTCAAGAATTTGTAGACAATAAATTCAATGCACAAAAAATTATGGGGTTTCAAAATAGCGCGCGCTCTCTGGCAACTTGCCTGGCGTTGCCACTGCGTTATGTGAGCAAATGCATCTCTTAGAGATCTCAGTTGCTTGCAAGTTATGCCATTTTGCATTAAAGTGTGAATTGTTGAGAAAAACAAGCCTATGTATATATGTTTGTCAATTATTCAAGTGTAAAACAAATAAAAGTAAAGTAAACGGTATTTTTTGAATTCGCGCGCACTTGCTCAGCTGTTGTGCTGTTTCAACAGCGTTGCCACTGCGTTTGAGAATGTGTGCAAAGCCGCAAGAATTAATTAAATGAACAAGAAACAAACAATAACTGGATTTGAGTTATGGGACGTGTTAATCATCTCAACAAATAAAATGATAAATAAATGCTTGTTTGATTGCGCGCGAGCTCTGCCACAGCTAGTAGTGCTGTCAACTGACCTTTTGCCTAGCATTGCCACTGCGTTGTTTCTAGTGTTGAAACAATTTGGCTGGGCTGGGTAGTAGTTCTAGTGTTGCCATATCCTAGCAAAGTACACCATGGAGTGAAAATGTAAGGAAAGCAACAAAAAAAAAATAATAGAAAAATACTTGTTTAATTTACGAACAAAATGTTGCGGTAGAGAAATTACAATACAATTAAGCAGCCAACTTAAGCAATGCCCGACACATATAGCGCCGATTTTGATGCAGAACGCGTCTGTCGCGTTTGCCTGCGCGAAGTCGATGATTTCCACTTCATCTACGATGAGGCGCCCGTGGAGCAGGGCGCAAACATTGCCCAAATACTCAACGAGTGCACGCGCTACACCTGCGAACGGTTCGACAAGATGCCGCATCACATGTGCGAGGCCTGTATTAAGGCCGCCCGTCAGGCATATCGCTTTAAAAGAGACGCAGAAAAGTCATATCGTTCCCTGGTGGCACTGCTGGGCAGAAAAACGGTGACAAAACCCAACAACAATGATGTTTGCACCCAAACCGATGAGCTGCCCATGTTGCCGTGCGGCATTTGCAGCAAGCAATTTCTCAACATTCTGGAGCTGCGTATGCATCGCAATCGAGAGCACAAATACATTGAGCAACTCAATTGCAAACTGTGCGATGCTCAATTCAAGCAGTTCCGTCAGCTACGCAATCATCTGGCCGAGAAGCACGACAGAGAGACGGCAGCGGAGGCGGAAGCAGCAACGGCATCAACATTTCTGCAACGTCGCATCGAGTGCCTAGAATGCAAACGTGCCTTCACCCGTCGAGATCATCTGTTGCGTCACATGCGCACCGTTCACAAACAGCGCGGGTCGCTGGAGGAACATGAGGGACGGGAAAAGGAATGTGAAACGAATACGGATGCGTTATGGCCACCGGTGGACGAGACCACTATGCACAGTGGCGATGAATTTGAATCTGCTGCCGTGCTGCTCAATGATCAATGCTCGGATCATGATGAACTCAATGCCAATGCTAATGCTACTAATGATGATGACAACGATAATCTCGAGAGCATCTATCAGAGTCACACGAATCCTATATCAAGCAACGAGGAGGCTGACGACGATAATGAAGCCGATGCAGAGGCCAAGCAATCTTTGTGGCTGCACATCAAACCTGAGCCAGAACTGGAACCACCACAGCCAGAACTGCTGCCAGAGCCAGAACTAGAACTGACTACAGAATCGCAACTAGAGCTGCAATTGGAAATGGAACCGGAACTAGTGACCGTAGATTGCCCCACTTCGATTGTGGCGCAAGTGAAGCACCAGAGGCGCAGAAGAAAAACACGAAACAGCAAACAGCAGGAGGAACCGCATGAGCGGAAAGACAAGCGGAACAGTGCATCCAAAAGTGAGCTGCCAACAACGGCAGTTAAGGGTAAGGGAGAACCAAAGTCAATTAGATCTACGAAATGTGTTGAGAAAATAGAAAGATTTGAGCCACTAATAGAGTCCTTTCAACAACTTACATTTGTATGTAAACATTGTGAGGAAACATTATAGGTAAATTAAAAAGTGTTAAGGGTTTTATCGTAGTAAATTTGTAGAATTTAAAATTGGACCCAGAGTTATAAGCGGGTCTGGAGTTTTCAAGTTCTTCGAAGTATTATATTTTATATGGCATCATGGGTGCTTCTTATGATTATATTAGATTAGATAGATCAAAATGTTTCAATTTCTGCAAAAATAAAACATTGAGTCATGTCAGTCTTTAGCTTCAGGGATCGATAAAAGCACATCATCTATTAATAACCGAATTCATCGTATTATTTCATCACGATTCCAAATTGCTTTAAAAAAAGAAAAATTTGCGTTACTTCGTTTGAACCCAATTAAATGCTATAAATTAATCAGACGTTAATTACTCCGAGACTTTATACTGTCTAGCTATCAACAGTTTTTCAGACAACAAATTTTGTTTCCAAGTATGTAAACGGCAGACTGGTTGTACAGTTTAAATCCCACCTAGCATTTGGGAGATCATTTTGTAAGAACTGAATTTGGCGAGTCGTTTTTAACTCCCCGGGAAGATTAAAAAATCATCTTATGAACGATTCAAGAAAGCGTCAAAAATGAGTGGCCTTTAGATCAAAATGCGATTAGTTCAAAGAATAACAACAAAATGCACAACAATCGCCAATTGATCGTACTGGGAACTGAAACGCGATTGTTTTCATTAGAAGACTTAAAAACGAGTCGCGTATGTTTAAAAATATGACTCGAAAGTGAGTCGAAACTGATTAGAAAAGGGGGTCATAGGCGACTCCTCAAGAAGAGTCGCGGGTAGGATCTATTTTTCTCCCGACGAAGGAGTCATTTATGATGTTTGGTGGGATAGAGTACTCCGATGTAGTCCAATGTATTTGTAGCTTGATCGGTATATCTTCCGATTTGGTTGAATTTTGGTTCTCGCTCGCACACATGCGTTGATATATTGTTAACGCTGCTCGTGTGACGGCTGCAGCGCTGCAGCAGAGCTCAGTGCTATGAATTAAGCCAGCGCTGCAGCAGAGCTCAGTGCTATGAATTAAGCCAGCGCTGCAGCAGAGCTCAGTGGCTGCCTCTGCCATAAATTAACGTTTTTCGATCTATGATAACTTTCTTGATTATAATCCGATCTTAATGCAACTTAAAGGATAATTTGATTTTGTTTGACTCTAAACAAAGTTGAAATTACAAAATTAAACGCTAAGAAATACGTGAGTTAGAGGCATGCAAATTTTCAATTTATTTTCAATTCTTACAACTCAAACTTTACTCAAATTCAAACAGTTGTATTATAAGTTTTATTCAACTCATTCGTATTTATTCAATAGAACTCAGTTTTTCTTACTTAGTGGCTCACTTTGCTCACAGAACTCAAACCGTTAGTTAGCTCTCTTCCTTTATAAATAATCTAATAATAGATATGTTAACTATTGAATCTTTCACAGTGGAGCCACCATCGGAACAACAATTGGCCATTAAGCAGGAGCAGCAGCAGCAGCAGCAACAACGTATTGATAGTAATAATGCGGCTGAAGGCGAAGACTGCAAGCTGAGTGATAAGACAGCGAATTTGGTGCAAAGCTCCGATGATGATGCGCAAGAGGATGCAGAGGAGGAGGAGGCGTCGACAGATGATGAGGACTGTGAAGACTTTGGCAATGATGACAGCGACATGGACTACATAGCCGATGCCGATGCTGATGCTGATGGCGATTTCGATGGCGATGATGATGATGAAATCAAGCAGGGGGATGCAACTAAGAAGAGTGTTCAGCATAAATCGGCACAGGTGGAAATCGTACGAGAATATCTGCAGAAATCCACAACAACCACAACAGCAACAACAACAACAAGCGGTCGGCGTCGTCGTCGTCATGGTCGCAACAAACAAGCGGATGGAGAAGAGAACAGTTGCAATCCGGAGAATCGTTGTGAAATCTGTCAGCGTACCTTTTCACGCCACTGCCATCTGTTGCGCCACAAATTGTCGCATCTGGAAAAGAAACCGCTGAGCTGTCCGCACTGTGCCAAGGGATTTGCACGCAGCGATCATTTGAAGGCCCACGTCCAGAGTCTGCATGGCAACAAGGAGCACAAGTGTGTGCTATGCGATGCGGCCTTCAATCGTCCCGATGCCTTGGAGCGGCACAAGCTGAGCAAACACAATGGCCAGGGACTCGATGCGAACAGCGAACTGAAGCTACAGATTAATGAGCATACGTGTGAATATTGCGCCAAGCGATTCTCCAGTAAAGCATATTTGCGCAAACATACACTGATCCACACCGAGTTCCTCTACGCCTGCAAGAGCTGTGACGAAACGTTCAAGGAGCGACAACAGCTTCGCAGTCACGAGAAGACCCACACGGGCCAAAGGAACTTTCTGTGCTGCATCTGTGGCGATAGCTTTGCCCGCAACGACTATCTGCGTGTTCATATGCGGCGGCATAATGGCGAGAAGCCATACAAGTGCCGTTTCTGCGTCAAGGCATTCCCGCGTGCCACAGACCTCAAGGTGCACGAACGGTAAGTTACAAGCAGCATCTACATATCGCGGAGAGTAGCCAAAAAGTAAGCCAAGTGAGCAAAGTTTTAAATTTTGCTCAGTGCACTGCAGTGTAACAATTAGAAATTATACTTACATATAAGCTCTAGTATATATCCTATGCAAATCTGGTTATTTTAACAATTTAAACTAATATGCAGCTAAATTTACTAGTTAAAATATATGTCAAATACTAGTACTAGATATTAGCAACTAAGCAGTTTTAAATAGTCACATAAAATGTTAACAGAAATATCAGAATATATAATACAAACTATAAAAGGCAAATGCATACATTTAGAAGGTTATGTTGATTCTAAATCTGATTTGACTTAATCCTTTCAATTGCATACTGTTGAAACATTTCATTGTAGCTGTACTTCAAGAGATAGTTTAACTATTTCTAGCTATTTTTATACCCTCTGAGGGGTATATTGGGTTTGTCAGAAGTATGTAACAGGCAGAAGGAGGCGTGGCAGACCCTATAAAGTATATATATTCTTGATCAGCATCACAAGCCGAGTCGTTATAGCCATAACCGTCTGTCTGTCTGTCTGTCCGCCCGTCCGTATGAACAAACAGATCTCAGAGATGGTAAGAGCTACAATATCCGTTTTAGTCAGTATCGACCGCATATGTATTTAGTCAGTCAATACAAGAAAAATTTTTTTTTTCGATGCCACTCCCAATTCGCTTACAATAAACGAAAAACCAAACATACCTCGGAAAAATATGTGTTTTTGGCGAATATCTCAAAAACTATAACATCTAGGAACACAAATTTTGGCATGCAGGTTGCTATTTACAATATAAAGACATTGGCATCAAAATTTTTTGGATGTTACGCCTCTTTTGCCCACCAAAAGCACCATTTCGTTATAACTTTGCCTGCTGCTGGCTCACTTATTTCTTAACGTATAGTTTTGTAACTTAGCATATACCTGCAGACAAATAATATCAAACAATTGTGAAAATTGCATCAAAATCGGACCAAAATTAAAAAAGTTTCTCAAACAACGAAATTCGTTACATTCAAGCAAGGCATAACCATGTGCATTGCACTGAGCTCTGCACACAAGCAACGAATACGTAAAACGTGCGAGCGAGATAGACATAGAAATATGTGTGCTTGTTAACTTCTTGCAGCAGCCACTCCAATTTGAGCTCATATAATTGGAAACGAAGCTCAGAGGGTATTACACGGTCGGCATGCCCGACTGACATTTTCTTTCTTGTTTTTTTATGATAGAAGCTAGCTATTTCGAGGCTTTGAGAGCTATTTTGTTTGCCCCAGACCTTATAAGCTCTTGAACATACTTCTTGTACTTAAACATTTTCCAAGAGAAACAATGAAAATTTCTGTTTTTGTTTGGTTTTGGTAGTTATCACACTGGAACAAAACCAAATCTGTGCAACACGTGTGGCAAGAGTTTTCATCGCGCCTACAATTTGACCATCCACATGCGAACACATACAGGCGAACGGCCGTACAAGTGTGATCAGTGCTCCAAGAGCTTTAGCCAGAGCAACGATCTGAAGGCACACATCAGACGTCACACTGGCGAGCGGTACAAGTGTCCACATTGTGATGCGTATTTCCTGCAGTTATATCATATGCGCAATCATTGCCTTAGCGCACACAATAAGCATATCGAAACAAAGACGGGAAGACTGCAGCGCACTGGATTACTGGATGAGCCGATGCATTCGCATCTAACGACGGTTGTAATGCCGCCAACAGCAGCAGCAGCAACGACAACACAACAGCAACAACAACAACAACAACAACTGGCTGTTGCAAGTGCTAGTACAAGTGCAACAACAACAAGCACAATTGCTGCAACAATTCAACAGTCGCCTGTCACCGCCTATAATACAGCATCGCCTGTATCTGTTACGGTTCCCCCCGTCACGTTGCCACTACAGAATACAACTGGATTTGTGCCGGCCACAAATAATGCTACATTAGCGGCAAACACAACGGCACCTGCCGCGCCCTTTGGGGCATTCAACATAACGCCTGTTGTAATGGGTAAGATGAGATCTTTGTAATTATATAAGTTAGCTATGTATTGCTATCTAGCTTTATCGCTGTTAAAGTCTTAATGTATCGAAAGAGATATTTTTAAAATAGATATATATATTTCAATAGCTTGGTATAGTCAAAAATCTAGTTCGGAAAGCATATCTAAGTATATCTATACTCATCGTTGTGTTTAGTTAAATGTAATTTTGCTAATATATTTAGACATGTATAATGCTAAGATATGTGCAATACAAATTGTACATGAAAAATTCTTAGATTCTATGGATATACTTGGATATATTTCTATGTATTATTATACCCTCTGAGGGGTATATTGGATTTGTCAGAAGTATGTAACAGGCAGAAGGAGGCGTGGCAGACCCCATAAAGTATATATATTCTTGATCAGCATCAACAGCCGAGTCGATATAGCCATGTCCGTCTGTCTGTCTGTCCGTATGAACAAACAGACCTCAGAGATGGTAAGAGCTACAAAGTTGGTCAGTATCGATCACATATTTAGTCAGTCAATACAAGTTTGTTTCCTTTTTTTTGATGCCACGCCCCATTCGCCCACAATAAGCGAAAAACCAGACATACCTCGAAAATACATGTTTTTGGCAAATATCTCATTTAATATAACACCTACGGACTCCAATTTTGGCATGCAGGTTACAAGATGCAATATAAAGATAATGCCATAAAATTTTTTTGGATGCCACGCCTCCTTCGCCCACCAAAATCACAATTACGTTGTAACTTTGCCTGCTGCTGGCTCACTTATTTCTTAACGTATAGGTTTGTAACTTAGCATATACTTGCAGACAAATAATATCAAATGATTGTGAAAATTTCATCAAAATCGGACTATAATTAAAATAGTTTGTCATACAACGAAAATCGTTACTTTCAAGCAAGGCATAGCCAAGTGCATTGCACTGAACTTTGCACACAAGCAACGAAAACGAATAGGTTGTAAATGTATTCCATCTAACTCTATTTTAGTATCTACTTTCTCTCTCTCTCTCATTTAATTGTATCTCTTTCTAATTGGCAACTCTCTCTCTCTCTCTCTCTTTCACTCTCCTTTCAGCCCATCTTATGTATAATCATGGTGGCAACAGTCAACAGAGCAACGCGAGTGGCAGCGAAACGGGCAAATAGCCGATGTGGCAACAACTGCTAAACATGTTGCAACTGCAATTGCTATTCCAAACTAAGTTTAAGCAACATTTGTACATATTTACATATACATATATATATATTTAAAAATTTATCCAACAGTGGAAATCGGTTGAGAGTAACTGTTGAGAAGCTTCGATACTCAACGATTCCTGTTGTTGAGCATTTTATAGACGCGGTAACAGAAGTAACGAAGTGATCTGTCCGTCTGTCCGTCCGTCCGTATGAATGCCAAAGCCTTAAATACGATGCTAAGGAAAGTCTCGTACCGGGATTTTCAAAGTCGAGCAGCACTCCACTGTAGCGCTAATACATTTCTTTTTTTTCTACCAGTGTAATTAAATTTTGGAAATTGATCGATTGATTGATTAATTGATCAACACTAATCTAGTAAAATTATTATATATTCAATATTTGTAATCTACATATGTAACTTTGACTGTAGTTATTGAAAATTGTAAATACACATTAAACTAATCAAATGAAAATTGATGCAAGAGATTTTTTATATTTTGCTTTGGATTGTGCAACCAACTAAATACCCTGCAATATGTGCATATATTGTTGGGATAATGTCAAATGGTAGAATTATTATTTGAGAATTTTATGAAATAATTAACTGTGTTGGTGCTGAAATAGTGTTTTTTTTCGATAGGTTTAAGACAGACAATTTTTATTGAGAAAATTCGCGCAATTAGGTATTTAATACCTTGTTCCTATATATAAACCAAATTTTATGCAAATCATAGATAGAGAGGTATTAAAAAATATATGCTTTTCTTGAAAAACTGATCTATTTATTAAGCAATATTATCCAAGTACACAAAAACCTTAATTACTAATCGTCGTTACATAAGCAACCAAATTGGAATACTATACTTATTATAGAGTTGAGATAGGTAGGGTTAGCTGAAAATCAATTTAGAGCACTCTAAAGGCACGACTCTCTTGTTAGACCTACATCTAAGAAACAGTATGTTCACCGGTTTCTTTTTTTTATATATCACGAACGATCGTAGATCATCATGATTTTTATGGGATATATTTTATAAAATGGACGATTTGTCTTAATAAGATTACAACTTATTTTTCTTAGTGTTGAGTAAACCAGTTTTATTTTTTCTTTTAAGGATTATAAAATATATATGTGTGTCATTTAAACAAAACTTTGTAGAAACAATCCTTAACTTTCTCTAACTAAAACATTCACATCAAAAATATATAGAGTGATTTTCATGAGAAGTGAAGCTTCAATTATATTTTTCGACAATTTTCATGTATATACTATAATTGAATTTTTTTTTTAACGAAAATATTATTTACGGTTTTTTTACAGTTACGCTTGCTCAATTATAGCGTTCCGCTCTTCTTATTTGTAGCTTTTTTGTCAAAAACGCATTGATTGATTAGTTTAACAACCAAAACGTTGAACATAATTAAGTCTCTTTTAGTGGTTTTACAACATTTAGCATGGTATTATATGGTATGTATATATATTTTCTGGTGGATTAATACTTATTTTAGCCAACACTCGCACAATTTCTAAAACTTAAAGAAAACACAGCAACAACATTAAAGTATTAAGACATAATGGTATTATCAAAACTTAAACGAATTCATGTAAATAAAGTAGTGTTGTCTCATTTGAGCTCATCATCTCTTCCTTGGCTTGGACGACAGTATCTCCAACATTCGGCTGCGTCGTGGTTCTGGCAATCCCCTCGACTCCTCCGCGTTTGACTCGCTGGTGGCTATGAATGGTTTAGGTAAATTGATCATTCTTGGCAGCTCGGATGAGCGCAGGGGCGGCGCAAATCTCTTGTAATTGCAGATATCTATATCATGACCAGCTGCTACTGCCAAATTGCTACTCTCATCCGTGGTGTATTCATCCTCATCGGTGGTGGCTGGTCTTAAAGTTTTTTTCGGTCCATGCGGCACTTTACTGTGCGTCTTTTTGCCCGAATGTCCCATGCTGCGTCTGCCCAGACCGCTACTACGGCGCATTTTATCCTCCAGCACACGCACCTTCTTCAGTTGCGACTTTACCGATTTCTGATTGATGGCAATAAGCCGTTGACTCGGCTTCCTCAATGCCGGAGAAGACCCCATGGAATGCAGCGTCTTCAATAAGCTTCGCTTCGCCTGTGGCGTCTCAGATTTACTACTGTCGCGAGTTTGGAACTTCCTCTTCTGCAAATTACCTGTCGTTTTGGGGGCCAAATTAGTTATCGAGTTAAATTTCCAGTTGGTTGATGAAGGTTTGCGTAACGACATCGTCGATGACGACATTGTAGATGTGTTCCTTAGTGCTAGGGGAGCGCGTGCGGCACTAGTTGATGGAGCTGCTGGAGGTAGCATCTTGCCTTTGCCAGATGGAGTTGTTACTGCCTGCTTGCGGGCCGAGATCTGTTGCTCCTTGGTCTCGCGAAGACGCACCCAATCGTTTGCCATGTGCTCCAGTATGTCCTCGCCATGGACCAAGAAGGGTGATCGAGTGCGCAATTGATAGGCCTGCACCAACTCCTTAATCTGGTGCTCAATCTTCGGCAACTTCGTCCCAATAGCCTTCCTCTCGCGCTCCTCCTTCAACAGCTGTCCACCACGATTGTTGAACCGATTTGGCTCGTTGGCCTTTGCCTCCAAGGCCTCCATGCGGGCCCAGATCTCAGCACGACTGGCAAACAGCTCGAAAATCTCCTTGTTGGCATTGTAAAAGCTCTTCAAATCATCCAGCTCCAGTTCGTGCAACTCCAACAAATCCTCATTGTACCAGTTGTTATAATAGTTGGAAAAACGCTTGCGCTCCTGCTGCGACTTGAGCGTCAAGTCCCACCACTTGTCAATCTCCAAGCGCAGCTGCTCAATGAACGTCTTCAAGTTCTCACGTCGCAGTTTCTGACACCGCTGCAACTCCTCATGGAGCACCTCATAGGTCCGCGGCGTATACTCGGTAGCTTCGCGCACTCGCCGCATCGCAACCTCATCCGACTCCTGCAGACGCTCCCAGAGCACATGAATTTTCTCCCTCATGTCATCGATTCGCTCATGCAGCTCCACAACCTGCGCCTTAAATTCCTTCTGCATGAGACGCAGCTTCTCAAAGATATGCGGAGTCAAGCACTGATTCGATTGGCTCAGCAGCAGTTCGTCCCCGTTTCCAGTTGTCTCTGGTACCAAGTTAAGAACCTTCATGTCCTGCTTGATGTCACTTCTCAACCGAAACAGCTCCTCCATCCGACGCACCCGCTCTGCCCGCAATCTGGACAAGTGATCAGAAAAGGCACGCATCTCCTGCTCCTTGGGCAAGGGGTCTGCCAACAGTGGTAGTGGCGGCTCGCCCAATTCCTCGCACAGCTGCTCCTGCTGCAATAGCAGCTCACAGATCTCGGCCCGACGCTCACGCAACTCCTCACGCAGATGTTCAATACTTCTGTCCAACTTCTCCTGCCACACAATCAGCGGCATCTCAACTGGCTTTTCTCCAACATCCACACTCCTGTGCAGCAGACGCGTCACCTCCGCAGCCTCCACCCGGAGCGCTTCGATGTTCTCCCTAATATACTTCTCCTTCTCCTCCGATTCGGTCAATAAATCAATATAAAAGTTACCCACTCGCTCCTCCAACTTGTGCATCAGTTCTTGGCAGTATTCAGTGTCGAACATCTGCGACCATTTACTCTGCAGACGATCAAAGTGCTCACTGCTCGCCTCCAATATCGATGACTTTGTTATCATTGCTAGTTCGTCCATTGTGCTTCTGTTTTTAGGTTTCTATTTATTTATATTTTAGTTTAATTATCAAATAAAAAATGGACAATCAAAAAGTGACGCCAACACCAATCGAACATTTCGGTAAATTTGAACACAAAACTCTCGGTGTTGCCACCTTGTTCAAAAATACATCTATGTTAAATGAGGACATCCGCAAGACACTGGCTGCCATCTGTTTCAAAATATGCCATGTTAAATGTGGATCATCGGAACTTATGGCAGGGCTGCAAAAGAGGAAAGTTCAAATTTATGGATATGTAGTATATCTGCAAGGAATTTTTACATATTTAATATTTTGAATTTTTCGTGCTCAAAAATTTAAATTCGTATTTAAAATATTTCCATTATTAGAAAATACATGTTATTCCGAAATATTTACAAACAACTAAATTGTCAAATAGGGTAAACGGTGTTTTTGCAGTCAACAGGAAAACACAAAAAAAAATGTATTATACATATGTTGAAGATGGAAATAATTTAAGATTTTGTTTTCTGCATATGTGTTAATTGAAAAACTTTATAAAATATTTTGTTTCGAAAATTATAGAATAATTTAAAAACTTACAATATTTTGCACAATACCAGTAAGGCACAAAAAGTATTTCGTTATATTACAATGCAATTCTCAGTATTATAGGAGAATACTATTTATTTAAAAGCATTAATAAAGACAAGTCTTTGTGCAACCCTTTACTGCACGTTTTTATGCTGCCCTGCCATAAGTGCCCATGATCCTCATTTAACATGGCATATTTTGAAAGAAATGGCAGCACAGTGTCTTGCGGATGTCCTCATTTAACATAGATGCATTTTTAAAACAAGGTGGCAACACCGAGAGTTTTGTGTTCAAATTTACCGAAATGTTCGATTGGTGTTGGCGTCACTTTTTGATTGTCCATTTTTTATTTGATAATAAAACTGAAAAAATAATTAAATAGAAAGCTAAAAACACAATCACAATGGACGAACTAGCGATGATAACAAAGTCATCGATATTGGAGGCGAGCAGTGAGCACTTTGATCGTCTGCAGAGTAAATGGTCGCAGATGTTCGACACCGAATACTGCCAAGAACTGATGCACAAGTTGGAGGAGCGAGTGGGTAACTTTTATATTGATTTATTGACCGAATCGGAGGAGAAGGAGAAGTATATTAGGGAGAACATCGAGGCGCTCCGGGTGGAGGCTGCGGAGGTGACGCGTCTGCTGCACAGGAGTGTGGATGTTGGAGAGAAGCCAGTTGAGATGCCGCTGATTGTGTGGCAGGAGAAGTTGGACAGAAGTATAGAACATCTGCGTGAGGAGCTGCGTGAGCGTCGGGCCGAAATCTGTGAGCTGCTATTGCAGCAGGAGCAGCTGTGCGAGGAATTGGGCGAGCCGCCACTACCACTGTTGGCAGACCCCTTGCCCAAGGAGCAGGAGATGCGTGCCTTTTCTGATCACTTGTCCAGATTGCGGGCAGAGCGGGTGCGTCGGATGGAGGAGCTGTTTCGGTTGAGAAGTGACATCAAGCAGGACATGAAGGTTCTTAACTTGGTACCAGAGACAACTGGAAACGGGGACGAACTGCTGCTGAGCCAATCGAATCAGTGCTTGACTCCGCATATCTTTGAGAAGCTGCGTCTCATGCAGAAGGAATTTAAGGCGCAGGTTGTGGAGCTGCATGAGCGAATCGATGACATGAGGGAGAAAATTCATGTGCTCTGGGAGCGTCTGCAGGAGTCGGATGAGGTTGCGATGCGGCGAGTGCGCGAAGCTACCGAGTATACGCCGCGGACCTATGAGGTGCTCCATGAGGAGTTGCAGCGGTGTCAGAAACTGCGACGTGAGAACTTGAAGACGTTCATTGAGCAGCTGCGCTTGGAGATTGACAAGTGGTGGGACTTGACGCTCAAGTCGCAGCAGGAGCGCAAGCGTTTTTCCAACTATTATAACAACTGGTACAATGAGGATTTGTTGGAGTTGCACGAACTGGAGCTGGATGATTTGAAGAGCTTTTACAATGCCAACAAGGAGATTTTCGAGCTGTTTGCCAGTCGTGCTGAGATCTGGGCCCGCATGGAGGCCTTGGAGGCAAAGGCCAACGAGCCAAATCGGTTCAACAATCGTGGTGGACAGCTGTTGAAGGAGGAGCGCGAGAGGAAGGCTATTGGGACGAAGTTGCCGAAGATTGAGCACCAGATTAAGGAGTTGGTGCAGGCCTATCAATTGCGCACTCGATCACCCTTCTTGGTCCATGGCGAGGACATACTGGAGCACATGGCGAACGATTGGGTGCGTCTTCGCGAGACCAAGGAGCAACAGATCTCGGCCCGCAAGCAGGCAGTAACAACTCCATCTGGCAAAGGCAGGATGCTACCTCCACCAGCTCCTGGAACTGGTGCTGGTCTGACAGCACCACGCACTCCGCTGTCGCAAAGGAACACATCCGAAATGTCTTCATCGACGATGTCGCTGCGCAAAACTCCGTCCAACTGGAAGCTGGCTTCCTTGACATCCTCAGCCGCCAAGACCACTGGGAATCTGCACAAGCGGAAACTGCAGACTGCTGGCCCTAGCAATGCGGAGACGCCACAAGCTAGGCGGAACCTAATGAAGACGTGGAATGAGATGAAATCTTCGCCAGCAATGCGAAAACCGAATCAGCGTCTGGCGTCCGTGCAACAAAAGTCGGGGAAGTCGCCAATGAAGAAATTGCGTGTGCTCGCGGACACAATGCGTCGCAGTTCTGGAGTGGGCAGACGCAGCGTTGGACACTCGGCGAAGAAGGCGCGCACTAAACCAATGAATACGCCTCCAGAGATTCGTATTCGATCTCCGTCGGATGAGGAGAACGATGGCTATGTGACAGATAACACTAATACTAAGGAGGATACATATGATTCGTTCGAGAAGTCCATTGAAGCTGCCGCCCGCTCATCCATTCTGCCCCAGAAAATGGCTTCGTCCTTTCGGGCGGTGAAAATGAGGAAACGCTTATAGATTATATACTCAATTTGTCTTTTATGCATATAGTACTTAATATTTGTCTTTATTTTATTTTTTTTTTGTTCAATTAAGAGTATTATTTAACTGTGGTGAAATGAATATAAATACATGCATAGTTCTTAAATTTTTTAACATTAAATGATGATCGATTGTTTTATTCGTAGGAAATTCAAATTATCGCGCACATTTCTCCAATTTGATAGCGTCAAGTGCTATCGATAACAGGTTATTCTATGTACATATTTGCTAAAGGTGGACATAAATTAGTTTTCGTAAAAAAGTATTTTCATAACATTTTGGAAAAACAGCAAATGAGATATTAATACAATACTGAGAAAATGTTGTGTAACAATTGTAATTTATAAAATTTTATTATATATACATACATAAGAAATAGAGTAACAAGCTAATTAAAACAAAATTTGATCAATTTTAAGTAATCTACTGCAAAAAGTACCAACACAAAATTCAAAATGTTCCCAATGCGACAGCAGTGTTAACGATGTATCGATTGCAGCTTACGATTTTCGTGCTTGTATCGCCATAATTTAATCGATATATATTGTTATGCTATCGCACCAGTGAGGCAAACACATGTCAGCTTTTGATTTCTTTGAATTTGTTTACATTCAAATATAAACATACTTAAACTATGGCAAACAACAATAATAATAATATTAAGGGCAAGCGAAAAGTGCTGACACAACGTCACGTCAGCTCAAGAATGAATTTCTTATATCAGGCAGCCCAACTGATGGCGCACAGCGACAACAGCACATTGGCCGCCTACTACGGCAAACTTTGCCGTAATGTGGGCACCAAATCACTAATGCATATGTAAGTCTGGCTTTTGAGTGAATTATAACTTATAAATATGTGTAAATTGTGTATGCAGGTCGCCGGCTGTTAAGCGTACACTCTGCAAACGTTGTTCGCTGCCATTGCTGCCCGGCAGCAACACAACGTTGCTGGTGGAGCAGCAGAAGCGGCAGAAGAAGCAACAACCTCACAAGGAAGTTGCAGTTATAGACGAAAAGCTACAGTTGTATCTGGTGTGCAGTTTGTGCCAAGCAAAGCGTCGCTTTCAGCTAAATACCAACAACGAATGCTGGCCAGAGCGTCCCGAAGCGATAGTGCAGACTTTAACACTAGACGAGCCGCAGCCAGAGGAGCGGCTACCGCATCAGCAGAAGATACAGGAACAGCAGCAGCAGCAGGAGCAGCAGAAGCAGCAACCAGCAAGCTGTGAGGTAATCATTTGAACGTGTTGGCGATCTTCAATAGTATCAATTTAAATGCGCTTTTAGAGTTTATGTTAAATCATGTTAAATACCCTTTACCAAGGGTATGGTAAGATTATCTAAAGTATGTTACAGGCAGAAGGAGTATTATAAGACCCCATTAAGTATATATAAGTATACATAATCAGCATCATGAACCAGGTAGCTATAATAGTGCCCGTCTGGCTCTCTGCTTGAGTGGAGCAGTGGTTTTTCCGGAAAATATCTCAAATACCCTCTGTCATTTTTGAAAATTTCTGGTTGGGATCGTTTTAAAGGAAATAGTAATTTCATTTTAAGAAATAGAAAAAAAAAAACAAACAAATTGTGAATTATATTCATAATAAAACGAATACAGAGTCGTTTTAGATTAGTTCTAGACTTAATTCGTGCGAAAAAAAAGCATGCCATTTGTTCATATTTAAGCATAATATGCACAAATGTTATGGGCACACTGAACATTTTGTATGAAACAAAAAGAAATCCAAAAACTAATCTGTATTCGTTTCAGAAACTTGCCTTTAGTATCACTCTAATAATATTAATTAAATTTAGTCCATATAAACAGCATGGAAGATACAGCTTTAAAAAAGCCAGAAAAATAAAAATGATTAAAACAAACACGACTCATTAAATTAAATTAAATTAAATTATTAAATTAGGAACAAATGATAATATTGTGGAAAAGTAATCTATTAATAATCTGTTAAATCTGTTAAAAAAAGCATTCGAATATAAAATGGAAATGGTTTTAAAACCATTAAATTAATTTAATTAAACCACTATTAATTTAATAGTAATAGTAATAATTTTTAATATAGACTAAAAAACAAGGTTTTTTTTTTTTTAATTTCTGTATTTTTAAAGTTTTTAGTCTTTTATCCGTCTATTTATAGTATATATATATATATATATATATATAGTTTTTTTGTGCTGTTTTAAAGAAAACGTCATTATAGATGTTTCGATGCTCCCTTAGGTTATAAGGTATAAAAAAAGTTTTCAAACTTTTCTAATACTTTTCTAATACAATAGGCAGAGGGTATTAGAGGTTCGGTCACGCTCGACGGTACATTTCTTTCTCGTTTGAATTCAGTTAACTTATGCATTAAATTGTATTTTACAATTGAATAATATATATAAAATATACGTATTTTTAAGGAGCAAACAGAGACGAAACGAAACGAGCTGAGATAAGCGATAAGCAGCTGTTGGATGGCTTATCACAACAGACTGGACACGTGTGATTGCCACTAACTGATAAGCGAACCGAGGCGCAGTGTGCAGTGAGTGGAGTGAAGTGGAGTGGAGTGGAGCGGAGTGAAGTGCCAACGGAGTGGATTATCAGACATTAGCTGTTCGCCTGTTTCGCTAATTAATCAGTATTTGACAACATGCTGAGCTGCAGACATATGATTGGTCATCTGTCGTTGGCCAGATTCCAATTTCAACGCCACGCCACCAGCAGATGTAGCAGCAGCAACAGCGGCAACATTACGGTAAAAGTATTGGAGCAGCGTTATGTGGAACTAACCCAGTCGGATGGACGTCAACTCAAGTATCCGAACATATGGCTACGTGACAACTGCCAGTGTCCGGCGTGCTTTCATGCCGATACCCGGGCGCGTAAACAATTCTGGGAACGTGTGCCGCAACACACCATCTTGGAACGCATCAGTTATGATGCGAAGCGAAAGCAGCTCGTAGCCAACTGGCAGGATGCACACAGTTCCGTCTATGACTTGCACTGGCTGCAGCAGCGTGACTTTAGTCCAGAGGCCAGACAACAATATCTGGACACGGTATACAAGCCACCGATGCAGCTCTGGGGCAAATTGCAGTTTGCGGATATAAAACGTGAATTTGATTACAATGATGTCATTGCCAAGGATGCAACGCTATGCGACTGGCTGGAGGCATTAGCCGTCCAGGGATTTGCACTGCTACACAATGCACCCAATGATGTTGAAGTGGCACGTCGTCTGGCTGAACGCATTGGCTACATTAAGCGAACCACCTACGGGTAAATACATCAATAGTCGAGTAGATATTGTCATGTCTGTCAGTCCCTCTGTCCATCTGTCTGTCTGTCCGTATGAAGAAATATAACTCAGAGATGGTAAGAACTCTATTTAGTCGATCAATACAAGTTTGTTTCCTTTTTATACTCTCTGAGGGGTATATTGGGTTTGTGAAAAGTATGTAACAGGCAGAAGGAGGCGTGGCAGACCCCATAAAGTATATATATTCTTGATCAGCATCACAAACCGAGTCGATATAGCCATGTCCGTCTATGCGTCTGTCCGTCTGTCCGTATGAACAAACAGATCGCAGAGATGGTAAGAGCTACAATATCCGTTTTAATCAGTACCGACCACATATTTAGTCAGTCAATACAAGTTTGTTTCTTTTTTTTCGATGCCACGCCCCATTCGCCCACCATAAGCAAAAAACCAGACACACCTCGGAAAAAATAGAGGTTTTTGGCGAATATCTCGGTAACTATAATACCTAGGGACACCAATTTTGGCATGCAGGTTGCTATTTGCAATATAAAGATAATGCCATCAACATTTTTTGGATGTCACGCTTCTTTCGCCCATCAAAATCACATTTACGTTGTAACTTTGCCTGCTGCTGGCTCACTTGTTTCTTAACGTATAGTTTTGTAACTTAGCATATACTTGCAGACAAATAATATCAAACGATTGTGAAAATTGCATCAAAATCGGACCAAAATAAAAAAAGTTTGTCAGACAACCAAAATCGTTACTTTCAAGCAAGGCATAACCACGTGCATTGCACTGAGCTCTGCACACAAGCAACGAAAACGAAAATCGTGTGAGCGAGATAGACATACAAATATGTGTGCATGTTAAATTCTTGCAGCAGTTACTCCAATTCGAACTCATCTAATTGGAAACGAAGCTCAATGAGGCAATATAAAGACAATGATATACTAAGTTTTTGGATGCCACGATCCTTGTGCCCATAAGAAACGGAAAAAGTTGAAAATTTGCATGCCTCTAACTCATGTATTTCTCAACGTATTGTTTTGTAATTTGTTCACATTCGTTAAGAGATAAACAATATAATAAAATTCTGAATATCGCATTAAGATCGGATTATAATCAACAACAATGTTGTCATACATCGAAAAACATCTAATTTTCAGTAGAGGCGCAGCCATAATGCCTAGCAGAAACTAAATATCAAAGCAAAAAATTAGATATTACTGGCTTAAGCAAAATATTACTTAAATTGACCTTAAAATTAATTAGTGTAACGTTTCAAAAATTTCCATGGCATTCCATTTCCAATTTTTATAACGTTTTTAAAATATGCAAAAATTTAAACTTTTTATTGAAATCTCTTTAAATTATCAAATTTAATAACAATACTACTCAATTCACAATTCTGAGATAAATTTAAACTGCACTTTAAGCAAATATATTGCCATAACAGTTTTCTTATTCCAGGTCTTTTATAGTGAGACTAAAAGTTATTTCTTCATACAAACAGATATTTTATAGCATAGTAAAATACTAAAATACTTTTAACCAAACGACTCTATATAATAATGCCAATCTTAACTGATCTTTGTAGTGATGTCTTTGAGGTGAAGTCAAAGCCAAATGCCGGCAACTATGCGTATCTGATGGTGCCACTGCCAATGCACACAGATATGCCGTATTACGAGTACAAGGCGGGAATTAACATACTACACACGCTGGTGCAATCGGATTCGCCAGGTGGTGCTAATACCATGACCGATGGATTCTATATTGCCGATAAGCTGCGTCGCGAATATCCCGAGTATTACAAAGTGCTGAGCAGCATTCCCGTCAACTGGTATGACATTGGACATGATGGTGATGTGAACAAACCATTTCATAGTTTATGGCGTGCTCCAGTCATCTGTTTGGATGTCGATGGTCAGTTTGCACGGATCAATCATAATACGACAAAGCGAGACAATCGATTTACGGTGCCCCTCGATAAGGTGGTGGACTGGTATGAGGCCTACGATAAGTTCCTGCAGCTAATCTATGAGGAGGCCGTGGAGTTTAAGACACGACCCGGTGATGTTTTTGTTTTCAATAATCTTCGCATGCTGCACGGACGCAGTGCTTACGAAGATTCGCCGGAGAATAAGCGACATCTTGTTGGCGCCTATGTGGACTGGGATATTATTTACTCCAAGTTGCGCACTCTAAAGTTTCCAAATCAAAAGGATTAGTCATGCCATACATGTATTTGCAGTTATACATTATTAAAGTCAAAAATAAAAATATGTTTCTCTGTATAAACACTTTTTCGGTTTATACATTTCTTTCTCATTAACTTCTATGCTTATAAAATTTAAGAGGTAATTTAAATAAGTGCAAAAACATATCCTGTTTATTTTTATTCTTTCAAAACTGACAACACAAGCAAAAAAAATACAAAACTCGTTAAAAGTCAAGTCAAAATAAAACTTGTTCATTAACACAGTACATAGAAAATTTTCAAACATTTACGCGCCATTTATTTGTGCGCGCCACGAGTTGTGAACAGCAGACTGGGCACCGAGCAGAGCAGCATACATTGTGGCGATAGTAATCGCTAAAGTTATCGATGTTTTTATATATTTTCTAGCAACACGCACAGCTGTCCATCGCTAGGCCTAATGTGCTTGCGCCCATGCAATATCAATATCAACAAGAAAAACGCATTTGTTGGTGTGCAAATGCAAATGCAAAACTGTTTACAAATTAACCAAAAAGTGCAAATAGTTTTTCTCCCACGGTCTGTGTGCGGTGTGTGAGCGAGTGAGAGCGAGTGTGAGTTGTGTGCGAGTGCATGAGAGTTGGGCATATATACATATGAGTGTGCTCTGTGGGCCCAGATATGTTGCCCTATAATATGCGCGGTGCCGGTGGCAGCAACGCCATGGCACGTGAGTACGCTGGCGGCAGCATCAATGGCATTTTAAGGAAAACTGGCAACGCTGCAGGAACAACAACAACAACATCGTTAGGCAATGGGTCAGCGGGGTATGGTGGCGGCGGTGCTGGTGCAGCGTCGTCGGCGGCGGGATCAGCAGCAGCAGATGGAGGACGTCAGCCAGCATTGGAGCTACTCGTCTTTGGCTATGCATGCAAAATATTTCGAGACGATGAGAAGGCCAAAGAGATGGATCATGGCAAACAGCTGATACCCTGGATGGGCGATGTAAATCTCAAAATAGACAGGTTAATAATTGTTGCCTGCCAATTAGTTAGTGCACATTACTTAATATTATATATTACTTACTTTACTACAATATATTACGATATTATTACCACACATATGTATGGTACATATTGTGTACCCAAATCGTACCTTTTGGATTGCATATATGTACTTATATGCGTTTTTTACTACAACAACAACTACAACTACTTACTACCACTAGTACTACACAACGAAATCAACTCTCATATATTTGTTGCTAGCATCTGGAAACGATTAATTCATCACCCTATCGTACTATCGTACTATTCCTTTACGTTTCATCGTATTTCTTTGCATTTTCTTTCTTCTTATTACTAGAAGCTCTTATGTATACCCGTTTCCTATACTTATCGTTTTATACCCTTGCAGAGTGCATATTGTTTTTTGTAAGGCATCGTGTACGTCTGTCTGTCCGTATTATGCTGTCCGTTCGTCTGCCCATATGTTTGTCCGTCCGAGAATTTCTATGCCAAATCTCATGTGCAAGCCTAATTCATTTAGATCGGAACCCTTATGTCATATAGTATGGCTGCCTTGAGAAACAATAAGCGAAAAACCAGACATACCTCGGATAAAATACAGGTTTTTTGCGAATATCTCGGTAACCATGGCACCTAGGGACACCACTTTTGGCATGCAGTTTTCAAGATGCAGTATAAAGACAATGCCGTCAATATTTGGTGGATGTCACGCCTACTTCGCCCACCAAAATCACAATTATGTTATAACTTTGCCTGCTGCTGGCTCACTTATTTCTTAACTTATAGTTTTGTAACTTAGCATTTACTTGCAGACAAAGAATATCAAACGATTGTGAAAATTTCTTCAAAATCGGACTATAATTAAAAAAGTTTCTCAAACATCGAAAATCGTTACGTTCAAGGAAGGCATAGCCAAGTGCATTGCACTGTGCGAGCGAGATAGACATACAAATATGTGTGCATGTTAAGTTCTTGCAGAAGCTACTCATCTAATTGAAACCGAAGCTCAGAGGGTATTACACGGTCGGCATGCCCGACTGACATTTTCTTTCTTGTTAATTCATAGAGGGCTTTGCAAAGGTGTCAAATCTTCGGTGTGCCAAAGATAACATTTCTTTCTTGTTCTTTCTACTGAAAACCATTACACCATATTTCTACCGTCCGTTCCTTTGTTCTGCCCTTCCTCTCCTATCCTCAAAACGTACTTTCCAACTTTCTTAAGACTTTATGTTTATTTTTTTTCTTTGTTCCGTCTCTCTGCTATGCTTTTAATTTTCTTACTTTTCCAAACGAATGCTCTTTTATTTCCGTTCCTCTGTTCCTTTTCCTTTGCTTATCATAGCTCAATTTAGCGTTTGAGTTTGTTGGGCTGATTCCACTAATAAACCCAGCTAAAACTTAACCCGACTTCGACCTCTATTTTCAGAAAACCAAAAAAAAAACATAATAAACCAAAACTTAGTCAAAATTGAATTTTAGAATTACATATGTGTGTTATTTAGCTAAATAATCCAATGAATTCGACCAAAAATTTTTGATGCATTCGAGAATTGCTTGTAGAGTGTGTGGCATGGCGGGAGGGGAAAATTGGGAAAACAGCGGGGGTTATTCTCATTGTAATAACAGTGCTCTTTTCAGTGCTTCTCAAAAAAAAAACTGTAATATTTGTGTTTACATACAACATTTTTAATTTTAAATTGTAATTGTGTAATTGTTAAACAATTAACTTTTTTTTAGCAACCGGAGCGGTATGTATAACTGTTTAAGACTTCATCACATAATAAATATAAATATATATATAAATATATTTATATATATTAAACATAAATCTACATCTATTCTAAATATGAATATCAAATATATATATATAGTATATAATTTATTTATTTAATTATCTAACTTTTTTTTTTGTGTGAAATACACTTTCTTTTGGTTTCGATGAGAAATATCTAAAAATTTGTTATGCTATTATTTTTTGTTCTCTATGATTATGATTTAAAAATTTCTCTGAGTGTGCTTGTGTGAGTGTATGAGTTGTATGAGTGCATTTATGAGTGTGAGATTTATGGCTTCGACTTTTGAGCGGCGCCCTACAATATAGAATCTTTAACTAATAACGTTCTTTTTCTTGTTTATATTTCTCTTATTCTTATCTTTGGCACATATAACACACAAACCACACACACCACACACCATATATATATACATCATATATAGATATGACGTGCGTGGAGCGCTATGTGAACTTGGAACCTACGAGGCACCACCAGGCGGCTATGGCAATCGTCTGGAATACCTGAGTGCCGAGGAGCAACGTGCCGAACAATTGTGCGAAGAGGAGCGTTATCTGTTCCTCTATAACAACGAAGAGGAGCTACGGCTGCAGCAAGGTAAGTGACCTATTTTGCAATACCATATCGGCAATATCTATATGCTCTCTTACTATTGCCAACATTTTGTATACACATACAACATACCATATTGTACCAAAAAAACTATTCTAATTTTAAGTGTCAAGAAATGAGTAAATCAAGAAAACAAAATCAAGAATATATACATACTACTTACTCTATATAAGAAGAACTGAAAAAAAATCAAGCCTAGTAATCAAGTAAGAATGCAAAAAATAAAAAGATACTCAAGAAAAACAAAAAAAGATACTCGACAAGAGGAACAACGTAGTAACGTAGCATATTACGTTACGTTACGTCACGTAACGTGAGTTGGGTTGACTTCGGCTGTGGTGACACCGCGGTTCAGGTAAATAGAAACCATTTCACATTTAACAACATTAAATACTTTCTTGCAGATTCTTGTCGTTCAAACGAAGTTGGTCGTCAGCAGAAACAACAACGCCAAACCAAATATATATATACAATATAAAAAAAAAAAAAAAAAAAAACAGAAAGAAAAAGAAAAGAATACCCGAAATAAGTCCAAAAATATTATGAATATTTCTGTTTGTAAAACTCTTCTGTCTCTCTCTCTCTCTGTCTCTCTCACTATCTTTCTGTCTCGCGTTGCTCGTTGCATTGTACTAAAGTCGTTTGTTTGTCTTGTATTTTCTTATTTTTGCCAAAAAAACAAACACACAATACGCACTTACAGAGGAGGATCTAAAGCGTCTGCAGCAGGAAACATCGGGTGGCAATTATAGTCAAGTGGATTTTCATTATGATGGCCAAACAGCCACATCGTCCGCTACACATGATGCCACCACATCCCCAACACCAGAATCAACGACTCCAACCGATGAATCCGAACTGCCTTATGCTCTGCCCAACAATCTTCTGGTGGCACCCATGCCGGGCATACAGCTGGTAAGTTTTCCATTTTTGCAAAGCATTTTCAAAAAAAAATATTATATGTACATATTCCAAATATCACCATGCTAATACACAATTTGTGAGATTTATTGGGATATCTACGAAAACAATAAAGTTTTTGTCTTATTAAACGTTTCTATGGGATTTGGTAATCCCAATTTCAGCATTACGATTTGTGAGCAAAAAATGGATAGCATAGAATATATACAAAAGTATATAAAATGTATGATATATACATGTTATAAGTTAGGATCAGTATTCACTATTCTATTGCTCCCTAAAACCGTTTAAAATAAAAATAAATTAGATATTAATGTGTTCTAAAGGAAAGGAGCTGTAACCACTCAAAAGATTTCCAATTCACAAATTATTTGTTGCTTAAAATGCTTCGAAAATATTTCTCATTAGTTGTGATATTTTCAAAATTTTGTAATTATTTGGGTACGTTCAAATTTTGTTGATATCTTCAATAGTTTAGGTGTTTTGCGATTTTAAACACGTGTTTAAACTTTTAGCGATAAAAGCTATGAGACACTGAATATAAGAAAGTTGTCTAATTCAAAGGAAAAATTTGTTCAACAGGCGAGAATCTGTGAAATTCATAACGAAAATTCATATAGAAGCTATATGTATGCAAATAGTCTGACTTTGAAGATAATACTAAATAATTTTGTTATTTAACCAATAATTTATGAGAATGCTCTAGAATTAAGTGATTTTGATTAAGATATTTAATTTAAAAAGTCATATTTCCTACTACATTTCGACGCTTAATTTGAAGCCCTTCTATATACAGTACAGAATCCGTTTATAACTACTCCGCTTATGGCGTTCGTACGGTTAATAGGAAGAAAATTCAATGATCATACACAAGTTTGTATGAAAATTAAAGTATTTTATCGGGCATCACGTATGTAGGTCCCGGATTCGACTGTAGTTTTTCACACTATGCTTATGTTATTGTCAACTTATAAGTATGACATATGATGATGATAAGCATTCAAGTCAGAAATCTTAACAAAAGAACAGACCCGATAGTCTCGACTAGAGTTGGGCATGGGCTGGGCTTTTGTCGGGTACCCGTGGCCCAACCACCACCCGAAAATTAATTTGAAAATATGAATTTCAAGAATATTTCGACAAAAATCAATAAAAAAAAAATAAAACTTGACCAAAGTCCAATAGATTTAGAGATAGAAAAATATTATGGCACAACTAACCTGATAAAAATTAATTTTTTAAATTTTATTTTCATTAAAATTTTGTTCCAATTTTTTTTTTTTGGGCTCAAAATTTCGGCTCATGCCCACCTCTAGTCTCGACGACTGCTAGAATGTAAATATAGTTCCGATATATGTAGTAGCTTTAAAAAATCATCCCAGTTTCATTAGCATTTTCTTAAAGGTGAAAGGGATTACTTAGTATAAATGGAGATCAGTTTGATCTCTGCTCTGATCAAAGTAGTTAACTAACTGAATTTCTCCTTCTTCTTTGCAGCCGGAAACGATGAAGCAACATGCGATCATTGAGAAGACGGCACGTTTTATTGCCACACAGGGTGCCCAGATGGAGATACTGATCAAGGCCAAGCAGGCGAATAATGCACAGTTTGATTTTTTATCACAGGGCGGACAATTGCAGCCGTATTATCGTCACCTCTTGTCGGCCATCAAACAGGGCAAGTATGCGCCATCAACCGAATCATCATCATCGGTGGACACAAAAACGAATACTCCAACAGATGGCAATGCCATGGCAAGCCAAAGTCCAAAGCGGAATCAACAGATTATTACAGTGCCGGTTATTAAATACAAGCCGTCGGCTAATTGCGCCTACACGCAGCTGATAAGCAAGATTAAAGGTGTGCCGTTGCAATCGGTATTGGATGATGAGAATGCATCACAGCATTCCACTGGCACCGCATCGCCCACACTCAGCTGCAAATCGGAGGGGCAGAGCCAAAGCAGTGTTACGACTGCATCTGCATCGGCATTTGCCAATGGTGAATTTACACCAGTCCTTTTACAGTACAATGGCAGCACGTTTGCCCACGAGGAGGAGAATGCCAATGATGCACCACCACCTACGTCCAAAGTGGAGCTGTTAAAAAACACCAGCGCCTTGGCCTTGGCTCAAAACTATAGCTCCGGCAGCGATGAGGATGACTCCGATGCCGACGATGATGCAAATCAACTGAAGAGTCAACAACAGCTTCAACAGCAATCGACAACAGTTGGTGGTGGCATTAGCAATAAGCCAAATGCAATTTTGGCACCGCCAACCTTATTGAATTTTCCGCTGCCCGAGGAAACGTTGCGGCACATCATTGACAAGACGGCGACATATGTGATCAAGAACGGTCGCCAATTCGAGGAGACGCTGCGCACCAAGAGCGTTGAACGCTTTAATTTTCTGCTGCCAGAGCACAAGTTTTATGCCTATTATATGTACAAAATAACTGGTGATGTGGATGCCGCATCCAAGGAGGAGAAGACACGAAAAGCTGCTGCCGTTGCTGCCGCATTGATTAGTAAAAAGGGTCTGAACTTGGGTGGCGGTGCGGCAGCTGCTGCAGCTGCCACAGCAATTGCTTCGGCAACAGCTGCTGTTGCCAAAACCACCAGCAGTGCGAGTGAAAAATGTAAGTTACACACATTTATAACAAACTTGCATTAAATATTCTTGTGTTTAACATAACCATTGCAGCTCCAGTTTGTTTCTCCATACGTGCACGGGACGAAAATGCACCGTTGCAGCCAGCATTGCCACAGGAGGCCAGCGATGATGATGATGACGATATTGGTAGTGTCGGTGATGGTGTACTTAAGATCAAGACAAGTGCGGAAGTGCAGACGCGTTCTGGCATGCCCGATAGCGTGCAGCGTGCCATTAAGCAAGTGGAGACGCAACTGTTGGCCAGAAGTGGTGGCCAAAAGGCAGCTGTTGCAGCTACAGCCACAGCCACAGCGTCAGTCACTGCCGCTGCCACAATACCGCTAAAAGAGCAACGTCAGGGTATGCATAATATTAAAAATCTCGTTAAGATTAGAGCTGCTCATGAAATTGTTTATCATTGAACATTTTGCGTGTTTGTAGCAAGAGCCAGAGTCCATGGAAACGACTGAAACTAATCCCGTGGTTAATTACTTTGCGAGTAAAATTGATATGGAAGCAATATATGTAGATCTTCTATCATCAGATCAGGCTTTGTAAAGAAAACTAGCTTTTTTATCAATTTTACTCTTAAAGTTAATAACTACGGAATCAGTTACAATAGTATCTACGGACTCCAGCTCTTTCTACAATTGTAGTTTGATGTGTTCAATATATATGTATAAGTTCTATGATTATAAACTATGTTGATAATCAAATTGCAATCTCCAAACAGCTGAGGAGCGTGTGAAGGATAAACTGGCGTTGATAGCACGCGACAAACTGAACGGAATGGTATCGCGGGAGAAGCAACTGCAATTGGAACGTAAGCGAAAAGCAATGGCGTTTCTCAATCAAATTAAAGGTATGTTACTTATACATATATTTAAAAATCAGCTATATTCCTTGGTTAACTGAATCTTTCTTTCAAATTGTTTAACCAGGTGAAAGCACTGGAATTGTGGGTACAACAACAGAAGCGACAGCAGGCGTAATGCAGCAGGATGGAGCGAAATTGGAAACTGAAGTCTTGACAGCAAACAGCAATGGTGACTCCAATGATTCAGTTCGCTCCATACCCATCACCTATTTTGGACCCGACGACGATGATGATGATGATGACGAAGATGAGAGTCAGACTGGCAGTGGGCAGCAGGTGGCAAAAGCTCAAAATCTTGACGATGACGAAGAGGATGATGGCGATCTTGAGAAATACAATTTACTTAACGATGATAGCACCAATACCTACACTAGTAAAGCAATCACTGCAGCGACAACAGCCACCGCAGCCACAACCGCACCTGTACTGCTATCCGATGATGATGATGTGCAGTTAATTTTCACAGCAGCAACCGCAACTGAAACAACAACAGCGGCGACTCCATTGACAACAGCCACATCAGCAACGTCGACTGGACGCCATCGCAGCGCTGTACGCCGTAGTCGTAGTCGGAGTCGCAGCAGCAGCTGCTCCATTACACAGGACGCTTCAGTAACCTCATTTAGCAGCAATGATGCCAACGCTCGACGCAGTCGCAGTCGCACTCGTAGCCGCAGTCGTAGTCGCAGTCGTAGTCGTAGTCGCAGCTCGTCGCATCGGCCGCATCGCAGTTCGCATCAGCGACAGCGACACAAGCACAAATCCAGTGCCACATCAAAGCATCGACGCCGACGTCGCAGTCGCAGTCGCAGTTCATCGCGCAGCTCTCGTCACAAGCAACGTAGTCGAAGTCGCAGTCGCAGTCGCAGTCGTAGCCGTAGTCGCAGCGGCAGCTCACGTCGGTATCGTGGCCATCATCGAGATGAAGGGGAATCCGCGTCGCTACGAAGAAATCATCATCAGCGTCATGCCAGCAAAAAGAGTCACAAGTCACGACATAAGCGACGTCGACGTAGCAGCGGCGGTTCCATATCCCAATAATATCCTCCCAAAATCTTCCCTTCCTTTCCCATCCTACCAATCCATCATTAACCAATCCATATCAATTTTTCAACTCAAGCATTGTCTTAAGATTTCTAGTGTTTAAGTGCAAAAAGAAAATTTGTGTACATTTCCCATTTCCTGTGTTTATCCCACTCCAACTATTTCTTTTTACATGTTCAAATGCAACTAATCTATTTTTTTTTGGCAGTAAACAATAAAACTTAATAATAAGAAATGCTCTGAATTGTGGTAATTTTAAACATGTTCTGAACAGTTGCAGAAAATTTTCCAAATTTCAAGGATTAGAATTAATGCTATCAAGAAAGACATTTAGTTATCCCTAAAAGTTTTTAAAATTCTCAAAAAAAAAAAAAAATTAAAGACAGGTCGGGTGTGATAAAGTAGTAATAGGTATATACATATGTATTTATTTGTATAGTTATGATTTTCTTATAGACACAGTTGGGGAGCAGTGCTCCAGGGAAAAGTACATCAAGTATACTAAAAATATATAGTTAAGTTTATATATGGATTAGATATGGAAATTAGTATGTATATAGATAGATTTTTGGTTATAATGTTAGAATTGCCTAAAACTCTATGACGCCAGGCAAATATTTGTCAATCAAGGTCTGGTAATAGGGCCACAGCGATTCAATGTCGGGAACTACTTCGCTCTTCGTATACAAATCGTAGCGACTGTAGGTAAAAATATATAGTTATCGTTATAAGTATCTATTATAATATTTTAGAATAAGTATAAGTTAACTTACTTGAAGATGAGTACCCATTTCTTGGTCTCCTCATCTTTGGGCGCCTCAAGGTGCTTGTAGTCGCCGCCGTTGTGCCAGGGATAAAATGAATGAAAGCGTATGATGTTGCATGCCACATCGGGCAGCTTGGTATTGTTGTGTTTAAGCACCGAATACATGTACTCATCGTGTCCCCAAGACATGAGCAGATTGTCCACTCCACAGTGGGGCTCGTACATGCCATATTTGGTATTGTATTTGGGATTAGCACCATCTGGATTTCCCACAAAACTCTCATCCCTATAGACAATGCTATCGCCCCAACGACAGCCAACAGCAAATGTATCACCCACAACGGCCCATTGGGGCTCATCATAGAAGGCCATAATCTTGCCGAGATCATGAATCAATGCGGTCAAGTGCAGCCAATCGTGTTCGGGAAACTCCGAGCGTGCACGTTCGGCTGCTTGAAAGGCATGTATGATATTGGGTAAATCTAGATCAGGGTCTGATTCATCGACCAGATCATTGAGCTTCTCAAGCGCCTCACGCACGGTCATCTTGATCGTATTGAACTTTAGCCAGCGATCACGACGTCCTAATAAATAGAAATTATAGATACAATTAACAGTCGAAGAAGTGACAATCGTAGGAGCTTAATTTCTGTTAGGAGGATTTTCGGCCTGATTGTTTTTAGTTTGAGAATTCTTGTCGCTAGATTTCCTATTCCATAAATTCTTATCGGTCGGAAAATATATCGAACCGAATAATTTACAATATGAGAATATCGAGTCTTTGGAAAATTTCTATCTGGAGAATTTTCAGTCACCATATATTTAGCTGCATTCTATATCTACTCTTTGTATTTCGAAAGGTTTTTTTTTTTTTTTTTTTTTGCAGAAGATTGTCTAATGTAGGATTATAGATTTATAGACGATATATGTTCAATCGAGGAATTTTCAGCCAGAGTATCTTAACTGATTAGCTTGCAATCGTAATACATTCTCAACTGGTAAAAATTCCTGTCGATGGATTTTCTATCGCCGAATTTGCTAGATGTACTTACCATTGACAAAGTCGACTGTTTGATTTAAATGCATTTGCCGATAGGTGCGTCGTACTCGCTCCTTGAGAGGATCCTCTGTATCCACGCTATAGTCCCGAAACTTTGATGGATTCTTGTCCGCAAATGTGGGTTCTGGTCGCAGCAGTTCCGAAGGATCCAGTAAATTAATTTGATGCTAAGCACAAACAAAAATTGTAAACACAATTGCACAGATCTTATGACTTGTTTATTATTCACCTCCTGCAGGATTCGCATTTTAAAGCTTTTGTTCAAAGAAAGTAAAATAAAAAAAAAAGAAAATAAAAATTGGTCTATAATATATATTTTGGATCGACTGGGAAAGTACTGCGCGGTTAGCAGTACGAGATGCTATTGAATCGTAAGCGTCTCAGATGGCACACATTTATAGATCGACGAAATGAAATGGGAGAAATCACAATCAAATTGTTTGCCATATAACATTCCCATCTAGCGTATATATAGTATATATGTTTCATATATGCTATATGATTTATAGCACTTTTGTTGTTTTTCAAAACAGAGCTATCGGCATTCTCGTCGCCCCTGTCCGGTCACCTAATCAGCTATCAATGTAGAATGTAGGATCCCCAAGTTTCATTCATTGCCAATGTAAAAAAAAAACAATAATACAAAAAATATCGAAGGAAATGTGGCCCTACAAACTACCCCATAAATGTATGTATATAGTGTATAGCAGTAAGTATATTTACATGGATTATTTTTTTTTTCTGTTTCTGTTTCTTGGGTTTTATCAAAGGGTCTGCTGTGCACATCCGCGTCGGCTCAGATCACGTGCTGGTCTTATCTGTAACTATATATTTACACATATACAACTGCATGTTCGTTTTCCTATTTAATTGTATGTAAAGGCTGCACTTGACCGATAAGACTTGGTCATAAAATACAAAACTTACTTACAACTAGAGCAAGTACAAGGGGCTTCTGATTGCATCATGTTGCACACTGCAAGAAAAACTTTTGAGTGTTTAATATGGTACAAAATCGTAGGTTTGACATTAACCAAAAGATAAAACTGTCTCATTTTGCTTGTTTTTTAATTTTTATATATATTTTTTTGGGTTAATTTTTTTATATAAAAAGCTATTGCTTACTCGTTTTTAGTATTTCCATTTTTTTCTATTTCTCAGTAATTGTTGTTATATTTTTTATTGTAGACGATATGAAATGTTAAATTATTATGAACAAAAATGAGTGGACGTAAAAGTATTTTTACATAAAACTCGCTTTTTTAGTCTCTTAAATACTTTAAATTATATTAACTTTATTGAACTATTCCGCTGATCTTAAATTAATCCGGAAACCAAAATAGTTTATACTGTAGAGCATTGAACCAAAATCCTTTAGAAGCAGAGTTTTTTGTTATTATATGTATAAGCTTATGCCAGCAATCGATATACGATATTTGAAGACTTGGATGGAATTATTATTTTAATATTTTTATTTTAATATTAATAAAGATCTTATATTCATTTATGTACATATATGTAAAATTCATATTGAATAAAAGACAAACGTAATTTGCAATGCATACTAAAAACTGATAAAAATAGATGAAGACATATCTTATAGGAGTACGAATATGTTATACGGCTATATACATACATATGTATATCCTAAAGTTGAGAATATTTATGTGATAAATATTACTGTACTATCTCAAGAAATTTGGGCTTTTTTAAATATTTCTGTATATATTTATAACTATACATTGCTTTAAATTCCGTTAATATATCTGAAGTCGGATCTCAATTGATCAGTTTCATATACTACTCGCTACACGCTAAAAAATATTTGTATATAGGTAATAAACATATTATATGTAAAAAAACAATTTTAATATTCGCAAATATACTTATGTACTAATGAGAAACTCTAGTTTTAGTTGTTTTTTTGTTATTGTTATTGTGAGTAAAAGAAGACTTGGAATTAAGCTAAGCTGCTGTCACCTTGAACACAGCTCCAGCAAGGGCATGTGTTCCAGATTTAGCGTATAAAGTCGAACCTCCAAAATCGCAATAAAACCGTCTAATCTAAGTACATCGTCATCAAGCGCAGAAATAATGTGCCATCAAGGGGGGGATTGCCTAGAGAAAAGTTATCAGTCGGCGCCACAACATCTACATATGTATATACGTCTCTATCACTACCTCTGTCTCTGCCTGTTTCTCTCTCTCTCTCTCTCTCTCTCACTACCATTTTTAGACGTGAGCTTACGATTCACTGCCAAACTCGTCAATGCCCACGAATGATCGAGCTGATCGACAGGGTATACAGGCGGCAGGGGATCTTTAGGTGGCCCGAGCGGCTCGTTTCTCTGCGACGCAGTAACGGTACAACGGTATAAGCAGCGAAGGCGTCATAGTCATCCCAGCAAAAGGTCAATTTGTAACGATCGACAGTGGGGTGTCAATAAATCTTATCAATTCCTAAAGATGCCTACACTGTACAACAAACGAATTTGAAAAATTAAGTATTATTCCCATAATTTCAGTTCCAATAATAATTAATTTGAGCTATACTATATTATAGCTATATTACTATAGCTATAGTGATAAAGTTATTTAAGTGTACTATAGTAAATCAGCTTTTAAGTTAAAACACAATTGCATTTCAAATTCAAAAAAATGTAACGAATTTTTAAGAACATTTTATAAATTTAAAGAAAATATCCCATCTTTATTTCAAAAGAGTACGAGCACAGAGAAATTGTAATCTATATATATTCTTTGATTTCTAAAACCTATTTAAAACTGTAAAATAAACGTATTAACTGTGTATTACTGGTCACTTCATCTCAATAAAAATTTGTAGCGCAGTGTTTACAAAGCGGAAAATGCGTTTAAAGTGTTCATGAAAATTGTGTAAAGTTCCATGAAAATATTTTGTAATATTTTTGTATACGATGTTGATGTCAACATAGTAATATATAAGATGAAATTGAAAATTTTAAAACTATACAGAAATGCATAGAGTAATGCATTAAAGAGTGCACAAAGATAAACATTAGGCACTTTTTATACACTCAGAGGTGTAAATTGGGTTTGCACAAAAGTAGGTAAGAGGCAGAAGGGGTCGTGGCAGATTACATAAGGTACATATGTATATTCTTGACCAGCATCACTAGCCGAGTTGATTTAGACTTGTCCGTCTCACTGTATAAACGAAGAAAACTCAGAGATGGTAAGAGCTACTATTTATCTCCGTTTAGTCAGTGAGTAGAGCATTAAACTTTCTATCAGTTTCTTTTTTTTTTTTTGCTTTAATTGTTTTTAATTAAGATGCATTTTCAATGGGAATGCAATAAATGAGAGATATAGTAAGCACAAACACTATCGGATGTGTGACAGTGTGTGTAGTATGTAAGCATATACTCTTGTTATGCTACTTATAACAGATGAGCAGTATTTTTGATTTTTTGGCACTTTTGGTTTGCCCTTTTGATGCCATAACCATATTAATCACTTTAATGGACTCCGAACATGCTAATTAAATGGCCATAAATATAATGCGCTGATATAAACGAGCGATTCAAGAGACGGGATGACAATCCAATCCACTCAGACCGCAACGAAAGCAACCACAATCATGATGATGATGCAGTGTAGTTTCAATCGGTTGTCAGCAGCTGGAAATGGAAAGTCAAACTTTTAACATTTTGGCAGACAGGCACAGTGGTCACTGCCTAAGGCAAAAACCATTTTCAAAACTTTTTAAAGTTTAACTAAAAATGCCCACAATCATTCACGTTTCTGATGTGGTCGTTCTTTGTCTATGGTTTAACATAGGCGGGTCACACTGTGCTTGCCAAGGCTTAAGTTGATAATTATCAATAAATCATATGCTCGAGTGCTCTCTGGAAATTTCAGTGCGATTTCCGAACTCTTCGTCTCTTCGCCTTTCCGTAACTTCGTCTGCTCTGATTGTAGTACTATATATGTATTTATTAATAAACACTTATTTTCTTTTTATATTCATTCTCTGTTTTTTTTAAATATTTTGTTAATGGATTTTTGCACATGTTTGCAATAATTCATTTGGCATCTCTGACAGCTCGGGTCGCCGACTGTCTTCATAGTTCAATGCTACCGTTGCTTGTTAGAAGATACTTAGTACGTGGGTATTTTTGTTATTTAATAATATGTCTATGCATACAATGTTCTATATTTCCGCTGTATAACAGTTATATAACAGTTAACAGTTGCACTATGTAATTGTTGTTCGATGATTACCTAATATTGCCGGGATTTAAGAAAGAATTTACTTTAATGTAATGAAGAAGAAACTTCAAATAAACTTCAATGATTCACGAAACGTGAAAGAGGCATAGGTGAATTCACGTATCGGTGAATTCAGGCACGCCGTGTAAGCGAACGTCTCCCGACACGTGAAAACTTGTGACATATCCATACAAAATTCATGGGTCGAAAGTCTGTGCTGGAAATTGTAGTTCTATGCATGGACCTTACCAATCATGTGTGATTTCACGTATGCTTCAGGACAGAACCGAACTGAAGGGTATTTGAACTCATAAACATATATGTACATATGTGGAAATAAAAGTCAGAGGGTTTACACGGTCGGGATGCCAATCCTGTTAATCCCGTCGCTATTTGTACAAGTACAGGGTCGAATAATAATAATCAATGGAAAGTTTTATATAAATGCATAAAATTTAATCAGTGGCTTTGTTTAAATATTACAAATAGGCATGTGTGGAAATCAAATAAAAATGTGTGTTATTGTGTATATTTATGCTAAAATATAGTATATAAATAATAAATAAATACAATGCAATATGCTAGGTCTAAGATGATCAGTACAAGGCGGATGTAGCAACTAAAACTTAAGCATAATACAAAAAAAAAAAGAAGCAACTATAATAAAATTGTTAGTATTAAATTAATGTCAATGCTTAGACAAGTCGTGCCGAGGAGCAGGTGGCAACCGAATTTCCTGGACTCTGTGCCTCACCCGAATCGCCGTTGCCGATGCCAACAATACCAAGATTGCTAACTGCTCCCACTCCGGCTGTGGCGAGGACACGTTTGTAATTGCTGCTGCACTGCGAGTCCGCCACGGATCGACCATCGCCCTCGTCCCGCCGGCACAGTTCGGCGGCAAAGGGAGCGCTGGCGGTCACGGCGGTCTCCATGCGACGCTCAAGGATGTCGGCGGTGGTCAGTTCACTGGCCTGGACGAGATTGGTGGCGGGTACATTGCTTAGCCAGGGCTTTAAAGTTGCCTTCTTTTGCATGGTGGCTGCCTTGCAGCGACAGATGATATCGGAGCGTTCGCCGCAAATCGAACAATTGGACTCCACATCACTGACATTGCCAGCTGCTGCTGCTGCTGTGGTGGCCTCCTCGGCTGCAGCACTCCCGCCCACAACTGTGGGTATGGTGGCACCCGACGAACTGCCACTCAACTCCAACTCATTGACGGCATCTACTAGGGTCTTGATGGCTGCCGCATTGCCAGCGGTTTGAACCCCATTCTCCACCAGACTGGATACCTCCTGCTCCTCGTAGTTGGGATTGAGCAGCAGCTTGGAGAGCGGCGGTGCCAGACCCAAGCCCAAACTACGCTCATGATACAGCTCTGAGATGCTAGGCGTTAGCTCCCGATTCATGTGACGCATTATGCTATCCTGAATGCACTTGGCACTCGGCTTCACTGGCGTCTCCTCGAGCGGCTGCTTCGATTCGCCCAGCAGTTCGCTGTCAGCGGGCGAGAAGTACAAACTGGCCGGATTAAAGGCCACACTGGCGGCACACTCCTCATCCGTCAGCGACGACAGAGGCTTGCGCTGCCCTCCAACACCAGCAGCAGCAGTTGTTGTTGTTACTCCAGCGGTGACAGAGGCATTACACGCTGCCGTTGGAGCATTCAGTTCGGTGCGTACACTCAGTCGGTCCATGAACAGTGCATGCTCCTTGTTCACCCGTGCCGCCAACGAGCTCTGTGCACTGCCCAGCTTAATCTTCGGTTTGCTACGTCCAACTGCTCCACCTGCGCCCAGATTGTGATAGACGGGTGGACGCGGTGGCGGCAGCGGTGGTTGCTGCTGCTGCAGCTGTTGATGCTGGTGTTGCTGCTGTTGTTGAGCACCGGCAGCGGCACCACGTCGTAATACCGTTGCATGTCCCGAGCCCTCCCAATCGGTTGTGCTGCTTGCCGAACTAGAGCTGTCGGGTCGTCGGTTGCTGTTCGTCACCGCTGCCACTGAGGAGGAGGAGCCAGCATGTCCCGTGCCCGGCTGTGCGTACAGGCAGCGAATGCGGGTTTGATGCGCCAATGCCAGGGACAGGCTGGGATCCGTTACAGGTGGACTGGGCGTAAAGGCGGCATCACTCTCACCGCCACCGCCGGGACGTGAGACACGCACCGGACCACGCAAACTGGCATAGCCTAGCCGTGGAGCCGGCTGTCCGCCATTGCCCGCCTGTGTGGCATAACCGTCCGATAGCGAGTGCTCACTATCCGTTGTATTGGCCAGACTGGAGTCCAAGCCGCCACCGCCGTCGGGCTCTCCACGTCTACGTACATAGGAAATGAAAGCGCTACGTGGATGCAGGGGCAGCGGTGACTGCGTCACATTCGAGCCGACCGTTGTGGAGCCGACCATGCCACTGCCATTGTTCGTAGTGCCTTGGACGACAGGCACATCCAGTTCGGGTTCGGCCAGAGATTCGCAGCTGCTGCTGCTGTGTGCCGAGGAGTCTAGGCTTAGGCTCTTGGGCGCTTCGTGTGTATCTGCAGGGGAAGAAGCAGAGTATAAGTGAGAAACTAATGACAATGCCTAAAGGGGATTGGATTGAGGGGATTGGATTAAGGGGATTGGATTGAGGGGATTGGATTGGGGGGATTGGATTGGGGGGATTGGATTGAGGGGATTGGATTGAGGGGATTGGATTGAGGGGATTGGATTGAGGGGATTGGATTAAGGGGATTGGATTGAGGGGATTGGATTGAGGGGATTGGATTGAGGGGATTGGATTATGGGGATTGGATTGAGAGGATTGGATTATGGGGATTGGATTGAGGGGATTGGATTGAGGGGATTGGATTGAGGGGATTGGATTGAGGGGATTGGATTGAAAGGACTGGATTAAGGGGATTGGATTGAGGGGATTGGATTGAGGGGATTGGATTGAGGGGATTGGATTGAGAGGATTGGATTGAGGGGATTGGATTGAAAGGACTGGATTGAGGGGATTGGATTAGGGGGATTGGATTGAGGGGATTGGATTAAGGGGATTGGATTGAGGGAATTGGATTAAGGGGATTGGATTGAGGGGATTGGATTGAGGGGATTGGATTGAGGGGATTGGATTGAGGGGATTGGATTGGGGGGATTGGATTGGGGGGATTGGATTGAGGGGATTGGATTGAGGGGATTGGATTGAGGGGATTGGATTGAGGGGATTGGATTAAGGGGATTGGATTGAGGGGATTGGATTGAGGGGATTGGATTGAGGGGATTGGATTATGGGGATTGGATTGAGAGGATTGGATTATGGGGATTGGATTGAGGGGATTGGATTGAGGGGATTGGATTGAGGGGATTGGATTGAGGGGATTGGATTGAGGGGATTGGGGGAGTGTAACTTACCGAAAAGTGCCAAAAGTGCCTGCAGCACAAATTGACAGTGTCGACGATTTGCCTGTTTTCCCGTACGTAGCACAACCTGATCGGCACCCACCTCGGTGAGATCGAAGCCCACTGAGGCTAGAAGCTCGTGACAGCCGGCGACACGCCAAAGTCGCACACTCAACGGCATTTCGATGCAGGCTTCCGCCTCTGGCTTGGCCGGGAACTGAGCCAGAATGTTACGGACCACAGCAATGATGTCGTCCGCATGCTCCGCGTTGTTCACCAACTTGGCCAGAGCTTGCAGAGTGGCAGGTGTTAGGGCTAGCAGAGCCTGTAGACTCGCAGAGCATTGAGAGAGCCGCTCTTCGGGATCCGTTTGGGGAAAGAAAACACTTGATGGTATGCCATTGGCTGCTGGTTCAAAGCGAAAGCCCACGGCCATTAGCAGATCCTTCCAGCCGGCGACGGGACCAGCTTTATTCTCAATACTCTGCTGGGTTGTGTACATCGCATTCTTTTGTCCTCGATGAATGCGCTGCAGACTCTTCTCCACCAGATGCAGACAGACGCGCAGCGCATCCCGACAACGTTCCGGTGTCCTAAGCAACTCACACAGCGCATGTCCAATTAGGGCCACCTTATTGCACAGACGTACATTGCCACCAACCAGCAGAAAGCCTGCCCAGTTAGCCGGATGTGCGAAATGCTTTGTATGCTGTACCGTCTGCATGGCCTCCGCCAAGGCGCTAAAATGATAGAGAATGATTAGTCAGGCGAAGTCCATTTGTATACTCTCTGAGGGGTATAATGGGTTTGTCAGAAGTATGTAACAAACAGAAGGAGGCGTGGCAGACTCCATAAAGTATATATATTCTTGATCAGCATCACAAGCCGAGTCGATATAGCCATGTCTGTCTGTTCGTCTGTGCGTCTGTCTGTCCGTATGAATAAACAGATCTCAGAGATGGTAAGAGCTACAATATTCGCTTTAGTCAGTATCGACCACATATTTAGTCAGTTAATACAAGAATCTTTTTTTTCGATGCCACGCCCCATTCGCCCACAATAAGCGAATAACCAGACATATTTCGGAAAAAATACAGATTTTTTGAGAATATCTCAGAAACTATAATACCTAGGAAGACAAATTTTGGCATGCAGGTTGCTTGATGCAATATAAAGATAATGCCATTAATATTTTTTGGATGCCACGCCTCCTTCGCCCACCAAAAGCACAATTTCGTTGTAACTTTGCAGGCCGCTGGCTCACTTATTTCTTAACGTATAGGTTTGTAACTTAGCATATACTTGCAGACAAATAATATCAATCAATTGTGAACATTTCATCAAAATCGGACTATAATTAAAAAAGTTGGTCATACAACGAATATCGTTACTTTCAAGCAAGGCATAGCCACATGCATTGCACTGTGCGAGTGAGATAGACATACAAATATGTGTGAGTGTTAAGTTCTTGCAGCAGGTACTCCAATTTGAACTCATATAATTGGAAACAAAGCTCAGAGGGTTTTACACGGTCGGCATGCCCGACTGACATTTTCTTTCTTGTTAGATTTAAATAACATGTTATAGAACTTTAACCACACAGGGGGTTGTTCGGAGTAGATCTTCACTTACCGAGCGGCTCTGGAGCCTTGCAACAATGCGGAATAGAAGGCACGTAGGAGAATTTTGGCTGCCGTCTCCGGCACGGGCCACAGTGAGATGAGAACGGCTCCGGCACCGGCCAAGAGCCAACCACCAGCCAGTTGAGCAACTCCCGAGCCGGTGATGGGTTCCACGGACTGATAGGAGCTGAGCACCACAAGACGTGCCCCCAGACGCAGTTGCCGCAACTCGGCGGCGGCAAGTGTAAAGTCTGAGAGTTGTGGCTCGTGGGGTTCCTTCTGCTGTTGCTGTTCCGCAGTGACAACATCGCCAGGACTGAGCACAACTGCGCCCAGTTTCCAGCTGAGATTGGCGGCAAAGTGAATGCACTCGGCACTGGGCAGCTCGGCGAGTACGGACTCCTTGGTGGCATTGCAGCCGGCTAGGGCATTTGCCTGCAGCATATCAGCTACCATGGCGGCTTCCTGCAGCGCTGCCGGCGACTCGGCCGTTGCCCAGCCCCAACGTTCAGCCAGTGCGGCTGGCACACGCGGTCCTCCAACGACCAGAGCGGTGGGTGGACGTCCACGATCCCGACGACTTTTGGAGCGACCACGCAGCGATTGCAGTGATGGTGCCGTCAGTAGGGCGCAACGTTCCGAGAGATATTCTCCCTCGTCTCCGGCAGCACGGAGTATGGCAAATGGCACCAGGTAAAGAGCGCTGTCCAGCACCAGGATAAGTTCGCGCCTACCCTGACGGGAGACGCTAGCGCCGCTGGGCAATAGGTCATCGAATGGAGCCAGCAGCAGATTGTACAGAGTGTGCAGACAGGCGGGTCCACGCCAGGCAGGCGGAGCCGGAGCTCGTCGAGAGCTGCGACTGCCGATAGAGCGGGTCGAGCCCTGCAGACTGGCCACCGAGCCCAGCGAGAAGAGCGAACTTAGCGAGTAGTTGGATGAGTTGAGCAGCTGGTTGCGACTAACCATGCGCAGAAATCCCCCACCGCCAGCTCCAGCACCGGGTAAGTCCTCCAGCAATTGCTCGCTGCTAGCACGCCAACCGCTGCCATCGCCCTCATGGAGCAAACTCTGTGAATTGACGCCGAGATTATCCCTCACCATATTCACATAGCGTTCTAGCAGCAGTTGACCATCGTGCAAGGAGTTTCGCTCTCGTTCCCGTTGCTCCTCCTCTACGTCCTGCTCATCCTCCTCCTCCTCCTCGTGACATTCGTTTAGGGAGAGCGGCAGTTGCAACGTCTGGGGATCGATGCGTGCTGCATGGAAGCGCACAATGCCCGTCTGGGGTTGCAATAGCCAAGCATAGAGCTGCTCACCCGCCAAGCTGTAGTAGAGGACCGGCATTCTGCCCCGATTAACTGCCTCCAAAATGGCCTCAATGTCGGTTAGGGCTGCACTGGATGTGGATGTCGTTGTTGTTGTTGTGGTTGTCGATGTTGCGTTTGTTGCAAGTGTCGCAAGTGGCGCCTTGGCATCAGCGCCATTTCGCGCCTTGCAACGTTCGGCCGCAACCAAAGCATCTTCGTTGCGTTGCAAGGCCACCAGCAGTTGTTGCAACAAGTGGTAGCAACATGTTTGCAGATCGTATAGAGCTAAACGTGCCTCCGGACTGCGCTGCTCTTGCCGCACAGACTCCAGCAGCTGAGCAGCGGTTTCCAGTTGTATGCGAGCTCCTTCCGCGTCGCCAGAGGAGCGTAAGGCAAGACCTAGGAGGAGAAGGAGGAGGAGGAGGAGAAGGAAGAGAAGGAGGTTAGTAAGAGAGAGAGAGAGAGAGAGGGCGCGACTTAGGAATAACTTACCCAATTGATGTCTTATTTTGGCCTCCTCCTCTGACTTGCCAATGGACTGTGTGCTGGCCAAGCCCTGACGTAGATACTCCACCGCCTGATCATGCTGCTCCAGCTGATGATAGACACGTCCCAGTGCCCCACAGGCGAGCGCCTTGCCTAACCTATCCGAGCTAAGTCCGAGCTGTCTTTCGTAGCACTTCAAGGCCTCATCCGGTTGACCCAAAGCCTCATGTACAGCACCAAGATTGCCCAAGGCACGTGCCTGAAGCGATGGGGCCGCCAGCTCTGTGCAGAGTTGCAGATCTTGTTCGTGCAGCTGCAGTGCCTCCGCATGCTGACCCATGCGTTGTTGCACCTGTCCCAGGGCACACATAGCATCCGACTCCAAGGCACGATCCTGCAGACCGCGTGCCAATTCCCGCTGATGCTCCAGACAATTGAGAGCCTGGGCATGATTACCCAAGGCTGCATGGACATGTCCCAGATCGCCATAGGCCAGGGCTTTAATCTCGGCGCTGTGCAGCTCATGGGCCACCACCAGACGCTTCTCCAGACAGACCAGAGCCGTGGGCAGCTGGCCGAGAGCACGACGTGCCTGGCCCAGACCACGATAGGCACGCTCTTGATCCCGATGACTGGCCAGACCCATGGCTAACTGCAGCTGTCGGTCGTGGCACTTCAAGGCCTCCTCAAAATCGCCCAAGGCAGCGTAGCAGTCGCCCAAATGCCCCAGAGCTCTGGCTCGATCTGATTGCGTGGAGGGCAGCGAAACGCGCTCCAAGGTGCCCAGCTGTGCCTCCAGGCAACCAATGGCTGCCTCATAGTGCGCCATATTGAGACGAGCAATGCCCAGATTGCCGTGTGCCTGCGCCTCTACAGCTGCATCTCTTTGCTCCTGGGCGCGCTCCAGTTGCTCCTGATAGCATTTGACGGCATGCGTCCAGCTGCACAGAGCCATGTGTACGGCACCCAGATGTCCATGTGCCCGACACTCACCGGCCAGATCGCCCAACTCCTGTCGCAGCGTTAACTCCTGCGTGTGATGTCCCAGCGCTTTGTCCCAGCGACGCAGCAAACGATGGGCCAGTCCTAGAGCGCCACAGGCAGCCGCCTCCATGGCACGCTCCCCGGCAGATCTGGCTAAAGCCAACTGACGCTGATACAGCTTAATGGCTTCCTCGTGCGCCCCCGTCCGTATGAGTATGTCTCCTATATTGCCCAAGGCACGAAATTTCGCCGGCAACTGTCCGGTCGCATGAGCCACAGCCAGAAACAGTTGCTGACACTCCAGCGCAGCGGCCGTGTGTCCCAGCGCTAAATGGGCTAGTCCCAGATTGCAATAGGCACGTCCCATATGCGGTCGATGCTGTGCATCCTTGGCCAGTGCCAGGTCCTGATCATAGTACCGCACTGCTGCCCGATAGTTGCCCAGACAGTAATGCGCATAGCCGAGCAGATGGCAGGCCTTGCCCTCGGCGGCCACATCGCCCAGCTCTTGGGCCAACATTAGATAGCTCTCGTAGTGTGGCACCGCCTCACCATATAGCTGGCGGGCACTGAGACAATTTCCCAGATTGAGCAGAGCACACGCCTCGCCCGCTGCATCCTTCAGGGATCTGGCTGTGGCCAGATGCGCTCGATAGTGTGCAAGGGCGGCGTCGTGGGCGCCCAGAGCCTGGTAGGCTACAGCCAGATTGCCATGCGTTGATGCCTCCGCACTGCGATCGTGCACCGCTTGACTGATGGCCAACTCTTGTTTGTGATATTTGACGGCCGCCTCGTAGGCACCGGCGGCCGCATGGGCGTTACCCATATTGCCATAGGCACGCCCCATCCCGGCCCGATCGCCTAGAGCTCGTGCGATGCCCAAATGCGCCTGATGCAGTTTGAGGGCCGCATCGTGTGCCCCCAGCAGTTGATAGACAATGCCCAGATTGGAGCATGCGCGTCCCTCGCCCAATTTGTCACGTGCCGCCAGTGCCATGGCCAACTGACGTTCGTGCCAACGTTTGGAGGCAGCCGCATCGCCGGCACAACGCGCTGCATGCCCCAAACCCGCATAGGCACGTGCCTCAATGCTGCGATCGCCCAGGGCCTGGGCCACTCGTAGCACCTGCTCATGACAGGCGGCCGCCTGGGCGAACTGACGACGCTGATGGTGGGCTGAGCCCAGATTGGAATAGGCCCTCGCCTCCTCCACCTGATCGTGCAGCTTGCGTGCGAGTCGCAAATGCTGTGTATGACAGTCCAGGGCTGCCTCGCACTCGCCCAGGGCCAAATAGACGGCACCCACATTACCGATCTCCCTGGCCTCCTGCAGACGATCGCCGAGCTGTTTGAACAGCTGCACACACTGCTTGTGACTGGCCAGGGCATTGGGATAATCTCCGCTTGCGGTGTACACATGACCCAGGGATGTCAGTGCCGAGGCGGCTGCCTGAGTGTCCTTGCATTTCATGGCCAGAACCAGTTGATAGCGATGGGCGGTGAGGGCTTCCTTGTAGGCACCTTGACTAAAATAGGCTGATCCCAGATTGCCATGTGCTCGACACTCGCCCGCTGTGTCGCCCAGAGACTTGGCCACCGCCAGATCCTGTTGCATATACCCAATGGCCTGATCCAACTGATTGAGCGCCCAGTGGGCAGAGCTCAAGGCGCTAAAGACCGAACCGCGCAGTTTCAGGGAGCAGCTACCGATACGCAGAGCTGCCTCGAGGACAGCGACTGCTGCCTGATACTGGGATGCCTGTAGCAGCTCCTGACCCACCACCGAGCTGACCACAAACGGTGACTCGTGCAACTGCATCGCTCGCAGCTGTTGCAACGTCGGCTCCAATGCCGCACGCAGTGGACTCTTAAGCGATGCCTCCACAAGTCCGGCCAGCAACTGCTTATGGCTCGGCTCCTGTGCCAGACCGGCGGCAAAAGATGCCAACGCCTCACCGTATCGGCCCAGACACTGCAGGGCGACACCCTGTCGAAAGTACGCCTTGGGCCACTGCGGACACAGTTCACGTGCCTGGGTGGCATCCTGTAGAGCGGCTGCAAATTGTCCCTGCTTCAAGCGTGCCGCGGAGCGATTGCTGTAGAGAATGTGATTGCCCGGATCCAGTTGCAGTGCATCCGTGTATAGCAACACGGCAGTGGCAAAGTCGCCACTCTGACATGCGGCATTCGACTGACGCACCTTCTCCAAAAAGAGAGCACGATTCGCGGCGGGCAGTTCCGGTGTGCATTCCGGTTCGTTCTGCAATGGAAGAAAGAAAAAAAAAAAAAGTTTAATAAGCGGTCATTTGCATGGATTGTGGCATGCCACACTAACTGGCGAGGCACCTTACTCTTTTCACTTAGACAGAAATCTATATGTAAAGAGAAAGAGAGAGAGAGAGGTGTGGGGGAGAGATTGTGGCATGAGCAGGGTTTCGAGTGTTTTAATTGGTTGGTTTTAGTCCATCTTACCTAGCATTTGGGAGATCATTTTGTAAGAACTGAATTTGGCGAGTCGTTTTTAACTCCCCGGAAAGATTAAAAAATGATTCAAGAAAGGGTCGAAAATGAGTCGCCTTTATGATCAAAATGCGATTAGTTCAAAGCATAACAACAAAATGCACAACAATCGCCAATTGATCGTACTGGGGACTGAAACGCGATTGTTTTCATTAGAAGACTTAGAAATGAGTCGCGTATGTTTAAAAATATGACTCGAAAGTGAGTCGAAACTGATTAGAAAAGGGGGTCATAGGCGACTCCTCAAGAAGAGTCGCGGGTAGGGTATTTTTGTTTTCTCCCGACGAAGGAGTCATTTATAATCAGAAAATTAGCTCATTTATGACCATTTTAATCAGCAAGGGGACTCTAAAGCGACTCGAGTATGATCACAAATGTTTGGTGGGATTCTATATGTTAGGAAATCAAAATTTCGAATACTACATAAGCTTCCTTTCATTTTGTGTCAAAATATCTATACAATAGTTAATAGTGACCTTAACTCAGCATAAAAAAACGAGGCTAAGAAATATTATAAATTCAAGGGGACGACAGGTTCATATCCGATCTCCATGTTAAAAGTTTAGGAACAAAGTACAGAACAAAAGTTACAAGTCATGAAAATATCATATAGGTTAAAAAAATATATATATAACAAATTGATACTAGGATTAAATTGATCCTATATTCACATAGATATTTGATTGCATTCAAATACTAAGCAAAGCAAACAGATAACGAAAATGCGGTTCTTAGGACACATAAAATATAATGAAAGGTTTCCGGGAATCAGAAAAGAAATGTATAATGCTTACAAGAATAAGGAATGAATGTTATTATAGTAATAAAAATAACAAAGAAAATTTAAATCGACACCCTTTCCAAATCGACATTCGTTATTGTAATTTCAGCGAAATTCATAACCTTTAAAGCGTATTTCAACCGAATTCGAATTCGAAAGTGAAATCAACCTCACGAGCATCATTAAGGGAGTTGTAAGAATGACAAAAGCCGCAAACAAAAGGCGAACTTTGTGTTGGTATTTTGGGGTGCTTGCCCCACTGTATGAGGCACACTGTAATTATGTTAAATTGCAGCCGTCTGCGTCAGTGCGAGTCACAGTCTCTCAATTCCAATTCCACTTCCAATTCCAATCCAAAAAGCCAAATCGCAGGTTACAGCCAGGTAGGTATGTGCACACTGAGTCACGTTTCCCGTTCTGCTGGCAATTGGCAACTGGCAACTCGCAGCTCCTGGTCCGAGGTAAATGCGGAAGCAATTCCACGAATTCGTGGCCCAAGAACTAAGCCACGAATTGATCAACCGGTGGCCAAAAGAACAAGGTGTTGCAGCTGGTGCCTTTTTTGGCATAAACCACAGACGGGAACAAGCAACAAGTCAACAGACAAGGATTGAGAATGAGAGTGAGGATGAGGATGAAGATGAGGATGTAACTGTAGGTGGAGGAGAGAACACGCCGTGACAACAGTGTACAGTATTTTTTTTTTGTTTTCTTTCCTTACATATTTTTGAAGCAATTAAATGGAATGAGTATGCAAATGCATTAGCCTGACTTCAAGACATAAAGACCGAACCCAAACCAAAGCCAAAACCAAAACCAATGCGATGAGTTCTTTCCTAGAAAACGTGCACACACATAGAGCAAGTGCCAAGTGCCAAGTGCCAAGTGCCAAATGCCGTTGTCTGTGCCAAAGGGGGCTGAGGAGGCATACGGATAAGGTGTAAGGAGCCAGGACAACACTGAGAAAAAAAAAACCCCAAAAAAAAGAAACAGTTTCTAAATTTAAAAACAAGCCTACAAAAACAAATATTTAACTATGGGACAAATGTACCCCAATATTTATATATATATTATAATAAAATCAGAGTTTAGCGGCTACATGAAATAGTTATCGATTTACTTTTAACAAGGTCTATAGGCTTGATCATATATAAACATTTAATAGTAGACAACTGAAAGTATTCTTAATTAACAAGAAAGAAAATATTTAAAAACTAAAAAAGTTTTAATTTCATCCTAATGGATTTTTTTTGTAGTGTAAGGGTTAGTTTCCTATACTGTGAAAATGAGGCAAGGGTGATGGTATTTTTTTTTTTTTTTTTTTTTTTTTTTTTGGGGCGTGGGTTACGGATAACGTGCTTAGATTAGCCTCGTCTTTCTGGCGAATAAATCAACTTTGTCGATGCATGCATGAGCATTCACATAGATACAAGTATAAAGCCACAATGTATCTGACAGATGCAGAACAACAAATTTATGTTTTATGCAGCCATTAAAGCTAAGACTCCTTTTGCCAACCACCACAACCACCAAATTTACCTTGCTGTCTAGCGTTCAGGCATTGAGATAAGCCAAATGAAGTGGGCGTTACAAAAGAGAGGAAAATAACAAAACAATCAAAAATAAATATAAAAACAAAAGCAAATATACACATACATAGCTTAAGAGAGACAGGCAGAGAGGAAGAGAGAGAGAGAGAGAGGGACTGTCGGACAACTTTAAAAACCACTCGCATAACTTGGCAAAAAATGAAATTTTTGCAGAGCGTTGGCGTTGGGTTGCTAGCACAGATCTCAGTTAGCTGATTGCGAACCAAGAGAGCCAAGTTAAAATACTTATCCACCGAATGGTCAAAGTCAAATAAACACGCACAACAATATTTGCCAGGCTAACCCAGAGACAGGCACACACAAACACAGACAAATAGACGGACGTAAGGCCTTCTGATCTCACGTCGAAGGTCAAGACAAGAGCGGAAGGGAGCGCCGTCGTTTCATATTAGCAGATATTATCATTTCGACTCAAAAATAATAATAATAATAAGAATAATCATAGCAGCCGGCAGACCCTACCATACCATACCACAGGCCAATTAAAAAGTTCTAAAAATGCAAGGCCCAATTCGTACCAAAGGTTTAGCTCTGGATAAGGGTGCTGCGGCGTGGATAAATTTTTTATAATAAAACTATTGTTTGCAGAATGATGGGGGCTTAAGTTCTAAGTAATAATTTGTTTATCCGAGCTAAGTGGTTAGCCATGGATAACTATGGATAAGCTGCAAACTATTTTTGGGTCTCCTGATCTAGCTAGAACGGTTTTTGCAATTTCGGACAAGTTTTTTAATTCACTAAACTGATATTCTGTATACCAACCAACAGTACGACTTCAAATATATAAATGGCTTTGTCCGAGTAATGTGCTTATACGTTAATAGGCTCGGATAAATTGCTTATGCTGCATCGGATAAGTTGTTGGCTTAGAGCTTGAAATAATTGTAATGCAAGTTGCTTGTAGTCAATTTATTTTTGCACATTGTGCCTCGTTTCTATCAATAATTGTAACGGATAGCTACGGATAAGCAGCAGATAATTGCCAATTTATTTAATGCAAATTTTGAACGTTCGCTTGACTTGCGGATAAGTGCAGATAAATGGTTTGCAGCCTTGGGACCATTAATAAACTATTTAAGCATTTAAGCAGGCCTTCAAATAGCTTTGATTAGGCATGCCTTGAGCAGTCAACGGATAGGTTATCCTCTTGTGAAATGGCAGTTGTAGTTTTGCGACCCTTTTTTCTTCAACGCATTGCATGCGTCGCGTCGCATCGTGCTGTTTATCAATTTAGGGATTGGCGCCCAAATGACACATAGAGAAGTCGTGTAAAATGATATGTCTACCCATCTCGCTTCAACAATTTTCAACTGCAACACTTTTGAGAAAAATAGTCTAGAAATTGTACTGCAAAATGTTGCAAGAGAGAACGAGAACTAGAGAGCACAGGGGAGCATAGTGAGGGAGAGAGAGACGCAAAGAGGGAGAGGGAGCGAGCTAAGAGATCGGAATGTTTGAGAAGAAACAAAAACACAAAGCAAAAAAAAAAAACCTGCGATTCGAGAACTGGTCGCTTGGTCCGCTGGGCGGACTACAACGCGAAAACTGAAAGAAGCAGCAAGAGGAGAAAAAAAGTGGCACCCAAAGATGCAACCAGGAGGCAACTCTATGCACTCCACACCACTCCACACCACTCCACTCCACTCCTGTGCCGTGACCATGCCACAGCTGAAGTTGATGTCTATGTGTGGAGTGAAGTGGAGTTGACTCGACTCGACTCGACTCAACTCGATGCGAGTGGAGTGAAGTGAAGTGGAGTGGAGCTTAACTGGCAAGTGGGGCTTTTGGCCATACATGTGTGAGCCGCCATACGTCTTGGCTGCGCGTCCCGACGGCCCATCGATAAAAAGTCGCCGCATCGGAATGCCAACAATTTCACGATTGCTTGTGGCGCACATTGGCATGTTTTGCGCTCAAGTCAAGAATTTTGTTGCAATTTAACGCGTAATAAAATAATTAGCTGTTGTTTTTCGTTTACTACGGCCTCGTATCCGTTCTCATTCTCCATTTTTCCTGTTTGCTTTTATCCGTTGCTCAAACAACATTGGATTAACAGTTGTTTTGCTCTTATCCGGCCGGCAGTTAACTATTATCCGCTGTCATCTAGTTGAGTTAAGTTGAGTAAATCCCAAAAAAAATTTCAAACCAACTGATCAGTCAGTCTGTCAGAGAGAGATAGAGAGAGAGAGAATACAAGGGAAGATAGCTGGACAGATAGCAAGACAGCAGGGAAGCTTCTAAACATGCGCCACAAACTTATCCAACATCGTTGACGTTGTCTTCTCCATGCTCATTGCTGTTGTCGTTCTTCTTGTTGTTGTTGTGCATGACATGACAGCGCGGAATATGATGAAAGGGCCTAGGGTGTAGTATGTATGGATCTGTGTGTATATTTGGCGTTTTTATCTCTGCGCTTTGTTTAATTTGGCGTGTGTTTCATTGTTGTTGTTGCTTAGCCCTTTTGTAGTCTCGCCGCTCAGTTAATCAACATTGAAATCATTTTGCCATCTTTTTGATTATTAGCGCTGGCTTCTTTGATTGTTTTGCTTGTTTTTGGTTCTGGTTTCTTTTTTGTTTGCTTGTTTTTGTGTATTCAATTTTTTTTTGTAGCTGTTGTCCGTCTCAGTTTTCAAGCGCACTGGCTGATTAAGTTTCAGTGAAGGTTACAAATATATAATTGTCAAGCCGTATAAAATGCATGAAAATCGAAGCACATGAGTGAATTGAGTCAAACAAGAAACGTATTTGTTGCCAAATTAAAGCTAATGAGGTAATAATCAACTTCAGAGTAGCAGTTGAAGGTGAATTACACTTATCCGAAACTATCCGTTTTTATCCGAAGCTATCCGTTTTTATCCGAAACTATCCGTTTTTATCCGAACCAGCACAACTTGCTTTAACACACTGTATCTTACAAATAAATTGTAAACATTGGTCCAACATTACGCAATGTCTATTAAATACTTATCCGTTAGCACTCGCCACCCAGAAATTTAGTTAATTTGATGCTCATTTTCATTGATACCTAATTGCCATGTATTTTTCATATTCCTCATACTGCAGACGACTTTGATGACCATGTCCATTGCCAAATCCCATTTCCTTTCTCCAATCCCATGGGTAGACTTACCTCGGAAAAGTCCCGCTGCGACATCTTGTTCAATAGCTGCTCGGCCAGAGCAATTTTGCCATTGTTCTCGTTAGTATTTGCATGATTATTTGCATTAAAATTTAATGGCAAATTTATAAGATTCTCATAATTCGTCATTTGTATGCAAAAACCATTAAAGCGCCTTTAGCATGCCGGTCTCTGTAAATGAACAAGAAAACAGAAAACAAAATGTGAAAGAGAATGCGAATGCGAATGGAAGACAAATAATAATCGTAGACAATGATAGTGAAGAAGCAAACAGATCAAGAAGAAGAAGATTTACAGTAGAGCAATGCCAATGAGAAGGCGAATGCGTATTGAAGAGTCAACAGAAATAACATAGCATATAATACGTATGTATATAACTATACTTATAGGGTACCACTGCCAGCCGAGTCTGATCCCTGGACAATAAGACTTTCAAATGCTGTGAAAACGAGAGAATTCTAGAGAAGTTCTCCTGCTGTTGAGCGGTTTCGAACGTTTCGAACGGTTTGGCGGCTCTTATGCAAATTTTTGCGACTCGCTCGCAGTCACATAAACTTGACAATTGAATGTGGCCATAAATTTTTCGGCCAGCAGACGTGTCGTCGGACATTGGCCAGAACAGCACAGTGGCCTCAACCTTGTGCGAATTCTGCCGCCAAGTTGCCAGCGGCGCCTCAGTATCGTGACCATCGGCCAGCCCCGAACCCAGCACCAGGCTTTAACTCAATCTGAAGCCATAGCTTTTCGACTACCACCTCAACTCATTCTCAGTCCCTCATTTCGCTCTCAAAGCAGAGAAACACATTGTATACTTAATTTGTTATCATTTAATTGAGTTTGGCTGGGATGCCACGGTAGCGGTTTTAGAGAAAGTTCGCATTAACAAATTTAATTAAAAAAAAAAAAATCGAGATGCCAAATGTCTGCAATTTAAAAACTTAAGTAAATATCAATTAAATCTGATTTTATAAGCAGCGAAAGGTGTAATTGAGGAAATAATGAATTACTGCAAAGTAATACTTAATATGAACAATATATAATATATAGTATAGTTTTATGTAATGTCGTGCTTGACATAAGTTGAAATGTTATGCACATTTGAAGACAAAAGACTCGGGCAACAAACTTCATATGTCGCATAATAACTAAAGACTTAGAACACAAACTTAATGCGACTGACTGCTTAATGTTATGCATCGCTTCAAAGCTCATACGGTTCTAGAACTGCCGTCAATTAAATGTTAAAAAACTATACATACTGATGGATTGACGACAGCATGGCGACGAACTGTTTGTCTGATATTTTCTGTTTAAAAATGAAAGCAACAAATTGTTTTATTGTCAGATTTAAGGCTTAAAGGGTACCCTGCTTTGAAAGTTACAAAGTTTTTAACATATATATATATTTTTAAATAATTAAATTTTTATGGAGGCTTTAGTGTCATAATACCATTATGATATATTACATTGTTTCGGTGTTGTTCGTAAGCATTTTTATAAAATGTTAGTCGTAATTTTTTGAGTCTTTCTTTAATATATTTAAAACCTTAACTTTTATAGATAACCGTAACACAATTTGATTTGCAAAAAATATAAATAAAATTTTGTAAGCTTTGTAGAAACTTTTGAACAGTAAAAAAATTTGTTTATTTGAAGTAGACTTGAAATCAAGTTGTGTTCTTTATATTGAAGAGCTTTATGTTATCGTCGTATTCAAAGGTAGACAAATGGATTTAAAAGCACTTACGTAACTTTAGATAATTATGTCTTTTAAATCGAACAATTTAGCATACACCGAGAGAGAGAGGGAGAGAGAGAGAGAGTAAGGGATGCCGAGTTATTACGTAAGATGATAAATTAATTATATTGGCATTATCTAATAGTTCACTGCATTTCCGGCATATGGAATTCAGCTTGTGTAAGTGCCAAATGCATTAAAACATGCATAGACCATAAAGTAATCTTCTTGCTTTGTTTATGTTTATTCGTTTTTTTATGGGAATGCCGTAAAATGCTTATCAATTGCAATCCCATCTATTTTTATTGCACTGAATGTCGCTGTCGTTCTACTCCTTCCATCTTCCCCGTCTCGTTTTGTCGTATCTCTTCACTTGATTATCGTTTGCTACGCTTCTTTATTTTTTTTAGTATTATTATTTCTTCGTTGTTTTTTTTTTGTTTTTTATTATTTTTTTGTAATAATTTTTTAACGATTATGAAGCCCGGCTTCATTACAAATGAGCTAATTTAGCCGCATTAATGGTTTTATAATTGTACTTTGCCCGGTCTTTCATGCATTCCGATATTAAAGAGCCGCACTTGAAGAAAAAGGTGAGCAAAAAGGAACTGAAATTATTGACCAGCACTTTGAATTGTGTCTTTGTTATTTTTTTTTTTTTTTGCTTTTTGCACTACACATTGTTTTTTTTTTGTGATAGTTTTTGTTTTGTTTTCTGCATTGAAATGAAGTCATACGGGAAATGAGTTCGACTTGCTGTACTCGTAAATCTTGCTTTCCACTCTATTTTTTTTTTTTTTTTTGCTTAAAGTTTTATACTCTCTCTACTGATCTCTGAAATGACTGCAAGTGTTTGCTATAATGAACAATAGAGACTTTGTATTTAATGTGAAGTAAAATGTAGTAAATAATTTAGAAGTTTATTAGATCTTTTAGATGATTTATATCTTGTATAGTTTTACATATGTGTACATTAAACACACGAAAGTCTTTCTGACTAAATGCAGATTTTTGAAAAATTATGACAGCTATATAATATACTTAGAAGAAAAAATATACATAATAAAAAAACTCAAAACGATCTTGATCTGCTTGTGGCATTGGCGAATCTATATATACGCCAAATTGTTGAAGTTTATTAATGTCAATAATGATTTTGGGCTCGGGCTTTTATATGGGTTTAAGATGCCGCGATTCTTTAGCCGCAGCTTAAGACTGAAGACTCTGGCAACAATGTTGCACATTGAAAACACTTCGTTGGCGGTCGTTAAACGAGTACAAAACACAGCTCTGGGCAACTGAAACAACAACAGCAATAACATCAAAAATGAAGGCAACAACGAGAGTCCAAAAAAAAAAGAAAAGAAAAACATGAACAGAGCGATGGGTCTTTATTACAACATCTATAAATGATTTCCGCTATTAAATTAAAACACTTTTGCATAATTTTTCACTTAGAAAGGACAACAACATCGCCTTAGTCTCTGCAACAAAAGCAGCAGCAGCAGCAACGGAGAAGAGGCTAAAAAAATTATAAAAAGAAAACAAAAAAACAAAGGAGAAAGAAATTCCTCACGCTTTGTATAGCCCTCAAGGCATGCCCGAAAATTCCGCAAAGACAACGCCTACCCCCGACCCTGTGTACCTGTGTAATGAAGCATCATCACAAAGAACAGAGTTTCATCATATGCAGAGATTCAGATTCAGAGTCAGAGTCAGGTCCAACCACGTTAAAGCTTAGGTTGGGGGATCTGTCGGTTTGAGGAATCTCGTTGAGCGACGCATGATGCCTCGACCTTCGCCTCCGCATCCGCCTTTGCCTCCTCTTCTTCTACCTTCAGTTGCAACCTGTTGAAATGTGTGACAAATTAAGCGTAAACAGTCGATGTGAAAAGACTGCTCAGCCCTTTCATGGTCCATCAAACAAACGTGGGCGTGACCAATATTCGTTTTTTTTTTCTCTCAGCCTGCGACAAACGATGTTTTTTTTTGGAATCGAAACCCCAATAACCACAAAAAAAAAGTGTATCAAAAATTGAGCCATAAATTTGAAGTTTATTAACATGCAACGCAAGCAGCATGAGCAGCCCAGAAGAAGAAGAATAACGCAAAATTCGAAATTCTTGATGTTATCAGCATTGTGATTCTAAATTATTTGCTGATAAGTAGTTTTCAAGTAGCTTATTTATCCAAGCACTTGACTTGACTTGCACAATCATCGGCAATCAATTTGTAGAGCTGCCCCTGAGGCACAAACACAGTGTGCCTCTTCTTTTTTATTTTTTTTTTTTTGGGCCGTTGAATGGCTTTCGTTGCTATGTTTGTGCTTCCTCTTGCTCTTTGAATCGTCACTAAATGGCAATGGATTCGTTCAAGTTCGTTGCCTAAGTCTTTTGTTTGTGCGGCATAAAAATGTGAGCGACTAGTGGCATACCCTAAAGTGACTTAAGACACATGGGTATAGTGTGTTTGCTTCGCTAAGCGATGCCCTGTTGTGGCGGGTAGGGACGCAACCTGCTACTTTTTGATATTTGTGGGCCAGTGATGGAAAGAGAAAAAGAGAGAGAAAGAGAGGAAGAGCAAAATAGAAAAGATTCACTGAAGATAAAGCGACATTTTTATTTCGGTTTGTCAGTCAAATCTTGTGAAAGACAAGTAGAGAGAATTATTTAAGACTTTTAAAATAAACAGATTATAATCGAATAACTATATCATATAGCTACCAAATGATCTTTCATAGATTTTAGTATGCAACCAACCTTACATATTATTGAGTGTTATATACATATATAAGAGGTACAAACTCTTACAAATCATATTTGTGTAATGAAACTTCTATGGCTTATCCAAAATAAGCATGGTCTTTTAAAGTCTTCTCGCTCAACTTTAACCTTTTCTACTGGCGACTAAACTATCGGCAGGCGCTGCCGATAGTTAAAATTTACAGGATACAGCAAGTGTATACGATCTAATGAATTGTGTTGCGGTTGCTTTTTATTTACTAGATGTTTGTTTTTTTTTTTTTTTTTTTTTTTATGTTATTTTGTGGCTTTTCGATTAGTTTTTGTGGCCTTAACTTGGTAACTTGACTATGAAATACTCGTACAATTTCATAAAAACTCATTAAAATTGTTTTTGGGGCCATTGTTGATGTTGTTGTGGCTGCTGTTGTTGTTGTTGCCGAGGAAAAACCAACAAACCGTGCACGAGAAGCCAAAACATACATACAAACATCCATATATACTATATATGTATATGAAAGACATGGACCCAAATGAAAAGCAATTTTAATGAAGCCAAAGTCGAAGTCGAAGTTGTAGTTGTAGTCGAGTCCAAGACACTTGTTGCAGTTGCTAGTTTGCTGCTGTTGTTGCCATTGCGGCTGCTGTTGTTGCTGCTGCTGGTGCTGTTGCTGGTGCTGGTGCTGCTGTTAGCCACATTGTTGCTGCCTTATAAGCTGGCATGCATTTGTTGTCCACAATGCGAGTGGCACGATGTAATTGACATCATTAGACTAAAGCGCAAGCAGCGAACTGCAAATAGCAAACTGCAAACAGCAAAACAGCGATTCGACCAAGTCGGCCAAAAGGAGCGCTAGAAAGTGGCCAGAGAGAGAGATAGACCCGTTATCAGCACAAACTGTTCCCGTTCCCCATACCACACAACCATGGCAATGACCCACCGCATCGAGTCGCAATCATTAGAGAAACCAACATCTCATAGTTTTGGTATTCGAGTCCCTAAACCCTTTTAAGTCTATGCAAATTGTTCTTAACAAACACACAAAATTTGAAAAGCGCTTTATGTTTATTGTTCCGATTTTATTTTATATGAATATACCCTACATTCAGTTGATTGGGTATGCAAAACATTGTAACATGCAGCAGCTGTTAGTTTAATTTAATTTAATATGTTATGCATGAGCAATTAAATTTAATTATTAACTCTGCGAGTTTTTGTTAGACACAAAATTATTTATAATAAATAATTTTCTAAGACAGTTTAGTTGAGTTATGGCATTAAAATTTTAGAGAAAAAATAGTTTTACCAAATAAACATAGTTATGTACTTTTTACATATTCCATATGCCGAAAAGTACAAATAATATTTTAACTATTTAATTCAACAATTTAAATAAATGTTTTACTGCTTTAAATTATATATATTGTAATTAATGTCCAATTTAATTACACAATATACTAATAATAGTACAAAATACTTTGTCATATATCCATTTAATTTTATTTTTTGAAATGACTCATTAATCGCTGTTATTATTTGATTTTACAATTAAAAATAAAATTAGCATTTTCAAGTTATGCATTCAATAACAGTGTAATTGAAAAATTGCAAAAAACCTTTTGAATGTTGAAGAAATTGTTTTATAATTGTTTTTATACTAATTAAAAATGTTTTGAAAACCAACAAATCAAATAAACATTATAAAATATTCTATAGTGCTAGTGTAATTTCAAGAATTTGCATTCCTTTCAATGTCTCAAAACTTTTTAAACGTGAAAGTTGTATAACTTTTATTAAAAAACTATTTTTTTAATGCTCAGTAAAGCTTCCAAATGAGTACACAATATAAAGTAATTTAAAAAATTTATTTGCTGAGTATTTCATTAGCCTATCACTGAAAAGAAGCCAACAGAAAAATGTTTCTGGGGTTTTTTTTTGTTTCTCAGTTGATTCATATGTTCTCCCAAACTGTGCCACTCACACACACACACACACTCACACACGTATATTGAAATTTATTTAAATTTTTAATTTCTTTGCGAGCTGCTTGGCTGGCGGCTTTGTCTAATAAATTTCATGTTTAAGCATTTGTGCGGGATGAATTTTCACTGAAAATTTGTGGTCTCTGCTTACCATGGAATGTGGCGACAGCGTCCGAATCGGCCTCGTAAGTGGTTGTTGTTGTAGTTGTTGTTGTTGCTGCTGCTGTTGTTGCGCCTTTTATACATACAAATGTATATACTATATGCGTATGTATTCAATTTTGTTCAGGTTTCTTTTTATTTGAATATAATTTCATTACTTGATTTGCACGTGAGATTCACGTTTGGTTATTGAACTTAAAATTGAAAAAAAAAAAAAAATAAGAAAAATAGCAGTAGCAAGGAGGGTAGAGCGGTAGGTGGAGGAAGTAAGTGCTTTAGATATCTTGTATAATTGGCTTTGGCTAATGACTTTTTAATCGTTCGCTCAATCAGCAGTGCTTTTTTGTTTGTTTATATAGTAGAAAGCAACACAAATATCTGTTATGGGATTAGCTTTGATAAACTGCAATCGTAGTGGTTGTCGTTATTGTTGTCGTTGTCGCTTTGCCTATTATCATACAAATGACTTAGGCAACGAACTTGTTGTATACAGCACACACGCACATTCGCTCTTAATAGCCACATAAATTTCGATCAATTTTCATATATATGTACATAACATATGCATTTGTTTGACTTTAATAGTTATTGTATATTGCATATTGTTAATTATACATATTAAATTATTATAATTGTTATTTATCTTTTTGTTAATGTTGTGTACCCAAATTTGATCAAAGTTGAAAACTTTTAGTTAAATTTTTGTCATTGCAGTTGGACATTTAGTTATGCAAAATTTGGTGAACGCTGACGTTTGCAGGCATTTTGGGCATGCCCAGAGCCGCCTTAAAGCAATGCACATATATATATATACAATATTCTTTCTCTCTTGTGCTACACACACACACACACACACTCACACACGCACACACACAATCACACAAGTGTGGCTCAAACAAGTCAGGCAACTTTTTTTTATTTTTTCCTCATTTTATTGGAAGCGGCCGCCGCTTTGGATTGCCTTCCTTTTTTTTTTTTTTGCTGCTCTTTACTACAACTACTACCACTACTATGTGGTTGTTGTTTCTGCTGCTGCCTTTTTGTTATTAGTAGCATTTACTTTGGAATGCAACAAAGCGAGAACGTTTCGAAAAATGACGACGACGACGACGACGACGACGATGATGTTGGCAGCGCCTTTGGCCATTGACGTCTTGTTGCGAAAACAGAAAAATGCATGGCCTGGTTAACACTACACCAAAGGGGCAGCCAGAGAGATAGAGAGAGGGAGAGCGAGAGTAAGAGATAGCGTGTGAATGAGCAAAGTCAAGTAAGAGTGAAAGAGAGGGAGGAAGCGAGTGAGAAAAAGAGAGAGAGAGAGAGCGAGTGATGGGGGCGACTCCAAAATCCAAACAGATGTCGAAAAACTGGCAGAGTTCAAAGGCCGTGGCCAGTTGATCGGTTGCTTAGCACTAAACTTGGCTTAAACACACACACTCACTTCTTGTTTATGTTTGTCACCATAAAAAAAATGCAAAAAACTTATTTTTTTTCTTTTTCAAACACACACACAAATACATAAATTTATGTTTAGAGCGATGTAAACTTTTAAAATCGTTTCGCGTTGCGGATTTTGTATGTTTTTTTCACTCTCTCGCTTCGTTGTTGAACGCGCCGCATGCAAAACTTAACTAAGACAAACATACAACATGAGCAGATGAAAGATGGAGGCTCGCAAATCGACTGAGAGAGCGTAGAGAAAGATGGCAAGAGAGACAGAGAGAGGGCGAGAGAAAAAAAAAAAACAGGTACACAACTATAACAAGTATTTGGGACCCGTTTACCTGTTTGAACTATTCGCGTAGCGTTGCCAGATGATCGTCATCTGCAACTGATCTGGCCAATGTGCAGTGTGACCAGTTATCGATAACAACTGTTTAAGTATTTATGTTGGCACTTTTCAATCGAATAAAAAGCAAGTAAAGAGATAATTAAAAATTGAACAAAGCACATTTGAAAAATTATTAGAGGTCGGTTTGGATTTATCAAAATATAATTTACATAAAATTAATCAAAATTATTATTATGATTGATCAGTTTTTGAAGTTGTAATAATTGCAATTGTTTACAATAAAATACATTTAAGAAAAATTTAAAATATTTAAGAAAAAAAAGCTGTGCGTTAACAGTACTTACATTAAATAGTAATAGTAACATTTTTGGTAGACTAATTAATTTAGTAACAGCACTTGAAATTAATACTAAACGTTTGCTGCGCCTCAAAAGCTGCAGGCGAAAAGCAATTAAAATTGTTGTAGCATACTTTTTGGCTTTTTAGTGAACTACGAGCGATGGCTGTGTGTGTGTGTGTTGGTGCTTCCCCTGTATGAGAGTGATAAGTGTAACCTCGACACTCCACTCAGATTGTATAAAAACAAGCTTGATTCATGCTAAATCATTTAGTTCTGGACTGGTTCTACAAACTGAAACAACAACTGAAGATGTCTTCAAATAAACTGCTAAGTGTTTGCTTGCTGCTCGGCTGTCTAGTGGCATTGACTGCTGCACAGGCCTATCTAAGTGCGTAATATACTAGCTACATAAATTTACAAAATTGTTTTAAATTCAGTGTGTTTCCTTTAGCGCCACGAGACTGTCCGAAAAACGAAAAGTATTTGACCTGTGGAGCCAGTTGTCAGACCGAATGCGCCACGTTGAATCAACCCTGTCTAATCCGACATATTCGCTGTCCCGATGGCTGCTATTGCAATGATGGTTATGCCCGCAACTCTGCTGGCAAGTGTATACCCATCAATCAGTGCACAAAATCTGGATAAAGAGGGTCACAAATCATATCGACAACTCAAAAAAAAAAAAAAAACAAACAGCTACGTAATTGTCGCAATTAACTGACACATTTAACACCTAATTAATCTGCTAAGGCCCAAATATATTGCGTATACAATTTATTTAAAAGTTTATCAAATTTATTTCTCAGTGCCGAAAACGAAATGTGGTTATGTTTGCGATTTATAAATAGTTTCAGCTGCCTAGCTTTAAACTGTCCCATTTGTTTGTTGACTATTTTGCATTATTAACTAAGACAATATGTGTTTACGTCATATTTTATCATGATGCTGATATGGCAGCTTATTGAACAAGCTCAATACAATTAAAACTGTAAATGTAATAATTTTTTTTATGATTTTTATACTCGCATTATTTTTAATTATGACACGTATACTGACTGCACTGTATAAATGCGTCACACTCCCCATTATTGTGTAAACACTTATTATTATATGCACGTGTAATTAAGGTTTTCATATACATATTTACATACATTTAATTAATGGTATAGTTAACTAATGAAACAATGATCGGGCTTTGATTCCGTTGTTTACAGTTTTACACACACTTTAGTTCAAACTGAGCTTTGATCAGCAAAGGTTTGCGTCTTGGCTACGCTATTCATGCCGCCGCCTAAAAGTATGCTTTAAAAATTTTAGTGAGAAGTAGGTGCAATTCATGAGCATGTAAGCATTTTATAGTGCTGCAGTTTAGCTCTCTAAAAATAGCGAAATATAAACTTACAATTGTTTAAAAAATTTCCATAAATAGCATTACAACATTTACCTTTAATATTTCCTGCCTCTGCACTGTAAAAATGCTTAAATTTAGCTAAAAATTAGACATTAAAGTAAATAATGGTTTGGATTCGTTTAAAAGTTGTATTAGCTGTTGATTTTGATGTTGCATGTGCTTAACTTGACGCTTGACTGGGTCTAAAATAAATATTGGCGAGATTATTGGCCAAGAGCTGCTTAACAAGAAAATCTTATAAATTGACAGGCAGTCAAATAAAAGAATACAAAAAAAAAAAACTTAAAAGGGGCAAAAAAGGTGGCAGAGCGACAAAAGGAATTGTCGGTAAGCAAATCAAAAAGAAAATCAAAATCCAAAGTTACAAAAGCTGCGTAACCTATACGAAAGTGAAAGGGCACAGCGGGAGAGAGACAGCGCAGAAGAGAGAGAGAGAGAGAGAGGGAGTGAGTTGGAAATCAAGAGCTGACAACATACAGAATGTAAATGTTTGCTGTCATTGAGTCGAAAATGTTGGCTGGCTACCAAACCAAACGTTAATAAACTCACGTTGTTCACGGCAACAGCGAGAGAAATAGCGGGAGAAAGAGAGAGAGAGAGAGATAGAATGGGGGTGCTCAATTTACAGGAGCAAACATGACGAGCAGATAGACTGTGCCAGACACTCCACAAGTCAGTCACTCAGTCAGAGTCACTCCACGGGTATTCGTCTGCCTAACCAGAGTTGCCACCATTTTGTAGGCGTAAAGTAGCTAGATTTTTCTAAAAATAACCAAAGATATTTGAATAATTTTAAGCACAAAAGATGAAGATTTAAATTTAAAAAATTTAAGAAATTTCTATCTGTATTTAGGACAATTCACAAGAAAACTGAAAAAAACTGATTCTTTTTTTTTTATTACTTTTGGTTTAAAGATAATACACAGAAGATATGTATATTGTAATATAATTGTAAAGTATTATAACGACTACTTTTTAGAACAGATCGGTGTAAGGCAAAAAATCGTTTTCAATCCACACTTAAGTTCAGCTAGAAATGCGCTGAAATGGCAACACTGTGACACTGCCAACAAGACTGCCTACATATCTGTTCGTCCTTTTTGCATGCATACTTATGTAAGTATTTGCATGTATACCAACATATGTATGTATTTGTGTATGCCCCATGCAATTTCTCGTATAGAATGAAAAGAGAACTGACGCGACGCGCTTGAATTTGAAATGCAAACATGTTTGTACGAGTCTGGGTTGCCCAAAACTTTGACATACAAAAAACTCTGCCCCATACACTATGTTCTATATCCTTTATCCTTTTCCTACATGTACCTATTGCACATACGGTTATTCTTTCTTTCCACGACTGTGTGGAGCAGAGGGATAACCACTTGTTTGCCTGTTTGTCTATTTTGCTTGACTGTGCTAAAGGCACAGCTGGCTTTGCTCTTTGGACCTGCGAATTCCTCAAAATCATTGAGTTTCGAAAAGAGAAAAAAATTTAAATAGAGAACTGCCCCAAACCGAACAAACAGAGAAAGAAAAGCCGATGAATAGCAAACCAGCGAGCTGTACACATTCGTCTGGGGCCCAACAGCGGATATTCAAACCCAATCAACATGAAAAACTCTGGAGAATAGCACAAAAAAAAAAAAACAAGAAAGAAAAATTCAGTCGAGCACGCCCGACCTTGTAATACCCTCTTAGTTTCAGTTACAATTATATAAGCTCAAATAGGTGTACGTATGTCTGTCTCGTTCGCACAAAGTGCAGCAGTGCAGCAGTGCTCAGTGTAATGCTCTTGGTAGCGCCTCTGCTGTACATTTTCGTTTTTTTGATGTATGATAAATTTTTTGATAATAATCGGAGCTTGTTGGGATCTTCAGGATCGTTCGATATTGTTTGTCTCTAAACGAATGTGAAGTTTCAAAATTATACGTTAAGAAATACGTGAGTTAGAGACGTGCAAGTTTTCAATTTGTTTTGTTGCTTAAGGGCGAAGGGGGCGTGGCAATCAACAAATTATGATGTCATTGTGTTCATATTGCATCTATTAACCTGCATGGCAAATTTGGTATCCCTAGATTTATAATTACTGAGATATTCGTGGTTTTTCGCTTATTGTGGGCGCATTGGGCGTGCCACCAAAAAAAGTAAACAAACGTGTATTGACTGTCTAAATATGTGGTCCATACTATTGGAGATTGTAGCTCTTACCATCTCTGCGTATTGATTGTTCATACGGACAGGCAGACAGACAGACACACTGGCGGACAGATAGACAGTCAGATGGAAATATCTATATCGGCTGTTGATGCTGATTAAGAATATATAAATTTAATGGGGTCTGCCACTCGTCCGTCTGCTTTTTACATACTTTTCACAGTCCCAATATATACATCAGAGGCATCATACATAGCATAATTACACTGATAAAAAATGATACAAGTTAAAAAAATAAACTGGTTTTATAATTTTTTGCTGAAGTGTTGTTTATATTTGTTTTTCTTTTTTCGTTTCAGTGTACAGCATCGAGTCAAGTGCAAGATTATGCTATACTTTTTTTTAACCAATTAAACAAAATTAATATTGTATTAAATGCAAATAAGTGAGTAATTAAATTAGAGTTTCTGCTAGCTAGAATGAACCTTTACAAAGATCTGAGCGGTTTTGTATTAAGTATATGAAAAGTGCTACTAGTGCATATGTCTAGTTAAGTGAGAGTTCAACTTTCTAGTCCCATTATATAGTACTACAGAACCACCAATTGAATGGCGAAACTTATTTGAATATTGACATGAACCAAGCAAAATAAATTCATTCGCACATTCTGTATGACTGCTTTGATGTCAAAGCTGACAAACATGTTCACACACAGATTCAAATGGATTCAAATCGTACACATATGTATGTACATATATGTCTATAGTATTTTTACCTTTACAAACATATCATAACGAAACCATCTACAGTCAATCCTTGAGCTTTTGCAACTCCTTTGAGCCATAAAAAATAAGTCGACTTGTCTCTCTCACTGCTTTCGATTCAGTTAGTTTTTTTTCTGCTCTGTCTCCGTTTGAGTTTCAGTTTGAGTTTGAGTTTAAGTTTCAGGTTCTCTGAACATTTTAATTCACATCTGACTGATTTTTTGGGGCTTTGGCCATAAAATGCACATATAATTTTGACTTTATCTGTGCGGTCAGCAGTCAAACGATTGTTGGCATTGAAATGGGTACAAAATGTTAAATGCTTACTTTCAATACAATGCCCAAATGAAACACTTCAAAACTTGATTTATGACCCTAAACACACATACTGCAGAACAATACAATTGTTGCTCAGACTTTAAGATACAATGTCTATACAATACATTTGTTTATGTATTATATTGTATGCTAGCTTGATTTCGCGATTAAAGTTTCAGAAACTAAGCGTTAAATGTAATTTAAGGACAGGTATTACTCTACGTTGGTGGTTGAAAATCGAAACTCTGAATTTCCAGCATTATATTTGCGATTTAATAAATTAACTTAATATTCATCTTTAATAATATTGCAGGTTTTTATATGTTTTAAGTGTAGTTCTCAATGTAGCTTAATTTTACAATTTTCTATTAAAAAATGGGGAAACTTTTCGATGAAGCAGTTAGCTGCTTAAAGGCTGTTTGCCCATAAACAAGACTACATTGTTATATCAAACTGATCTCCAAAATGGTGCGATATTGGAAACTGCAAAGCCAAAATGTACGTATGGTAACGGCCATCAAATCAATGTCGTAAATGCTGATAGAACTCAAAACACGGAACGTAAGGTAAACAGTGTATGGGCTTAAATAGTGAGATAGTTTAAAAATAGCTAGAAATAGCTATAACAAATAAGTAAATAAAAAACAAATTTAAATGTGTTTATGAATCATTTATTTTCCCTTTCGGTATCTAAATATCATATAAAAACCCCTTTGCAAGATATCTGTCTAGTAACGAAAGCGCGTATTAAGTTGCTAAATTTGCTGTTGAAAATAATATAATATAAGCTAAACCAATTACGAACACTTTACTGTGCGTGTTTTCTTTTGATGCAGCTTTCGTCACTGGAGTGAACTGATTAAGAAATAGTTATTAAATATGTTAGACCTCACATATTTAAAGTATTTTTCGACAGATTTTAAGGCAATAGTAGTAAATTGTGTCGTAAATAGTGTCTAATGGTTTTCGTCTCTAGCGTCGACATTTTTTTTTTTTTTAAATTTAAGATTTTACTTCTTTTATGTATGACACAGATAGATTTTGATCTTATAACTTTTTCAATTTTGCATAGCTTAATTTAGTTAATAACTGATGGCTTTCGTCTCTACCGTCGACATTATTTGTCAGATATTTAAGATTTTTGGATTAAGATTAAGATTAAGATTAAAATTAAGATTTTGTCAATTATAAATCAGTTAGATTTCCAGCTAGGGATTTTTGCAATTTGACTTGAGTAAATTTAGCTATAAATAGGCTAAACACTATCAACACTGTCAACACTGTACAGTTAGTGCAAGTTGAGCGATATGTGTGTGTGCTGGCACACCAAATTGCAACACTTTAAGAGAAACATCCCATTGAGGAAAAGGGAAAGAGCGATAAAGATGAAAAGAGTCAGCAGCATAACCATCATCATCATCATCATCATCGATGGGGCCAATATGTTTGTGTTTGACACCTATCGACGGGTCACCAAATTGTAAACATTGTGTAAGCAACTGAATCAATGTGCTTGATACAATCATAATGATGTTGGTGATGGTGATGGTGAAGGTGATGATGTTGATGCTGCTGCTGCTGCTGATGATGATCATTGACCGGAGGCAATGGCAGTGCCGCGGTGTCACAAATGTTTGTCCATCGACATCAAAGTGACGATGACTATGGCGTCACTGTAATGATTGCCATTGACTGCAGCCTTGTTATTGTTTTTTCTCGACCATTTCCCTTTGTTGTTGTCGTTGTCGTTGTCGTTGTTGTTTGTGGGGAAAACTGCATCAGCGAAAAATCCATGCAATTTGACAGATATCAAGTTGTATGGCATTTGACACACACGCGTTGTCTTTGTTGCTATTGTTGCAAGCTGCATTCACAGTGCATACACGAACACGAAGGACATGAACAAGTGCCAGGATACGGGCAAGGAGCAGGAAACAGTGAGCAGGGATTCGAGAACAGAGAATGGAGAGCAGCGGGCGAACATGTAACACTTTGGCGCTCACTCGTATTGTTTCAAGTTGCTATTGTTGCTTTTGTATTAGACCCTGTACTCAACACAAAAGTACAAGGGTCTATTTGGCTGACCACGAAAAGAAAAAAGATTCGTTTCAAGCTGAGGGAAACCAAACCCATTAAGTGAATTATAATTCAGTCGATATAGCCAAATAGTTCTGAAAATATTTTAACGAAATGTAAATGATATCATTTTGTATTTCCTTTCCAAATTTAGCAGGCATCGTACAGTAATATCATAGAGAAAGAATTATTTAAGAAACCCCTTAAATTTTGGAAATACTTCAACCAAACTAACCTATGCTGTCTATGATATCACTTTGTATATTCTTCCCAAATTTAGAACGAATTAAACTGCTATATTATTTGGGAAAATTCATTCTAAAAGTTTTTTAGACTTTAAAAATATATCTCAACATAACTAACATTGTCTATATGAAATAATTTCGTTATTCTTCTTTAATGTAGTAGAAATTGAACAGATTATAATATGTGACGGTTTTACTTCAATACCTTATATGAAGATGTTGGATAATGGAAAGGATTATTTCAAAATCCCTTTGTGGCTTACACATACATATCTAAACTAAAATTACACATTTTGGGTATGGTAACATTTGCTGTATTTCTCAAAAGTACAGGGACTTTGATAGGTTTGTACGACTGTAACCTTCCCATAGGGTATATTGGGATTGTTTAAAGTATGTAACACGCAGAAGGAGGCGTGGCAGACCCTATAAAGTATATATATTCTTGATCAGCATCAACAGCCGAGTCGATATAGCCATTCCGACTGACCGTCAATCTGAACTCAGAACAGAACTCAGAAATTGTAAGAGCTACAATATCAATTTTAGTCACTATTGACCACGTATGCAGTCAGGCAATACAAGAATCTTTCTTTTTCGATGCCACGCCCCACCTCGGAAAAAATACATGTTTTTGGCAAATATCTCAGTATCTACGGCATTTAGGGACAGCAATTTTGTCATGCAGATTGCTACATGCAATATAAACATAATGCCATCAAAATTTTTTGGAAACGAAGCTCAGAGGGTATTACACGGTCGCCATGCCGGACTGAAATTTTCTTTCATGTTCTATATAAAGAACATACATACATACATATATGCTGACTGATTCTTCTCTTTCTTCGCTCACAATGTCCGTCAGTTTATTGATTCAGATTTTTTTGATCTCTTGTCGTGTCGCGCGCACAGTGCCCGAAACAGTTGGCCTATTGACAGCAATGACTCTCCATCATGCTCGATTCTATCGGCACTCGTATACGCATGCAAGCACTGAAAAAAATATATATGTATCGTATATATGTTATTAGTTTAAGGAAATTAATTATTTATTTAAGTTATACTACATGCAATTCTGGATTACAAAATTTATAAAAATGCTTCATTTTGATCTGATCCCGAAGTATCGTATATTTGAAAAGATAAGTTGTTTATAACTTTTATTTTTTATTTTTACAAACATTTTGTTGCGATCAGTGTTCGTGTAGTTGTGTTTAATTGCGAAACTACCTGAACAAGGTAAAACAAAGGGTATAATAAACTTATGTATATTGTAGACATTTTTTACTTCTACCAGTTTTAGAAGGATACAAATTGAGAAGTTCATCGGCAAAATTTATGTGAATTTTGCGTACATACTGTACATTTTTTTTCGATCATACAAATTTTGAATATACATTTATTCTCTAAATGTTTCAGTACAGGGTATCTGTTGGTCATTTTACATACATATAGCTTAAATTCATTTTTATTTGCGTGGCTGAAAGTTTTGTTGCGGTTTCGGTTTTGGTTTTAGTTATTACACTTCTTTCCATACTGCTTTTGTTCCGCTGCACTTGCCTATTCTCTAAAAACACCCTTTCTCCCTGCTGCCCCCCCTTTAACGCCCTAAATCACATTCCCCTATCTGCCCCACTTTATACTATGTGGCATTTAGTTATATGTATGCGACAATTGGTTGCGGATAGCCAAACAAATTTTCAATCCATTTGACGCATTTACCATTTGCCATTTACCATTTGGCATTTGCTATTTGGAATTTGTGTTTGCGGTTTGCATTCAATTTAATTGCCATGCGTTTCTTAATGGATTTCAGCTGTTTCAGCTGACAGTTGAGCAGCGATAAGGGTTATCAGCAAAGGAGTTTTCAACTTGCAGCTACAAGCTAACATTTCCCAATTGAATATACAATTTGTTGCAGCTAAAAATAATGTTTTAAAGTTGCAACAAATTATTTTTTTTTTTGTATTTATCATAAGGGAATTTATTTTTATTTAATTTCTAATTTCTTGATTTCAAAATTCGAAAAAAGTCCAAAACATCTAAAACTTATTCAATGTAGACTGATTCACTGCTGCTTTGTGAATGTAAAAATCGAGAGAAATTTCGCTCAACTTTCAATGTGATTGTTGTATATTGTGCAAATTAAAGAAAAAAGTGCACATATGGAAAAAGAGAGCAAAGGTATTTTAGTTGTTATTAGTTATAGTAATAGTAGTATTTATTTCTGTTTGTTTAACGCTTCAACGTATTTTTAAAACAACATATTTGGTCGTTTTCTGTTGAGTAATACGTACTTTAGCGCAACACAGAAACACGCAGCAATTTTTCTAAAAAGTTTTTAACAAATTAGATGATATTTATATATTTTAGCTGCTTTTGCCTCTTCACCAAATAAATGTCATGTTGCAACAAGTTTCGGCGCTCGAGTTTCGGAGCTGCTGCATGCTTGGAACAGCAATAACTTAAAGACAGGGCGGCAAGTAGAAGTGTGGTTCGATAGAACAAAAATCCGAAATTCTATTTAAGTCTTAGCAACAGCCAAAGAAAATTTCAAGTCTCTAGCTATATTTTTAAGGGCTTTTTCTTCATGGCGCAAGCAATTTCAGTAGTCTACTGCATATCAAATTTAAATTTGGCATTTTGAATTCAATTTTAATTGTCAAAAGCATAAAGAAAAGTTTCGAATTTATATTGATTAAATATGGCAAAGAGTTCTCAAGTGTGTGTGAAGTCTGTGTGTGTGTGCTTGTGTGTGTGTGTGTAGCTTATACATAATTGTAGTTAATTAATTGCGCACAGTTTGTGCTTTTGTTATAAAGCCACAGCCCTTACCAATCAATGTTTAAAGGACCTTTCTCTTTGTGTGTTAGTTTTGTATTAGTGTGTGTGTGTGTGTGTGTGCATTGTAAATCATACACGCACACACATATATATATATATATATATCTACAACTACATTTATATGAAATAGGTTTCATGCACACACGCTTCAATTTGCCACTCAGGCAGCGTCTGATTATGAAAATGAAATATTTGCATTGTAGTGCACACAGATACATACTAATACACTTGCAGTTATTAAACACAATTTGCCAACTGGCAGCTGTTGTATGCGTAACGTGCAATACAACAATCTCATTTGCCAAGATGATGATCATCAGCAGCAACATCATCATTGACATCGACATCGTCTAAATAGCATCGCACGCACTGCAAAAACGGAAACGGAAACGTTGAAAAAGCAATTGGCAAATGGCGACGACGACGACGACGACGGCGACGATGATGATGACGACGTCATTGGCTAAACAGTTGCAATTTATTGGCAGCTGCAATTAGTTGGCCGTACTTCCGAAATATCAATGGGCCAAAAGGGAGTTGCAGTTGCAGTTGGCATTAGCAAACTTTATGCTTCAATGCCAATTATGTTGCAAGTTGAGCATTTCAAATTATGACATTACCCAATTGCCAATAGCCAAGTACTAAATATACTACGTGGCACACGTTGGGCGCCACAGCATAAATTCCGAATTTTGTTAAATGCCTAAACTTTAAGTGGAGAAACTTTAAACAATGAACTCAATAAAAACTAACATGATTATTTTTAAAGTCTGTTCAAGTTGGGCAATATCATTACAACTTTGAGTATTATAATTATGTACTTATTCAATAGCATTGCAAAATGCAATTCTTAATAAACTTTTATATAATAACATTGAAATTGTTAGTTTTAATGAAAGTTAAACTAATAAACATTTTTGTTTGTTGGCAATAACTGATTGCAATGAATTTTAATTAGAATTAGTTGTCTGCAAGTATATGCCAAGTTACAAAACTATACGTTAAGCAATAAGTGAGCCAGTGGCTTGCAAAGTTACAACGTAATTGTGCTTTTGGTGGGCGAAGGAGGCGTGGCATCCAAAAACGGAAACAAAGTTGTATTGACTGACTAAATATGTGTGTCAATGAAAACGGATATTGTAGCTCTTACTATCTCTGAGATCTGTTTGTTCATACGGACAGCCGGACAGACTAACAGACGGACATGGCTATATCGACTGGGCTGTTGATTCTAATCAAGAATATATATACTTAATGGGGTCTGCCACGCCTCCTTCTGCCTGTTACATACTTTTGACAAACCCAATATACCCCTCAGAGGGTATAAAAATTACATTCCATAAATTCTGCTATGCAAGCAACTATTAGCGAATATTTTGTGTGCTTGATATTAGAGATAGTTTTAGGACTATAGACTTGATGATAATATTTACAATAAAGAAAGTATGAAAGGTTTAGATGGGGCAAATAAAAACTTAAGTTCTTAGTGAAATTTCCTATTGGAAAAATAAATTCTAAAGAAATTTTCATTAAAAAATTATAAGTAATAATTTTTTTTACGTATCATTTAATTACCATAATTTGACTAATGTATGAAATTGGTGTCATAGGAAAGATCGGTTGCCTTTTCCAACTGGTTCCAAATTACAAATACTTGAGTTAAACGATCATAAAATCCTGAGAAGAAAGCCAAATAAACAGCTGCTGAAATTGCTTTGTTTTATTTTTTTGGGACAAATGATTGCAGTTTGTCTGCACCACTTGGACCACTTGGACCACTTTGCACCACTTATGTATAAGCATTGGGTTGCTGCCCCAGCTGTGATAAATGTAAATTTGCGCATTCTTCGAAATGCACACACTCTAATTGCTAGCAACTAGTTAAAGAGTCTACACCCGATCCGCTCAAAGACTCAACCGCCTGTTTCTTCCCCCCCTGCCGCCCCTTATATTTTGTGTGTACTGCCACGCCCACAGCAACAGTAACAGTAACAGCAACATCAAGAACAGAGAACAGCAGCAACAATTAATTGCCATCATTTTTTAGAATCCTTTCATGCGCTTCATTTCAAATCCTTTTTCCCCCGTTTTTTTCCGTTTTCCGTTTCCCCTATTCCTACCACATAGCTTACTGTTTTCCTTTCTCCATTCCCGGAGTTAAAACTTTCTACCGTCTTATGTCTCGATGTGCAGTTAGCTGTAATTTTGTTGTATTATTTTTAGCCAAAAATGCTTTGTGTAATGCACCCTATGTTCCATAGCACATGCCGTGCCACGCCTCTTGGTCAACGCCTCCCGTTGCCGTGTTGTTTATTGCGCTGCAACTTCCGTAACAAACGAAGATAAATTGTTGGTTGTTTTTTTGTTTGATTTTGTTTTTGTTTATTTTTTTTTGTGTGTGTTGCGTGGCGTTTCTACACCCGTTAATAGGAGTATATTGCAGCGGGGAAGATCTGACTATAAAAGCTACCAACTTTGAGCTGAATAGATACATATTAACATAGTATTCTTTTGTTACTCTGACACTCTATAAAGACAGCACCATACGAACAGTTTATTAAATAGAATTCTAGTTCTGATTTCGTCTGATTTTTGTATCAATCCATGGTCGCATATGAAAAACGATTTGAGCAAGCCAACACCTAAAAGTATGCAACTGTTTTTACAACGTTGGAGTTTGAAATCGTTGATGCATTCAATTTCGTGGACAACAGAAGCCAATGTTATAAATTTATTGATCAAAATATAAAGTGTCTTAAATATGACTAGATTTCGAAATTAATTAAGCTGGCAGCACTATTTACGATTCAAATATAACGGGTATATCATAGTCGAGGATCGACGCATACCTTTCAACTAGTTGTGTTTGAGTTTTGTCAGCAGCTGTTGCTACCAGCGAAAAGTTCTCCGCCATTTCGGCTGCACAGTGTGTCAATTGTATGACAAAAGCTACACAAATATTTGCGTCTGATTGTCAAATCAAGTGTATGCCTTAATACATGATTACCCAATAGGCTTAATGGTCTTAATCAGACGTCAATTAAAAATGAGTTATGAATTTGAATTGAATTCGAATTAAATTAATATGTATGTACATATGTATGTACATGTTAGACACTTGTACAGTAGCTGCTTATCATGGTTCCTAATCTGGGATCATAGTCTGAGGTCAGCAGTCTGTTTGTGTATGTGTGGGTGTGTGTGAGAACCGTTGGACTGTAATCGCTGCATGCTTCAATCTGCGTATTATTATGAAGTCTACGAATTCAAAATCGACTTTTATTTATTTATTGTTTGTATATTTCTTTTTGGGTCACTCAGGCAATCAGCCAAGTTCAATACACACAATTCACACTATCAACTCAAGTATACAATGCTTGGGCTGCCTTATAAACAACACTACTTCAATTTGAATACATTCTACATTAAGCTGAAAGGAATCTAGTATTTGTATTTAATTTTATTTAATATAATTTTAGTTAGTTTTGATAAATATTTGTTTTTATAATAAACAAATTTTTTTATAAACTATTTTAACACAATTCCAAAAATATATATTGGTATTTTGAATATTGTAGAGAGTTAAGCTCGGACTTTAACAAGCACAATGCGAAGCAAAGTTTTAATGAAAAATTGTAGTTTTTATTAATATTATATAGTATTAATTATTAAATTTAAAATATATAAATAAAACATATACTGATAAGCAAAAAATATATTAGTTTAATATAATATATAATTAATATATTTGTTTAATTTCCCACTATATCTGATTTCTTTAAAACTCTACGATTCTGTTCAAAAAGATAGCGCTGATATTTACACAGCTGGCATAAAATGATAATTAATGTTTGTCTAAGTAATAAAGTAATAAGTAATAAAAATATTACAAATATATATACGTAAATAACTAAGAAATATTTGTTAAAAGAAAAATACAATTTCTTTAAATTTATCATATATGCTTGTCCGTCCGGCTGTTTATATCATTTAGAATTAAATATAAAAATAAATCGTTGCAGCTTTTTGCCATATTAAACAGTTATAGATAAGTACTTTACTTATTTTTAGAATATTATTGATAAGAATTATTTATTTTGAGTTTCGCATATAACCACTATGGATGTTGCAACCGAATGTAGCAAGTGAAATGCTATTTCCGCTTTCAGCTTCAGTCCAAGATAAACAAAACTCTCAGCAAATGTCTCAAAAAATTTGGTTTTGATTAATTGTTTTTTATAGTAGTACAGCCAGCACACACAAATAATATATAAGTAATAGGTAAATAAGAGAACAACTGCTTAGCTGTAAATACATAAACACAAACATATAGTTTAAAACTGTTTTATGAGGCTAAAAGCGGCGATAATCTCGTACATTGACACTAGACGTTGAACGCACAGTGCCTGCTGATAAGATAAGGAAGTGTACATGTACATATTTGTATGTACATACATTTGCAGTCACTATGTACTATGTGCCTCAGCCTTAGTCGGGAGTCTATCATAGCAGCTGGCAGTCATGGAGGCAACGTTGAATGGATCACATCGCCTGATCGCGTTTTTAATCGCGCTCTTCGGTTTCTGTTGCTGTCTGAATGCAGCGCAGCTAACGCTGCCACAGGATGTGGCAAGTATAAAGGATCTGAATGAGTTGGGTGCCCAATACTTGCCGGCTGGCTATAGTACATCGAATGTAAGCTTTGCGGATCTGCAGCGCTTGCTGAAGGAGAAGTGCCGCAAGGCAAATGCCGAATTGCCGGATCATCAAGTAGATGCGGAGAAGCTGAGTGGCAACATTGAGAAGGCGGCAATGCAGCTGATGGAGTGCGTCGGTGGGCTGGTCAACATCACCGTTGTGCTGGATGAGGTGGAGCAGGCTAAACCCAAGGGTGATCTCGATGTGGTATTTGAGAAATACTGCCTACGTCTGCCCAATATGACCAGATGCCTGGATGACTTCAATGACGCCCTGCTGCCCTGCATGACACGGGAGGAGCGCACACACAACACAATGATCAGGCGCATCATGAACAAATTGCTGGACTTTGTCTGCTATAAGAACGGCGATCAGATAGCGCTCTTCATTGCCGAAGAGGGACCCGAGTGCTTTGAAGCGCACAAGGATAACATGGGCACCTGCCTGCAAAACTCCTTTGGCCACTATCTGCCCAAGGAGCTGAACATAAGCAGTGTGGAGTTGCCACAACTTGTGCTGGGACCGCGTCAGTGCACCGAGTTGCATGACTTTGAGGTCTGCCTGCTGCGGCACCTGGAGACATGCAACAACATTACGCCCAGCAACATTGTCGAGTCCATGTTCCGCTACATCCGTCGCGAGTCCGACTGCCAGCAGACCATCAATCGAAGGACCAGGGAGAAAAACGACAACCCTATGGATCGATCCGGTGCAATTTCCCTAAATAGCTGGACTTCTGCTGCGGCTGCCGTGGCTTTCGCTCTGCCCCTAACTTTAGTTAGCCGCATGCTTTAGTTTAGTATAACTACAGATACACACACACTCGCACACTCATTGGGTGCCCCTTAATTTTTTTTGTCTTTTTTTTTTGCATTACTTATTGGAATTAAACTTAACTAAGTGCATATACTTTATATAAACTTTTAATAAAATGTTTTAAACTCTACTAAAGCTCGAAGAAATATATATAGATATCAACTGATAAGCTTGCAATCTCATATATATGTATATAGTTTATTTATTATGTTAATTACATATTTTGTTCAGAGCCTCAGATACCTCTGTAAAGTATATTGGGTTCGTGAAAAGTATGTAACAAACAGAAGGAGGCGTGTCAGATCCCAGAAAGTATATATATTATTGATCAGCATCACAAGCCGAGTCAATGTGAACATTTCCTTCTGTTTGTCCGTATGAGCAAACATAATTAGAGATGGAAGAACTACAATCTCCATATTTGTCAATATGGACCTCATAATTATGCACCCACAATAAGTAAAACCAGACATACCTTGAAAAAATACATGTTTTTTGCGAATACCTCAGTAACTATAACACCCAGGGGCCCAAATTTGGCATATAGCTTTCTATATGCAATATAAAGACATTGAAACAACAAAACAAATTGAAAGTTTGCATGCCTCTAACTCACGTATTTCTAAGTGTATAGTTTTGTAACTTTGCATTCGTTTAGAGACAAACAATATCAAACGATCCTGAAAATCGGATCAAGATCGGACTATAATTAAGAAAGTTATAACACATCAAAAAACGTAAATTTTAAGTTGAGGCGTAGCCACGTGCATTGCACTGAGCTCAGCTACAAAAGCAGTGCACTGCTCGTGTGCTTGTATGCTTATAGAATTGGAAATGAAAATCAAGGGGTATTACACGGTCGGAATGCCCAACTGAACTTTGCTTTTATTTTCTGTTCCGGACTAGAGATAGAGCTATGAAGATTTGAGCACTATCTTATCTATTTTATCTTACGATCTAAAATTGAGGTAATCGTAGTCAAAGTTGATTGTCCTCTAGGGAAAAGACATGTATATGTTGCTCATATAGCAAGGGTTAGTCAATAACTTCATTGCCACTTTTTATAAAATATACTTTAATTAAATTTAAGCAAATGCTTGAAAGTAGAACTTTTTATAATTTTCAAAATAAATTTAATTTAAAAAACTAGAGAAAAATATTGCACTTTTAAAACTCTTAGTGCTGTGAATAATGCTGTATGGTTATTAAATTAAAGTTGTAATAGTGAGAAAAAAAAAGGTATGCGCATGAAGCTTGCTGGTTTTGTGATAATTATATTTATTATAATAAGGCCGAGGTGGCGTATGCGCAATGTGTCCATAAGCCGCTTAACGGCTTGCCTTTTAATGCCCGGCTGCAAACTGAAAGTCCCAAAAGTGTTAAGTTTCAAGCTGCATAAACACGACTCGGAAATATGAGCAGCAGTTGCCAGTTGGCAGTTGCCAGTTGCCAGTTGCGGCATGTGGCACAAAGCACGGGGCACATTGCAATGTGCTTATCGGCCAGTTAGCAGCCGGGTCAGTTGTCCGTCCTACGTCCACCATCCACCGTCGACAGTCCGTTCTACAGTTCGTCTGTTGAATTTGCTGACTGGGTCGGTGCCTTATCAGCGACTCGCGTAGCAAAACAATGAGACTAGGTTTTCGGGTATGATGTTTGCCACATCTCTTACTTTTGCTGCTGCTACTTCTGCTGCAGTTGTTGGCAGCTTGAGAGTTGAAAAGGTTTAATCAAGCGAAGGAGTTTGAGCAGAGTAGAAGAAGAGAACTGTACTCACTGTACAGCCTGCCTGCCAAGCAAATTGATTTGGCACCCAAGCCAATATTACCTCAAATGACGTTGTTGTGGTCTCGTCTCGTCTCAACTCAACTCAACTCAACTCAACTCGTAAATCATAAAAAATTGCGTATAAATCTAAGCGAAACAGCACAAAATACGAGACGGCAACAACAAAAAAGCGCAACTGTCATCGTTTCCAACAGGACACAACGCAAAAGGACTTTGCGGCACAAAAAACTGTTCAATACTCGTCGCTGAACGACGACGACGACGACAATGAGAAGGGAGCATAAAGGATGGGGCATAAAGTATGTAGAACGAGGATTTGGATGTGAATAGGGATGCGGTTTGTGGATGACGATGACATCTTTTGGGGGCCAACATTGGACCACAGACGATGCGTGAAATGAATGGACTTTTACTTAGCTTAGTTGAGTTTATGTAAGCATTCTTTCTCATTTCTCAAGCATAGAAATTATATGTCCGTGAGATGCTTTACCATGTAACATAATAGAATAGCATCAGATTGTCAGTTTTTAGTTGGTTCCTATTTTTTGTTTTTTTGCTTTTATTTTATGACTAAGCTAAAGCTTCAAAGTTGATGAGTGTTTATGAATGCTCGAAGAAAGGTAAGTTTGAGTGCTTAAACAAAAATGGGAATACACACAAATTCAATAGAGTAAAGTAATACAATAATTTTTCCAATGAATTAAACTTAATGTAAGCGGCAAGTAATATATGTATAAACTATTCATATATAATCAAAATAAAATGACGATATTTTCAATTTTAATTATTGCAGCGGGCGATAGATTAATTTAATCTTATAAAAAAAAACCCAATTTGGGACGAAATACTTAGTTTTTGGATGACATGACTTGCCCAACTCATTGGCCACTTTTCAAATCATTAAGCTTGAATAAATTGGGAAAACTAGGCACAACGGAGGACTTCAAATTGTACTAAGAAAATGACCCGAAACGTGCTAACTTGGCTGATCTGAAACACACAACAGCTTTACATACTTAGTATATCTAATCGATTCATCCCATGGAAACAACATATATAATTAAGTAGTCCGATCTGGATGAAATTTGATTAGCATATTTCAATTGATTGCGAATGAAGACAGAAAAGATTTTTGTACTAAACACTTCCAGCCGATTCTTCCTATGGAAGCTATATGATATAGTGACCCGATCTGACCGATGATACCCATGTGTACCAAATTTCATCAAGATAAAACTGAATATATCGACTAGACTGTTGATGCTGATCAAGAACATATGTATATTCTTATTCTACCACGCCTCCTTTAATGCATTACAATTTCGTGACAATAATATTATAGCAAGGGTATAGGAATGGTAATTCATAATCTTTTTAAATTTAAGTAACTTTAAAGCTCTATCAATTCTCTATGTATACATATTTTGCACTAATAATAAACAAATTATTTGTATATTTTATTAGGTCCTCTTAGAAATATTGTTTTTAGACTTCAACCACACATTCATAGGGTATGTGTGAATTGTTTTTTTTTTCAATAGCTAATCAAATGATTTTCATTTCATCATGTTTGAATGCATTCTAAGAAAGTGAAAGAAATGTAGTGAGAGGAAGAGAGCGAGAGAGAGTGAGCAATCAGAAATCGCAATCAGTATAGTTCCGGAGTCAAGTTGCAGCTGTTTCCTCAGTTGGTTACTGAGTTTACTTGGATAGTTAGTAAGTTAGTTGGTTAGTCAACTGTTTTTGAGCCAAGCTAACAAGTCATAAATGTTACAAACTTAATTAGTCTTGCAGACTATTTGGACTTCAATAGCCACATTTGCAGTGGGGTCGAAAAGTGTTGTTATGGATAAACGGGTAGCGGGTATCGGGTAACGAGTAACGAGTAACGGGTGCCGGCACTTTATTATTGATGTGAAAAATGCGGAAAATGAATGCGTTTCCGGTACTTTTCGCGAGTTGGCAGCTAAATTGCAGCGGTCATGAATCATTCGACTTTGCCTTCAACTGCAACTGCAACGGCAACGGCAACTGGAACTGGAACTTCAGCAACAACTTCAACTTCAACTTCGGCTTCAGCTTCTGCCTCAACTTGGCATTCAGCATTCACCGAGTAGACAAACTTTGTACGTGCCAAGCGAGCAAGTGGGTAAAGCAGGCTAAGAAAAAAGGAGCACAGCATTGAGATGCGAATAGAGGGGTGTCAGAGTTGTTTCAAAACTTGGCTGGCCAAATAATTGCACGTCATTGGCCAAATTATTGGCTCTACATGGAATTGACGGCGGGGGTAATGGGGAAACCAAAAAAGAACTCACAACTTAAAGTGCATAAATAAAGAATGAATAAAAAATAAAATATACAAGTAGCATAGGCTATTGTCGATCAAACCTACTATAAAAGACTGTACATATTCTGAAGAAACATATACAATAATATAAGGCATGCTTTATATGAGTTGGGGTATATTCCAACTATATAACTACACAGTATATTCTAACTAAATAACTACACAGTATAAATATTTTCCTAAGATATTTGGAAAAGGTTTCTTCACTTATCAGTTATATGATATAGTAAAAAATACTATAATATTCAATTATTGTGGGAAATATCTGTTAAGATCAATAAATGTTTCATAGACAAACCGATTTTTGAGATCTCAATCATATATGATATAATAGTGGTTCCTATTCAACCAAATTTTGTGAAGATATAAAAATCAATCTCTGGGACAGGATGAGATATCTCCAAAAACTAAAAGTTGTTCGTATTTGTAAGAGCTCAGATTTATATGAGATCGAATGTAGCTTTTCGATTCAAATCAAATGTGTTAAGATTATGGAATATGGAATGGAGCGTAGTACAATTTTTTAATAACTTGAAATCAGCTTGCAGTAGCTCTAGCTCTTATAGTTCTTTAGGATCTAAGGGCTCAAACGGATAGAGTTATATCTATTCAGCAGATGATACTAATCCAAAATGTATATATGTACTTTATAGGATTGAAGATTTCCATTTCTGACTGATACACACATATTTTTGGGGGAATTTTTTAAAAGAAGCATATCAAATAATCCAAATTTATGTACAATGGAAGGCAAGTAATTGTCCCGTATGCTCGCTGCATTTGCCAAAATTTAATTAAATATTTCAATTTGGTTGCAAAAGCTGCTGCAACCCAACTCTAATTGTGCACACATTAGAGAGATACGAGAGGTGCAAGAAAAGAGACAGCAAATGAGAAAAGAGAGCGAGGGGGTGCCATGAAAGTGTGTGTGTAGAGAGAGAAGAAATCTAACTAGGGACCTAACTGATGGCACCTGAGGCGTCTGCGGCGTCTGCTCTCCCACGCTTCAACGCTCATTTGCAAATGTTTGTCTACGTGTGCGGTGTGAAAAGCGCGACGCCCGCAATGTCTGTCTGTCTGTCTCTCTGTCTGTGTCTGTTTCTCTTTCTACGACTGTCTGTCTTTCTGTCTGTCTGTGTGTGTGCGCGTGTGGAAAAGGAAAAGCGTATTACTTGATCCAATCCGCTGGGAAATTGTCGTGTTTGTCAGGTTCTTAACCCAAACCTAATTCAATATGAAATCTAATGTCTGTCTGTCTACTATCTCGCTATGCATTCGATAATTGCCAAGACTAATTGTTATCGAATCATTATAGCACGCTCACAAACTGATTGTGTGTTAAGCAAATGCAGTAGCTACTTATAGCTACACATAGTATATAAAAGCAACCTTTTGACCGTCCGATAAGTAATCTAGTAGTTTTCGGAATTTGCCTTAAATCGTGATTAGTCAAGAAAACCACGTTTTCTCATTGTTGCATGAATACCACATGCTTTCTATTTACTAATTTGGCTTTTAATCTCGTATGTGTATGTCTAGCTTTGTTATAAAAGGTAGTTGATTAAAGATTATCAATAAAATGTGTTTCAGTTTCAGTGATAACTAAATAGCTCGAAACGTAGTTATTGAAATCGTACGAAGTTTTGGATTAGTAATCAAAGTTCTAGATTTATCGTTAACTGTAGATTTGTCTACCTAAAGCAACAACAATTTCTTTATCAGACCATACAAGTAATCGATAGTTTTATTATATATATTTGTATAAATGTAGTGCAACTGTAAACCAATGAAAAATTAAAAAATTTATAAAGTGTTCGATTGTTTTCGATTAATTTACAAATTGTGATATTTCGATAGTTTTTGATTTGGTCGTTTACAGCACAACAGCATAGTTATCAAAATTGATTTGTCATATTATATGTCTATTAGCTTCAAAATTTTTCTATATTTATCGATAAATATATTTACCGATAGATTTATCGATAAGACATTTACGCAGATAAAGAGTAATCAATCAATTTATTATCAAGAAACTATGAAGTGCATAAAATAATCGGTAGTTTGCGATCAATATATTTATATTTAATTATAAGAATTGAGTTATTTTTTTTATCGATATCACCCACTTATTCAAATATCAAACAGCAATTTGGTTATACATATGTATGCATTTCGATAGGTACTACTGCCATTTGATATTATCGGAGTCAAAGACAACATTGAACTGTAGAGAATAAAGAGTTTTAATTTCAATATTAATCAATGTTGTTATAGATTCTTGTTCTCTTTGGTCAATTTGCTGATGTGAAAGTAAAGCTGTGCTCTGTCTTTGGGTGCCGTTCATTTCATGTGTCCCTTGCCTCAACTTACTGTGCCTCGTCTTCGCTTTGCTGCACGTCGCACACTTTAACTTTGCTACACTTTCAACGCCAACACAAGCGTTTTTGTGTGAGAATCGACATGCGTGTGCATGTTGGCTTTACGCATGAATGTCTGTGTGTACATTTGTGTGTGTGTGTGTGGGTGGAGGTTTACCAAACTCCCTGCTTCTCTGTCTCTCTCCATGTGTGTGTGTATGTTTGTGTGGGTTTATTTGGCATCCACAAAGTACGTATACTTTGGGGTCTAATTTGCGGTTGCTGGCGCAGCTCAATTTACAAGTGAGAAATTAAGATGTCGACAAAACTTTTGCCCAAACACCTCAACAGCGTCACACACACACATACAGAAAGACAGACAGACAGACAGACACTCAGCTTACGAATAGCGGTTTTTAGTGGAGCATAAAAACCGCAAAGTCTCAGCATGCCACAAAGTCTGAGTGTTATTGCCACAGTAACCAATGCACTTTGCAACTTTTTCAGTTCCTTTTCCAACACTATTTTTTTTTTTATCGCGAAGAATGCAAACGCAGTGGTCAGTATGGATGTACAAAACAGTCATACAGACATATGTACATTGGTACATACATATATACATATGTGCCTCGGCATATGTAGCTTTAATTGCTTAAAGTACTTAAAAAGGCAATAACAAAATAAGAAGAAAATAGCTCCATAATCCTGTTTAAGGCAAGCTATATCCTTATTAATAGCTGAACAAAAAGAAAGACACACATTTTAGCATAATAATAGCACATGCATACTTGATGCCACATACCTTAATTATTGTTAATTATTATGCACAAATAAATTACTATGGCAGTGGACATCTTAATTATTGCAATTTATACATATGAGCACACAGTTAGCTGGATAGTCGGTGTGTTAACGGAATATTAAAATACAACAAAAGTATAAACTCAAACATATAGACAACACTCATTTCTGCTACAGTATATAACTTTTATAACTTTTTAGCAATCAAATGTATGTTATTTTGATCGATTTACCATTTCAATTTAAAATCCCAAAAATTGTAGCATACTTTTACGGGCAAAGTGCATGAATAATGCATTGAAATACTAAGGAATTTTAGTAATTTAAAAACTGAATTCCATTTCTAAATTTTGTAAGTTACAATTGTTTCTTTCAGTTTATGTCATTCGCCTTTAACTAGCTGATTTAAACTTAATTTAAACTGCATGTTAATTGTAGGGTTTGCACATCTAGCTACTTATTCAGTTAGTGTACAAGAATTCGATTAGCTGATGTCCAGAAACGATAGTAAAATGTAGTTCCATTGTTTGTCAACATAAATATGCACCAATTTAATGTTTAATTATGGAGTAATTTGGTTGGTTAAGCACAACAGATATTAAAATTACAATTTTGAATTATATTTAATTCGAATACGAATAAAATAAACATTGTCCACTTGATGAGTTGAACGAGTTTACCGTGACATGTGGCGTATACACAATATAAGCTTTTCCCACAAATTGCAAAAGTGTTCAACTAAATCGTGTTGTTCCCTTTGTTGTGCTGTAGTTTTTTCTTTATTGCTTTTATTTTGTTTTAGTGGTTTTTTGTGGAACCCAAACTTTATTAATTGCGACAGTGAAGTTCGCAGCCACAAGCGTCCCTAATCCAATCCCCCTGCAGCGTCCCACCAACAAACCCGGGAAACTATTAAAACGCGCGATGTTTAATTTTTTACAAATACACCCTACACTAGAAAACATGAGCAAAAGGGGTATATATTGATTTTGATAATTTAATGTGGGCTGATTTTTCAATGTTTCCATAACAGATCAAATTATTTGGATGCCCACACATCTTATTTAGTGAAAGAAAAACTTGTTGAAAAGTATTTAAGATAACACGGCTGGAGTCATCAAAGTTCATAAACTTTAAAATATATTATTAAAATGCATTAGAAATGTTTGAACATGAAATTGACAGTTTCTGAACCAAGTTAAAAAACCTGTATAAATTTAAGCAATTCGAATTATTTTCTTTCCGTTCCTTCTTTAAACATATAGTATGAATTTAATTACAAAAAATTGCCAATAAACCCCTGCAATTTTAAAATTTTTACAAGAATTTAAAGATCAACTTGACCAACAATTATGCACATGTGCTTGTTACTGTATATAGTATTTCCTATAACGATCATTAAACCATTTTTAAAACGGTCTAAACTTGTTAATTAATACAGGGTACTGCCATTTTGCACACTTTAAGCTATTACACAAAACTTAATATTGCATATTTAATTGAATTCCTCTCACACATGATGCTTTGCTGCCGGCCATTGCTGCTGTTGTTGTTTTTGGTATGCTTTGTTTTTTTTTTTATGTATGTATTTTTCGTTGTTGTTGTTTTTGTGGTTTTTTTGGTCAGCAGTCAGCGAACTTTTCTAATTATTTGCGCGCTAAGCATAAAAGTTGACAGCCATGTGCTGATAAATTTGCATAGTTTGCAGCTGACATTCAGCTGCAAGGAGAAGAATTTCCAATAGTGTGAGCGAGAGAGAGCTAGAGAGGGAAAGAGAGAGAGATAGAGAGAGAAGAGATAGTGATAGTAGCTTAGGATGTGTGTGTGTTTAAAATACACATTTAATGCAGTTGACGAAGCTTTTATCATGTTAGGATTTTGTTAAATTTTTGCTGAAATTTCTCAATCACACATCGATTGATGTGTATCTATCTCTTTCTTTCTCCCTCTGTGTGTGTGAGTGTGTGTGTGTGTGTGTGTGGTGACATTCAAACACAATGAGATGTAAATTGTGGTAAAGTTTATTGCACAACATTCACAATCATTAGTAATCATTGAATACATTTGAAAACATTGGTTATCGCTTCCAATCCAAAACATGAACAGATAAAATCTCAATTGTCATAATTGTCGATTCAGTGACAGCTGCGACAAAAGCGAAAAGTGAAAACCCCAAAAACCCGTCAATTCCCTTAGCTCTACTAGCCTCCCCCTCTCTTTCCCCCCCATTCATCTCACCGTAATGTATCCGGGCGTTGGAACTTTACACTCGCTGTCGTCTGTGTCTGTTTGTCTGTCTGCCTGCCTGTCTGTCCGTCTGTCCGTCTGTCCGACTGTGTGTGTGTGTGCTTGTGTTCTTGTCTGCCATGGGGCACGTGGAACGTGTAGCATTTCATTTGTTTGCATTTGTAGCAAAAATGAAATACAAAACAAAATAAACGTCGAGCAAATGGATATGTGATGGGCTTACTTGCTTCTTGCGTCTCTCGTCCAAGTTTATTTGGTCCAAATTTTGCCAAGAGAAAGTCACGTTCGACTGTTATATACCCGTGCTAAAGTTTATCAATTCAAAGCTACAACCGAACAAAAACAGTTGCATACTTTTAGGTGCTTACTTTATACAATATATACCCTTTGCCTTCGTAGAGACGGGTCCAAATCAGGCCAAGTTCGTATCGAAGCGCCTCAACAGCAGTAGCATGCTCTGCATAAATTGACAAAATCGTTTAGACTCGTTGTGTATGATATGCGTTAAATACCCCGTAATCAGTGCCAGCTGCTAAACGAGGTTGTAAAGTGCCCGAAATAAGTAAATGGGACAAAGATTTGGTACCCTGTATTAACAGTAAGATGCAATTCTTGGGTTTCTCTCTTCCCACTATATTTTGCTTATAGTGTGCTTATGCGGTAGACAAAAAAATTTCGAAAAAGTACCGCAAGGTTTTTCCGTTATGTTAATTTATAGATGACAATGTTGAGTTTTTCGAACGAAATAAGTAAATGGGACAGATTTGTTTGTTTTAATTTGCGACTGGTTGACCACGTGGAATTTGAACTTTTCATATTGAATTCTGTTCAGAATATTAAAATAAAAAAAAATAAGTAAGTTTTAAGTAAATTCATTACTTATAACAGCTCCTAATTGCTTTTTTTGTTAAGAAATGTCAAGTTTTGGTCGTTTAACGGATATCGAGCGTGAAAGAATCTTGGCACTGCGTGATTCGGGGATGTCAATACGCAAAATTGCAGACAAGGTTGGCAGAAACAAGAATACGGTGGAAAAATTAATAAAGAACCCTGAAAATCATGGGAAACAACTTCGCTCTGGGCGCCCACCCTTGGTTGACAACCGGGACAAAAGGCGAATAAAAAATCTAGCGGTCAAGGAAAATATCAGCGCATCCCAAATACGGAGCAATTTGTCTCTACCGATATCTACGAGACGTGTGCAACAAATTTTAAAGTGTTCCGAGAATGTTTCGTATGAAATAAAACTGTTCAAACCGGAACTACTGCCTAGGCACAAAGCTGCTCGATTGCAGTTTCAAACAAATATAAATTTTGGGATACTGAATGGGCAAATATAATTTTTAGCGACGAGAAAAAGTTTAATTTAGACGGCCCTGATGGCTACCGCTATTATTACCGTGATTTACGATGCCCAAAAAAGTCCACGTGTCCAGAAATTTCCACGGAGGATCTCTTATGATATGGGCTGCGTTCGGCTTCAATGAAAAGACACCCATGTGCTTTATAACGCATAAAATGACTGCACAAAATTATGTGGAGCTCTTGGAGAGTGTATTAGTGCAATTTGAAGAGGATAAATTTGGTGATACCTAGATTTTCCAGCAGGATAATGCACCCATCCATACCGCAAGGCTCACTAAGGCTTTTTTAAAGATTCCCAAATTCCTGTTTTAGAGTGGCCAGCACGCAGCCCGGACCTAAACCCGATTGAAAATCTTTGGGGCATCTTGTCTCAACGGGTTTATGTCAACGGGAAGCAATTTACAACTCTAAACGAGTTAAAAGAAGCCATTATTTGAGAATGGGAGAAATTGGATATACAAATGCTCCAAAACTTGGTCAATTCAATGCCAGGACGGATAGTGAAGGTGTTGAACAACAAAGGGTGTTCTATTTAAGATATTGTTATAGTTTAAAAATTTTTGTTTTTATTTTTTTTAAGTTTTGACATACAAATAATGAATTTGTCCCAGTTACTTATTTCGCTTCAGAATATTTTGTCTTAATTTTTTTCTTAATTTTCCCAATTTTTTTTTTATTTAAATATGTTAAAGTCTATTCATAATATTATTAAGTTTATAGAATAATTTGTTTTTTGAAAATATATTAAAGGGTTAAGTTGTTATTCCTTAGAACGTAGTGTCCCATTTACTTATTTCGCGCACCTTATACAGTGAGTAGCTGAAAGTTAACTAATTAATAAAAATGTCGATTTGTTTATTTCAAACTACTCAAGTTGCAGAGGGATTATTAATGTGCGCCTCTCACATACCTTGTGTGTGCCCTGCCACAGGGTATACACTTGCTGCAAGTGGCTTGCTCTCCATTGTTGCCGCTCGGGCACATTGCCTCCGATGACAACGTGCTACTAGAATTTAGCAAGAAAATAAACCAATTTGGCTTTTTCGAACAAAAATGCGGTTGCAATTGTTACAGCTGAAAGAAAAAGCGGTAAAACTTTCCAATAGTTGCAATTAAATGCAGCATTTTTAGCTTTTGTTTGCATTTCACAACCCAACACCTACTTCACCCTCTGGCACCCGTCCAGCTCCATCCGCTGTTTTAGCTTTTTATCGTTGTCTTTCATCCCTCTCTTTAAATGGCTAAGGGGTTCTACTACATATTGTGGTCTTGTTCTAGGTGTGTTTTTGGCACAGTTAGTTTAGCTCGAAGGTTTGGTTTTTCAATTTGTTTGACGTGTTGCTCTTTAAAAAAAGCTGTCAAATTCCGGCCAGCTGTCTAAAATCGAAAATCCTGTCTATTAATACACTGCAATTTGTTTGGAAATACGTTTAAAAATGACTAGTCACGATTTATATTATATATGAATATTACATCAGAGTCGGGTTAAATTAATGCACTTCTCTTTAGCTTAAATTTGGTTTCTACTGTTACTTTAAACATAGTTTTCATCACTTCACTTCAGTGTGGTACTTTTCGCATTTGATCAACCGCCAAATGCAAGTTGATGAACGATTTGCAAACACCACTGAAAACCACAAGCAGCACTTAGCAGTCGACCTATTGTAGAAGTCTTTTTCAAAACCAAAAATTGAATCGATAGTAAAGGATAGCAGATATAGCAGAATTCGTTAATGGAACTGGTACTCACTTTTTTCAGTTTTCACTGTTTTAGCCTTCTTCTTTTTTTTTTTATATAGGACTTATTTTAATTGGTTTTCAGTGTTGCTGCGGTCGATGGTTTGTCACGTTCAATCACCTCATTGGGCCATTTGCAGTGCTCGAATGGCATTAACTGGCGAAATTATTGCAACTAGATGGTGAGGGAGGGTATAGGGTATTTGGGGTAAGACAACCTTAAATGTCCTTGAGTGTGCTTCTCCTTTTCAGGCAAACACACAGTGTGTGTGCAATTGAGTTTCGACTTTGCAAATGAAAAATTAAGAGTGGCGCTTTTCATATACGAGTACAAACAGTGGTGTGGTATGCTGTGTAATTTAAATAAAAGACACACATATACCCTAACATATGTACACACCCAACCTAATGTACATACTCACATGGGTTTTTAATAAGGAAAATGCATTTGTGCTGCAAACTTGGCCAAAGAAGTGCGCCACTTGCTGGCAAATCTGACTGTGTCTCTCTCTCTGTCTCTGTCTCTGTCCCTGTCTCTGTCTCTGTCTCCGTCTCCATCTCAGTCTCATTCTACCAGTCTTTAAGTGTCGGTCTGTTTGTCTATCAGTCTGCCTGAGTGTATGTGCTGTGGCATTTGCCAAATAGCTTGAAAAGAAATAATTCACAAAAATACACGTAGCTCAAGTGCAGCGTTGACACCTAAACAGCTGGCAAAGAAACCAGGCAAATACTTTAAAACCGTAGACTGACATAAGTACATAGAGGGACTGCCATATGCACATATATGCAGACAGAGAGACAGCGAGTGAGACAGAGAGATAAAGAGAGAAAGGAAAAGGGAGTGCAAGTAACTAAGTAGAAGACTAGAAAAGCTGAAGAACTTTTTGTCATGCATATTGGGTGTGCACTGTTAAAAACATATAAGAGTTTTTAAACTGAGAATTTGATACCAAAACTTCGTTTTCAATACGTTTAAACTCTCAACTTTAGCATTTTTATTTGTTATTTTTTGCCGAATGTTTTAAATCCTGCAATTCTTTCTCTTAGTTTAAGCATTTTTCGCTTAAAGTGTCTAAAATTAAATGGTTTTATACAATACTTAGCGACTTTTTTGATATATCTCGGAAAAAATACATTTTTTTTGGCGAATATCTCAGTAACTATAACACCTAGGAATACCAATTTGGCATACAGGTTCCAAAATGCAATAAACAGACAATGAATTCAAAACTTTTTGAATGCCATGTCTCCTTTGTCCGTGAGAAACAAAAAAAGAAATAAAAATTTTCATGCTTTTAACTTAGGTAGTTCTTAACGTATTACTTTGTAACTTCTCATTCGTTTAGAGATAAGCAATATCAAACGGTCCTGAAAATTGTATCAAGTTCAGATTATAATCAAGAAAGTTATCATACATCGAAAAACGTAAATTAACAGCAGAGGCGTGCTATACACCGTGTATAGTACTGAGCTCTGCTGCAGTGCTGTCGTCACTCAAGTAGCGTAAACGGAAGCATGTGTGCGAGCGGGAAAGACATACAAACACGAGTGCATGTTTAGTTCTTGCAGCGCTTTCCCCGATTCAACTCATAAGTATAATCGGCGATGAGAGTCAGAGGGTATTAAACTAAATTGTTATATTTTATTTTGCCAGTGTGCGAGTGTATGACACGTGAGAGTGGGACAGTTTTTCGTTTGGGGCGTTGAAGTGGGCGTGGCTGGTACATGGCTGCTGGCATTTAACAGTTCTTGAAGCCTGGTTGCACCTGGCTTCACTTTGTGCTGCAGTTGTTGCTGCTGCTTCACATTTTGCTGGGCTGATTTTGAATTGCTTTTAGTTAAATTATGCGCAAAGCAAGCAGCAAGTAAAGAAAAAAAAAAAACGAGAATTAGAAGCCGAGAAAAAGTGAGCGAGAGGCATGGTGTCTCTAGCTGACTTTTGGCTGACAGCAAATTATTTAAATATTTGTCCTACTTGACAAGATGGTCATGTAGTTAGTAGCTAGTACGAGTTTGCTAGCAAATGCTGCGCATACGCCGTGTATGTTGCCTGTCCGCCAACGTCTATTATCAACATAATTGCTAGCAGACAACAGAAGAGTAACTCCCAACAGCAAACAACAAACAATAAACAACAAACAACAAACAAACAAGCAACAAACAACAAGAAAGCAGTACACAAATATGCGGTAATTAGTTTATAGCCAGCAGTTAGGCAAAAACACGGAAAAATGCTGAAAACACACGACATGACATGGCATGGCATCAACAACCGCAGTAGGTTAGGGTAAACAAACAACAACTAAACAACACCAACACTAACATAACCCACAAACTACAACAAAAAAACAGAAACTAAAACAAAACACAAACAACCCAACGAAGCTACGCTACAAAATTAGCTTTTTGGCTTACAAAACAACACTGCAAGTTGACTGAACTGAACTTGGCGTTAAAAGCAAATGAAAGTCATGTAATTGTTACACCCCAACACCCCAAACACCTCAAACACCCTAAACACCCTAAAAGTGTTAGCCAATTGAAAGGTTGCAAATAACATTCCACTTCGAATGGAAACAGTTTTTAGAGCAGCGTTGACACGTTCATGTTCATGTGTGGCTAAACTAAAAGAGCACAGAGCATTTATCCTAATTACCTCTTTTGGTTAAGGGGCTTGACTATATAAGCAATGTTCACCCATATAGAATTAAATCTAGTTTAATTTAAAGGCAAAACAATTTTTAGCAAAATGTTGGCTCTATATCAATTAAAGATCCAAAGGAGTAGATAGAAAAAGACTCCCTAAAATTTATATAAATTTAAAACAACGAAAAGAAAAAGTTTAAAGAAAAATGGAACAAACTCAGAATTGGTATTACAGATCGAAAAGGAGGAATGTGTCAGAAAAATAATCGAAATTTAAATGGAAGTGAAGTGTTATATGTAGTATGGCTAGCTGAAAGTGTTGAAAGATTAATCGAAAATTAAATTGAATAATGATTTCAATACCTAAGCGAATCAATAATTACAGAGAAACAAGAATAAAGTAAGAGGCGTAAATCGCTGCAACCTTTAGACTATTGTGCCTGCCTATCGATTAATCGATTTTCTTTGCATCAAGTTGATATATTTTTGAAGAAAGCCAATTGAAAAAAGAAACGTGAAGAAGATATTTGCCGTATGTAACAAGAAGGTCCAGGAACTCGAGAATTGATTATGATCATGTGATTGGCCAAACAAAGTGCGGCGTACAGTTGTCCGCTTCGAAGTCTTTCAAATGGAGTTAATTACTCGATCAGCTTACGCTTGACCATTTCCTTGCGCAAGATTTGACCCATATGACAGGGATTCATGGCAACTACGACACCGGCCGCTTGCAGAGCCTTGACCTTGTCGCTAGCAGCGCCCTTACCGCCGGATATAATGGCACCGGCATGTCCCATACGTCGACCAGGTGGAGCCGTCTGTCCGGCAATGAATGCAACCACGGGCTTTGCATAACAGCCGGAGTTCTCCTGTTTGAGATACTCGGCAGCATCCTCCTCGGCGGATCCTCCGATTTCACCAATTAGTATGATACCCTTCGTCTCCTCGTCGCCCAGAAAGATCTTGAGGGCATCAATGAAGTTGGTGCCATTAAAGGGATCTCCGCCGCACCCTATACACAGCGTCTGACCCAATCCCGCATTTGTGGTCTGAAAGACGGCCTCGTAGGTGAGGGTGCCGGATCGGGAGACAATGCCGACGGAACCACGCTTGTGGATGTGACCAGGCATTATGCCAATTTTGCACTGATCCGGTGATATAATGCCCGGACAGTTGGGACCCAAGAGACGTGACTTCTCCTGGCTATTGAGCATCTGCATTATGCGCACCATATCCGACTGGGGAATGCCCTCGGTGATTGCCACAATCAGACCAATCTCATTTTCAATGGCAGCACAAATGCCCTCAGCAGCTGTTGGTGGCGGTATAAATATAACTGTCGCATCCGGTTTACACTCCTTGACCGCTTCCTTCACATTCTTGTAGACGGGTCTATCCAGATGCGTGGTACCGCCCTTATTGGGCGAGACACCGCCAATAATTGTAGTGCCATACTTCATTGCCTCATCGGAGTGAAATGTACCCTGTTTGCCAGTGAATCCCTGGACCAGCACCTTTGTCTCCTCGTTTATCTTGAGATTACAAATAGTCTTCGAATAGTCCGATTTGCATCGTATCAGTTTATGGGCAGTGCGTACCAGACGCTGAATAGTTTTACCATACCATAAAGACATTTCAATAATACTTCAAGGACTTTTAATCCAAACTTGTATATTCGGGAGATTTTGAGGGGCTTTTCTATCCAAATGTTAACCAAAACGATGTGTGTGTGTATTATTCAAAATGAAATGATACAGTTAGTTAGCTCTAAACACACACAGCCTACTTCCTATAGACTCTAATCAGCTTACTATGATTCGTATCATTCGTATCATGGACTTGACAACTTTCAAGTTAAATGTTAACTTAAAGACTCTTAACTGTATTGGAAAGTTGGTTTCATTCTTTATAATACTCATAATTTTTTAAACGAAATCTTATACTATGCTATGCTTATTGTATATAGTATATATATATATATATATATATATATATATATAGTATACACTATCGATTTAAATCTGAAACTTGCTCTTTAAACTTAAGAAATTAATTTTTTTTTTAATCGAAATGCAGTGCGAAACATTCCTGCATACAGAAAAATTTCTCAAGTGTGCAAATTGAGACGTGCAGATTAAAGATGTAAGAAATTTCAATGCTCTCGTTTGGCATCAATTGACTTTGAATTGCCGAGAAATATGCAACTTAATCGAAGGATCCAGCAGAGCTCATCCAGCTGCTGCTGCTCTGTGTGTATATACATACATATATACTATATATATTATATATAGAAATGCATAAGTTGCCGCTGTTGAAATAAATCATACGCGAAGTCTCAGTTGTAGCCGTGGCCGGAATCCAGTTGCAGTTGCAATTGGCGTTGTAGTTGCCAATTTCTGTTGCCGTTGCCATTGCCATTGCATTTGGAGTCTGTGTTGGGCTCTGCTGTGCCACTAAATTACTTCATCGCACACAAATAAAATATCAATAACGTCAAAAGTGTAATAAATCATCAACTTTTGTTGTTTTCCTTTGCGATTCTTCTTTAAGCCAAAAGAGCTATGAGACTCCATTCAGCCTCATCTTTTTGGCAGTTTCATGCATTCAGTCAGTCAGCCGGCCAGTCATTGATTTTGCCATAAGGAAAGGGGTGCCACTTTTCATTTGATGTCTGCCGTAAAATGGAAAATGCAAATTTTCCACGTGCCCCACTCAAAAGAATGCAAAACTGGACCAAAACCAGGCCAGAAAACACCAAATCCAAAATCGGTATCGATGCCGAAATTTAACAAGCGATTTTAACATTTTTTACTGCATGAATTACATACGAAAAGTTATATAGTAATTAATATTCTTATAAAATATTTATTGTTTTTATCGATTTATTATTAGATTTTCATATATTTTAATTCTCAATTCAATTAATTTTCATGCTTGATTAAAAATATAATATATATGTATTTTTAGCTGCTGCTGTTTCTAACTATGCTTGACATACAAAGTTTAGGAGGTTCGAGAGCTTCTTAAAGCTCACAAATATTGGAAATTCTATTAATAAACTGGCTCAAAACAAATACACATATGTATTTAAAGAGGATTTCTATATAATATTCAGTAACTAAATTTAACCCAAGCAAAACTTTATTAAGTCAAATGCAAAGTATTTTCATCAAAAACTCGTTGAATTTCTCTATTTGTAAAATGTGCTATTCACGTAATTACTTTTAATTTAGGTCATGTTATGTGCAAAGAGTTTGCATTGCATTTTTGCTTGTTTAAAATTAAAAACTAATATTAGTTTGTGAAAGGCTTTTGAAACGACATTCAGCAAATTTAACAAAAACATTCAATGTAAATATGTCAAAATAACAACGGTGATAAAAGAGAAGTTACTTTATAATAATTGCAAAAGGTTTACATAATTTTTTTGTTTGCTTAATTTAATACATACCATATTTAGTGAAACTCATTCAATTTAGGCTATTGTTTTATTTTTTTTAGGGTTAGCTCAAATTAAATGAATTAAATATTACTCTGGTCCCCATTGGAGTTCAATTGCAATTAGCTTTTGCTGTGTGTTTATTAGTATTAGTATAAGTATTAGTTTTAGTATTAGTATTAGTATTAGTATTAGTATTAGTATTAGTATTAGTATTAGTATTAGTATTAGTATTAGTATTAGTATTAGTATTAGTATTAGTATTAGTATTAGTATTAGTATTAGTATTAGTATTAGTATTAGTATTAGTATTAGTATTAGTATTAGTATTAGTATTAGTATTAGTATTAGTATTAGTATTAGTATTAGTATTAGTATTAGTATTAGTATTAGTATTAGTATTAGTATTAGTATTAGTATTAGTATTAGTATTAGTATTAGTATTAGTATTTGTATTTGTATTAGTATTTGTATTTGTATTTGTATTTGTATTAGTATTAGTAATTTTAAAACGGGATATCTATAAATCCGGTAGCCTTCAATATTGTAATTGCCAGTTGGTGGAACTGTTGACAATTGGCATTTATGAATTTCGTTTTCAGTTTGGCCTTTAAGAGCCATAACGAACCATAACATTTCGCCCAGCGATTGTTGATTTTAATTTATTATTGTTTATTGATAAAATGTGGGCAAAAATTTGCATAAATCGATGAACAATGGCACAGCCAGAAGGCCTGGTCACAGCAACGCCAACAGCAAGAACAACAACTACAACAGCGAAAACAACAGCCAGAGCTATAGCTACTGCTAAAATGCAAATGGAAGTGCAACTGAAACTGTGAATACCATACAGCAATTTAGATATTTATTGCATTTTCAGAAGTGAAGGAAGAGAGAGAAAGAGAAGGGAGGAGACATGGCTGATCGGTGGAGGCATTTCCGCTGCAAAACGGTGCAACATTTGGTGGCGCTACTGATGCTGCTACCACCTCATAGTCGCTCGCTGTGCTTTTACTTTCAATTTCCGCACAGCATTTTACCCAATTAACTAGATTTTGCTTTTGTTTGTTTTGATGCCGGCCAAAAACTCCCAGCCTCCTCCTTAAAAAGAGAAGTGGATGTGGAGAAAGTGTAGTGTTAGCACAATCATGGCCAGCAAAAGGGTTGTTGGCCAAAAGCTGACAGGATGGAGATTGGGAAATGGGAATGGGAATGGGGTGTCGTTTGCTTGCTTTTTGCTGCCAATGGCAGCATCTATTTTCTAGTTGGCATTTGGCGGAAATCGTGTGGTTGTGCAGCCCCAAAATGAGCAGACAACAACAATGGGCTGAATGTCCGTCTAGGGCGATTATCGGGCACACACCATGGGCCCAATTACCAAAAATAAACGTTGGATAGTCAAAATTCGATATCGATTATACAAAAGATTGATAAATGTTGCATATTGAAATACATTTGCAAATCACTTAAGTTGGAAGCTTCTAAAGCAGTTTAATTGAAACATCTATAAATTTTATTTACAATATGTTATGTTTATTTTGTTACAAAATTATTGGGACTGTAGTAATTAGCAAATTCTTATATTGTGTAATTGGCTTGATTTAAATAGCTTTCAAAAGTTTTCAATATCGATTAACGTTTTAAGTACCAGACAAACAATGATTCTTAAATGTCTTTACCTATACTTTTACCTAAAAAATGTCAAGTGAAGTCTGTCGTTTTTGACCACTGTTAGCGCTGGTGTAGCAATGTAGCGTTTGGTTTTGGCGTTTGGTCCACACTGGACTTTGTTGTCCTGGTTGCAACGGCACAGACACAACTTAAACTTTTGCATTCTTGTAGCGTCTTTTTGTTTGTTGGCCAACTGACTATCCCAGATCCCATTCAGATGGTGTAGCACCTACATAGTCCTTGTGCTAGTCCTAGTCGAAGTCCTACTACTGCCACATTCAATGGCTGCAAAACTTTTGTTTATCTCTTAACGTTGACGCTAAGCACCCAATGCCAATCCCAATAGTATTCCAGTTGCATTCGCGTGCCACGTTACCTCTCCGGCACTCCCGATCTACCCCACAAGTCCAATGGGGCTGCGTTCCCCAACCACATCTTTGTCATCCATTCGTTGTCCAGATCTAAACAAATGGCCGACACCAAAACTGTTTTTCTCGATATCCGTTAGGGATTTGTTTTTGTAGCAAAAGGAAACTCGAACTGCAGGCAACATTGTAAATGTATCTAGATACTTTTGTATCAGTGTGTGTGTGTGTGTGTTTACCTGCCTATCTATTTAAAGCGATTCCAGTTGCTAACCGCATGAATGAGCTGAGCCGCTCACCTTGTTGTGAATACATTGAACCCACCATCACTTCACCGACTGACTAATGAGATACTCGAGTGCATTTCGTGACAGGATTCTCTGACTAGATAAAGAATCTTAATCTGCACTCACTTAGAGATACAATGAAGCTGGTTCTCTTACCCCTTTTAATCGCAATCCAAAATGGGCTTACAACTGAATAAAGATTCACACATCTAATATTTTATTTAATTAACTGTAATGTGTATAAATGTATAATATAATTGTTTGAATTTCTTTAGCAGTTGCATACTTAACTCCTGGTAAAAGTCTGTTTTTTTTAACTTTCTTGTAGAATATAAAATGTTTGTTAAATTAAAATTTCGGCACAAACGCTTTCCGGCTATAATGAATAGAAATTACCTCAATACAGTTAGCTGGCAATGCAAGGTAATTGTAGTTGTTAAGTCATTTATTATTCGCGTTGCAATCAAATTTAATAAAATCTATACGTATTCAAATAATACCACTATTAGGTACCCGCTAAAGCAAATACTCTATATTTAGCCAAGGAGTTGATATTTGTGGAGTGTTTCTGTTTTTAGAAAAGTTCATGCAGACTAGGAATATTACATTAGGTATAACCTTTTGGTATTTGCGTATAGATATTCCATTGGTTTTCCATTTATTTATACATGATTATGTTTTAAGGAAAGAAAATTCATTTGTAACGAAGTGTTGATGGAAATCTTAGTTTTATAGTTACTTTATTGATAATAAAAAAGGGATTCTTTATATATCTGCAAAATCCTGAAGACAATAAGTACAGAGGTCTGTTTAGAAGATGGTTATACATATATTCTTGATATATGCAGATGTCGGACAGTATTAAAGATATCTTTACCAAACTCACATGTTGTGAGTACCGACTTATTTGCTAAATCTATCACAAGCTTAGTTGAAATCGAATAATAGCTAAGCTATGAAAGATAGGTTTAAATAGATGTTATAAAAAAAAGGAAAATATGAAGAGCATCTTTAATTTTCAGAATAAGTACATGGTGCTTCACAGTTTGTTTCCATTAGTCTTTTTTTTGGAAAGTATTAAAACTTTTCTTCAGTTGTGTCATTTGTTTTGCTACCTTTCCATTTTCTAACATAAAATTAAACCAATGAAAGATTATCTATTTCGAATAATTTAGTAGATTTCAAGCAGTCTACACAAATCTCTAGATAGATAGTTTACTGTAGTAGCTAAGTTATGGTAGAGTATGCTGCTTGTGTTGTGTTTCCTTGATTGCAGGGCTTTTTAGTCGTATTCCTTTTAAATTTTTTGTTCCTGTGTTTTGTGGTTTCCGTTTTGTGCTCGCCACTCGGTGGCACTCCATTGTGCCCCAGGGTGTCCTGTGTGCTGTATCCAGGGTCGCTTGCCTTTGTGTGGGTGTGTGGGTGTGTGGATGAGTGTGTCCCGCTGCTTATGCATAATTCTTTTATCTCATCCACACCGGTCTAGGCCAGTTTGGCTCTTTCTTTTCATTTTTTTCCTTGGTCCTTTGCTTTGTGCTTCTTCTTGTCTTTTTTTGTCGTTTCTTTATGCAGTACATCAGCGATTTCTCTCTCTATCTCTTTTTGTCTCTCTCTCTCTCTGTCTAGCTGTTTCGCTCTTGTTGGCTATGTGCTATTGATGGCTTGTTTACATGGCGCCGCTCGCAACTCCCCGGCCATTTGTCTATAATTGACTAATCGACAGCAGGACCTGCCAGCAGTCCTTGCTGGTTGAGGTTGGTAAAAAGGACAACAGAGGAATGGGTATAGAAAGTAGCCAAGTGCCTGGTGGTGCCAACTGGCAAAACTGTGTCACTTGCCGCTTTAACCCTCTGCTGTGTTGTGTTTGGATGAGCTCTTTAAATCCACTAAACAGCCAATCTTTGGGCCGCAAGGACAGTACGGCCAGTGAGTATCCTGCATTCTACATTCTACATCCTACATCCTGCTGAGCACAAAGGCTGGCAAAGCGAATTAAATTAGCGCTGAATTCCGTTCTCAATTAAGCATAGTGTATATGTGTGTGTGTGGGTGGTTATGTGGGCAGTAAGCCAAGTTGCCACACCCACATCCACACACACACACACACAACAGCCAATTGAGGTCTACTTAACTCGTGTGTGGCTGACAAAATGAGTGGCAAATATTGGTAGCACGACTTTGGGATCAGTATATAGATGGCTTGATTTCTCTGCACACACACAAACACACACACACAAATACAGGCGCATAGTCATAAACTGACACATACATACACGCCCCCCATTTTCTCTCAGTGCGCTTAATTAGATTGCGAGCAATATTATTGTATATGTGCATGTGTATGTTGGGTTCGCCATTTAGATGGACGCTGAGGTATACGATTTGCAAACCAACTAATGCACTGCAAAAAAAAAAACAACTGTTAAATCAATAGTAACCCACCAAACATTTGTGATCATGCTCGAGTCGCTTTAGAGTCCCCTTGCTGATTAAAATAGTCATAAATGAGCTCATTTTCTGATCATAAATGACTCCTTCGTCGGGAGAAAAAAATACCCTACCCGCGACTCTTCTTGCGACCCCTTTTCTAATCAGTTGCAAATCACTTTCGAGTCATATTTTTAAACATACGCGACTCGTTTCTAAGTCTTCTAATGAAAACAATCGCGTTTCAGTCCCCAGTACTATCAATTGGCGATTGTTGTGCATTTTGTTGTTATGCTTTGAACTAATCGTATTTTGATCATAATGGCGACTCATTTTGGACGCTTTCCTGAATCGCTCATAAAATTAATAATTTTTTAATCTTCCCGGGGAATTAAAAACGACTCGCCAAATTCAGTTCTTACAAAATGATCTCTCAAATGCTAGGTGGGTTGTTAGAAATGTCAACTTTAATTTTTGTCAGTGTAGAAACCACGTTTGTGACCGCGATTTGCATACACATTGCCTTCAGCGTACATGTCTATGTGTGTGTGTGTGTGTCTATACTAACATGAAATTAGCATTTGCTCACACACACACACACTCACACACACACAAACACATTGAAAAGCTCATAATTCGCAGGCAAAAATCAAGTTTCATATACAATATGCAACTGAATCAGCCTCTCTATATGTATGCAGGTATAAATGTGTGTATTTCTGTGATTGTGTATGTGTCCGGAACATAATTATTGGCAGTTGGTTATGGCCATGTTTAGCTGACAGTTGCCGTTTTAAACTAACACGTCGATTGGATTGCCACGCAACTAAAGTGCAGGAATACGTTACGTATACGCATTAAAGTACATTTGCAATTGAATTAAAGCTGAAAAGATTCTTAATGCTGTGAATGAGTTTGCCAAACATCTTACAAAAATAAAAGCTGTAAAGAAATGGTATTAGGCAGCGTATTAACTAAAGTTTAGAAAATAATCCCATATCAAATCCTAAAATTAAAAAAAAAAAAACTTTAAGAAATGGCTGCAGGTAAATCGACTGTATGAGACTATGAACTTAAGTTAAATGTTATGAATGCTAATGAAAACCTTGCAGGTCTAATATATTTATTACCGATAGCAAAGTTTTATAGTTTTAGTTGTCTGATTCGAAACTTGTTTGGCCGGTATAAGCGAAGGGGTATCATTATATATGATTATTATATGAAAATTTACAAATAAAATAAATTGTTGACACATTCTTTCCGACTCAATTTACAACTTTCTACGGGATCATTTTTAGCTTAGTTTTTTTTAAGAATTTTTGAAAATTTTACACTAAATAAAAACTTTAAATCTCCTGAAACAAATCACAAATAATATTAAAATTAGAGTTAAGTGTAGAAATATAAAGATTGATTAATAAATATATTATTTAACATAAATTTCATATAAAATAAATTTTTTTTTAATTATATTATATTTAATTTATTATATTTTTTATGACACACATTTTATACAATTACTATAAATAAAAACTCTTCATTTCCAATGAAAATAAATGGAATATGGATTTCAGAACCAAGTCCAAAATTGCCTGAAGCTCTGTAGCTTAGCACAGTGCTTAGCATAAAGCAGCGGTCAAGAAGCAGCATACCAGCTGGATTTATAGCTATAAGCACACGCACATACACAAACACATACAAGCATTCAGGAAATGCATATGGAAATTGCATCGTAATTGCACATTTTAATTTTGCATAGTTTTTAAGCCGAAGCGCTTAATTTCTAGATTTATGCACATGCATTATAAATAGTTGTTACCACCGATCCTATACGACTATATACGCTACATCCACACATAAGCACAGGTAGATTTTTAATTAGTTTGCTGGCATTTGCATTTGTCGTTTTTTTTTGTTTACTTTTATTTATGCTACAAAAACGTTTGCCATTGAAGCGCACTAAATTGTGTTATTATTAATTTATCGCCAGTTTTAATATTCATGTGCATTATATCACAAAATAACCCCTTAACAGTAATACAGCTTCACGGCTAGTGACGAAAGTGACGTACATTTTTATATTCCAGCACAGCTAACGTTGGAGCCGTAATTCAAACTAATATTAAAAACTAGTAGGAAAGCCTGCGGGAAAGCGAGCTGATTGTAAAAGACCCTGTAATTATTCTAGCAGAATATATATTTATCATTCAGTTTAACCGTTCGTTCATACGACAGCTATATGATTCTTTTAATTGTCAGTTTTTTTAGCAAATTTGTTAAAATTTAAGAAAATAATTTCAAATGCATAACGCGTGAGTTCGGTTAAGATATATCCAATAATTCTGAAGCTATGTGATTTTTAAAACTTATTTTCCGAACTGCGGACTGCAACAAACTCTATCAATTTTTAGCAAAGCTTGATCTTCACAAATTTGGTGGCACTAGCACTTTTAAGCTCTATGATCTAGGTGTTGCTACAGATAAATAAACATTGTCGTATTAGTTCAAGGTTAGATGCCGATACTTGATCATATGGCATTCATATACGCATAGATTATAGGGTCAAAGATGCCTCCTTCACTTCACACTAAACACTTTTGCAAACCTTAATTTCTAATTTGCATATAGAGATAAAAACTTAGATATTTATATATTTTGAGACACATATTTGGTTTTAAGGCCACTAATCTTAATCCTACAAAAAATATCAAAAAGTTGTTCTAATTTTTTGAGGTACCATTTTCAAAACTTAACATTTTTAACTTAAAGAGCTCTTAATTTCAGAGAACTACAAAATTATCAGTGCATGAATTCTGAAAGTTGTTTAAAGTATACGTACTCAGTTTTGGCATATATAAACCATATGTACCTGTATGATCTGTTCAACCATGACTTAAGCAGACAAAGTTCTTGCTGGGAGTACCCTAATCAAATGAGCCCAAAATGATGGCCCATAAACTGAGCAGGCTTGCTCGTGAGCCTGAGTTGGAGACTGTGCGGCCCCAAGGAACGCATTAGGTGTAGGTCATATTTAGACTTTAGTCCCAAGCAGTTAAATAGGTACATATTCATAAAAGTATATGATGAATATATAGACTTATTCGCACTTAAAGTTGCCTCTTCATGCAGCCATGAGATTTCACTTAACGACTGGAGCACATGCAAAACCAAACAGTAGCCTTCTATTCGAAAGGGGTTGACTTCTCCTACTCTCTATTCACAGACAGAGTCACAGGGTGTCTGGGTGTCTGTGTGTCTCCCCATATAAATAAACATAATCGTGAAACAAGGCAGCAGGCAATGGCAGAGGCAACTAAAATGCTGCGGAATTTTAATAGTTCACGTAAATGGTTTTTGTGGTGTTGGTAATGTTTATTAACCAAGTTAAGCGCCAACGTTGCGTTCCCCAAAAGAAGAAGCAGCAGGTCCTACCATTGCCGGCCCGAGTCCTTCAGTGGAGCATGTTTAATGCTCACTTAAGTTGCGTTTATACAAATTTCTTTGGGTTACAGTTGCCAGTTGCCCAGCATCATCATCATCGTGTTGTGTTTGTGCCCACCCTCCCGTACCAACCCTACGAAACCCTACCAAAAGATACCCTGTAACTTTCATTTTACTTGACTTCCTTCCGACGCTGCCTGAGACACACAACTTTCATTTTTGTGTCTATTTGTATGTGTGGCTTAAGGTATGCCTTGTTATACCCGGTACTCATAGAGTGAGTTGTATGCATATGTGAACCACTTGAGATGTATTCGCTATTGTAACGCAGATCAAGTTTTTTCCAAACGATTTGAGGCTTACAAATTTCTGGGTTCTTTCCGACAAGTCAAGCCCCTAACAAAATATTTCAAGCCAAAAAGTATGCAACACTTGGATGTCATTAGAGTTAAACACGGGTATTGCAAAGTCGAGTGTCTCTTATCTGGTTCTTGCCAGCTTTCTGGTATCTTGCCTGCCAAGAGAACTGGCCTGCAGTTTGCTGTGTTGCTGCTGTGGCAACTCTGGCTGCGCGTTCCAGAGCAAGTTGTGCGTAAGTGGTTTCATTTATGCTCCAGAATAAATGCTTTGTTGTTTACATTCTTAGAAGTTTTATATCTCACGTCTTGCCACACTGGACGGTGGGGAATGAAATGGTTATGTAAGGAAGGGGAGCCAAAGAAAAGCGCAAAGGATGCCACGTTTCTGCCAAGGTAGCTGGGTAACCAACCATTCAACTGGAAAACGCTGCGTCTCTCTTACGTTTCCCCTCATTTTTTCCGTCCGTCCGTCTGTCCGTTCGTCTATCTGTCTGTCTGTCTGTGTGCTTGAGTAACTGTAACTGTAACTGTATATGTTTGCATGCCTGAGTTGTAACCAAGCTCTATAGTATCTTAAACGCTGTTAGATTTTCTGACTGTAACCTGAATTCATCTGGCCTATAGCCCAGCTGAGTTTAACTGCTTAAGCTAAAGGCGGCAATTAGTCTGTCAATGCATAGCTCCACCAATAGGACCATCTGTGTGTAGCTGCAAGCAGCTTATCCGGTTACTTAAGTGAATGCGACACCAACGATTAAATATTTTCCCTTCGCGCCGAGTGAGCTATTACCTACTGAGGGGAACAAAGTTATCCTTTGCTTCCTTGGATACTTGCTTAATCCTTTCAAAGTATACACATTAATAGCTTGATCTTTAAGGCAGTTAAAATACTAAAGAGTGTAACGGAGAGCTGTAAGTACTATAAAATTAATGAAAACTGCCTTAAAATCAAGTGGAAAATTCAGATAGATAAACATTTGTATAGAATTCTCAACTAGCTTTAATATTTGCTCTGCACAAACTATTAATAAAATACATTTGATATTTTTATACCATCTGAGTGACTTGTTGGATTTTTGAAAAGTATGTAAAAGGCAAAAGGAAGCTCCCTATACTTTATATTTGTTTTTAGGCAATCAATATCAAACTATCCTGAAAATTTCATTGAGATCGGTTTATAAGCAACAAATTTATCATAGATCGAAAAACGTGAAATTTACTTAGTGCATAGCACTGAGCTGTGCTGCAGCGCTGCCACAGTTCATAGTACTGAGCGCTTCTACTGCGTCACACAAGAAGAGAGAAACAGAGGGTATTACTGTTCCCTTATGAAATGCTCCCGAAATAAATTTTAACAAAGCAATGTACAATTTTTAAAATTTTTATTCTTCAATCACTTGTTTCATATCAATTATTATTAGCTAGGCAAAAAAAAAAAGGTTGGGTTCCATCATTATAATTATCAACTAACATTAATACATTTATATATATATATATATATATAGTATATATATAATATGCATATGTATAAGTATATACCTATATGTCCATGTATACTATATATTTAAATTAGAATAATAGATCTCTCGTCTTTCTCTCAAGATCCACATGATTTAGTGCAATAGTTTAAGTAACTGCAACCTGTTAGACATCATCATCAACTTTATAATTTCATACAAATCAACGCTTATATGCAAAATGTAAACAACTTTTTTATTATTATTATTATTATTTTTTTTTTTGTTCGTTCCAACAATTTGACTAAGCTGCTAAATAAATGTAAAATAATTATAATAATATAAACTTAAAATATGTGCGATAAGGAAACTCTAATAATAGCATATAAAATAAAGATATTTACAAACAGAAAACCAACTTTGCATGAGACTAACTAATACAATTTATAGGGAAAGAAATTAATGAAATAATAGCCAATAGCTAGTATTTCAATTTATATTGAAACTAAAGTTGAGCAGCTTGCAATTATTTCGATTTGATTTGATGATTATTATTACATATATATTATTAATATTGATTTAGTTTTTGTTTTATTTTGTTTTTTGTTTAACATATTAATATTTTAATAATATTTGCGGTTTTTAAACAATTTAACTATGTACAATTTTTGTTCATTTTTTTTGTTTACATATAAAAGTTGTTAATTTGCTTAGCATTTAGTGATATTCGTTTGCTAAGTACAGTTAGAAGTGTCATTTACAGTACTTTTTTTAAGGGTTTCATTTCGTTATCATTCATCATTAATTTATAATTTTTGTTTAATTGCAGTGCAATATCCACAACAACACTAACTAATCGATAATATCAATTGAAATTTGCTTGGCTTTGAAAGAAATTTTTGAAATTTGTTTCAATTTCACACGAATTTGTTTTGTTTTTTTTGTTCTTCGTTTTTCGTTTGCAATTGTATCTAATTATTATATAATAAACATCATCAGTCTTGAACTTAGTATAGGTTTTACATCATTATCCTCAATCATCTTCATTATCATAATCATTGTGTCGTAGTCATAGTCGCAGTAATAGTTGTTGTAGTTATAGTAGTACATAAGTAGTAGGTTCTTTGCTGCTTTTTTACTTTTTCAAGTTTGTAACGTTTTTTTTGTGAATAAATCTTATATATAAACGATTGGTTTTTGGGATTTAAACCCAATACTTAAGTATATATATAGATGTGTGTGTGTGTGTGTTTAGTTAAGTGCAGTTTTGCCGACACCTTTGCTTGATAGTCGCTGCCTTTAAAACCCTAACACTACAAATTTCAATTTGAAGGCACAATTTCAAAAGTGTTTTCATTGGTTTTTTTGTTTTTTGTTCTTTTTTTTTATATATATGTACGCTTGTGATTGTGTCTGTTCAGTTAGTACATACTTAGAAAGTTATGATGTATCGAAAATAAAACTAATTAAATATAAGTTCGCTTCTTTTGTGGTTGAAGGGCTCGAAGGAATTTCAAAATTACAGAATACTACAAATTATAAAATATGTATATTAAAATTAAAAAAAAAAAGTTATCATAAAAAAAATAGTTACAAAAAACTTTTTTATAATACAGAAAATGAATAAATCGCGCTCTAAGAACTAAGGGACGGGAAACATTGTTTTATTTGGATTGAATTCAAATGGATTGAATTGGATTGGATTGGAGTTTGTTTTGCAGATTCGTTAAGGTTTATCTTTTGCGACAAGGAACATTCTCTCCCTTTCACTCTCTCTCGCTCTCGCTCTTTCTATTTATCTGTCGTTATGTCTGCCTCGCTCGCCCAGCGCTGTTTGTTAGACAAAAAACTCCTCATTGCCTAGCCCGCCGGCTGCCGCAGGATCTAGAAAGGGGGCTGCCGGCAGCCAGGGCCATGTCCAACCGCCAAGCAGTGTAAATCACCGTTCCGTTGAATGTGTGGTGGCGCCACCACCCAAACCGCTGCTGCTGCCACCGAATCCAGGTCCGCCGCTGCGTCGAAAGAACCCAAGCGTTTCAAGCGTCTTAATGGTGCGTCTGATTAGTTCATCCTTGTACTTCCAAATGGTTTTATCCTCCACCGAATTCTCGCGATACTCCTCACAGCTCTTCTTCAGCGTCTTGACACAATCGGCGCGATAATGCTGCAGTTGGGCATCCTGTGTGTCCACTGGATACGATTTGCAGACACCGCCCAAGCAGCTAAGTGGAAAGTGATTGTGGAGTGTGAGGACACGTTCGGGGTCGTGAAAGCATTTCACATACTGATTGGGCTTCGTATAGTTCTTGGCCCGATGTACATGCTGCAACATATGCATATACTTGGGTATATCCTTGTGCCAGCCGTGCTCGTGCTGCTGATCATCCAGGAAGTAGACATTACGGAAATTGTAACTGTGATAGCCGTCCGATTTGATTTTTAACGATTCGGGACGCACTTTATCCATCAATTCGGACCACAATACCGAGTTACCCTTTGGCATAATCACTTCATCGATGTCCAGCAGCGCAATGTAATTGTACAGATACAGATTCTTGTACAAACAATCATTGTAGGGTATCACTTCGTTCTGTCGCTTGTGATTTGTCTTTTTCGTTAGATACAAGTGCTGAAAGCCCGGCACATTCGGTTGTCCACCGGGCAGCGTTAGTGGTATGACCTGAACTTTGCCCTCCTGCTCGTAATGACTGAGCACCTTGGTGATATTGGGATGAACTTGCAGATTGTAAAAGTATATCTTATCGGCACCCAAAATATTCAACATTTCAATCCATTCGATGAGACGCACACTCAAATCATCGTATAGGAAATCCAAACCCTTTACACAGACAGCAAAACCCTTTTTCTGATCATCCGGTGGTCGATTGTAAATGACCCGTAAATTATTTGTGGCCGTATCGCATTCCTTCTCCACCATCGACACCGAACTGGGCACGACACCGTGAAAGGGTTTCGGTATCTGGCAGGCAATTAGATACGGCTGATAGATACCCTGTTTGTAGTTGCCCCATTTGTTGTACCAAATGTATTTGTACTCGAATGTCTTGACAATAAACGGTTCCTTTTGGCCATCGAACCAGAACTGGCAATACGTTTTCACCTTGGGCTCAATGCGATCAATCATGCCCAATATGCGCACAGTGGGTCCCAAAAGTGATGTACGCCTGATGTCATAGTAGGCGCCAAACAATTGAAATGTTCCATTCGATGTTCGCAGTGTCTGCCAGTAGATATTATTGAATTCCAGCTCAAAGATGGACGGATATTTGGCACATGTCGATGATTTCTGTTGTAGAAAATTCTTGTTTTTACTCCAATATGCAATTGGTAGTGATGGTATTCTCGATTCCACATCTCGCACCAGCTGATCATCGTCCATGGCTGTGAAGAGAGAGACAGTTGGCAAAGAAAATCAAATTATTATTTAGAAAGTGTTGCACTTCTCTCTGCTACCCTTCTTCTACTACTACTACTCACCTGTGCGATTGTCGACGAGTATTTCGCTGGGATCAAAGTGATCGGTTGTCGTTGATGTTGTCTCCGCATAGCGCAGCATATCTTTTTGCAACAAACTGCGTCCGTTTATCGGCAGCTGTTGATACTCCTGTGGCACCTGATGATAGTCCTGTGGCACCAGATTCGTGCCATGCATCTTGAACAGTCCAATGATGACAAACGACCAAACGCAGAGCGAGAAGAGTATCTTCAGTATGACCTTGGAGTGTGCCATTGTGTGAAATTTTCTGCTTCTGCTTAAGTCCTTTTTTAATTTACAGTCCTCTCTCTCCCTCTGTCTTTCTCTCACTTTGCCACTTTCTTTAGGCTTGTCTCTGTAAGAAAATGTATAGAAAAATAAAGTATTTAATTATGCACCGAATTATCTATGTTGGCTAACAAATTGCAAACTTTCAACACTTAAACACCGTTTGCATCGTTCAAATATTTGAGCGCAATTTTGTTGTTCAACGACTATGAAAAAAGTTTGCTAAAAAACACACTAAAATTCCGTTCAGTGTTATTTTACTATTTTCTTCTTTGTCTAAAATATATTACAAACTATTTTTGAACCTGACCACACTTTAAATCTAAGAAATTTCGTGACAAAACTGTTGCCTACTTTTAGGCAGTTCAACAAAAATTGAAGTCCCTTTGGGTTGGCAAATTGCTTTGCATTTCTTATCGACATTGCCCATTTCTTGCTAATGAAATGTCGTCATTCATTTTTAATATGGCGGCCAACCGCTTTGCCATTTCCGTTTCCTTGCCCACTCCATTCCACTCACCACTCCTTCAGTGCTGAGACACAAAATGTCAACTTAAAAATTGCGTGTAATATTTCTCAACACAGCAAAGGAGCCGAGAGACATAGATATAGAGATACAGAGGGATGGAGAGAGACAATGGGGAGGAGCACTTCCAGCCCTAGTGAGAATCCCAGACACAAGCAACCGACGACAGTCGTCCATCTGCCTTTTTGCCTAATGGAAAACAATCTAAACAGTGTGTGTGTGAGTAAAACTGTTTGGTTACCAGAGTCTGACACACACACACACACTCGTAAATCAGTTGACTAATCGATAAGTGGGGGACACGTTAAACGTAGTAAACTTATCGCCGGTTCATCGAAAGGTTATGCTGATAAATGTGAACGCCTTTTGCAAGCCAATCAATTGAAATACTTCTAATATTAGCATCATTCATGGCTTAAGGCGTTATGCCGTTGGCCAAAAAATATGTCCAGGAAACTTTAATGCTTTATCGATTTCAGTTTCATCGAAAACCAGTTATCGAAAATTAATCGATAATCGATATCTTAGCTTAAGCATGAAACGTTAAAAATAAACAGCAAGCGGTAATGCTCTGCAGTTCGATAACATTTATCGATAAATGTAAAAATGATTTTATCAATAACTTAAAACTGTTGTATTTTGGATTAATCGCAGTAAATAATGAACTGGGTAAACATTTAACAAAATAAATCGATACGATATTTCAAATTTCGATTAGATTAGAAATTCAGCTCTAATAAATTTATTAATCCATTCCATATCGATAAACAAAATTAATAGATCAAATATTTGTTGCTACATGCAAGTTCTTGATAAAAATTAATCAATTAATCGAAATCTTGCAAATTCAATTACAGTTTCATGACTTTGGTTGTTTTTACTAGTAAGTTTAAGTAGGAAATGTTGTAATCGCTATTGTTTATTGTTTGAACACTGAATAAAACTGTTGTTTATTTGATAAAGTATCTATTGTTGCCCAGCTTATCGATAATCAAAAGATCGATTAATAACATGCCATTGGCTACCTACAGCTGTGTTTTGTTACTGCCCACTGCCCTGTGTGTTTTTCTTCGCTCTTTCTCATTTTCTGAACACTCCTCGACTCTTTCAATTTGACCTCCCTCGTGGTCTGATTGCACGCATCACACAGTAGCACCATTTTCATCTACATTTCCATCTTCGTCGCCATCTCCATCTCCATCACCATTTCCACCTCCATGTCCATGTACATCTCCATGTCTCCTTCATCTCTGACACGACACTTCAGGCGACAATCTGTTTGTCTATCTACGCTTTGTATCTTTGTACTTGCTGCACGATGTTGACGTTGCCATTGGTAATAATGTTGCATGTTGTTGTTGTTGCTGTTGCTTCTGGTTGTTGTTGCTGTTGGTGTTGCTGTTGGTGTTGGTGTTGGTGTTATGTATGACGGTGAACCTCTAATATTTATGACACTGCAAGAGCTTTACACTCGCACTCAAATGTTGGGGACCTCAATTCTGGCCGACACTTGCGTTTTGCCCATTGCTGACCTGCCTCGAGGCGCTTTTAGCCAACCAATAAACAAAAGGCATACCCTTTGGCCAACAACAACAACAACAGAAACAGCAGCAGCATCAGCAACAACAACAGCAGCTGCTGCGTCTCATTCATAGCTCAATTTTGTGTACAAATTGCACATACACGTACAAAAATTGGGGTATCCAATGCGAAATTCGAATGAAAGATATGGCTTTTTTTGGGAAGGACCTTTTTAAAAAGTTTTCTGGAGTAAAGAAACTTTGCATAATTTACATTTAAACACATATTAAACTCTAAATTTAAGTAAAACATGTGTGTGCTTAATACTTGATTTTTTTGTAACAGTGTAGTGTCAGGATCTGCGGAAAATGAAAGACAATTGTACATGGAACTCGGAACGTTGAAGGCTACAAGAGCTTCAGGCAAACGGACGGGCGACATTTTTAGCTTGTTTCATTTATCTAACTGACGCACTTGCTATCTCTTTCGTTCCCTCTCTATCTCTCTCTCTCTCGCTCTCTCATTTTGTCTTCTGTGCAATTGATGTAGCTGCGAATTGTCTATGCGCCTGTCGTGTCTGTATTTGCATGTCCAGTTCATTGCTTTGGTCACTCATTCTTCGCTCTCTCTCTCTCTCTCTCCTTCCCTCTTTGGTCACACTAAACAGTTTGTTAGCCTGGCCGCTTAAGCAGCCCTGCGCCGTGTGCACAATGCCCTGGTGCGAGTTCTGGACACACCTGAGACGCTTTTTTTTTGATTGCCTGCCTCTGGGATTGTCCATTTCAAAAGCAAGCCAACTGCAACGGCAGCAGCAGCAGCATTCGAGAATCAGGCACTTAAAATCCCTTTTGAAGCTTCATTCCTCCAACTCTAACTCTTCTACCTATCCTTTCGCCTACCGCCCGCAGCTTTAATGCAATTTTTACATAATCAAAAACTTTGTGCAACATTTGCAACAGCACAGCCGAAATCAGGCCGAAACAAACACACATACATTTTGAAATAGTCCCTAAGCCAGGTCGCATCCCGGCAGCTTACAGTTTTTACTCAAGTGTTTTCCATTTCATTTGCATGCGCCGCAAAAACTTTGCCAGCAAACACACAGACCATATACACACAAAGAGAGAGAGAGAGGCAAAGAGAGAGACAGAGATAGAGAGAGAGAGAAAGAGAGAGGCAAATGAACAGACAGTTGGACATTTGAAGAGTTAGCGAATATTATACCAAATATTTTGCAACATGCTTTCAACAAGCTTTTCAGCTCTGCCAGCTCCCCTTTTTCCTTTCTCCATTCTTCTCACTTCTATTCTCAATTTTTTGGTTATTTTTACCTTTTTTGTTTTACATATACGTATATATTTTTTGGCAACACATTCTCGAGTTGGCAGCGGCAGCAGGACTCGTGAAATATGCAGCAACTACAACAAACCTATATCTAGATACATATATATCTGTATCTATGGCAGTTTGCAGAGCATGTGTGTGTACTTGTGCCTGAAGTTGTTATAAATCTCTGATGATTTGCACTCAACTCAACTGAACTGCATTCAAAGCCAAAGTCAACAGTTTGCAATACCCTGCATAATAATTTATATGTATTGGGTATGCATCATATGAAAGTTATAAATTACATAATTTATTTAATTTGATTTCATTATAATAATTTTATATTCAACACATTTTCTGAGCTTTAATTATGCCAATTTATTTGTTATTAGTTTGTCTAATATAACGCTTGTTTTTGTATTATACTAACATATCATTCAAGTCTGTCAGTTTAGTTTGTAGCTGCCGAAAGCTTCTTAATCCCAAGTTGCCAGATTTAAGGCAACCATCAGACCAGGTTAACCAGAGATGGAGAATATTAAAGCAGGACGATTTGAACTTTTGACTGTATTCAATCCTCTGTTACGACAATTTATTTTACGTTTTTATACCGATGCAGAGTATTTCGATGTATATCGATATTGTTATTATTAGTAGAAATAATCGAATGAAAATATATACTTTTCTATAAATGAAGCATTGACATTTATACATATGCAGTATCGATCAGATTTCTGTTCAAAACTATTTACAATATCATAAATTTAGTTTAACACCCATAAGACTGAAATTTCTTATAGAACTCGGTAAGGGCATCAGATCTTTGGTGTGCCCTAAATAAAATCTATTTCTTGTTTTTACCAAAATATGGTTTTTTGCTCTTTAATAGTTTGATAGCCAATTGATTTCACTGACTTTGACAGATTATTTTGCTTAAAGCTTTGCGTAAAATTGAACAGAATTATTAATTTATTTATACTTGTATTTTATTTATTTTTTTTTTTATTTTTTATTTATCTATGTAAAATAAGCTAAAAACAATTATTGCAATTTCACAAGTTTTATAAAAAAAAAGTGTACAAAAACACTTTACATAAATACAAAATAAGAAATCAACAAAATGTAACTAAAACAGAATAAATTCACTGCCTAGATTGCAATGGACAACTCTTATTTCTTTGCAGTTAAAATTTGAAGCATTGGAGATAAAAAATTAAAGAAAATATAAAAAAACCACTACAAAGTAAATTAATGATTAGAGACATTTTCCTTAAAATGCGCTATTTTAAATGCCAGTTCAATAAACTTTAAATTTCAAATTTTGTCAAAAATGTAAAAATGGCAATAAAAAATTTTTTATAATAATATAAAATAAGCTTCATCAGTGCAAGTTATACATAAAAAACATTTAAGCTTTTAGTATTAGAGATTAAAGAGTCTTTAAAAAAATGTATATATATATATATATAGTAAAACTTTGTTGAGTATAAATGCCATTAGCCGAGAGCAATCATTAACTTTGCTTGTTTCTTTCTTATCTTGTTATGTTAAGAATCTGGCTCTCAGAATTGGGAATTTGGATCAGTTGAAAGGCGAAACCCAAAAATGTCAATCATTAATCTGGGAGTATCAGTGTCTTAATTGTATGACTGTCAGTGTACTTAACCCAAATCCATATCGGACAAACATGTCAGGCATTTGCATTAAAATGGTAAATCTCTGGACTCGACTTTCTCGTCAAGCTTTCCGATATTTCGAGCACAGTTCTCTTCTAGCTGCCGTTCATTTTGGGTCACTTTGCTACGGTTATGCCATTTCTTTTCTTTTTTTTTTATTTTCTTCTCCAATTCTTTTCTATTTTTTTTTTTTATGTTACCACACACATAACACAATAATCATTTGCTGAAACAGCAGCTGATGTTGTACTTGTTGCTGTTGTTGTCGCTAATTTGCTAGGCAAAACAGGTTCGATCTGTGTATCGCTTCTGGCGTGTGTTCCGAGAGACAATGTGTGTCGCGCCCAAAAAATTCAATAGAGTGAGACAGAAAAATAGAGACAAAATATAGAGAAGTATAACTACAACATGTCGCAGATTTGATACACTTTTCAATAATAGTGTAAAGTAAAACGTGTTTTTAACTAGCCGATTAGTTTAGTTTTATGTTTGTTCCTAAAATTTCAAGTCAAATCTTAATAAAGTCGTTGAAGAAAGTTTACAATTTATTCTATCTTGTGTCTTTAAAATGTTATATTTAACAAATTAATATATATTTTTTATGTTTCTGCTGCGTTTAAAATTGATTATGTCGATGGTTGTTATGCCGATTTCAGCAGCAGTAATATTAAACACAATATACTAAAAACATATTGTAATTCTATATTAATTCAGATACAGATTTATCTTTGTGTTTGTGTTGTTGAATTAAGCTACAAAATTTATTTAACTAAATTTGATTTAAAGCAAATTCATAAAAGTTCAATAAAAATTTGCAAATTCAGAATGTTTAATTTTTATGTTTATTATTGTAAGTTAAGGTATTCTTAGCAACTAAATGTTAACAAGTTTGTTGCTTTAGTTAATCATTGTTCTTAATTCCATATTTATATATCACTTTAGCAGGTTAACTTTGTAACTCAGATACTAGTCCTGTTCATAAAGATCGTGCTATGAATAAGAATTTTAACCACACCTTGGTTACACATTGCATACACGCTTCATAGAATATAAACAAACGGCAAAAAATCGTATCTAGAATTTCGAGTTGAAAATACATTTTAATGATGCCCAACTATTCAACTACTTATACAACAATTCAGGCAGGTAAGTTTGCTTTCAAATTGGGTCAATGAGCGTCGATGACTTTTACAATTTGTGTAGACGTGTTCCATGGACTCCGTTTAAACAATTAAGAAACCAAAGTTCTTTGCTCTGCGCTGAGTTGGGTCTGATCTGCTCTGTTTTGCCCTGGGTTCAGTTCAGTTCGGTTTTTTTATGTTTTTTTTTTTTTTTTTTTTTTAGATTCGATTAGCAGCTGCTGCGCAGTCGTTGCGTCCATTGATCTCCAGTTGTGACGTTGACTGAGCGGCTATTCAGCGGCTAACGGAAATGTGTGTTGCGCACGCGCAAAAGCCACCAAACGAGTCTGTCTCTTTTTCTATGCAAGAATCTTGCTTAGTGCTCTTCTTATCTCTGCCCCCTCCCCTCTCGCACACTCTGTACAGTCTTTGCTTATTCTATAGATTGAAGTGCACTGTGCACAGTGCAACATGTACAGGAAATGCGTGTCACAAAGCATTATTGCCAACAATTTCTGGGAAAGAACTCGACAAGTTTCCCATTGCTGAAATTGCAAGACAACACTCTACTGCCTCTCTCTCTCTCTCTCACTCTCTCTCACTCTTTGTTGCTCCCACTCACACTTGTGCTTGTGCTAAAATATTTATAGAATTTTCCCCTTTTTATTTCACTTTTTGTTCCCCCATTTAATTTGCGCTACAGACATTTGGCATTGAAGCTGATCGTTGCCGTCGTCTGCCATATAATCAAAGCTTATCACGAGTCTTCTTCTTACCCAGCGTTGCATACACAGAGAGACCTGCCGCAGGCTGCAAGTTGCAGCTGCACAAGAAAGCAAAAAAACAAAAAAAAAAAAAACACAAAGGCGTTGCATTGTTTATTTTGAGACACTGTTGTGTTGCTCGAGGCCAAATGAAGGGTTGCACGAAAAAAAACAAGACTTGCAGCATCTGCAACTGCAAACTCACTGCTCGTGCAGATGCCCCACAGATCGTGTGCAACTTCTGTGCAACACTTGCTGCAAACTCTCTGCGCACACACAAGTGATTCATCAAATGACACCAGCTAAAAGTTAAGTGTCTGCTTTATGTGTTTAAAGTTTTGTTCAATTTTATGTTTGAATGGTGTTGCAACACATTTTACAAATCCTAACTGCTAAGCATAACATATTATGTATTATTATTGCTATTTATTAATGAACTTAGGTCTATTATTCATGGCTTTTGTTTTAATTTAGGTGCTGAGCCATTGGTAATAATTTATTTCTCAAGCTTTGATTCTTATAAGTACTCTTAGTGTTTAATAATAATTTACCATCATTTATTTGATAGCTCATCTAGCTTGCATTGTGTAAAATTTCAGTCATTGCTTTCTTGAACAAAAATAACATCGATTGCGTGTTGTGATAGTCCTCAAATCAAAAGGGAACATATTTATATTTGGAGAAAAGTAGAGAGGAACACAATAACGGCAATTAAGACCAAGTTATTCGCAGGCAAACAAAAAAATAAACATTAATAACTATATATGTTTACATATAAGTACTGTAATGAATAATTAAGCCACATTCGCATAAAATAATGAATCCATCGAATTTCTACAAAATGAAGAACTTTGCCAATCCAAAGACCATGTTCAAGTCCTGCTCCAACAACGATGAGTTCCCAACGAAACCGGTGCAAAACATCAGCGCCTCGCACGCCAATAAGGCCAACAAGGAAAATTCTGGTCCCACTGGGTTGGGCAGCGGCAGCAGTGGCAGTGGCAGTGGCAGTTGCAGTGATAGCTATAAAAGTGTCATGAATGCGGCGTGCTCCCGAATATCAACGCCACGTTCCGATTTAAGTGGTTGCAACACAGATGGTGCTAATATGTTATCAATACCAACAATACCAACAGCAACAACAACAATAACAACCACCAATTGTGATAACACAAACAAAAACAATGTCAATGAAACTTTGAAACCACCAACAGAGCCTCATCATGCATTGAATAGTGAATGGACCCTTTGGTATTTGGAAACAGATCGCAGCAAAAGCTGGGAGGAGATGCTACACGAGGTGGCTAGCTTCGATACGGTTGAGAATTTTTGGAGCCTTACCAATCATATTAGAACGCCATCGGAAATCAAAATGGGCAGCGATTATTGTCTGTTCAAGAAGGGGATACGGCCCATGTGGGAGGATGAGGCAAATGTGAAGGGAGGTCGTTGGGTAATCAACCTCAATAAAGGCAACAAAAAAGATTTGGACAATTTCTGGCTTGACACAATGCTAGTGCTAATCGGTGAGAGTTGTGATTATTCTCATGAATTGTGCGGTGCTGTTGTCAACATACGGGCAAAAAACAACAAGATCTCGATATGGACAGCAAATGGTAGCAATGAGGCAGCTGCCCTGGAAATCGGTGGCAAGTTGCGGCATGGACTACGCATGGAGAGTGCCTATGTTCTACAGTATCAACTGCATAAGGACACTATGGCCAAGCAGGGATCATTGGTCAAGACCATATACACGCTTTAACATCATTAACATCATTCGCAATATCCAAACACACCCACACAATCACCTCCTAATCCAATCCTATTTAAAAGGAACTTATAAACATACCGCTCCACTACATAAGAAGTATCCATGCAATATGCAAATTTGTAACACTCGTAAAAGTTATTGACAAGATTACGTATACCAGATAAAACACCAACTTTTTCTCTATGTTTTAGTTTTTTTTTGGCCCACAAAACTCTGCTGATCCTAATGACAGCAAACCAAATTCTTCATTGAATTGAGATTAGTACTTCCGAATTTAACATTACAAATCCAAAAATTTCACTTAACAAACACCAAAATTGTTAATAAACATCAAAATCAGAAGTGAATCGTAATAAATCTAAAATCTAGAATAAAGCTTACGCAATAAGCACTCAGTACCTAATATGAAAGCAAACCAATTATTCTAAACATGCTTTCCCAATTTGCTTTCAGTTTGGACCACTATATCATATAGCTTCCATGTGAAGAATCGGTAAAAATTACTCAAAGTACTCAAATTGAAATTTCTTCATTTGAAGAATGCAATAAACACTCAATCAATCAATGACAATGTAAATCGCTATGCAACACTGAAAATTTTAATTACTTCCGCTGTCAAAATGAACCACACTGATTGAAGAATCGTTTGCTTAAATGCTGTCAAATTTTATAAATCTTCATAGTCAACTGAAGACGTTGTTGAACCTGTTATTGGTTAGGGTTTTTATTCTCTTTCCGTTAAATTTATTATGTATCAATTAAAATTCTATTGGCATATAAAGTAAGTCTTTAGTGTTCGGTAGTGGAGTGCTTTATAGAGATCATGATGTTGGTGGTGATCTTTACAGCAGCTTACATTCCATCCAATGATTGGTTTCTTGTGAGTTTTATTTACGAGAAGCGCTTTCTCGAAACCGCTTTCAAGATTCATAGAACTGTCGATAGCAAAAATCTCATAATTACATTGTATAATCATCAAACGCGATCTCTCCCTCTCTCTCGCTCTCTCTCTCTCTCTCTCGCTCTCTCTCATTCAATCTTTCACTCTATGGCTCGCTTTTTGAGGCAATTCAATAAGCTTTTGAGTGGTCATTGTTTTAGCCAAGAACAGCGGCATGAGCAATGACCGCTTAAATATGTGAGTATATCTATTCCATATTCTATTCGATCGTTCGTTCATTCAGTTCTCTATACACACTTATCTACATATTCATCTATGGGAGCAAAAAAAAAAAAAAAATAAAAGAATCTAAAGGCCAAAGCAAACACTGAGAATTGGAATCGAAACGAAATGGAATAGCAGGGAATGGGGATTACTCAAGTGGCACAGTGAACCGTTGGAATTCAATGTGTGTGTGTGTGTGTTTGTGTTTGTATCTTGGACAAACGCAGCAGCCGTTTAACGACTAAGATACATTTGTATCTGACAGCTACTAGTCGCACATACATAACTTTCTAGTTCACTGAATGCTCGGCTCTTCTCATCTGTGGCATGAGAGTAGGGAGACGTTTTATTAAAAACAAGAAAGAAAAAAAAAAGTCACACACACTTAAAATGCAGAGGCGCAAAGTGGCGCAAATGAACTTAAGTAGCGTGCGTGCCACCGTTTGTTGCCAGTATCTGACGGATGCGTCTACGCACAGCAAAACGCGCGCTTAACATATGCACATACAAACGTACAAACATACGTACATTACATTACGTGTATGTATAGTACATACTCTATATCTATTTCTCTCTCTAGCTCTGTATCTGTATCTTTAGCTGTATCTGTATCTCTAGCTGTATCCGTATCCGCTGCTTGCGTTTTTAATTCGCATCACATCCTTTTATTTGCGTACGTGTGCGTGCCACAGTCGTGAGAAGTTTGTTTTAACTTCCAACCATCTGTCTATCTCTCTCTCTCTCACTCTCTGTCTCTCTCTTTCTCTTCCTATCTTTCAATTTGCCCCCTACGGCTTCAAGTCGATTGATAGCAAATGATTTTTCGTTATGTCGCCAAAGTTGATTTTCGATTTTTCGATTTTTTCTTTATCAAATTAAATTTTTGTATCTTTATTTTTGTGTTACTCGACATCTTTCTTCTGCTTTGCTGTCGTATACATTACACATGGCAAAATTTAATTATAAATAATGCAATTACACAGACAAAAAGGTAGATACTTTCTGCATTTGACAAGCAGCATTTTGATGTTTAGAATCAATTTAAGATATTCGATTTTTCTCTTCACAAGTATGCAATTAAAATCTATTGCTTTGAATTGTTCAACGATGTGACAACATTGATATATATATATGCACATTATATATAAATTGAAATTGAAATGTTGTCGATTATCGCCGAAAAGTAGACGATACAAAAATGGCAACACAGAAACCGCAAAGCGAAACAAAAAGAGAAATGATTTCTACATGTGTGAGTGTAGCTCATAAATTGCAGAGTAGCAACAATAAAACAAATAACAACGGCAACTGCAATTCGTTGTCAGTGATTTAAAATGTTTAACAATTAACAAACAATGCGGCAAATTGTCAAAAGACATGAAACGGGCGTCGCTCGACAACGGCCAAAAATGCAAATTAAAAACTGTACACAAAAAGTCGCCATATACATGTACATATATATATATATAGTAGTGTACTCGTAAATTGTGCACAAACTGCCCCCGCAAAACCAACTCCATCTGTTTGCCCCGCTTACCACTTACCACTCCCTAGCCCCAGTTGCTGCTTCCTTCAGCTACTACTAGAGAATCGCACCGAATATATCGTTAATAAAAATGTTTGGTTGAGGCAAACGCGCACTTTTCTGTTGGGTTTCTCTTCTATCAATATAACCGTGTATCTGTATCTGAATCTGTGTATCTCTTTGCATTTTTATATATGCTATATTTATGTATAAATATCCATACACGTGTACAGGTTAACGCATATGCCACGAAATGCTTGCCAATCGAAATGTTTAAAGCATGTTAAGGAAATGGTGACAAGAACAAAAGATATTTAAAAGATTAAATATCAGAAGTTGTCGAAATACTATTTGTAGTACTATACAAATATCCGATATATTTTAGTTATAGTCTTTGATTTGCTTACGTTATTTGTAATGCTGTTCAGTATGTGTGTTAACATTTAATTGCTTTTAATAACAAATTTTAAACAGATATTCGTATATGTTTCTATACGCTATGTTACGTTACGTAATCTGGTTACGTTATTTTTACTTTTTCTTAACAATTAAATATTAATGCATTAAAGTCCTGCTTTGTATAAGACATATCAACAGATGTTTTTAGCTTTTTGAGACCATATATCTACACGTTACGTTACGTAATTTGCTTACGTTAACTACATTTGCGTGCAATGTAAAGCATTACAATGCTTTTTTCTAATATATACATTTAACACAAAAATGTGCTTCGAGAACTTTTAGCTACATGTTACGTAAGTTACTTACGTAATGGCCTTAGTGTGCAATTTACAGCCTTAAAATGCTTTTATCTATAAGATTTTATATATTTAACAGGTATGTACTTCTCGAGAACTTATGTCTCCTCGTTACGTAACGTAAGATGCTTACGTTTATTTCAATTGTATGCAATTAAAAGTCTAACCAGTTTATGTTATTTCAACAATACTTTTTCCCGTTATAATTTTTAGTTGCACTACGGAATTCGAAGTCAGTTTTCAACGTAACCCTTATAACTAATTAAATGACGTAACACATTAAAGTCATGAAGTAACTCAAATTACACATTTTCGATTTCTAACATTAATAAAATTTTTTTTAATCTTACTAAAGTTTTGCGCTTGACGACATCTTAAAGTTTTTCGTTACGTCATTGCTAACGTTACGTACTGATTGAAGTTGTTGAAATCCTTACATTGTACGCTTTAGTTTGTTACACCTTGTATCGCCTTTGGTCACGTAATTCACTTACGTAAACGCTTACGTTGCAACCTTATCGTATTGGGGGCAGCAACACATCAATCAGCTGGCTCAAAAAAATTGTGTGTGCAACATTGGCAACAAACACACACACACATACACAAATGTTACATGTCGTCTCATCCTGGAATCTGGCAACGGCGACTGCCAACTTATTATGGCAATTTACAGATGGCACACCACAATAATACACACACACCATGTTGGCTTGCAAACGAGCTGGCCAACGAATTGAAAAACAATTTTGCAAAAAGCAAATCAACGTTTAGCCCACGCTAAAGGCAGATAGAGAGAGAGAGAAGCAGAAGCTGAAAGAAGAAGAAAAAGAAGCGAAAAAAAAAAACTGCGGCACGTTGTCTATAAATGCGACACGAAATGTTTAGCTTTGGCTTTCGTAGCTGCATGCCACAGAAACATGCAGCTAACTAACTGCAAGACATGTCGTCTCTAGTTTCCTTCTTCTGCTCCCTCATCTCTTTTCAATTTTCGGCCCTGTACGACAAAATTCTAAAGGTGTATAAATTATTATAAATACATGATCAGCAAGTTTCTATGTTTGCTTATACAGTTCGTATAACGTCAACGCTGTAGCAGAGCACAGTGCTATGTACGTTGCTGCTCTTCTGCTACAAACTTACGTTTTTCGATGCATGATAACTTTTTTGATTATTAACCGATCTTAATGCGATTTTAAGGATAGTTTGATAATATTTGTGTCTAAACAAACAGAAAGTAACAAAACTAAAGGTTAAGAAATAAAGGAGTTAAAGGCATGCAAATTTACAATTATTTTTTTTTCTTATGGTTGAAGGGGGAGTGGCATTCAAAATATTTGTTCTAAAATTGTCGTTATATTGCAGCTAGGAACCTACATGCCAAAATTGGTATCCCAAGGTGCCGTAGATACTGAGAGATTGTTAAAAGAATTCTTCAGTTAAAACTAGGTTTTGCTCGCAATAGCAATACAGGGTCTCTAAATGTCGCTATGTGTTCAGTAGTGGTTTTCTTTTCTTTGTGGTTTGCCGTATGGTTGACTGTGGTTCACTGTGGTGCCCTAAGTCCTGCTGTAGTGTTATCATGGGCACAACTCAGCAGTTGAATATTGTTGCTGCTTTTGTTGTTGTAGTCGCAGATTTTTGCGTGTTTGATTTTCTTGTCACGTTTCTGCTAACAACATAAGGAAGCAGTCAAAAGCTGGTTGGCATCCCCAAAGCGGCAGTCACTCAGTTGATGCAACGGAATCAGAGACAGAGACAGACATAGACACAGACACCGACTGTGAGGCACAGACAGCAGGACTCAAGCGGTGTAGAGACAGAGAGGGGGAGAGTTGCAAGTCTTGTGAGTTGTCAACAGCATTTGAATGACGTGCACAGAAAATAAGAGAGATAGATAGAGAGAGAGAGAGAGAGAGAGAGAGACAGCGAATGTAAAGCGGCGTATCTGTAAGTTCGTCCCGCTGTCAGTCACTGCGTTGACTTTGATTGCAATGCGCCAAGGATGCTGCAACGTCAACGTCGGTGGCAACGTCGCATCGTGCCATGCTTCAACGCACATTGCCGAAATTGTCAAGACGTTGACGACAACGACAACGACGACGACGATGGCAGTCAAGACTGTGAGACACAAAGACAGACAGACAATTGCAAGAGCAGTAGTAGTAGCAGCAGCTCATTGCAGACAGCCAGAAAATTGTGGCACATCAATTTCTGATAGAAGGCAACCTGCCAGATGACACCCTGCTATCCCCTATACCCTATCCCCTACTACCCTCTACCACAACTGTCCCACTACCCGCTATCATAGACCACCTCTAGCTCTTTTTCACTCATCGCTTAATGTGGCGGCAAAAAGTCAATAGATGTGCTCAGCGAGGTGCTCAGAGCTCACAACTCGCAACTCACAACTCACAACTCAGAGCTCAGAGCTTGGCTTAACTCAAAGGCAAGAGATGCATCAAATGCTTTAAATTTAACTTTAACGAGTTACGTAACACGCAAAACCATTGAATACGTTTCACTTTAAATATGTGAGGAGCAAGTTGTAATGAGATGTTTTCTCTTTTGGCAATTTAGAATCGATGCAAATGCAAACGATTCGGTTGCAAGATTTCCATTTGACTTTCATATGTTACGTATAACGTAAAACTAAGAAAATGTAACATTTTAAAGATGTGAAAATGTTTTAACTAGGTTTTAATTTTTTTGTACTTATCGGTTACTCAGTTCAAATGCAAAAGATTCCATTAACTTAACTTTTATGTGTGTGAATCATATGACAAAAATGTTAGACGTATGAGGAAAGCACAATTATAATCTATTAATAATGCTGGAAAATTAAATAGATGGAGTGTTTAAACACTATGTCGTATTAGAAAGCATTACTTTAATGTAGCAAATAAAAAAGCTTTTCTTTAATTTACAATCTTCTATAAAAGTTACAATGGATACATCAATCCTATAAGTATAACGACTTACGTGAAGCGATAGTGAATTTATAGCCGTAATATAAATCGAAATTTATTTGTAGACTAATTTTAATTACAAATTATAGAAATGACAACATTTTACTCAAGATGTTGGTATAATAGTCCAGCAAGATAACGATTTCTTGATAATAATTTGCTATATATTTCAGTCACAAATGACTTAAAAAATGCATTAACAAAAGTTACTTAAGATTAAAGACGTTAAAGCAAGGTTTTATAAATATTTGTAACTATAGCACAAGAAAGAGTCTACTTTAACTTACGTAACGTATCCTTTAAAAATACGCAAGCTTTAAGTGGACTTACGTAACAAATGTCGTCAATGCAAATGATGAAAAGTGCGATGCTGTCACCTGCAGTTTCTCGCAACAGGCAAACAACGACAAAAGGTGTCAAATATTTGTATAAGAACAAAGACGTTCAAATACTCTAACTATTCAGAAAAATGAAGTACACTGTGCTTTATTTAAAACTTAACATGCTCTTTTGTTACTTCAATTACAGGGTATTTTACTTTTAATTAGTGGCGTTGTGAGCCAACTTTTTAGTGCTGTAGCTTGGCAAGCTCATATGCATATGAAAATTACAGGGTATACAAACTTAACAGCAAGAAAAATGTGTTCTTTGTTGTGCGTGCTTTGTAGGCCAGAGCCATGGGTGGCCATTTTGTTTGCCTGCATTCGCCGTCAGTTGTTGTTGCTGTCGGTTGTTTGCTGCTGCCGGTTGTTGTTGTTGTTGCTGTTGCCGGTTGTTGTTTGCTATTGCTGTTGCTTCTCGGCACAGTTGGCTATTTGACATCGGCGGTTTTCCTTTCTCTGGCGTTGCATTGTAAGAATTTTTACTTTGAGAAAAAATATAGACGCAACGTGGGCAACAAAGTTAAGGCGTCCTGCTTGTGTGCTCGACTACAGCATACCCAAAACACTGCATACATTTAGGCGTTTGCGTTTGAGTGGGCTTCATAAACTTTAAAATGCCATAACTTTTGTAATATTTACATTATTCGATTTAAATTAGTTGATATGTTTGGTGTGGACAAAAGGGAAAGTTCAAACGCAATTATTTTCTACAAATTAAGGCTGTTAAGTAGTTTTTTACTTTAGAATAATATAAGCAAAAGTATTTAGTTGTGTTAAATACAGAAGCTATAGCTCATTTTACTCTTTAAGATTTTTGTCATGGCTAAAATCCAAAACATTGCAATATACAAAATATCTATACCTTCCAAAAACTACCTTTCTTTAGTTGCATACACTACAGTCCATATAGCATACCCTTTGCGTTGACTAAGTAATACGTATGAAAAGCCGCTGGACACAAAGAACCGCAACAATATAACGGCTACAATGGCAAACACCACCCACAAAATCTACCCACATTGTGCTCGGTGATTTGCATGTGGAATTTATGCTTTTGATGGCCGTCAGCAGCCTAAGTCGTCCTCGTCCTCGTCTCCATCTCCATCTCCGTTTGCGTCTCCATTTTGCGATGCAGTGCATGTTAATGAAAGGCAAATGCAGATGCAACCCTGGGCTTTAAGCAAACAGCTGTCATGAGCCGCTAAGGCAGCTAACAGCAACACCAACAGCAACAGCAGCAACATCATCATATTGCTAACGGTTGGCGCCTGTGTGTACACTGTTCAATCAGTTCAGTTTTTAAATTCGTAAAAGTTTACTTTTTAAAAATATACCAATTTTGTCTTTTTTTAAGTTACAAATAATAGACATTATTTTTAGAAATTCAAATCAATATTTTCACATTACATTTAAATCTACTTTTAGATGCTGAACTTAACAATATTTAAATTTTATTGATTTTTTAATTAAAAGTTAATAATTATTATATGTATATTCTTTGTTATTATATGCAAAATGTTTCCTCCTAAGTGTTCAGTTTTTAGCCACTTTATTTTGGGGCAGTGTATTCAAATTGGAATTTCGAAAAGTTCAAGGATTGTTGCTCTTCGTTGTGAGTTCGTGAGTTAAGATTCTGTGCAGATTGCAATGTTGCAGCGCAGTCATTTGTTGGTTTGCTGTGTGTTGGCCAGGTAACCCAGAAAGCTATACATACATATACCAAACATACCAAACATATAAACCTATATACATGTTTAAATAAAATCAACAACAGCGGCAGCTGCAGCGGTCGCAGCAACAAATGCCACGGCCTGGGGGCAACAACAAAAACAATGTGACACACGAGCGAGCAGTGTGCACTACTTAGTCTAAGAGTCGAGTGTGCATTGCATAGTCGAAAAGAGAGCACACAAGAGAGCGACTTCTCAAGAGTATAAACGAGCATTAAACTAAAAGACCAACTGCCATGAGAAGCGCATAGAAAGGCGAAGCTTATAGCGCACGAGAGAGAGAAAGAGAGAGCAATGAATATGCAGAGAGAGCATTCAAAAAGTGAATTTATTTTTAAAAATATTAAAAAACGGAATTTTAATTTTTTATTTAGAGAAAACTTTAACAAAATTTTACTAGATAATGATACTAAAAAGGTCTGAAAAAGTTATTATAAATTATGTTGAAAACTTTTCATAAATTCAAAAATTTTTGAAAGACAGCATGAAAATTAAAAAAAAAAAAAAACAATAAATTAAGTTACCGAATTAATTTTAAAACTTTTCAATAAGAAATTTTAAAACATTTTGAAAAAGCTTCTATTCACTGTATGATTAAAGTTACTAATAGAATATTTTAATCTAAGGAGTATAAAACAAATAATAAAATTTAAAGTTTTAGAAACAACGAAACGGATAATTCTCAAACCAATTCCTGAAACGAATAGAGATTAGTTTTAAACTAGTTTTATCTTTCATCTAGGCAAAATATGCAGTTTGTCCATAAAAGTTACTCAAATACTTATGAGAAAGATGTTAAAGAATGCTTTGGACACACTAGATATTTTGTGAGGATGAAAACTAAAATTATTTTAAGCAAATCAATATTCGTATCAGGAATCGGTCTATTATTTGGGATATTTAATCAGATGAAATGAAAACTGTTGAAATATTTGGGTCAACTGCACATTATCTGAACTCTACTAAACAATATACATATGTATGTTTCTAAACATTATGTAGAGAAAGCAATTGCAATACTAAAAGAAGTGTATCTCTAAAATCATTGTGTTGAATTGAGCGCAAATGGTCTTTGGCCCCTGGCTGACAGCTATCCATAATGACCAGGCCAAGACCCGACCACCCCCACTGCCATTTGATTTGACTCCCTCAAAAAAATAGAGACAAGTCTTGTTGCCTTTCACTTGTTGTTGCAAATGTAACGGGCTATGTTAGTCTACAAAGCTCATAGGGGCAAAGAGGCAACAGAGAGGCAGGCAGGCACGCAGGCAACCGTCATTCATCAGGTTAGTATGCTTGGCGTCCGACAGTCATCCAATTAAGCTATAAAAATCTTAATTTAATTATTTGCCACACAAACAAAGCCGAATGCACAGAACCCATATTCAACAGACACACACACACACAGCTCACAACGTGCAACATTTGCCATTCACATTCGTATGTTTGATGCAGTGCAGCAACATCGCCGACAACTCGGACTCATGGAGACGACGACTGCGACGGCGACGGCGACGACGTCAACGATTTATGGTGGCCGGTTTTTCTTCATTTGTTGGGCACGCGGAAAAGGCAACTGCCAACTGGCAACTGGCAACCAGAGGGTGCAACAAGCCGCTGGTTGAAGCGGAGTGTGCGGCAAGCGGGTGGCAGCAACATGCATTTTTCATGAATTAGTTCATATAAAAGTCAAATGCACAAAACGTACATACATACGTATACGTATGCCAGTCTTTTACTTGGTTATAGCCAAAGAATTGGGCTACTGCAGAGGTTGGCATAGCCTTGTATGTAGTTGGGATTTCAACGGACAGCAGGCAGCGCCAGGGTTAACCTAAGCGAGGGACTGCTACGGCTTAAGGCGGCGTTGGGATGCTGTTACGCCGTATAAACAGATTTGTGGCCGCAACACATACATATACAAAATAAGCCAAAAATAAAATTTGAAAAACCCAACGAAAACTGTTTAGCAATAATGCGCGACTAGCAAATACTGTGTAAATAATAAATAGAAGAGATGAAATGTCAAGCTATAATTGTTTTCGAGAGTAAGCTGTAATTCTCTATTTTCAATGTATTTTTAAACTATATCTGACTCTTAGCAACGATATTGAGTTAAGTTTGCATGTTGTGTCTAAATATCTATCCGATAGCTATGAGAAACCTTAAGTGAACCTATATATTTTATGAACCACACTGAAGCAATTAGTTTGAAACAAAAATCTAAATTGTATAAACTTGAACTTAAGTACATGTAACCAGATTAAACATAAGACTCAAAAAATTTGATTAAAACGTGCTTAGAACAGTGACGTCAGCTTATCATGAGTTCTTTGCGAATTTCTGTATGCTTCTAAGATAAAATGTTAAATCATTCCGTAAAGAAAACACATTATATTTACAAAATTATACCATAATTTGAAACGGTTTTCCAAAATTTGGGTAGGAAGTCAAAAACACTAAATTGGAAAATTTTTAAAAATTTGTGTTAAAAATGACGCGTTACTGCAATTGGAAACAGTTTGATTTGAAAAATAAACCTATAATTAACTTTATTTACTTAAAACTAAGTTGAGATAATTAGTTGAACATAAAAAAAGTTCATAAAGTATACATGTATGTGCTGAATATAATATTGAAAAATAACTTAAAATAATAAATTTTTACATTTTGCATAAAAAATATAAAAAAATACATAAATAACTATAATACATAATAACTATAATGTTTGTAGGCAAAGCCATTAAAGTATTTATTGCAGTGTAATAATAATACAAACATTCCCAACTATACTCGCTGCCTCCCTCTCGTTTATGTAAGAAATTTTTTGTAGGATTTACAGGTGAACAGGGGAATTTCTAAGCTAAATTCCACATACATATATTCTTACATATGTACATAGGTGTACGACTCAGCCGAGTCTTTCATGTTGATTTTCGCTGCATAATTAATGAAATGAAAGCATTTGTCTGCGCTTTAGCTTTAGCTACAGTTTCAGTATGAATTTCAGTATGAGTTTCAGTTCTAGCTCTAGTTCCCGTTGCCATTTTCTTTCCCCTTTTTTGTTCAAACAGCTAATATTAGCTTCTGGTTTTGGTGTAGCACCTTTAGATTGCTTTCTTCCAGAAGTCCAGTGATTTCGTTTCGTATTATGGGCTACTGCTACACATAAATTAGAATGCATGAACTCTGGAGCAAGCAGATAATACACCCGATTATGCGAAAGCGTGCCGAGCCAGAGAAATCTCTTAGCCGGTTGAACATGGCCAACGAAATCAAAATCAAAGCCAGGCAAAAGCATTGCCAGCTTTCAGTGGAATGCAGTCAGATGGAGACAGACAGAGAGCGCGAAGGGAGAGTGAGTGAGACAGAAGAATGGGAGTAGCAAGGGCAAGAGAGTCTGGCTGAGATCTGGCTGCAGGGTCTGCCTCAACTCAAAGCTCAGTCAGCAGGATAAAACGCTTCGCTTAATGTTGTTGCTGTTGTTATTCTTTTTCTCCGCCTGTTTTTCCTCCTATCCCCCTCTCCACCTTTCCTTCTCCCCTTAACTCCTCTCTTATTACGTTCGTGTGGTTTTCTGTGCCCGTTGGCTATTTTCAGGCCCGGCCACTTGATACAAAAATGCTAAAAACATCACCTAGAACTCTCGACTATCAAATACCCGTTACGAAAACTCGTGTCCTTGCATTATGAAAACTATTGCATACTTTTAGCTGCTTGAGCGTCGAAAGTTTTCAAGCAGTCATAGCTTTTGCTGCATATACTCGATTTTTTTGTGATTCCGTAAAATAGTCGCTTAAATATCAAACAGATTAATTGGCATCTACAAAAATGTTCCATCTGTAAAGTTATATGCGTTCTGATGATTTTTTGGAACCTTTACAACTTTAGATTTACTGTTTACAAGTAACGGGTATAATAAAGTTGAATCATTGAAATGAATTGGGTTAGCTGTGGAGGGTTAAAGTTGTTTTTACAAGAAAAGTGACCAAAATGGAAAAAAAAGCGAAGGAAAAACTCGAACAACAACAACAACAACAATTGGCACGGCACATTGAACAAGTTAAAACATAATATAATAAGTACATAGGCTTCACTGTACATATACGTGTGTGTAAGTGTTGTGCTTCTATTGAACAACAACTGGTAAACAACAACAAAAGGAACACAGCAATTTATTTTCAATAGAGAGACAGAGAAGAGAGTGAGAGAGAGGGTGATAGATAGGAAGGGAAAAGAGAGAGCACGAAAGTTAGAATGCCTGAAAATGGCGCAACGTGAAAACGCGCTAGGCAAATTAAATAGAAAATGGATTGGGAAAATTCTGAAAAGTAACAAGATTCCATTCATTTGAAATTAAATACGTTAACAGCTTTGATTTCCTTTGCATTATTTATGTAAAGACAAAATGGCAAAATATCGCACAAGTCTTTAAGCCAGAAGGTATTAACAGAGCGTTAACCGATGTTTAGGTACTTAACATGACATAATCTTACAAATTTTAAAGTTGAAAAAAGTGAAATCGATTTAAAGCATAAAATTAGTAGCATAGTCAAGTAAAACTCGTTAATAAATATTGTATTTAAATATGTTTTCTAAAGAGCAAAACATTGAATTTAATAAATTCTGACTCTATACAGCTTTCAAACTATTTTGCAGTTTCAGTCTCTTGTCATGCTAAAATTGGCATTATATTTAAATGTATTTGAAATTTGAGTACATAGCTATTATGCAATTTCTGTAAAAAAAACTATACGAAACTATAACCAAAGATTTGCCATTACGAATTTATGAAAGTTGGCAGGTTTACCCGGATTGCCTTTTACTAACTCATAATTTCTTAAGCTTAATAAATGCAACATAAAATCAATTAATTTAGATTTTTAATTTCTACTGCAAGGCTAACACATACATCTGCTTTTGCTTAGAGATATACTGTTGCAGTTCACTAACTTGCAGATAAATTCAGTTCAATTGAAAGTTCAGTTCATATATATTTTACCCATTTCTAGTTGTAGCCAATACTTTAAACTTACCTAGACAATATGCGGTTGCAAAGTTGACGAAATTTGTTGATTCAAGGACCAGTTGCTGTTTGTATACTGATATTGCTGCTGCTCTTGTTTGTACTTGTTGCCTATTGTAGTTGCTGCAATAAGATAGAAAGAGAGAGAGAGAAAGAAAAGATTAAAAAAAATACAGTTTTGTTCCGGTTTTAAAGCTGCCCGCCAACGACAACGATACAGAATTTAACAAAATAAAAGAGACAAAAAAAAAAATGTAGTCTAAAATCGGCTTTCGGCTTTTGGTTTTCCGCTTTTGGTTTACCTCTAAGCTCATTAATTTTATTTGCCCTTTGTGGTGGCTGCCGGGGAAGCTGTGCTGTGGGTCTTTGCAGTGTCTCAAGTGTGCGACTCGACAACAGAAAAAATATAGAAAAAAAGGGAGACTTATTGTACACACACACACAGACATACCACCAATACACTCTACGTTCTCGAGCCGTATGCAAAAACGCAGAGAAATGAAAAACCAAAGTCAAGTGGCAAAAGGCTGAGGCCGAGACTTAGGCACCGACACGATCCCAAGAACCCAATCCCAATTCCAATCTAAATCCCTTAGCAACATACGACCAGACAACCGACTATGCTCTATATACTATACACATACACTGCAAAAAAAAAAACAAGCATTTTTAGTAGCAAATTGCTTAAACTAGAAATTTCAAATCTGTTATTCTAAATCTTAAATTTAATTTTTAATCTTAATTTAGTTTTTAACCTAGTTCTCAAAGGCTAACAGCAGCTTATTTTTAGTTGCAGTAAACCTGAATAACCGCGAAACTTCTTAATTATACTTCTATTGTGCACGCAGATCAGGTTTATTTTGGTATTTTGACATTCAAAAGCCTGTAAAGTTAACTATTCATATGAAATTCGTTTACTTTACTTATGTTTATGCTGATATTTTATCTTACTTCAAGTTGTTATATTATACTAGAAACCCATGTTATTTTTTTGCAGTGTATATCCACTTGTACTTTTTATGTTTGCCTGTTGCCAGTTGCCAGTTGCTAGGTGAGAATACCGAAATGCGGTTCAAGGTTTTTTGGGTGTGCGAGTCTGTCAAGTGTGTGTATTTGGGTTTTTTATGCGCTGCGGGCGCAAAAGTGAAAGTGAATTATTAAAAACAATTGCAATTGACGCTGATAACCACTGCAGCAGCAGCAGCAGTAGCAGCAGTAGCAGCAACAGTAGCAGAGACAGTAGGTTTGTCAGGGGGGGTGAAGTAGAGGCTACGCACGAGTGTTTTTTGCTGTCGCTTTGCCGTTTTGCAGTTTGTCGCAAGTTTAAGCCCACATATGTAAATACTTGTCAGCAGAAATGGCACGCGTCGAATGGCCTTAACGTCACGCAATGTAACGTAACATAACGTAAGCATAACATAGCGTATAGCGGGCTGTTAAATAAAACAGCAGAGGTCTATTAAGTTAATCATAAAGCATTGTATGTAACAGGTAGAATAAAGCGTTGCACAGCATACAAAGAGTATACAGTCATGAAAAAAGTAAGCAAACAGCACAATTTCTTTTAGATTTGGAGTATCCGCAACGAAATTAAAAAAAAAGTTAGTATGATATTGTTTATAATATAAATTATATCAGATTAAAATTTATTAAAAAATTTTTAATAGGAAAGTTGTAGGGGAAAAATCACTAAAAGTGGATAAGTCTAAATATAGCATGTATTTTAGAGACAGAAGTAAAACAATAAAAAAAACTCAAAAAAAACTTTAAAACAATGGACCCAATATATCGAAACACATTGGCAAATGTTAAAGCCTGATAGGTTTTTTGAAAGAAATTGATCACTTTTGCTCATAATAAAAGAAATAGGACGAAATTTCCACGTACGCTACAATGCATCGACATATGTACGAAAATGGTTTTTAAGTATTTTCACACTATTTCGGAATGTATATTCATGATCAATAAACACAGCTTAATCGATATAGTTATGTCCGTTTGTCTGTATGAACACCTGTATCTGAGAGACTATAAGAGCTAGAGCCACTAAATTTGGCATAGAGGTTTCGCTATTCTACAGCTAGATTAAGTTTCAAACGACAACTCAACCAATCTCAATCTAAACAGTTCCATACAAGTTTTAGCAAGATGCGTATTAGTTGATATACATATATACATTTTTTTTGCTTTACACAATCTTAAAACTTCTTTAACCTCTCTCACATTTAACTACACAAGTACCTTTTTGGTTTCAATTTTTAATACAGCTTTTAGCTTCAAGTGAATTGGATTTGTCCATTGTCTTTTATTTATTGATCCATTTGTTATAAATATAAATTTCAATTGTTCGCAGCATATTGTTCAGGCTGTTGTTGTTGTTGTTGTTGCTGTTGTAAGACAATTAAAATAAATTAGAATTTTGGGACAACGAATTCTTTCCAATTTGGTCCTTCTTTCTGGCTGCCTGTCCAAACTTGTCCTTTTCTTTGTGGTTGCCTTTGCTTTTGTTGAATGATTTCGGCTTTTTGATTAATGTCTCTCTCGATGTGTCTCTGTGTGTGTGTGTGGCAAGTACAGCTGCAACCAAAAACCCTTCAATATATACTTTTATATGTGGTATGGCTTGCAAACCATTTTCATTTCATTTCAATTTTGAAGTCCAAGTTGCATGCAAATGTCAGTCAAACAGACAGACACAGAGACTACGCACTGCTAGTGCTCACTGTGACTGAGTGTGGGGACAGACAGACTGTCTTTACTTGTAGTTCTCAACAAATTGCTTATACGCAGCGTTAGCCTCGAGCCAAATGAAGTTACTTGCGGTTGCTGCTAGTTTTATGCCAGTCTATATTTTTTTTCTCTTTCTTTTCTATACATATGCATTGTTGTTGTGTACATGTGTACATGTGTGTGTTTGTGTGTGTGTGTGTGTGTGACTTGATTTATGTCGCTTTATTTCATTTTAATTGAAAAACTTGCTCAGTGAGCGACCAAAGCCAAGTGGAATTTACGCCCAGTCAACGCACAAAAGAGCAAATATAATTAAAATGGCATTTAAAATGTTTTCGGCTACCGGCAGCAGTAGCAGCAGCAACAGTTACAATATCAACTGAAGCAACAACAACAACAACAGCAGCAACATATCTACAGTTGGCAGACGGCAACAACACGCCAAAAAAACACATAGAAAAGAAAAAACAAATATGCAAGCTACTCGCACAAAATGTATGTAATAGCATAAAAAAGTAAATAAATTACAAGACAAAAGCACAAATGTAAATAAAATGACTTTATTAAAAAGCTGGTCTCCCCAACAACAACAACAACAACAGCAACAGCAACACCACTCACACCAACAACAAAAAAGGATAGGCGTGTTTATAAACTTTCAGTGTGCAAATAATAAAGACATTCGCAAGTTCTATGCTCTGAAGAACTGAAGAGTGTGTGTGCGGGTGTGTTAAAAGTGTCAGTGCTGCAAACGACCCACAGTTACCCTTACTCTACCCCTTCCCTCTTCACTGCTCCTCTATCCGCTCCCTTTTTCTCTATGACAAATGCAAATGACGCACTCGGAGTTGAGTTTTGCTTTTGGCGTCGGCGATTTTGAAAGTGGGCGCAGCAAAAGCAGCATTGCCATAATACAACAACACACACACACACACAACAACAACAAAAAAAAAGGCTTAAAAGTGTAGTAAAAAATATATACAACTAGATCTATGCAAAATGTTGGGCAACACAGTGGCACAAAGCTGACTATAGCTGCCACACAATCGATCTTTCAAAATTTGATTTTTAGTTACGTTTCACACATTATAGGTAAGAAATCATTTTAAATTCAATATGCTGAGAATAAAACAACTATATCTCATTTAATAGTAAATAATTGAGAGGACAAAAGTGCACAACTTTTAAAAATCGAATTTAAAAATTGTTACTTCAAAAAGTTTCACAAAGATATATCGATTTCCATTAGAATGGCACTTTGTGGTATTGTTTAGTTTAGTTGTCTTGTTAGCAACAAATTCTGAAATTATATGTTTTAAATTATTTAAATGTAGTCTTTATCAACTGTATGTATTAGCTATCGATTATCGCCGTATGTTAAATGCTCTATTATGTGTAGGTTTATAATAATTTCGATTGTATAGGCTGAAGAACCATGCTGCCTATCAGATGTTATGCTATGTAATATATTCATTCAATTTCACCTTAAGGAGGGAAAACCTTTTTAATTCAAAGATTCTACTCATTCCCATATATTCTTAATGCTAAATGTATTAAACTTTAAATAGTGTCACCTCTTTAGCTCTAGTTTCAACTCAAACTGAGAGGTATTTGCTAGTCGTAACGCTTACACTAACATTAAGTAGCTGCTCAGTGATTATTTTCCGTTCCATTATGTATGTCTGTCTGTCTGTATATCTGTCTGTCTGTCTGTCTGTCTGTCTGTTGCCATTTGCCGCCCGTTTGGCAATACCATTCTCCTATGCTATCCTGTTCTACCAAAACTTTTGAATGCACTGTTACAAATTTCGAGCAGGCAAACAGATGCAAACACTTGGGCAAACCACGGTGCAACAGTAACAGCAACAACAGCAACAGCAGCAACAACAGTCAGTTTAACAGGAACAACAGACAAAAAAATAAAATGCCGCCAACACCGTAAATCATGTGGCCAGCATAAAACGGCAACAACAAGAACAAACAGACAACAAGCACGAAAAACGCCAACGCGAAACGGTAACAGCAATAGCAGCAATAGCAACAGCAACAACAACGACAACAGCAGCAACAGTATCAACAATGCCAGCAAAAAAGTGAAATTAAATAACAATAACAAGGTTAGCTATGTTTTTGTGTTGCTGTTGCTGCGATAACGTTGCCAATATGCAGAGTGCAACAATGGCAACAACAGCAACAACAACAACAACAATGACAGTAAAGCAACGAGAGCAACAAGAATTTATTTCGAATATGCAGCAAATTGAGTGTTTTTATTGCATTAACATAAATAAATTAGAATGCCAACGCGCGCGCATGTTGCTGACTCACTAGTTGTGGCGGCAGCAGCAGCAGCAGCAGCAGCAACATCCAACCTAGCAACAGCAACAGCAACATGCAAAAGTAGTCTCTGCAGCAACTTCAGCTGACGCGTGTTGGCTGTCAAACTAATATGCAAAGGTGTGTGTGTGTGTGAATCTTCTGTGTAAGCTGCAACATTCACATGCAACTTGCTGTGTCAGCAACATTCGCATATTGTTGCCGTTTGCAATGCCCAGACAGACACATACACAAGTTTCTTGCTGCTGTTGCAGATGCTGCTGTTGGAGCGTGTGTGTTGCCGCTGCGTGTTGTTGCTGTTGTTGCCATGAATTGCAATGGCCACGGTGTAACGGTGCTTCCAGCACTTTTGCTCATGTTGTTGCTGTTGCTTTGCGGGCGCGTTTATCGCGTTCTTTGCAACGCCGGCAACATTGCCACGTGCTGCAAAGTAATCAAATAATTTCCCAGATTTTCACAACTTAACTTTGAAAAGTTAACCGAAATTTCTCAAGAAAGTTAAGCAAATTAGTTACTATTTAGATTACAGCGAAGCTTCGCCAAGTTCTGCTATCGTGCTTCAGCTGTAGATTGATTCTTTGAACTTGTTTTTCCTGCTATACGCAATTAATCGATTAAAGTTGAGCATCATTAATTGGCGAATTCTCGAATTTTGTTAACTTAAAAATGTTAAATGGAATTTATAAACGCATAATTAAGTCAATCGATAACTATCGATAATATGTCAATCGATAAGTATCGAAAAATAAATTGTTTTCTAAGCAAAATATTAAGTAGTTTTAGTAGAGTAATCTTGTATATATTGAAATATTTAGGCGAATCGATAGTTTTCGTTAAGCAAGCTTAATATTTAACAGTCGATAGAAAAGTATTATTATTGAATTAAATAAGTATTTCTAAAACAACTTTTTAAAAATATTTAAGAATATATAAACATAACAAAAACTGTCGAAAAAATTTAGCAAACAAGCTACAGTAAAACAGTAGCGTAATCGATAATTAGTAGTCGGTAGTTATCGAACTACTTTTACACTACTTTTTGCTTCACTATAGTAATAAAGCAATCCGACTTTAATTTCAATTCAATTTGGCTTTTAATCGAAATAATATTAAAATCTGCTGGAAACTCTTAAATACTATTACGTTTTTTGAATATTGACTATAAATTTTCATTTATAGTTGCTTTTAATAGTTATTGTTTAGTTTAAGTGAAATATATTTTAAACTGCGCCTTGGATTAAATACAGTGAACACAAAGCTACAATGTCTTGTCATGTCAGCTTCTACAAAAGACTTTGACTGTTTCTTTGACTTGACTAAAACTGAAAGAGCAGTTCGACTTCAGTTTCAGAGATTCAGCTTTAGCTTCAGCATCAGCATCAGCTTCATTTTCCACTGCAAGCTTTGGACTTTGTCTTTGGTCTTAGCCTTGTTCTTGGTCTTGGCCGTCGTTTTGGTTGTTGGCTTTGGCTTGATATGCGTTCGGGGCAAATCGTAATGACAGCTGCTGTTGAGCTGCCTTTGACTTTGCCGTTCTTGGGTTCTTGGCCTGGAAATTGTTTGGCTTTGTGTGGGTCACAGGCAACTGTCAGCAACAGTAGAACAAAAGCAGCAACAACAACAGCTTAAAGAGCAACTTCAAGACTTCAAGCGACAACGGCAACAATAATGGCGACAACTTGTGGCAGCGACATGGTTGCCTTAAAGCCACAGCAGCACAGTGAGTGAGGTCAGTGTGCGTACCAAAGAAGAAGACGATGGCAGGCAGTGTCAATAAAACGAAATTAAAAACTTTAAAAAATACAACACCAGCGAGAGAAGTTGAGGTCAAGACAATTTAATCAAGCAACTGCAAATGAATGCCCACAGCAGAGAGAAAAGTGAGAGAGAACAGAGAGAGATAGAGAGAGCGCAGAGAGAGAGAGAGAGAGAGAGAGAGAGAGAAAGACAGTAGAAAGCGCAGAGACCCCATGCACTGTCAAAGTAAAAATTTAAAATAAGTTTTGGGTCCTTAAAAAAATTATTCATTAAAAAATTAATCGAAAAGAAAAAAAAAAAATTATAGCCACCTTAAAGAAGGACCAAAAAGCAGAAGTTGTTCCATTATAAGATCTATATTTAGTATAATATATTATTTAAGTGCAAAGAAATCATAAAGATGTATTTAAAATACTTTCGTGTGGGAATAAATTTTCTAAAGCCAACCCAGGAGTTCTTTTATATATTAAGACCATAATAGCTTAATAGATCATAGAAACATTTTTCTAAAATGATAACGAGAAATAGTTTTCATAATAACAGATTAATTTACAGATATAAATTGACTTTACGCCATCTTTGGGTGGAAAATAAAACTTATAATAATAATAATAATAATAATAATAATAATAATAATAATAATAATAATAAAAATAATAATAATAATAATAATAATAATAATAATAATAATAATAACAATAACAATAACAATAATAATAATAATAATAATAATAATAATAATAATAATAATAATAATAATAATAATAATAATAATAATAATAATTTTCTTTTAACATCATTTTTGAAGATAAGTATGCATGTTTCAATTCGTTTTGTTCAGTGTAGCACGCTGACCAACGCTGAGAAACAAGAAGACTCCATGGCGCCAAAGTGTACCCGTCCATTTGCATGCCAGCAACAACAAGAACAACAACAGCGACGACTACGACGACGATGGTGACGACGACACTGGCAAACGCAGCGGCAACAACAGCGAAACAATCAAAAAAGTTTTTAAAACAAATTAAAAGTTGACAGCAAAGCGGCAACAAGGCGGTAGGTGTGGCAGTAGACGAGCTATGGCACAAATGAACGGCGGGGATCCGTTGGGGTGCCGGGGAGGTACAAAACTAAACTGCAACGGCCTTTCGCAATGACTGGCAAAATTTATGATGCGGTCAAGTGCAATGCACTCAAGTGGTTAAGCGAATGCAGCTCTCCCTCTACCCCCTTTCCACTCACACTCGCACTCGCACTCAAATATTCCCCCCCGGGGAGCGGGCTATGCGAAACCAACTTTATTAGCCCAAAATGTCAAACAGGAACTGTGCAAAGTTTTATCGCCCAAGGTGTCATTGACTTTGCTCATGCCTCTGGCCTCTTCCCTCATGCCTCGTGCCTCGTGCTTCGTGCCTCGTCTCTTCATTTATAGCCGCTACAAAAACAAACAACAACAACAACAACACTGACAGATCGGATTAATGTCAGGTCGAGAGGCTTCTTCAGCAAAGTCAAAACGTTTTAATTAACAACAATTGTGAGTTATTAACAATTTGCAATGCTGCAATATTGAGAGTACTTGAAAATATTTGCATAATATTTAGAGTATGTGAAATGGATTCGCTTCTCTCCTCTCCTCTTTCAGTACTCTTTGAAGCATTTGCAAGGATTTGAAACAAGTTTCAAATATTTGCTAAATTATTATAGAGCAAAGTTGAGGAGTTTGCTTATTAATTCGACTGTCAAATCATTTAGTTTGTTTACTATGTTAAAAGTGATATGCATTTACTTAATTATTCTCTTGAAATCTGCACATTTAAAACACAATTTTTAAAAATGCTTGACTTCTTGTGATTCATGATTCGCAGCGGGTTTTATTAACAATTTTATGCTTTCATTAAGTTAAATTACATTAAATTCAACACAACACTTAGAGTAAAATAAAATGTATGGTATTTTGTTTTTTAGGATTTTTTTTTAAAGCATTCTTATCAGTTGCTTTAATCTAAAGTCTTTGATTAAGTCTTAATGGGCTCGAATAAAGGGTTTCGCAATCATGAATCATATTATTTTAATGATTTCCATTTCAATGACAGCTGAAAATTGCCAAAAGCTTTTCAGATAACGACCACGCCCACAATATGCAAAAGTATTTATGTGTAACGTTCAGGTGGAAACTAGTTAAGTGCAACCAACTGCAAGAGACCCTGTACTTGGTTACTCGCCAAAATGGAGAAAGACATAGCTGTCGAAAAAGTTTCAATTAAAAATCTAAACAAAAATTGTAAAAATTATTTTATTTAAAATATTTAGCAAGGTTCGATGCAGGCTTCGGTTGGTTAAAAACCTGCGAATCATACCAGATCAGTGAGGTTCAGTTGAGATACTAGGAGGTAAGTTCTTTCCATGCTACAAAAGAGATTTTATCGTTAAGTGTGTGAGTACAGGGTCTTTAAACTGATGGCTGCCAACTGATGGCTGCCGCAAGGATTCTATCAATCGATAGCGACCTTGCACAGAGGCAAAAGTTTTTCCATAGTTTTCCATAGAATGGGAAGTGCAATTGCAATTGCGATTGCGAACAAACTTAAATCGAATTCATGACAAATGATGCGCGCATTTTTCATTTGCCTTTGTCGTCTTTGTGGAGGCTCTGACACCCTGCCACCTGCCACTTGCCACCTGGTGAGCCAAGCGTTGAACAGAGTTACGAAAAAATCCATGGTTAAGTCAAGGTTATACTCGTAGTATGGTTCAATTACCTCCACTATTTTTTGGGCCGTCTTCATGTCTACGTTGTGTATGTATCTTTTGCCTTTAACTTTTGTGTGTCTTCTTTCTTTATTTTTTTATTTCCTGCTTGCTTGCTGGCCTCTTCTTGCTCTTTGGCTTCGTAGCGCCCTATGGATAATGGTAGTTGCTCTTTGCCAAAGGTTAAAGCCAAATTAGAAAACAAAGTCTTACGCTTGAGCGCACAGGCAAGAGTCTTTGGTCAAGAGTTGAGACTTTGTTTTTTTTTTTTTTTTTTTATATTGCTCAAGTATGCAGTAATCACCATGATGATGATGATGTTTCTGATGATGATAAGTTTGTGTACTCTAGGGGTTGGCCAATGGCCACACTTCAAATGTAATTAGAGTGCAGCCAAATGCATCAGAAAAAGAATGTTGCAAAAATTGAAGGGCGTTCGCTTTTCAAGTCCTCTGCCAAGTTTTTACATCACATTTTTTTTTTTTTTTTTTTTATTTCCAATGATATTTTTTGGTGTTGTTGTTGTTTTTACTGTGTTGTTAATGTCTGCCATGAACTTGGCAGAGAGTAGTAAGCACACAACACAATGGAAACAAAAAAAAAAAAAAAAATGGTATCTGCCACAGAGCCAAACCAACTTTCAGACATTTGTTAGATAGTTTGTTGTCCGATCAAACTTATGTCTTTTCAAGATCTAATAAATATTTTGCTCTCAACACACAAGCTTCAATTATTAAACTCAAACATTTAGTCTAGGGTAAAGCTTTAGCTTTAATAAAACATTTCCAAAACATATATATTCTCGATCAGCATCAATAAAGGAGTCAATATAGCTATGTGCATCTCTCTGTATGTATGAACTAAAAGATCTTAGAAATACTAACTGCCAGAAACCATTTTTTTTTTTTTGTTTTTTTGTTTTTTGTACAAGTTCAATCTCAATATCAAGCAAATATCATGACACCTTCTCCTATATATCGTAATATTAACAAGTAAACCTAATCGTATTTTGCTCAAACTTAGCATTAGTCCTCAAAGTATTGTTATTAAATGATTCTAAAGTTTCATCATGATCAGTTATTAATAAGACACTAAACATTTTGAAAGAAGTTATGTACAAAAAAGAAACCCTTTAAATATTATTTTTTTTTTCGTGCATTTAAACGCTTGAAAGCTTTTAAAAGCTTTAACAAGAATAAATGGAACAAAGACAAGAATTTCGTGCTCCAGTTTAATTTCGAATAAGTTAAAGATTTAAAGACTTTAATGCTTTAGATCTTAAGATTAAAAGTAGAAAAGGCTAAGGCATCTATCAATAAAAAATGAAAATGAATTTCATGCTCCAGATGAAATTGACGATAAATTAACTTTGAGACAATTAGTTAATTGATGAAAGGTACAGCCAACTGGCAATTGTATAGAAAATAATCCATTACTTAAGCTCATAAGCCTCGAACTGGTAACAGATTTGGCAAAATGCTCATCACGAATATTAATGGCTCAGTTCAGCTCAGCTCAGCTTTCGCTACAACAACAGCAACAGCAATAGCAGCAACAATAAGAGCAGGCAGGCAGGCAGGCAACAGAAATTGTGGCAGTGGCAACAATGACAAACGCCTACACATGGATACATAAAGTGAGATACATTTTGCTGTCGTAGCTGCATTTAAGATTGCGTTGTATAAGACTAAATGCGAAACAATGCGAATAACAACAAGTATGTATATATATATATTCATACTCATGTATGGCATATAAAAGACATGAAAGTCATGCGTATAAGTCAAAAATCCATTGATATTTTTACAGAAATGCCAAAATATCTTTTTTTTGCTGTTGTTGTTGCTGTCTTTTGTTTAGTTTCCATTTCAAGTCAAATCTTGTAGACAATTAATCACTGGACATTCGGTTAAAATTGAGTTCAGTCTAAGTTTTCAAAGAGTTGAGCTTAAGCTGTTGGTTTTGATTTTGGTTTTGGTTTTGGTATTTGTTTCGGTTTTGATTGAATCCGTGGTGCGACGGTCATTCAACGCTTTCCTTGGATGAAAGTCTTTAAGCCAACTTAGTGAAGATCATCAGACGAATCGATCAAATAGCAATGCGACCATCTTTTGTCTACTAGTTTTAGCCAACGGGTTTCTGTTTCTTTTACTTTGTTGTTGTCTTTTATTTTGTTTTTTGTTTTGTGCCAAAAATGGCCAAGTTTTACGTGGCTGTAAAATGTTGCGGTTTATGCGAAAGCGTTAAGACCAAAAGCATTAGCAGCACATCAACTTTCGCTCTTCTCTCTCTCTTAAAAATGGCTATGAGTTTATTCTACTTTGCATTCAAATTTTAGGCAAAGATTAAATGAGCTACTATGTTAGTTATTGAAGGCAAATAATCTTAATAAATTACATTTGCTGGAAATCAATTAAAAACTATTCTTTTAAGCTTACTTTCGATGAGCTATAAGATGCTTAATCCGTTTAATGTAAAATATTATCATTTAAACGCTAAATGTTTCCATAGATAACTTTCAGTTTACACACAAGTAATAAGTAGAGAAAACTTTAAGTTAAATTTATAATTTAGACTCGGAAACTCAATTGGAATGCTGTAGATGACATTAATGAGCAAATAACTTTTGAGCAGCTTACAATCCTTGAAGCTATGGCATGTCTTCAATGTCAATCTTTACCCATTTCCACATCTGACACGCAGCAGCGCCGCCCTCAAAACTAAATGCTAGACAAGTAAATCTAACGAATCTGTTTGAAGTTTTCAGTTTTCAGTTTTGTGCCCTGGCTAAAATCCACAGAGCATGTCAAGTTTTGCAGCTGCACTTGAAAGTTTTCCCCCAAAAACTTAACTTTCACGAAGCCGGCCAACTACGAGTTACCAACTGGTAACTAGCAACAGCCAACTGCCAACTGGCAACTGCCAACGACACCTGAGAACAACTTCAAGTCCTGATTCAACAGCAATTTCAAATTCAGTCTCTTACATACATATGCAGATAGTCCAAGGAGTTTTGGCCAATGGGTCAGTTTTGTATGGAACATACGCCCCAAACTGATTGCTGTTTACCGTTTTGGACTGGGACAAATACAAATTGATATATATATATGCACTGAAAGAAACTGTGGCTACGCATCGACTGGCAAGTTCAAGTTTAACAATTGCCGTCTTGTAAAAGTCGACTGCGAAATGTTGGCATTTGGCAAAAAAAAACTAAAGCAAAACTTACACTTAATACAAAATAAAAACAAAACTAACTTTGGCAACGTGTCAAGCCGGTTTCTCAGTCAGTCAGCCAGTTAGTCAGTTAGCCAGTTAGCCATCTAGCTAGCCAACGACTGGCACATGGCCGACACGCCGGTCAACAAACACATACATATATACACACTTGTATCTGACGTCGAGTCACAATTTAATCCGGTCCGATCTGTTAATGTTGCGTTATAAAAATGTAGATTACAACAAAATAAACTATAACAAGGCGACGGGCATTGCGCCGTGGTGAAACTGCATTCAGTTAATACACTCAACGCAGTATACGATTTTTAATAGTGCGGAGCGCGTGTCGTGACACGAAAAGTGAAAAAATATTGTATTGAATATATTGACATACTTTTGTTAAGTATTAATTTTAAAATTTGCACTAAAAAAGTTAGATGCTTTATGCTGGTTATATGCATAGTTATATGGAACTATGCGAGCTTGACAAGCCAAGTGAGCCACGACGTACCCATTACTGTTTTAGATTCAGTTAACTATGTGAGAGTATATATATATTTTTTGGAATACCTAACAAAATAACTATTTCACCGTTAGTGAAAATTATCTAATAGTTATGTTTAACTAAAGAATTTATAAAATTTTAAGAAAATATTACAAATGTTCCAAGAAAAAGACAGAGTTATATATGTTTACTTTAAAGATAGCCTAAAGAAGGCATTACAAATGTCGTGACACGAATCATAAACTCACTTAAACTCCTTTGTGACACAAAAGCACGAGTTGCTTGTGCTAACGATTTGATCGATATTCCACAAAAGTTGCATTCTAACGAAATCTAGTAATCATAAAATTACATATTCTAAAGTCCGCAAATACTTACATGCAATTGAAAATAACTTTCAAACATTACAATATGATAACGAACTAATGAATTATATTAAATATTATTTACATTCATTACATTTGCTGATGCATTTAATTTGAGTATTAAATTTGATTTGCCAAACTGTAAGCCAAAAATGCTTGTGGTTTGAGTTCAATTCGAAATGAACAGACGACAACACGTGCGTCCATCACTAGTCCATTGCAGGGGAAGTGAAAAAGGGAAGGCAAAGTTTCAGCATCCCGTAGAATATTGTGCACAATTAATTACAGTAAAGTATTTAATTGCAATATCGAAGCCAATACTACTCGGTCCAAAATTGTTTATGTGTGACCTGATGAAATTATTGAATAGCTCAAATTGCCATTTCCGTTAGGCGGCGAGCAACAAAATACCAAAACTACTAAAAACAAAAAAACAATAAATAGTATTATACCTATGCAAAATGCAAAAGCAAAAAGGAAGCGAAATGTTGCAGCAAGCGAAACGAATAAATAAATAAACTAAAGCAAACATTAATAACAATTTGCTGACTGCTGACTGCTGCCTTGCCTGACCGTTGCAGAGTTTGCCGCTACTTGATATTAATAAATAAATATGGTAACAGTTCCACATACATACATACAACAAATCATAGTAATAATCATCATCAGGCATTATAATCGACATATACAAAGTTCATCATCTTCGTATTTGTCTTCGTCTTCCTCTTCGTCTTCACCATCATCATTGATTATGCTTTGTGTGCAGTGCTTTCATAATCAATCAATCAATTGATTGAAGACATTGAAACAGATGCTTAAATGGGCCAACAGGCGAATCGTAGACACAACTCAATATAGCAGTTGCTCAATGCTTTAACCTATAGTCAACATAATATTAATCCCGTACTTCCAATATATCCAAATAACGGCAAATGCAGCAAATGTAGTAAACGGGAAACGGCAAATGCAAGCATCTAAAAGGCCAAACAGAACGCACAGCACAACCAACAACAACTAACTGGGCTTTAATCTTGGCCAGCAGAAGCATCAACAGCAACTGATAGACTGATTACTATTATAAACATTATTAAGTATCAACTAAGACATAGCAATTATAAAGCTTATTGTTTTTGCGATTTAGGATTATGAAATAAAATCAGTAAGAGGAATGGCCACAGTCGAGCGAATCGACTGTAAGAGACTGAGTACTCATGCTGGTGCAATAGTAAATATGTAGTATACAAATTAAGATGTTTTTATACCCTCTGAGGGGTATATTGGGTTTGTCAGAAGTATGTAACAGGCAGAAGGAGGCGTTTCCGACCCCATAAAGTATATATATTCTTGATCAGCATCAACAGCCGAGTCGATATAGCCATGTCCGTCTGTCCGTCTGTCCGTCTGTCTGTCTGTCTGTCTGTGCGTCTGTCCGTATGAACAAACAGATCTCAGAGATGGTAAGAGCTACAATATCCGTTTTGGTCAGTATCGATCACATATTTAGTCAGTCAATACAAGTTTGTTTCCTTTTTTTGATGCCACGCCCCATTCGCCCACAATAAGCGAAAAACCCGACCTACCTCGGAAAAAATACAGGTTTTTTGCAAATATCTCGGTAACTATAACACCTAGGGGCACCAATGTTGGTATGCAGGTTGCTAGATGCAATATAAAGATAATGCCATCAACATTTTTTGAATGCCACGCCTCTTTTGCCCAAATAAAGTACAACTATATTGAAAGTTTGCATGCTTGCCATTCACTTATTTCTAAACGGATAGTTTTGTAACTTAGCATATACTCAAAATCGGATTATAATTAAAAAAGTTTGTCATACAACGAAAATCGGTACTATCAAGCAAGGCACAGCCACGTGCATTGCACTGTGCGAGCGAGACAGACATACAAATATGTGTGCATGTTAAGTTCTTGCAGCAGCTATGTTACTCCAATTTGAACTCATATAATTGGAAACGAAGCTCAGAGGGTATTACACGGTCGGCATGTCCGACTGACATTTTCTTTCTTGTTAAAATCTAAGTTTTACCGCATTTCAGCTATATGAGCTAGTTGTCTGATGCCAAGCAAGTTTGCTTAGCATTGGGTTGAGATATCTTCAAAAACAAAAGGTTTTTCAAACCAAAATACATTTTTTAAAAATCAAACATATTCTCTAGCTTTTTGATTTTAGTTGAATAAGAATTTTGAGAATGATTACATATATCTTGTAAATTTCGTTATTTTATCTCAAAAAAATAACGAGTTATAGGACTACTGTTATAGACGCTTCAGCATGCCAAGATTGGTAGACGGACATCGTTATCGATTTGGTTGTTGATGTTGATCAAGAATATTTATATCTTTTGCGGTCAGAGGTGACTCCTTTACACCATAACTAACAATTTTTGTTGTCAAACTTAATGGTCGCTTGTACTTTTCTGTACAGTTCAGGGTCAAAAAAGTTACTTAAAATGTTACTTAAATAATGTAAAAGCTAACAGAAAAGAATATTTAATTGATTATTATATGTCATGTTCCGTTGGATTAAAGATTAAACGATATGACAATAATTTTTAGAATTTTTTGATTTCAACATCTACTTAACAACGGCATTTATTAGCAATTTTCAGCTTAGAGTCTAAGAGTTTGAGTAATTAAAAGTTATAGAAACTTTACGATACTTGCTACTAAAACTCTTTCAATGAAGAAAATACTCGCTATCATGGCATTTCTGTAAATTTTAGTCCATGTAGAAGAACTTCCAGTGTTTGTGTTGAATCCTGTAATACCGCTTGATTTACAGCCTATCAATATCGATTTGAATAATAAACAGCCTATCAATAACCGAATGAATAAGTTTCTTAGGCTTATGACTGATTAATGATGATGAACACGACACGTAAATTCCCCTCCTGAGCAGTTTAACAGCTATTCAAGCATCGCAATGACATGACTCATTCTACAGTTCAAAATTTTACGAATTTTTTTTGTATCTCTTCTTGTCTTTCTATATATAAATTTACATATTATTTGATGATGGTTGTTGTTACTGTTTTGTTTTTGAGCCTGTTTTATTTTTTTTGTTGGTTGACGAAATGATTTCGCGAGACTTTTGAAAGCCGTAGTGAGTGTATATATGAATAAATCAGAAGCTGCGGGCGGCATTAGCAAATTATTAAAGCGATTCGGCAGACACGGGGGCAATCGGTTTCGTACTCATTCGTACGCACGGGTCGAGCGCTCGGCCGATCGAACGTTAAATGTGTTAATTTATTTCGATTAATTGCTAATTTGACCAAAAATACACAGCAGCAAACACACACAGAACAACAACAACAACAACAACAACAGTGACAATGGCAACAGCAACGACAACGACATCAAAATAAATAAATGTCGCACGGTAATTTCCGGAAATCGTACAGCGATTACTCATACGTAACGTTAACCAGACCGAAGCTGTATCGGGGCATAAATGTAACGGGCACTGGAATTGAATTTGAAACTGCCGCCGTAATCGACCGCAAAAGGTCGTGCAACTTTCAAGCCATTAATCATGCGATTCTAAAACTCAAAACAATTTGCCATTTATACCCTATAAAGTGTTCTAAAAGAATTTTATTTAACCTTTTAGTAGTAAAAAAAAAAAGTAATTAATGTTCTAAACCAATGTATAAAATACAAAATGTTTTTAAAATGGAAAAAACTATTTAAAACTTTATTTTAGGCAATCAAAAACTATTTTATATATATTTGTACTAATCAGAAAATTCGAAATTATGTTTTACCAATTCCAAAATACGCTAAATTTAATTTGTGGGTGTTTAAGGAAAAGAAATATTTTGAAAAACGTTTTTTTATGAAGTTCTTGATTCACTTTTACTGGGTATCAGCTAGTTAGGCAGTCTAGATGTTACATAAGTGTTTATTATGGCTAATTAGTTTGATGCACGCACAAAAGTCAACGTTCAGTTGACTTCAACTTGTGTTTTAGTTCAACTCAATTCAATTCAATTCAATTTAATTGAATTCAATTGTTTGCTTGCCTTTATTGTGGCTACTTTAAGTTGTTGCGAGGTTATGATTTGTTGGTCAAATGCGTGAAGATATTGCATAAGTTGACACTTGCCGCTAACCAGCATTTAAGGCGTGGCAAAGTGTGGGAATATCACAGATATATATACATATATATGTATATTATGCATTTCCCAATTTAACCGTTTGAAACACAGAGCCGGAAATAAAGCTGCATATATGTATGTATGATGAAAATATTTACCAATTTTGTGTTTTTGTGGCTTGTTTAAACCAACAGAGTCCAACAAATTGTTGACACATTTTCCCAAAAAAAAAATACAAACTGAAACCCAAACAAAACGTGTGTTGAAAGTGAAGGTGGCGTTGGCGCGGTCGGTCAACCATGTGGATAGACCATGTATATATAAATGTGTTTATGATAATCGGCTATAATGGCGTGTTTATGCAAATTTCTAATAGAAAGAAAGATCGTCAGAGCTGGTAAGTTAGTGTGAGAGTTTGGCTTACGTCTTGTAATCTCAACAATTTGCTTAAAGCTCAAAAAAGTTCAAGTTTTTGGCATGCACTTTTTGCTCAAATTAAATTTAAGGCTTATAAATATAATTTTAATTGTTTTATATTGCTTTGCTTTGATTTAATGAAAAGTGTTTCACATAAATACTCAATTTTAACAGCAATTAAGATTAAAATTAATGCAGTTGCATGAAGTGAATGCTAAATGAAATATCATTCAATATATTAAAAGGGTTTATTATTTTATTTGTGTGTATTAATAACATTCATTATACTTTAATAACAAATAATTAAAAATTAATTCAATTTGATTGAATTTGAATATTACACATACTCATATTTCTGTGAGCAATTAAAAGTGCAGTTTGCACAAACATAATGTGAATGAAATTCCAGTTTTTGTTTAATATCGAAAGTATTTTAACTGCATAAAATAATGTTGAATTCCACAGCACGATAGAGACGGCTACAATTTTGCATTGAGTATAGATGAAAAAAATTATAAAAAAAAAAAAAATAAACAAACAGTTCACATACTACATTCGATATGCCTTGGTAATGTGTTCAGTACGATATGGAAAATTATTTAATATTTCAAATTGTTTTTATATATTATTTGTAACTTTACGCTCTTCTACAACACATACATATAAACGTATCCATTTCAGCTAGAGGCTCCAATCGTCATGAATAAATATAAATTCCAAATTAATACTTATTATTTACTGTTTTCAATATATTTTTTACAACTTGATACTATTGATAATTGGCATTAATTTAAGCTTTAAATAGGCACATTTGATATCTAAATAAATAATTGCATAGCCTGTCAGCTAGGCTTCACTGTGGCCTTTCGCACTTTGTTTTTGTTGACAAACAAACATGCAAATTCATGACAAGATATCAAAAAAACTATTTAATTAAAAATATATGCAAGTATATTAATTAAAACTTGTGCATTTTCAATGATTTCACTTGAATGTTGACTATCAAAATGAGAGTCAAATCTGCGAATTTTCAACTGCATTTTTATGCAACTAATCAAAGCAACTGCTGGAGGTTGTTCTTGTCCCTGTTGTTGCGGTTGTTGCTGTTGTTGTTATTGCTTATTTGTTTGTTTGTTTGTTGTTACGCTGTAAGCATTTTCAACTTTGTTGCTGCCCGCACAGTGTTCAATTTCAACTTTTGATTGCACTGCATTAAATTGATTTTCGACATGTTGTTGCTTGCTTTTCGGCTTCATCTTCATCTTTATCTCCACTGAGTTGTGAGTTTCTTTACATCTGCTCTACTTGTGTCGTCATCATCTAAATCATCTTCATCATCATCTGGCATCAGCTTGGGTTCTGTTGTTGTTGTTGCTGTTATTATTGCGCATGATTGGCATTTCTTTAGCTTGGATTTGTTTTATATAAATGTGTAGATATATATTTTCTTTTTCTTCTTTGTTTATTTAAGTTTTGTGTTGTTGTTTATATTTTTTTTTTTTGGTTGGTCGTTGCTTTCAACGCTCATCAGTTTATTTATTTACTTTACTGTTTACTGTGATTACTTCACTTTGCTTGAACAACAGCAGAAACAACACTAGTAACAACAACAGCAACAACAACAGCAACACAGCAACACCAACCAAAACAACTGCAGTCATCAGTGGCATCTCGTCAGGCAAATGAAAATTGATTTCTGCCATTTGTTCATTTCCGATTTGCAGTTACTGTAACTTCAAACTTTGTAGACAATGTTCAATCGTAGTTGAAGCTGAAGTGTGTGCGGTTGAAAATGTGACACAGCATTGTCACGGGATTGGGAATTTTGGAATTGGGATCGCAGCTTATTGCATAATGCGGAACCCGCGTCTCCCATGAAGATGCCAGCCAAAAATGACTAGCAAATCTTTTCAAAATACCAAAAAAAAAAAAATTGTGTTGCTCGCATTTCACTTTCATTCAAAAGCTTAGAAAGACAACAAAAAAAAAAAAAACAAACTAAACAATCGAAACCATTCACTTTTTTTTAGATTTGCCACAAAATTGCAATATTTGTTGCTGTTAACTCGCCAATTTTGGGTAGTTTCCGTCTAACTAGTTATACAATACTCAATTCTATGCATATGTATGTATGTGTGTACAAATTAATTAAATCGTGTTCAATTTGAGTCTATCGGCTCTATTTCAATTGATTTCAATCTGACTTTGATTCAATCGTTTAGTATTAGTTTATTTACTTTATTGATGTCATGTTAACAATATACAGATTTAAATCTTAATTCAATTTCAACTTTTTTTATACATTTTTATAGATATTAATTTGTATTTAATTTAAAATAAGTTCTAATCAATATTGCCAACATTTTTTACAGTTGTTAAAATTGTTTTTAATTTCGTTATTAACATTTTTGCAATCAATTTAAATAATTTCAACGAACACTGTTTTTTTCTATATTACAATTCGATTTAATTTAATTTACTATAAGATTTGTTAAAATAAATCATTTGATTTCAATGAAACGAGGTACTCTATTGTTTTACGCGTACTTGTAAATCTGCATGCCTTTAACCTCGCGTATTTCTCAACGTATAGTTTTGTAACTTCACATACGTTTAGAGACAAACAATATCAAACAATCCTGAAAACGGCAATAAGATCGGATTATAATTAAGAAAGTTATCATCCATCGAAAAATGTAAATTTATAGCAAACACTGCGCTCACACAAGCAGCGTAAACAAAAGCAAGTGTGCAACCACAAGTGCATGGCAAGTTCTAGCAGCGCTAACTCTGATTGGAACTAATGTAGTTGAAATTAGAGCGTATTACACGGTCGGGCGAGTTCAATTTATATTTTGTTTTTTGTAAAATTTTATTAAGAATTTTTTTTTAGAATTTTATTTTTTACATGATCTGCGTCGTGCACAATATAGATCAGCAGTCTTTCAGCTTGATTATCTTAGTTCTAAAAGGTTTAGAAACTAAATTAAGCATAATCCATTCAATATTCATATTTTAACATTTCATTTAATTTGCTCTTAATATTAATAAATTTTTAAATCAATGCTTTTCTTGCTGTCTAACCACCAACTTTAAAGCCTTGCAATAACAAAACACTCTTGAATACTGAAATAGTTTTCTTGACATATGCAAACCAGTTTCAATTTTTTTTCAAATATTTACATTGTGCCATATAAGCAATTGATTTAATTTTAAATTAACTAAAGTAACAAGCGAGCATAACTTTATTTTAAAACTAAATTCCTTTCCTCAACCCCGACGTTGTTGGTGACAATACGCGTTTGATCGCGTACTGGAATTCATGTCGTCCACAACTCCCATCCATTCCTTACCCCTGTTCTCCCACCAAGTGTGGTCTGTCTATATAAGTATATGTTATAGGAACAGGTTGAGTTTGCCATACACAATACACAAAGCGTATAATTTAACAGAGCACTAACCAACCACAATCTTTGTGCGCCAAACTGTCCGCGACAAGAGCGCAAAAATTCTTTAGCTATTTTCTTTATTTTTCTAGAGTTTTTCAGAGTTAATGTAGTTGTTGTTGTTGTTGTTGTTTTGTTGTGTTATTGTTTTTGTTTTAAGCCGCTGTTGCCACTGTTGGGCGGAAATAGCTCGTTGCCCAGGCGCGCTTTGTGTGCGGCCTTTTCAATAGCATTTTTCACACTTGTGTAAATTAAAACTTAACTGAACATTTCGCTGTAGTCGTTTTTTTTTTTTTGTATTTCAGATTTTTTTTTGTGTTATAGTTTTTTTTTTTTGGTTTTTTGTTCGCTGTAGTTGTTGTTAGTGTTGTTGGTGTTGCCTTTTATTGTTTTAATTACACGCGTTTTTTCGCGCATTGTTTCAATGACCGTCACGCGCCGCAAGACTCTAGCACCAGTTGAAGTTGTTGTACTTGTTGTACTCTGTGAACAGGGTATATAAAGTTTGCTCAAAAAGCAGTAGGCATTTCAGAGCCTACAAAGAAAGAGCTAGAGGCACCCAATTGTGGAGTGTTACTATATTCATTACTTTTCCAAATTTTCAAGTTAAAAGATCATATGTTTATAATCAAATGCATATCATTATCGATATCAGTTATTTAAGAAATTAAATATGTGCATGTACCGTATATTGCAGTCGGTTGCAATCGTCTGTGTTTTCCAAACATGTTTGTTGTTGTTCGTGTTTGTTGGCAAAATGAAGTGGTCATATCTGTGCCGTTAGCCCAGACCTCCCCTCGACCCACAAACACAACGAGCTTTAATGATAATTTCCAAATGACATAAAAGCGTGCAGAGTGCTTCGGGCGGAATGTGCAGGACACACGGCGACAGTGACAGCAACAGCGACAGCGACAACGAGCGGAGACTGTATACCCTGTACTATAACTATATACATACTATATGTATGCATTATACCACCTACATATATGCACATACAGACTGCATATATTGCCACTGTGCTGCGCTGTAATCAATGAGCTGGCTGAGTATGAAACCCCCAAGATAAATGAATTAAATGAATGGCTGTCCGGTATCTCTGTGTGAATGTCCAATTGTTTGTGAGTGTGTTTATATCTCTCTTTTTCTCACTTTCTCTCTCCCCCCCTTTCTCTCTTTATCCCTCTCTCTCTCTCTCTCTCTGTGTTTGTGTATTTTAATGCCTTCATGAAAAATGCATTTTTAATTATTTTTTGTTCATTTACGGGCAATTTTGTACTTTTTTTTTGTTTTTTTATTATTGACCTGGCCCCTTGGCTCGAGCATACGTCGGCTTATGCGGCGTATGCGTTATTTATGTCTCTTAATTTTATTCTCTTCTGACGTATGACAAGTTTAAGTTGATATGTCTACTGTGCATAATTTTACACGCAGTGTAAGTGTATCACTTGTTCGTTGTGCGCTATTTTTGCTTATGAGCAGCTTACCTAAAGAGCTTTGGGAAAACATTTTCCACACTTTTATGTACGAAAAGACCTTTCCTTTAAGTTTCAGCAAACATATGACTTGATTACATTAAGATCGAATGTAAACAGCGCAAGTTATAGCTGTTTTAATTGTAAAACACGGCGCACGCCCAAAAGTATGCAGTAGATTTTAAATAAAATTAAAATTTACATATTTAAAGGGTAATTTTAGTTTATATATGTTATATATCCCGCTGTTTTTAGCAATAAATAAAATAAATGTTTCAATTGCGTTAAGCATAGTTTTTCACTGCTTTATCTCAGCTTTCTCCTCTTAAACAAGTGCAGCCAGTGCACCGTTAGTTTTGTTTTCATAGCTAAGAGTTTCGTTTACACTAACTGCACTTTACGGCTTGGCTATTTGAGTTGCCACAAAGACGACAACAATAACAACAACAACAACATCAATCATGTTGACCATGCGACCAACTATCGTATTTCATCATTTGTTCAAGTTGTGCCATTGATTTGCAAACAGGTAACAGTCGCTAACTGGCACCGTTGTATCTTGTCATTCATTAGGATGGCATTTCATTCATTAGCCCCCGCCACACACCACTTCCCTACGATGTAGGATGAAAGGTAGGGAAGGGATTTGGGTGGCATCTTTTGTGTGCCGTTGCACAACATTTGCACCCTTGCGAGACACAACGGAAGCGCCATAAACTCATCAAATTTCAAGCCAATTTGTTTACTCATCTTAACGTTTGACACTTCAAAAGGGACGATAGAAAGAGAGAGAGAGAGAGAGAGAGTAGGTGAAAGTTAGGTAGCTACACTGATAAAAACAAATTTGTTTAACTTAAGATTTTTAAGCTGCATATTGAAGCTTATTTAAAAACAATGATTATCAAATGAGTTGAACTAATATTAAAATGTAAAAGGATATTGTAAAAGTTAATCTTAACAAAAGTTATAGGAAAATATAAAATTCTATTGAGTTTATATTATATTCCAGTTTATTAATTTAGATTAAAGTCCTGCACTTAGCTAACAATTTAATAGTCAAAGAAAAGCTACAAGTTTTCCTCTTTTTTTTGTGCGCGATTCTGTATTATTTACCAGTGTAGCTAATAGCTAGGAACGCCAAAATATGTCTGAAATAAAATATTGTACATTAAATTGAGCATAGTATACTTCATTATTATTGATATCAATCAAAATTAATTGAAAGTAAATTGCAAAATAATTCGCATTTCTTTTTTTGCAATATCAATTAAATAATCAAATGTTGAAATTTTGACAAGGAAATTGTTTCAAATTTTTATATTTTAATAGAAGGAAATTAAAATTTCACATAATCTCTTTCTCTCTCGCTCTCTTACACTCTCAGCTGCATTTGTTGTTCTTAGCTTTAATTATTTGAGCTGCATTTAAATTTTGTACGCTTTCTATTTGCACGTCAAGTGCATTTTCCATAAATACTTTACGGTTTATTTACATGCGAAAATGTCAGTAAAATTGTATTTGACTTTTTTTTCTGCTCAATTTTCACTTTAATATCAGTTTCAATTTCAATTTCAATGTAAATTGCAATTGCAATTTCCCCCAAAATAGACTTGATGATGTGACAAAGCTTTTACTGCTACAACAAAACAGTCATTGTCTTTTATAAAATTTCAACATAATTGCAATTTGTACATTTTACTTTTATTACTTTTGATGTTGTTGTTGTTTTTTTGTGACAATCGCATGCCAATGAAATGCAATGAAATGAAATTATTTATATTGCAATATTAATACCAATGTAAATGTTGTGCAACTTAAATATATTAAAAAAATTATGCAATATTTGCGGAAATATTTAACAAAAAGTTTTAGAAAGAAATGAAGCGTTCAATAGGTAAATTCCGAAATCAGAATAGTAATTCTTTATAATAAGAGTAGGGTATACAAAATGTATCTAAACGATATGTTACTTTTATATATGTATGTGGGAATTTTGTAGCAATGTCAACTAGACGCGTAAATGTACGTTCACAGATACTATATAGTGTGTCTGTCCGGTTTTTCATTACAGCTTTAAAATTGTGAACAAATGAAAATGAAATGTGTTAAAAAATGAAAATGAAAGTTTCAATTACAAATTGAACGGGTTAGTGTTGTGTGTCTGTCTGTCTGTCTGGCCGTGTGTTTGGGGCCATCGTCTGGCGACATAAGAAACAACAAAACCATAAAGACGGCAAACAAAATTGTTTTTTTTATTTTTTTCGTTTTTTTAACATACTTTATTTTTCTCATTTTTAGTGGTAAATCAAAATGAATGAGTAGAGACAGACAGAGTAGATAGAGTAAAAGAAGTAGAAAAACAAAGCGTACAAGTGAAGCCATTTAATTACTGGTTTTTCCGCTTCAATGTGCACTTAAAGATTTCCAAGGTGAATGACGAGCAAACCGGCGACCACGCCTGCTCCTCAACTGATTGAAAGAGTTTTAGTCTTGGACTTAGCTGATTGAAAGTGGCAATCAAGTGGAACAGTTAACACAGATTTCTTTCATTTTAAGATCTGTTTTGTTTTTGTCTTTTCTGGCTAGAGATTTGAAGGATTCGACTAAGGAATTTTAATGCGCAAAAAGTGAACTTTAGTTCAAGTCCAAAATTAAGCAATACAGTACTTGAATGTTAAAATTAAAGTTGAGTAAAATTGAAATAAAAAGATATTTAAGTACTATGCTTAGAAAAAAACACTGATTGCGACACAAAATGAATTCAAAGCTTTGTCAGAAGTTCGTTGATTCCGAATCAAGTGTGAAATACTCAAATAGTGCGGTCTAACAAAAGCCCAAACCGAATTTTGTACTCTAATTAAATATGTTAGAGGAAGTTTTAAATTTGTACGCTAACGTAACCACAAAACATATACATAAGTTTGACTTTAGAATATTTGATTTCAGTGTAATTTTGTTTTAAAAATTCTAATAAAATAAATACATTGTTCTTACGGATAGACAGACAGACGGACATGGCTATATCGACTCGGTTTATAATGCTGATAAAGAATACATGTACTCAATGGGGACTGCCACGAATCCTTATACCCAATACCCCTTAAAGAGTTTAAAAATATGGATCAATTTGTTTTCAACATTTAAGCTTACTAAATTCTATATATATATTTGATTTTCGGCAAAATTTAACAACTTGTTAAAAATTTTTCCCTCCTAGAAATAATCTTTGTTTCTTTTTTTGCCAGCTCACTGTTCACAGTTTATGAGTTTTCTGATCTAAGATCTTGAATCTTGGATCTTGGCATGCAAGTCATGCATTGCGTCTAACTGAGTTGAGGTTAAGCAGTAGAGGCTACAGCTACAGCTGAGGTGTGTGAAGTTGAAGGGGTGGGGCTCTTTTTGATGTCATTTGGATGTTTTTTATTGGGGTCTTCCCATGCTGTTGCACGTGCCCCGCATATGCTGTATTCAACACTATGCACAGTGTATATCATTTTGGTGTCAGATTTAAAATGTCAACATCCAATATTTGGTTAGAAGAGAACCCCATAAGCTGCTTACGTCTGTTCACAGTTTTTTGTCTGTTTTTGGGAGTTGTGACAACGACGGCCTTGAGAATCTGCTTTTTTATTTTATGGCTTGTTTATTGCTTTGGCTAAGCGTTCAATTTCTGACAATGAACACAAATTGAACGAACATTGTTTCCATTGATAGTAGGTTTTCCCCTTGATGATTTGCCGCTGAGAACTAAGTACCAAAAACCAAAAAAAAAAAAAATCAAATAAATGTTCAACAATTTGCTGCTTACTCATCATTCTATTCATTATAAGTTGTTCACAGCTCATGCATTTCAATTAAGCTTTGATTCAATTCAATTTTGTACAGCAATTGCTTTAAACAATTTGCTCAACGCATGAATTAACCAATTACTTAGCATTTCATCTTAAGCCTTAACAAAATAACACTTTTATATATGTGTTTAATCTCAGCGTTTCAATTAGTTTTTGGGTTTTTAATTTATAGAGCTTTAATCAAGCCAATTCAGCGATATTTATTGATTTCATAGCATTTCTTGAATTCTGCTGATATACAAAAATCAAATAAATTTCTTAAGTTGAGAAATTAAATGTTAATTGCTAATCAAAAACTATGTGGATATAGTCCAGTCGGTCTGTATAAGCCAACAAGTCCTATAGCTACCATAGGAACGATTGCCATTGTGAAACTGTTTAACTTTTTAATAGCTCATGTCTTCTTTTTTTAGACACTCCTTATTCGCCCGAATTCAGCGAAAGTCTAGACATAACTTGCAAAAAATTACATGTTTTTGACGAATACCTGAGTAACTATGGCCAATGGGACCACCGATTTTTGGCATGCAGGCTTTTAGAAATAACAAAAAGACAATTTCATCAAAATTGGTTTAATGCCACGCCCCCTTAACTGATAAGAAACAAAACAAATTGAAATTTTGCATGCCTTCTAGCTCACGTATTTTTTAACGTATAGTTTTGTAACTTCATAGTCGCTTAGAGACAAACAACATGAAGCGATCCTGAAAATCTATTTAAGATCGGATTGTAATCAAGAAAGTTATCATACATCGAAAAATTTGAGTTTATAGTAGAGGCGCAGCCAATGCACAGTGCCTTTCACTGAGCTCTATTGCAGTGCTGCCTTCACACGTGAAGCGTAAAAGCCATATTAAAGCATGTAGTTCTTTTAGCTCTTATTTCGATTCAAAGGCATAAGAAAGGGAGAGTCAGAGGGTATTACACAGTCGGTCGTGTTCGACTTAACTTTTCTTTCTTGTTGTTATCATTAAGGTGTAATAAGTACAGGGTGCTTTAGAGTCGACTCGCATTGCTATTTGCTTCGTAAAAACTGAGGAGTATCTCAACAGCATTTATTCCATGAAAAATAGTTTTTTTTTTGCATATTTTTTGTAGGTTTATGAAATGCTAAATTTGTCGAGTTCATGTTAATGACAATTTAAAATGCACATAAAAAACGAAAAATAAAATGCAAAATACATAAAATGTTATAGTATGATGTTGTGCATCTGTGATTGTTTACTATATAGAACGCACGGTGCTGTACTGCTGCTGCTGTCTGTCCGATAAGCTTTGGCTGCATTATGCCATCCATCCTTACTACACAGATAGATGAGGGGAGCAGAGAGAAGCGAAGGAGCTTTGCCAATATTTGCCGTGACTGAAACACTAAAGTGAATTATTAGTTGTGCAAATAATTGCACAGTTCGGTTTACAGTAAAGTCTTCTCTACCGTTCTGATAACTTGAACATAAAACGACAAAACGGGCGATGAACGTTGTCGTCTTCGTTCTTGACAGCTTATGACAATATTTGTCCTAATGTTGGTGATGTTTTTGGGCTGCAACGGGGGAAATAGGAAGGCGAAACGGTTGCGAATCGCAAGATTTGTGCTGCAAAACCGATTAGATAATTTTGTGTTTTTACTTAAGCTCAATGTTGTCCTCTATTCCAGATTCTGGAGAATGCTTGACTGCATTGCTAATTGCTTGCCACACATAAACTATATATTATATATATCTATATACATTGTTTCAGTTATCTGTTATCAAATTTAACCAAATCCAAAATTGCATGTGTAGCTGTTAATGAGGTTGAGAGTTGCTTGCAATTGTTTTAACCCTGACATATTGGCAATAGCATCGGTCGGTTAATAACTTGGCTTATTTGGTTATATGTATCTCTCGCTTAACTGCGATTTCGTTTTTAGTCTGTTTATTTGGTTTTTTTTTTTTTTTTTTTTTTGTTTTCGCCAAAGTGCGAAAGTGTTTATGTCATGATTTAAAATGCGTCGCAAGTCAACGCAAGTCGAGACAAGTCAAGACAAGTCAACTCAACGCAACTCACAGGGGTATGTTTAATGCCAATGAGTTATGAAGAAAAAACAGAAACCAAAAACACAAAAATATCCATTGAAATTTTTTGTTCTGTGTAAATAAATACAACACAGCTTATTGCATATTAAAGACGACACACGATGTTTATGGCCCTGGAATGCTTGTTATGCCAATATCATCACAAAAAAGCAGCAACAACAACGGCATCGACTAAAGTGCAGCAACTTGCAGGGAAACTGTGGTAAGTGATGCTTAGCATGCATAGGAGAGAGATGAATGTACAAAAAAGGCAATTAATTCCAAATTGCTAAACTAAACTAGTGTAAAAAATATTTTCATAAATTATGCATGCTTCAGAAATCCTGTCAATCAGTATTGTCAGGCCCTCATCACAAAAAAAAAAAACAGTACAAATGAGCAATGCACACTTTTACAAAAAAGGACAAATGTTTGTTTTAAATATTTTATCATTTTGGTAATGTTTAGTTCTATAATAAAAACATTATCTGTGACTAGTTTAGTTACATACATATGTATTGTGCATTGGCTTCCATTATTTTTAAACATCTCTCTAAATGCAATGCTGTTGCGTTAAAAATTTACGTTGTATGAGAAATTTTCATAATTATAGTCAGATTTTTATGCAATTTTTAGGATCGCTTGATATTATTTGATATTATTTAAGTATATGCTAAGTTACAAAACTATACGTTATGAAATACGTGATCCCCAAGCATGTAAACCCTCAATGAAGTTCTACTTTATTTGGGCGTAGGGCATGAGATATTCGTTAAAAACATGTATTTTTTCGGAGGTATGTCTGGTTTTTCGCTTATTGTGAGCGAATGGGGCGTGGCATCAAAAAAAGGAAACAAACTTGTATTGACTGACTAAATATGTGGACCATGGAAATTTGGTCCTTCAATACAATTCATGCTGTATGTAGACTTTTTTTTCGCGTACTTTTAGTGATTTTGTCCCTAATACTTTTTCATCGTATATTTTCTAGTATATTTTATTCTGATTGAATGTTTATTGTTGGTGCCCTAAGAATTTTTTTATCGTATGCTTAACTAACTGCATGAAATATAATATTATTTCGCTAAAGTCTTTACAAAACACAAGCTAAATTCCTTTTAAGGCACATTAGCTGTAAAGGGTTTCATAGCAAGCAAACTGCTTAAAGCTGAAAATTAATGTGCTTTTAGCGTGCTTAAAACTCATTTTAAATAGCACAAAGCTCCTCAATATCCTTGGCAGTTTGTCGGGCTTTTGATAATTGCGTTAGTGTCAAGCCAAGTCCAACTAACGTAAATACAAAAGTGAATGGAGTTAATTTGTTAATCTTCCGACTGCTATTCCGGATTCTAATGCTTTCGCACCAGGACGAGTTGGTCAGGAAGGAGGGCGGGTTTTAACTCATTTAGCTGACGACAGATGGCGTAATGCGACAGAAGTTGCAGTCGCTTTTGTAACCGTGCTCGCTCTCTCTCTCTCTCTCTCTCTTTCTCTATCTCTCTCTCTTTCTCTATCTCTCTCTCTTTCTCTATCTATCTGGACTGTGAGAACGCATGCGGTTGGGATTGATTCATCACATAAGTAGATCCCAATTCGGTTGGAAAGTTCTACTACGAAAAAAATTGCAGCAAGTTTTTGTGCGGAGAATTTAACGCGTGGTCAAAATTAATGGTGGAAAACAAAATGTTGCACAAAATGATAATGATTACAATGTTGTTGTTGATGATGATGACGTTTATGCAGCATTTTTCAATGGCTCGTGTTTTGAACTGTGAGAAGTTCCCTTAACCCTGCTATTATGTAGATAGTCTGACCGTCTGATGCGATTGCAGTTTTCGGCGGATGCTGACTGCAACTTGTTGTTGTTGTTCTTGTTGTTGTTGTTAGTGTTGCTGCTGTTGCTGACGATGACGATGACTAGAGTTTGCAGTCAGCATGAGATTTTTGCATATATGTACGTAAGCTGGCAACGGCATCGCTAACATCTGTCTACGCTCTCTCATCACATCGCATCTATTTGCATTCACAGCCACAAAAACTGACTGCACCCCTTCCATTGCCCACATCACATCCCTTCCCTTTCCGACTCCCCTTATTTCCCTTCTCGTTTGGTCATTCATTTTGGTTTATAGGTAATGCTGCTGCCCCAACATTGAGCTGCTAAGCAATTTAGTTGGCGCCGCATTACGAGGCATTGGGCGTAACCATACTGTAGATGTTAAGGTCGAGGGCGATATGCACATGATATCGGGGCAGAGTTTAGTTCTTTTGGGTGTGCAGTTTGGTAGGGCAAGGGCGGGGGTCATGGCGTGCAACCCATCTTCTAAAACCGCCCTTCAATCTGATTGCCAGTTTTAAAATGCATTTTACAGACAATTTTGCACTTACCATTTACGAGTTAGTTGAGGTCATTGATGGCTGCGTTGACTGCAAAGAGAGAAAGGGAGAAAGAGAGCATAAGTAAAGAGAGAGCTTTACATGAATGTGTATGTGTGTAGAGGCAAGTTTAGAACTTTTTGAAATATATTTTTTATTCAAATTTTATTCAAAGGTAAAGCAACGAAAACTGTTATATCTAACACAGAATGGAAATGTCTTCAGGAATTATTATTAACAGTTTTTTTGTGTTTCTTAAAAAAATTTTGTATTAAATAGGAAGACGGTATTCGGTACCTTCAAACACTTAAGGACTTTGCATTAAAGAAGTACGAAAATATTTAATTAAAACAATTTTTTTACATTTCTAACTTCAGATCTTCAATCTTAAAGTGTTTCAAGATCACATTTTACAAGATTTTTCTGCACATTTTATTAAATAAGATATTATTTCAGTATTTCAGAAACATCACAGCATTAATAAACGCAACACATTTTAAACTAGCATAATTTAGAAAATTTCTTTAAACAGTAGACCCTTTTAATTTAAGTATTTATCGTAATAGATCTATTGCATTTCATCATTAGAGCCAACAATATATATTATCCAAGTTCTGCAACAAACTTTTGTCTGCAACTTTAGTAGAGCGTACGTGCAGCATTGATCTTAAATGGACTGGAAAATATATGTTGGCCATTAGATGTCACTTAATATTTGGTTCCCCATTTATTTAAACCCCTTTCCATTTAGAATACTGTGACTTATATATGTATATATTTTTTTTTATATATTTTATATGCATACAGTCAGCTCTATCATTTGTGCATCTAATCTGATTACCTTGGCACCCAACTATCACACTTTAAATGACAATTTGCGGGTGTGCTTGAATTTGGCAAACACATCACGTGTCGCATTGACAGATGTTTCATGCTCCATACTGTTCCCTACACCGCACATATCCCCTCAGTCCACAGCCCACGCACAGGTACAGGTGAATGACAAAAACACCCACACACACCAAGCAAAAAAAATACAGTTTGGCAAATCGACAAGACCTCAAAAAAAAAAATCGGAAAATTTTGAAGGCCTTGAGTTTGATACTCGACTATAAAATACCCTTTGCCTAGTTAAATATTTTATTTTAAGCACTACCTTTCTGTTTGCTAGCAGCAATATGTATCTACTTGATCTTTTCAATAATAATTCTAGCTTTTTATAGCTAAACAAAAAGTTTCTATTAAAAAAATGTTGGGCTTTAATCCCGAAATTCTGAAAATACCAAAATGTGTGTATACCTCCAAAATCTTATATTATAAATGTTACATATACAAATTTTACTGAAACTAAATACAGTAGAATCCGGTTATAACGACTGCGCGTATAGCGTCCATAAAAAATACTGAGACGCAAACTCGATGACTATACAAACTTTTATGAAAATTAACATCATTCCGGATATAACTTTGATCTCTTGTGTGTCGTTATAACAGGATTCTTCTGCATATAAACCTTGATCTGCGTGGAATTGTGTTGAAGTGTTGGTGTGATAAATTAAGTTGTGCTAGCTGCTCCTACGAGATCAGAATACTTTCAATGAACAAACCTCAAATGAAAATTTAAATATACCCATATTACAGGGTATATAGATGACTACTCTAATAGGTTAGCGAAGGGAGTGAATGGATCAGTTTTTTTTTCGGTTGTTGGCTGACAACGACGACATTTTTATAAAACCAACTCATTATTTTACATTTTTGGTTCATGACCCAGAAACGTAGCCCCAAAGAATCGCAGTCTAACACTGCTCCTCGTCCCCACACCTTCCTCTGCCATTTCCCCTCCCCCAGCTCTAACTCCATCTCCATTAAATATATGGTTTTTTTTTTTCATTTTTTTTAACAAGTTTCGACTGCGTTTCGTTCGTGAGACATAAAATGTACTACTCGGTGTAGTGAGTACGTGCGGTCATCTGTCATGATTCTCGACTTATCGTTGGTCTTTGCCATCGTCGTCGTCGTCAACGTCTTGGGCTTCATCCACAACGAAGTTGGCCTACAAAAGCGAAGCTGCTCAACAGTTTTCATTTGGGTGTGACGGGGGAGGGGAGTAGATATGTATGTATGTGCCTGTGGCTATGGGTTGGGACTTGTGTCCAGTGGTTTTGCGGTCTGCTCTGCTCTGCTCTGGTCTACTCTAGTCTGGTCTGGTCTTGTCTTTCCCATTGTCTATGTGCGTGCGCTTTGCTTAAATGTCAATTATTTCACGCTTATTAGATTCTCAATGTTGTTGCTGATGTTGATGATGATGATGATGGCCATAACGATGATATGGCTGGTAAAAAAAAAATTCTTCATTACATAGAGCCGCGAGAAAGCCGACGAGACGACAGTGACAAGAAGAAACTACAAAACAAAAAAATCAAATAAACTCAAACGAAAAGTGAAAAAAATATAAAGCAGAAATATGTATGTGTAGACTATATACAAGATATATATAGCATATATATATATATATATATATATAGTATATACACTCAGGTAGACTATTAAAAATAAAAGTAATGTTTCGCTTTTTATGGCATTTTAATGCGATCTTTACGAACTGGCGACAATGATCTCTCGCCAGTGACTAGACAGACATTTTCCATCTCATGATTCTTTATTTCATTTTTTTTTTGTTAGTGTGTCAATTTTGGTTTTCAATTTTTTGTGGGTCAGTTCCCAACCAATTCACAACTCAGAATTTTGCTGCAAGCGGACTCTCTCTCACTATCTCTCTCTCTCTCTCACTATTTTTCTCAGTTTTTCACTTGATCAGTTTCTGTAAGCTCCCTGTAGATCGCTGCACAATTTGTGGCAAGGCTTAGCTTTAAAGCGGCAAATTGTCTGTCATTTTGTTATGGAATTTTAAAATCTCTTACACACACACACACACACACTTACACACATACTTGAAGCTTGTCAGCTTGCTTCATGGCTTCAACTTTTAACCAATTTCCAAACATTTTCCGCAGATACAATCAAGAAATTTTCAACAATAAACTAAAACGAGCGTTGTACAGGAGGTTCACTCTCTCTCTCTTTCTCTGTCTCACTCTTACTCGTCTCTCTCTCTCTCTCTCTCTCTCCCTAACGGAACATAACGACATTTTGTACGACCCCATTTCCAAAGTCGTAATAATTTCATGAAAAACGCAGCGACTTCGACGTCAGCAGCGCTGCAGTTTCGTTAGGTTTATTTCCCAGTTTCCCTTTTCCCTCTTTTCCTTTTTCACGCAAGGTTCGTCTAAGGGCCCCAAAAGGAGTAGGAGTGTAGAAGTGAGTGGAGAAGGGGGAGCTGAAGGGGAGTCTATTGGACAACGCGTTGTTGGTAATGTGCCAGTAAAAGGTATTTTAACGCTGGAATGCCTCAGTCTGCCTCTCTCTCTCTCTTTCTCTTCCCCTCTCTCACTCTCTTGCACATGCCATTTGCTGCCAGTGTGCACCTATCACTTTCCACCCAAAAAAAAAAAAAAAAAAAAAACCTTCCCGCCGTCACTGTCCTCTGTCGCCATTATCTTCTTACCGCTAGCTTGTGCTTGGGCTGTCTGACTGTCTGGCATAAGGAGGCACAGAGTAAAAGAGAGGGAGCAGCAGAGAGAGACAGAAAGAGAGAGAGAGAGAGAGAGGAGTCCTCGGCTGCTTTGTCATGAAAAATAACTTCGCTTCGTTGAAATGACAGTCACGATTTTGCTTTTGCTTTTTTGGGCAACTCCGATGCCGACATCGCTGCCACGCCCCCCTACAGCAACAACAGCCTCCACACCTCTTTTTCCCCCTTCTTGCTCCTACCGATTTCGACTCCCATTTTCGCATCTTCACTACACGTTGTCTGCATGACTTTTTCTCTCTCTCTCTCTCTCTCTCTTTCTTCTTTTTACATTTTTTTGATACTTCTTTTCTTCTTATGATTTCCCTTCTTTATACTACATACATTTATATAATTTTCCTTCTTTTCCTCAACGTTTCATTTTTCCTCATTCTTTCATTGCTTTAAGCAGAAGGGAGGGGGAGGGGGGATGGAACGGGAGGTAGGGACACTGTAACAGACTTGGATGCAGCAACTAAATGAAAGATGATGAATTTATTAAATTCTCCATGTGCGTGGAACGGGACGAAAAACGATGAAGCGAGAGTGTGAAACAGTGGCGGGGGATCAAATTCCTTCAAAGGGTGCTGAGCATAATAAATATATAGTTGATATGTGTTTTAAGTATACGCTTAAAATATCAACCTAGCACAATTAGTGTCAAGTTGGATCAGGCATTGCAAATCTCCACTTTAGATGAGATGTTATAAAAATACTGTTGACATGAGAAACTAGATGTCATACATTGACAGTTAATATTATATTATATTTAAATATATTTTGGAAATTTTATCGAAAACATCTAGGTAGCAGTGTAAAATTCTCTCTGAAAATTTAAAATTTGCATGCCTCCAACTCACTTATTTCTTAACGGAGTATAGTTCTGTCACTCCACATTGGTTTGGAGCCAAACAATATTAAACTATGCTGAAAATCGCATCAACTTCGGATTATAATCAAGAAAGTTATCATACATGGAAAACCGTAAATTTACAGCAAAGGCACAGCACACAGTGCACTGAGCTCTGCTGCAGCGCTGCCGTCACACAAGCAGCGTAAACGAAAGCATGTGTGCGGGTTAGAAACTCCAATTTGAAAATGAAAGCCAGTGGGTATTACATGGTCGGAATGCATTTCCCTATATGCATATAAGATTAAGTTAGGTTAGGTCAATTGAATTCTCCTTGGGACTAGACATAGGGCAGTGCTGGCATTTTGCAATCCAGTTGCTAAAAATGATATGGCTCGAAGCCTTGTGAAATTTTCAGTGTTTTTACGAAAACAAGCAGATCTCTGGGTTCTCTTTGGTTGCCACTTTAGAATAAGAAATTGGCAATATTTTAATATCAGCTATTATTTTCTTTGGTTCCAATATTTTGACGGTTCCGCTATCATTTTGATCGGCTTAAACTGAATTTATTTTCTATTTGTTCTTTTTTTTTTAAATACTAGCAATAACTACGATCACTTTTGCATTTTTCACATAAGATAAATATAGAAATATGTTTTGGAACTCAGGGTTTAATATGATAACTGTATTCCGAAAGTTAAGCAACTCTACCTAACTAATTTGTAATTGCGCGTACAATTGCATTTTGTTGCTCTACCTTAAGCTTAATTGTGGCCCCAAGCTTGAATTATATATTACTATTTTTCCTAAAAGTTTCATTTTGTCTTGCAGCTGGCTATATAATTAATTTGCACCGACTTCTTTTGACAGATCCTATCCGTATGCTATGTATATGTATGACCTACAAATTGACAAAGTTTGCATTTCCATTTTACAATTTGTGGACTCAAGCCAAACCATGCATCAAGTATAGCACTGCACTCCTCATTTCAGTACCATCTTTCATGCTGCCCCCTGCTCTCTGAATTGCCATTTAGCTGGGAATAATGAAAAGTTTGTTATGCCCCACCTTTTGGTCGGTTTAATCTTTTGTATGGCGATTTTATGTAACTTGCATACGATGAAGAAATTCTTTGGCCAACAAAACACAAAAAAAAAAAAAAAAATTATATATATATATATATATCTCTATAAAGAGACGGAAAAGTTTTTAGCCCCGCTAACTTGGCGTCGGCTAATAAAGAATGTAAATGGAGCAAATTGCTTAGCCAAAAGGTAAAATTTCATAAATTTTCGTCGTAACTTTTTTTTTTGTTTTATTTTTTTTTCTTCTTCTCCGTAAGTTAAAAAACAATCGTAAAAATCGCGCAGTGTCATTAATCTGAGGACTTTCCATTCCTTCTGCTGTTTCCCCTCCCAACCCCCTCACAGCATTTTCTACCCCTACCATAATCCAAAGTTTTCGACTGCCCCGCCCCCACCAAAAATTGATGTTATAAAAGCGTTTAGCCTTAATTGTTGGGGCGTTAAAGGTTATTGCTGTAGTTGTTGTTGTTGTTGCCGTTTCTTTTGTGGAGAGTTGTTGTTGTTGTTGTTGGTGCTGCCGTGTGAAACGATTTGTTTTTCCTTTACGCATTTTTCTCGGCATTTTGCTCTGTCATCATAAAAAAAAAGCACAAAAACTCTTCGTATAGGTGTGCGTACAAAACCAAAATCCAAAAAAAAAAAAAACCTTGCAACTCGTATTCATTTATACCCTGTAACTATAAACTTGTTATAAAGAGCATGCCAAAATATCGTATTTTTATAATTCTTTGTATATTTAAACTAGTAAGATAATATCAGTTGATCTCAATCTCAATGAAAGTTAGGCATTAAATTGCTATACTTGTCAGCAAACATTGAAATTTGTAACTTGAAAATTTACCTCTTAGTTTATGTTAATACTATACATACATATATTTGATATACATATCTTAAGAAAAGTTTTTCAGCTTGATATGCGATTAGTTTCCTTAAAGTTTCAATACACTTTCTGAGCATTTCATGAAATAAAATTTGCCATTTTTAATACACAAACATTTTTTTAAATGAGATTCAATTTTTGCTGTTTAATTTTTCCCCTAATTTTAGATAATAGTTTAGTTAAATCATTCATTTTAATTTTTCATATTTCAATGGGTATCATAGCATGTTTGTACGCCCTTTGATTTGCTCTGATTTTGAGTATGGGTTTTTGCCTTCTTTTTTTTATACATTTCTTAGCATTTTCATCGTCGTCTTGTGCTTAGTGAGACTGGAAACTGTTTTTAATGACCAAATATTAAAAGAAAAAGGTGCTGCCTTTCAGTTCAGTTCAATTCAGTTCAGTTTAGGTCTTTCCATCTTCGTTTTCGTTTTTATTTTAAATTTCGTTTCGGTTTTGGTTTTGGGTTTTTGCGTTTTTTAAGCGCCTTTTTGGTGGCCTTTTGTTTTATGGTCATGGGGCTGGTTTTTGTGTTTTTGTTTTTTTGGGGGTCCAATGGTCTTATGACACTTTTCATTTGACGCTGCATAATGAAAAATTAAATTAATGAACGCACATTTAAGAGCGGATGGAGATTCATTTCTTTGCCTTCGTTTCATCCTTTTTACCTTCAGTTTCACATAGACCCCAAACAACAACAAAAACAACAACAACAGTTGCGACACCCTCCAAATAAATACAAAAAAAAAAATAAAATAAAAAACCAGATTTCATCTACCATTTTCACATTGCTGCTGCTGCTTTCTATACTCATTTCCATTTCCCTTTTTGCCATGCTATTTTCATTTCCATTTCCATTGCCAAGTAGTCCACATTAGAAAAGTGCCAGCAAAACAACAACAACAACAGGAACAACAACAAAAAGAACAAGGTTGGCGCCTTCTACTTTGTGGCAAATTAATTTGGCAAGTGCAATAAAACTTTTGCAGCAGATTTGGCCATTATTCAATGCCTGGTAAATGCAGGCAGCTTCCAAAACTGAAGTGTGGAGTGAGTTTGAACTTATGGTTTGGCTTGGAGTGGGTTTTTAGGGTTCTTTGCCAGGCAGCGGCATGTTCGTGTAATAACCAGGCCATTAAATAAATTAGTTAAATGTTTCTGCTGTTGCTGTTGTTGTTGTTTCTTGTTGCTATTATTGCGAGTTTTGGGGTTTCAGACCAAACTGAATGGCTGTTGATTGGAGGCATCGCGTGCCTTTTGAAGTTGGCCCAAACGCAAAGAAACCCCAAAAGAGTTGTCAGGATTCATTAAAGCTGATCATGGCATCAATTATATATGTCACTTGATACATTTGCCAGCTGAACTTGGCTCAAAAGTTGAACAAACATCAACACGAAAAACTTCAAGTATATTGGGTTTGTGAAAAGTATATTTCAGTCAGAAAGACGCGTGGCAGACCCCGTAGAGTATTTATATTCTTGATCAGCATGTATGTTCTTGGCGAATATCTCAATAAGTTAAACACCTAGGGACATGTAAATTCCTAGTTGCAACATAAAGAAAACGACATAAAAAATTTGTTATGCCACGCCATAGGAACCAAAACATATTGAAAGTTTGCATGCCTTCTAACTCACGTTTTTCTCGACGTAAAGTTTTCTAACTTCACATTCGTTTAGAGACAAACAATAACAAGCGATCCTGAAAGTCGCATCAAGATCGGATTGAAATCAAGAAAGTTATCATGCATTAAAAAACGTAAATTTATGGAAGAGGGGAGGCTACGTGCGTAGTACTGAGCATTGCTGCAGCACTGCCGTCACACAAACAGCTTAAAGTTTAGATTTAATTGTGAATTCCTAAACGTAAAAACTTTAACGATTCAATTTTTTAAAAAAATATTCCTCGTTTAATTGAGTAACATCTTAAAGTGGTCTTCATTCTTCTGCATTAATTTAAAAGCTGAAATTTTTTTTTATAAATAGTGTAATTTTAACAAAAAACTAAGCATATTTGTAGCTCAATATAAATTTAAAAAAAAAAAGAAAAAATAGAAATAAAACAGATGGAGTGCAATAAATCGCTGCAGAGCCGCAGTTGAGTTTGAGTTTTGGATTGAGTTGAAGTTGAGAGGATGCAGGACCTGGTTGTCTCTAGTGCCGGAAGCTGTGTGCGTCGGCAATGAGCAATAATTGCACTTTGACACTTGAGCGGGCACACTCGGACTGTGACCTAACCTCCCTAGCCTCCCTTCCACCGATAATGATAAAGAGATAGTGAGACAAAGAGAACGGTAGAGAGTAGACGCCAATTCTGTGTGCCGCCTCAAATCAACCCTGAAATTCATAAAGCAGCAAAAGACAATGGACGAGACTGTGACTCTGTGTGTGTGTGTGTGTGTGTGTGTGTGTGTGTGTGTGTGTGTGTGTGTGTGTGTGTGTGTGTGTGTCTTGTCGGAGGACATACTAATAAATCCTTGTCACAATATCCTTTTGTTTTGCCATTTTTCGAGGCCCGCTAGAGTAGCAGGACTTTACTCTGGCAGTCGCATCATCCTTTTTGAATTTACAGCGCAATAATTCAAAACACATTCGTGTTGACTGACAGACGGACGAAATGTGAACGAGAGAACAGAGGAGTGTGTAACTGGGAACAGGGAACAGGGAACCCGAAGACTCTGCATCGGACTGACATGCTAAGGCGGCTCTCGTCTGGCAAGTTTCTGTCTGGTCTAGTCTGGTTTGGTCTGGTCTGGCCAGGTCGCCCTCTTTCAATGATTAAAGTCCTGTCGGCACGCAGCGATGCCATATGCTCCCCGGCGGCCTCATTCTCAAGCGTTGCCACACCGAGAGATTAATTCGCTGTTGCTTTCAGTGGCAGCTTCTTGTGTCCTGCCTGTTGATTGCCTGCCTGCGTCTTCTGATGATGCAACAACAACAACAGCAACAACAACACAATGCCATTGTTTAAAGCCTAAAGCAGCTGTGCCTGGAACTACAGCCTGGCCTTAATATGAAAAGAAATTGAAATAGTAAAGCAGAAAAATGTGATCGATTTAAGCAGAGTAAAAGTACGGCAAACAGATGATGATATTTAGAAGCTAATCAAATCGATTTACATTATTAGAAAGTAATTAGCAGCTTTAAGAGAACTAAAAGAAAACTGCATAAGTTTCTATGGAAAAGTTCTTAGAAAATTATTAAATTTGAATATGGAAATGAAATGAAAAAGCAGGTACCTAACTAAGGTTTTCTACAAAATGTTTGATAACCAAGTATTAGTGTCGAAATACAGTCGCTAAATAAATCTCAACTGCATTAAGTTATTAAGATAAATGAAACTTACCCACCTACTTAGACCCCAAATAATCAAGTATTCCAAACCACAATCTCATTGATTAAATATTGAACAACAAAACAATATTAAAATGTGCATTTAAGGGGCTAAAGTTCAGTTTGCTAAATGTAAACAAATGAAGATTAGCAACTGAATGTAGTAAAATAAAGAGGATACAACTATGGGCAAGGCAAGACAGGTCAGGGAAATATATATCCAACATATATGTAAGAAACAATAAAGATAAACGGCCCAGTTTAGTTGAGTTGACTTAACCCGTGCTTTTTAGACTGAATATGCCCAACCAAGGCAAGGCAAGACAAAAAGTTAATGGGGTAAAAGGGAAAAAGGGAAATGTCGGGCAATGAGAATGCAAGTGAATTCAGTCAGACAGATAGGCAAGACTAACACTAACAGTAACAATACCAACACTCACAACAAAGACAAGAGCAACTTGCAGCAAACTGCAAGAAGAGCAAGTCGAGTAACTGTTTAAACACTTATTCACACACTCATAGATGCACTCACAATCAGACAAAGCACTCATAAGACACTGTTAGGATACTTGAACTTTTTGTTTGCGCTTCGCTTCGTTTCGTTTCGCTCTCTCAGTGTGTCTGTCTGTCCGTCTGTCTGCCTGTCTGTATGTGCGTATGTACGTCTGTCTGTTTGTCCGTCTATCTATGGGTTGCTTGCTTGGTGAGGGGCATGTGTGGCAAGTATCTTACGAGTGCAGTGGCAGCTAAAGAAATACATACACAAATATCCACAAGTTCTACGAATTGCACACACATACACATCCGCATACTTAGGCAAAAACTTGTGTGCTTAATTCCATTTTCATTTTCATTTTCATTTCAGCGACGTTTTGTTTGTGTTCTTGAGGCATCCTTTTAGCCCAGTGCCTTAGTAATGCCACTGTTTGCCTTCTTCTTGCTCTTCACGCACACACCATGTTCTTATCCAATTTGTTAGACCCTGTACTATATACAAGGTATAAAACGCATCTTAAGGGTTCAAACACTTAAACTTCAAACTAAAACACTTTCTTCAAATTCCGTACTATCTTCGTTCACTTTCAAAAACTTCCGAAACCGAAGATGTGAGCGCCACAAATTAAGTTAATTTCTTTAGCTGTCAATGCATTTGCAGTTCCAAGAACAGTGACGTCAGACTATTGCGTGCTCCTTGCCGTTTTTAAGTATTTGGTAATGTTGATTAACAATGCAAAAGATTTAAAAAACCAGTCAAATTATTGGGATAAAAAACTTATAGCGTAATTAACTTGAGTAATAATGGGTCTAATTTTTTAACTATTTATAGTTAGTTAACACAATTCCGACGCGTTCTATATAGTTATGTATAATGATATTTTTATTATTTATATCTCTAACAGTCGCGTACCTTGAGCAGTTATGCTGTGACCAGAAAGTTGGTAAACTATACTTGATCAGGTTGAAGTCAGGGGAAATCCAGATGGAAAACCAAAACAATTCTGACGTGCAAATCGATTGTCAGAAATGAGGTTAGGGGCGAAAGACCAATCGAACCATCAATTAGCTGGTTTCTCTCTCTTAAGATAGCTGGTGCAATAATATGTTAATGTTAAAACAAATGTTTACAGGTCTTAGGGTCGAAACGATCTTAACCTATTCTTAAACTTTAAATGAGTAAGAACCTTAACTTTCTTGATATGAAGTTTAAGGTAAAATTATTAAGAAATTTTATTAAATACATAATATATTAAAATAACACTGAACCGTTGTTTAACAAAACGAATCTTTGGTCAAATTTTCGTACCACAGAACCCAACTTTAAGCAGCTTTGGTTAAATTCCATAATTCTTTCCAAAACTTTTAAGTCTAAACATGGGAACAAAAACTACAAAAAATAGTTAAAATACAAAATGCCCATTATGTTCTAAAAATTTTATTTTAATTTCAAGTTATAAAACGTATAATAAGATTACATAAATACAAAATTACTGGGTCCATTAGAGTCTAAGTTAAGCCTGATCAACTATATACTTCTACTGCTCAATGTCTGTTTGAGCATTTTCCTGCTTTTTGGATATTTGCCCCTGGGAAATGGGTCAGCGAAAAGCAGGGCGCATAATTTAATTGCCAACGTTTTGGCTATGTGGCAACTACATATATACAAATATGTACATATGCACATATATGTAGTACTACATATATGTGTTTTTGTGCTATGCATTTTCCAATTATCACAAAATATTCATCTTACTTACTTCTAACATAAATACTACTGTTGCCATCTCTGTTGCTCGCATTGTCAAGGCTCGTAAATCATGTTAACTTAAAAATAGGCGCCATTCTGACATTTGAGTGCGATTGTCAGTCAATGCTCTGCCGGCGCTCACTTAATTGCCGAACACACATCTGTTTAGAACATTGAGAGATCAGTTCTTTTCACCTTTACTAGAGACCCAAAAAAAAAAAAAAAAAAAAAACACTCCTTCCACCCAGTTGTGTGGGGGCTGCCATATATTGATATGGGTTTGTCTGTCTGCCTGTCTGTTTGTCTGTCTGTCTTTTGGGCTGCCAAATGAATTTATGACAACTAAGCATAAATAATTCAATTCGTGCGTGTTTACAACATTTATTAAATGAAGTGTTGAAGTGGCTGAAAATTACGCCCACACACACGTACACACAAACCTACGGCGCAGACACACGTACACTCATCTCGGGTAACGTATTAGGGGCAAACACCCAAAAATATCCAAAGTTGTCTGTCTTAGAAGTCACATAAAACACACACACAACAAGAAAATGAAAAATAATGGAATAAAAACGAAAATTATGAAAAAAAAAAAACGAAAAACATCTCAAAGTCGGGTTTTTGTTGTAGGTACACATATACGTACATGTATCTAGTAAATTGTATCCATCAGTCGTGAGTGAGGCTGAAAGACTTACGCTTTTAAGGCAGCCTTGCTTTATCAAGAGATCGTCAATCCATCAAATGAGTCATAAGTGCTTAGACTTCCGCTTGTGTCTCTCTCTCTCTATCTCTCTAGGGTTCAAAAAACTTCAAATTGAAAAAAAAAAAGAGATTTGCGGCGCAGATTTGTGGCTAAAGCTAAGGTTGCTGCCCATGATCATGTTCAGTTACTTGACCCTCTCACTCACTCTCCCACTCTATAGCTCATAATCCCCCCTGTCTCTCTCTCTCTCTCTTTTGCTATCTTTGATAGCTAGATCTTTGACTTGCTATTTGATTGATTTCCGCTGCGTCCTTAGTCAAGTAACTTCAAGCATTTGACTTCTTATATCTTTATCGCTATTTCTGTTGTGTAAAGTGTTCAAGTTTTATCGAAAATAATTCTTTTTAAACACACAAAATTGCTTTAAAATAAACTGTTGTCTTAAATTGTTTATTTTAGAGAACTCAGTCAAGGTTTGCTAAACATTAAGCTTTTGATATTGAAAGAGAGAAAAAAAAAATAGATTTGAAGATCAACAGTTTTGCACTAATAGTTTGGTAAATTATCTTTAAAATGTTGAAAAAAATATTTTAATATTTTATTTTTAAGCTTTTGATATAAAGAGCAGTGTAAAAGATTTAAAAGATTAATATGTTTGAAAAGATTATTATTTAGAATTTATAGAACAATCATCTTTACAACATTTTATATATTTATACTTTTTTTTTAGAGTTTAAGTAAGTTGTAATTTAAACTAAAATTTATTGTACCCAATTTTCATGATTTTTCTATAAAATTCTAATTTTTTTAATACATATTAATGCTTTGCAGTTTTACAAATTTCATACAATTTTAGTATGCAATTCGCTTGAGATTCAAGAAATTTCTCAATCATTGCTTGCTTTTGAGTCTCTCGTTTGTTTACTCATCGTTTAAAGTTAGCTATGGATTATCTGAGACGACCTTAATGATATGTTAATTTGTTCCATTTAGGATCTTGCAATCCCCTTGGCATCCAAAGCATTGCAATTGTCCATATGTAGACATCAGATTGCTTTGGTCAACTTATGATGTCAGCTACTGGATAAAAAAAAAACAAACTACAGACGTCTTGTCAACCAGCGTTGTCAACAGCAACAACAATAAACAATAGCACAACTATTATAAAAGGAGAAAAAAATTTATATATATATACAAGTCGTTAACGTCATGAAATTATAATTAAAAATCTGAACAAGCCGTCGGCTCTGGCAACGACCTCTCTCCACCTTCTCTGTGTGTGTGTTTACACTCCCCGTCGTTCAACTGTTTAACATAATAATCATCCGCATGATGATAATGATGATAATGCTGCTGTCGATGATAATGATGATGCTTGTGGTTTGTGTATTTGATAATTGACTTGGGCTTAACGCAATTAACAATACGAATGATTGAAAAAATAAACCCCATCAACGATACAATGATAAAAACAAAAACAAAAAAAAAATTAAAAATCAAACAAAAAATGTTAAATGTATATAAATAAATAGCAAAAAAAGGAAGAAGCAGTTAAGCATTAACACTAGCTGCTGCTATATACATACATATATACTATATATGTTGCTGCATTATACTGTTTACCATAACCATATACTACTGCTATATGTCTATAAAAGTTATGCATTTAAACAGATAACAGCTCACACACTCGTGCACAGATTTAAAGTTGTCATTTATTCATTTGTGTATTTAATAAACAATATAAACATTAATAAGTTAATAATCGTTTGAATTGTCTGTACGTGAGTGTGTCTCTCTGTGTATTTTTGTGCTGACATTGGCAGCCATCGGCTCAATGCATAATTGATGTGGGCTCTGTTTTGATTCTGTTAATAGATTGGTTATATACTGTTTGTGTATATCTTTAACTCTATAATACAACCCATTAATTGTAAAAGCGTGAAGTGTTGATCAGCATCAACTATGCGAATCTTAAGGATCTTAGAGATGGTAAGAGCTAGCATCAGCAAATTTGATATATTGCCTGCCTATATGTGCAGCTAGATTACTATAACAATTTAAAAGCTATAGAGTTTAGATTTGCTAGGGAAAAAAATAGCATACCGTACAAGTTCTTTGTGATTTTGTGGTATTCGCAATGAAATTGAAAAGAGAGCTTTAATTATAAACATTATATCAGAATTAAATTTATTAAAAAATGTATGAGATGAAAGTTATATGGAAAAAGTCACTAAAAGTTAGCGGAAAAAAGTCTTAAAAAAAGCATATTTTGTATGCAAATTTGCCATATAAATTCACAGAGATTAAAGTAGAAAAAACTTTAAAATAATGAACCAAATATGACGGAACATATAGGCAAATGCTAAGGTCTTATAGGTTTTTCGAAATATATCAAAAATTCTTGATCAGAATATATAGGACATACCCAACAATGAATAGAAATATTTACTAAAATTGTTTTTTTGTACGTTCACTTTTTTCCTTCACTGTATCTAATATTAAACAATCTGCCAGCTGGGTATGTTGTAGTCTAGCACACTAGTATTTTCATTTATTTTGTATTTTGTTTAAATGATTATAATAACTATGATGCTGATGCTGATGCTGTTGCTGATGGTTAATGGGTAATGCGAATATTGATGATATCATGCGATTATATTTAAGTCTCACTGATAATTAAAATAAAAACTGACCACAATCAGAGAGCGAGACTGAGAGAATCATATAGAAAGAGACACTACTATGCTGTTGGATTTCCTGCTGGCAAAGCGTAATCCCATCAAATACTACAAAACTATACATAATACACTATAATCAATCTTTGTTTTGGTTCAACAAATTTCCACAGTTGCGGAAAACAAAACTTAAAATGACAATAGCATTAAAAAAAAAAAAAAAAAAAAAAACAGAAAAAAAAAACAACAAAATAATACTTGAGAAATTTTACTTAATTTTTTCTTTCTTGTGAGTGTGTGTGTGTGTTTAAAACTCGACGTCAACTAACCATGAAAATCAAATAATCAAAAATAAGTTGAACGGGCCAGAGCATCAATTACCTGAAACATTTTTTGTATGCCCAAAACTTCCGGCAGATGAGCGACGGACGACTGTAAAACCTTTGACTATCTGTACATTTAAGCAAACTATCATAATGAAGATTATTATGATGTTGTTCAACGAACAAGTGGACTTTGCTAGACTTTGCCCCAAACCCATAGAGGCGGATGGAAGACGTAATTGCTGGCCATTATAATGGTCTGTTATAAAATGTTGTATCTTTTGGCTACAGCACACAACACAAGTGCAAATATGATGGAAACAAATAAAAATAAAAAATGTTTATAAATTTATGCATATGCATAGTTAAATGTTTTTCTATTTCTTTAAATAACATTTAATTATGCGCATAAAGCTAATTAATTAGCGCCAGGCAAATGGGTACTATTCACTCCATGACAAATCAGATAAGAAGCAGGTGTGCAATAGCACGAGCTACAATAACTAACCCCAACGGGTTCCCAAATCAACCTGCATTTCAATTAAAGTTTCTCTCAAGAAGACATACTATATATGTATGTATGTATCCACATATACATTTATCATAGATGTACAGCAAAATTGTTTGAAAGTTTATTTTCAGATTTTTGTGCATAGAGAAAGCTATAAAGTTAATTACTTATATAAGATTGATAGAGTTGACGTTTGATGATGATCTAATCACTTGGCATAGCGAGAAGTCAGCGAAGATATTGAGAAACTTGTATCTATGACATTGAGCTAGAAGTTGAATGAATTGAAGATCAGGACAGGTAATAGATACACATGTTTTAGAAGATTGGGAAACAAATCCTGAGAACTTGAATATGATAGCGGAAAGCTGAAAATTTGATAGTGAAATTGTTAAACTTAAACAAATATTCTTGCCTACAATTTGTTTAGATTTAGTGCTCCTTTCAGATAGATAACTTTCAGACTACAAACTTCTAGTTTATGTGAAAACAGAGAGACAGATATATATATATATATAACTTTATGGAATCTAGTTAAACTTGTCTTAACAAAAACTTCTCTTTGATGACTTTCTGTCTTTAAAATTTGATGCCCAAAACTCAATGCTATGCATCGCTAACAACTACTAGATTCAATGTTTGTTGAACACTTTGATTTTAAACTCACTTTTAAATGCTATTAGAGGAGAAAACATATTCGCTCAAAACTCATTGGCATGCAAATGAGAGTGGATATTAATTAAATCTTGTGTAAAGTACAACATTAGCTCAAGATCTCTGATTGGGTTTCCACTCTGCTTGATGGAGACAACTTTTAAATTTCTGGCCCACCCACAGCCACGTTGCGACTTATTCACTTGTCTTGCCAATTTATTTTCATTGGCAAACATTTCGCCAAGGACGGCAAACAGCAGCGAAACAACAGTGTGAAGACACAATTTCCATTTGGCAGACGAACACCTCTTTAAGGCACTGTATAGGCTTTAAATATGAGAGAATTTTAGCTGCTGGTAATTTGAGGGAGCTACCCCTAATAGACATTTAATTACCTACCTTTATGCTTTGTTCTGGCGCTGTTTTGGGGCCGTGTTGATTTTTGCGCAATCACAGCATGAAATTACCATTAATTTTGGGCTCTGGAATGGAATGGAAAGGAAGGGAAACGGAAACAGAAACCGAAACCGAAACCGTAAAAACAAAATAGATTAGCATTAATCAAGTAATATATACACGATATAAATATATATGTATTCTTGTAGATTTAGGTATTTAAGGTATTGTATTTTGTATGTATTTGGAGGTGATTGCCAGAGATTTGAATAAGCTGTCGTCGAAATGGGAATGATTGAGACTACGACTACTACTAGAACCAAAACTAAGTAAATCCAAGTCAAGTAAATGCCACAGTTGCATGTCAAGCTGGCATTAAGTGCGTGCCACAACTAAGTGCCACACAATCAAGGCAGCCGAGTCCCCAGTGGGACACTCAAATTGAATAGACAGCCTGGGCACAAAGTAATGGCACTTGAGTGGAGTAGTAGGAAAAGCAGGAACAGGAACAGGAGCAGAAAGCACAGCAGACAATCCATAAGAATTGACATGTAGTAGCTCGAGAAATTTGTCACACAAAATTAGCATTAGGGATGAGTCAACCAACTCGAGTCGAATCATGTTAGATCAAGTCGAAACGCGTCGAGACATGTCTAGTGCCGTTTTCTAGCCCATCATTTATCAATGTGCGCCAAATCGCCCAGTGACAGCAAACAATAAAAACAAAGCGACAGCGAAATTGTTATGGCTAAATAGAGGGTAATTTCTCTCTCTCTCTCTCCCGTTCTCTTTTTATACAGCAGCATCTATTGTGTTTTGAAATTGAGTAATTTACTTGCTCTAATATGACAATAATTAGCATAGACAAGATACATCTGCGACTCTTGCATATCGAGTGAAAGATACACATTTCGATTAGATACAATCTGTGTTTAGCTTTTGGGCACACTTTCAACTCAAGTGTCATATGCCACATGTCTCGCTATCTCCCTCTCCCTCTCCCTCTCACACTCTCTCTTTCTCTTACTTTATCGGTTGTGTGAAGTGCCCACTCACACAAATTCAACTAATTTTTGACAGCTGCGTCTGCATGGACAACACTTCAATTGTCAAATTTGTCGATTCTCAATGCGCACGTTTGTCAATTGCCGTTTAACATTTGTCCGTTTGTCCGCTTGTCTGTCCATCTGTCCGTTTGTCGGTTGGCGATTGTTAGTTGTCAGTTTTGTCGCTTGGCCAAAACTCAAGAGATGTTACAATTTATGTAGTTGTTATGCCCACCTGAACAAATAAGTATAGTGCATATAGTGCTGACCTGACCGAACTTGAACTTCTATATAGTGTACTCCAACATTGACCAACTGACATTTCAATGGCATTTGATCACACATTTTGGGTTTTTCGGTCTATATTTATCATTACGATACTCTGTCAGAGAGTATTATATGCTTGTTGTGATGTTTGAGGCTTTAAAAAGTTTTGGATCGACTAAGTATACAATTGTATATGAATACAGTAAAGGGAAAAACAGAACTTACAGCACAAATTCTTTGAGATTTGGAATATCCGCAACGAAATTGAAAAAAAGTTGTTATTAGGTAAAAAAAACACTTAAAGTAAACGGAAAAAAGTATACATACAGCATATTTTGTATAGCAATTTTTGATGTAAATTCATAGAAATATTGAACCAAATATGTGACAACATATGGGCAAATGCTTAGATCTTTTAGGTATTTTAAAATATATTGAAAAATGTTGAGCACACCGAAAGATATACTAAGGACCAAATTTCCATGTATGTATATGTATTATAACTTTTTTTCTCAAATTAAATGTAATATAATGCCCGCCAATGTCCGATATATTCCGATGATATATTATATAACCAAATTTAGCTTAATCGAACTACTATATCGTATAGCTGCCATAGCAAATCAATAGCATGTATTTAGTATAATAAACAATAAAATTTAGCTGGCTTAAATAGCAAATTAATTCAATTTTCAGCCTAAAATTGTTTCAAAGAGTATTCAGATCTTTGGTGTGAAGAAAAATTAAACCCTTTTGATCTGGTTTGCAGTTCATTTTTATGTTTATTTGTACTTGATATTATTTTATTTTGTTATTGCTTGTGCGATGTGTTTTGCATACGTGAGCAACAGCAGCAGAGGCAGAGGCAGCATTTGGGACAAACAGCTACTAGCACTCTAGTGGAAGCGGGTCAAAGGGGTCCAATGGCCATACTCGCATTTGACCCTCACCCTCACTAAAAAAAAAAAAAATACCTGTGCCACATTGGAATGCAGTTTTGGCCTCAATTCGTTACCAATTTCGTTTTCTTATGACCATTTGCTTGGCACCCTCAAGTACGTACGGTATTGTCCAAGTCAAATCTGCCCTTGAATACGGAATATGTATGACTATTACGAGTTTACGAGTACGAATTGAGTATTTTGTACTCGTACTCAGACACACACTCATGCCATGTGTACGTTTTCGGGCTTAGAGTTAAATATATTTGGTTTATATCTATGTACACACATATTTATGCGTATACCTATATAAAAATATATATGTATATATACATTTATGGCCAGTTTTCAATTTCAATTATTATTATTTATAGCTACCTCTGAAGGTCGCGCGCAGGCGTATTGACAACAATTAACTATTGGCCTGGCCGGAACCAAAATGCGAATCAAAACCAAATATGTTGAGCCTCAAACATTACCATAAGTAATTGTCGATTGTCGACAATTGTTAATATTTAATGAGCTGTTGTTGCCGAGCACTCCACAAGATCACAAATCACATTGAATTTGCCTCTGCTTGCTGCTGGCACACTGAGAAAAAATTGCAGTAAAAAACCTAAACAGCTGTTTTTAAAAACTGTGAAACTTTTAGAAAAGTTCTATCGATTGCTAATTACATTGTTATGCATTTTTTTTAGCTTGCTAAATTAAGGTGTTTTGCATTGCAAAAGATTAGAAAACACTTGGAAATTTCTGGCAATTGTTTTAAGGAAATTTTTAATTACTTTAAGAGAATATTTATTAATGGCAATAACATAAATTGCTGAAATATAAAATTAATTTAAAATACTTTAAGAAAACTATGAAAAAATCAACTAAATGCTAACTAATGTATATTTTAATAATAACACGTATTTTGCTTATATGCTTGGATTCTTTTTTTCACAGTGTATGCAAAAGGGAGCAATTAGTTGAGTCGCAAGTTGTTTTAGACAATTCAAACGTTGCAAGCTCACAACGACAATGGCATCAAAGAAGAATGGCTTGAAATATGGAAGGAGGAAGCAAAGGAAGGATGGAATATATAACTTGTTGAAATTATACGTTATATTGAACTAACATTGTCGCAGCAATAACAAGGACAACGACAAGGACATCGGCAACGACAACGACAACGACAACAACGGTCGTTGTATCGAGAACGATGACGATGACGATGACGAGAACGTTGACAGAGCTGGCGACACCTTTATCCGGATCTATGTGCAATGCATATTATACAAATTGTTGCAACTCTGGCAGTTGCCATTCAATTAGAAATCTTGTCAATGCCTGCTGCATCGATGCTGTTAACAGACAGACAGACAGACAGACAGACAGCGGCCATGCCCAGTTTGAAGAGCTCGGCATCTAAGCCAAAGTACCTGCCATATGGGATGGCACATTTATTGAATATGCGATGTCTCCTCTGTCGCTCCCTATCCCACCCCATTCCCTCTCTGTTTCTCTTGAGCGCCATAGTAGCATATATCGTATCTTTTTTGTATGACAAAGCGTGCCATTGTTGATTTCCTGTCACCCTGCCTCCCCTTTACTGAGTTCTGTGACGCTGCAGCACTTAACCAGACAGTCTTGTATCGAAGCACACGAACAATGGGCTAGATCATTAGCAATACTGGCATGGTAAGTTGTATCGATAAATTGTGAAACGATTCTAATGAACATTTAAGAGGCTTAGAAATTGCATAGTATACATATATACATGGGCAATATAATAACAATCATTAAAACAAGTTATTACCATAATAATTGGAGTCGTAACAAGAAGCTATTAATCGATAAATGATATGTTTTTATTGTCAATTTAAAAACATGAATATTACAAAAACGTAAAACATTAAAAGGTAGTTAATACGTTTCAATAGACAATATTTGCAATCAGCACAGATATTAGGCTATCGATATTAAGTGTTAAAGTTATCGATTACTGCAAGCTAAGCACATCTAGCATGAAACTATAAAGCAAGCATTATGGTAAACTATAATGATAATTGAAAGTTTAAGAAAACCTTAGATTTTAAGTATTCTAAAAGTAATCGAAAACAATTACTTTATTGATTAATTATATACACATGTGAAATTGTATGTATGAAAACTTTTGATATCAGCATCAAATAATACGTTAGCTAACAGTGATTTATGTTGACGCCATCGATAGATATTTTGTTTATAAAAAATCGATTATTTGGTCTACAATCGATAATATTTACTTTATAATTTGCTGATATAGATCGATAGGTATTTCTTTCATACGATATCGATCAGTCAGAGTCATTAAATTTATTTCCAAATGCCAAATTAAATTGCTTAACATTACGATAAACGATTAATCGATAATATTTTGTATTTGCTTTTGCAAAATTTGTCAAACCAATTTGGTATTCTATTTAGTCATTCCGCTCGGATTTATACATAATCCTCAGCTACAACCTGCTACAATCCATGCAACCCGGCAGATTCAGTCCCATGGTGAATTGATGCTATCTCTCTCGTTCCCGTTCCCGTTCCTGTTTCTGTTTCTGTGCCCATGTTCCCATGTTCCCCGCCAGTGCCCCGTGCCTATCGCAGTTTGCTGACATGTCAGAAATTTTAACTGGCAATTTGCAGCAGAACGCGCGCCACGCACGTACAACAAAGTGGACAACATGGACAGACGGCCAGACAGCCACGTGGACTGCAGTACAATGGTAGCAGTAAGCGAAGGAGGAATGGGGTGAGGTAAAAGGGAAAGCAGGCAAACGGTGGGAGTTTAGTCGCACTGGAGTCACAAAAGGACAAGCTGACAGGCGAGAGAGGGAGAGAGAGAGGGACAGACGGACACAGCACAGAAGCAACGGCAGCGTCCCCAACAATTTTCATGAGCGAGTTCCCCATTTGGATCTGCTAGTCTACCTCTACCTCTACCCTCTCTGCCCTCTGTCTGTCTCTGACCATGTCTGTTGTTGTTGTTGTTTTTGTTGCATAGAACATGGCACAATATGTTGCCATGTCTGCCACGCCTTTACCAGCCGCCCTCTGGCCACGCCTAGCGTCTAGCTTGCCACTTGAGTGTGTGTGTGTGTGTGTGGGAAACATTTTCGGTAATGGTGTCAAAATAATTTGGGTTGTCATTTGTTTTGTCGGCCACCCAGAAAGGTAAGCCATATAAGTAAGCAGTGTGTGTGTGTTGATGGTGGGGGGGGGGGGTGTGTGTGTGTGTGTATAGATGTTGAATGCTCTAGACTCTTGACTCTAACTCCCAGTCATAAGCTCATAATCAGCAGCAGACCAACAAGGGGAGCAAGTTTGCCATTTACCATTTACCATTTGCGATTTTTAATAAGCAGGCTAAAGCATGCGGGCTAATAAACTGTAAGTGGTTGGCCCAAAAGCAAAATGGAGTCAGAAGGAAGCAAGTAACAAAGGAAGCACAGACACACGTACGCATATTCAAGCACCTTTTGTGTGTATTGTTTTTGGCTGCTGTTTGCCTTTTTATTCAATTTTTTTCGGCAAAGAGTGTGTGTGGGTGTTTGGTTGTGTTTGTATTGGTTGCTAAAAATATTAATTGATTTTCGTGTTTGCCATATGTGTGTGCTTACAACTCTGCTATGTGTGTGCGAGTGTGTGTGATTTTTTCAATCTTCGCATTTTTAACGTTTTTCTATACAATTTACCAGCCACGCGTTGCCGCCACAACTCGTACACGGCAACTGAAATTCAATTTATTCCTTTTGCCAATATTATTCGATTTGCCGAAATACAAAATACTGTCACTGGCAAACGTAGCGTATGCGTAATGTGTGCTTTTCGGTTTTTACCAAAAGTCAAAAGTAGTTGAGGCAATAATAAAAAAACAAAAAGTGTTGCCTACTTTTCAGCTGCAGCAAACTTGATTTATGAATTGTGTCACAAATGAATTTAATTTTGTGTGCTGCAACATGTGGCACGATATTAGTTTTTGACAGCATTTTCTTTAGCATTCCCGTTGTTGTTGTTGTTGATTCCACATAAATCTGCCTTCAGACAACAAGTTAAATGTGCGTTTCATATATTTTGTTTTCTTTTTGATTTTCACGACAATCCATAAATCATGGCCTAGGTGTGACACGGTCGGTAACTAAAGCAACAACAACAACAACAAACAGCATTTCTAACAGTCAAGCTGATAATGAATTGTTGTTCTCATAGCAGTTGATTGATGCTTGAGCACATAGAACCCCCCACCCCCAATTTGGCTTAAATGTCGTTTATCGGCCTGGTTAAGGGAAGGCTGGGGGCAACGTGGCATGCAACAGCTGTCAATGCCAGTACGACATTACACACCAGCCTCGTGCCTCACTGGCAAAAAGGAGAAAAAAAAATTGACAGAACAAAAAAAATGAAATGCTCTTCGTCATCAGCATGAAGAGCCCTTTGTTTGTTTGCTAATAGCTTGTTAGCCATTTCAAAAACAATTTTCTAACAACGTGCAGAACTACAACAACAACAACTACTACACGAGCAACAAGGACAGAAACATGTGTCCCCCAAAAGTTGTCTGCCAAAAATGCTCACATTGGGGAGCTGGAGCCGGTACCGACTTTCATAATTCAAGCCAGCATTTATAGAGGGGACAGAGACCCAAAAAATCACAGAAATTTACGCACACAACGCACTCTCACACACACACACACACGCTCACACACATATATATTGACAGCTTTGCCATAAATTTCAGGTAACTGCGACAACCAAGGACACACACTCATCCACACACCTCGTTGAAGTTGCCTCTTTTTTTTTTTGCTACTTCTGCTTGTTATTCTTCTGGCTGAGCTTGTTGCCAAGTGTGGAACTCATTTTGCGTATCATTCATACGACACGTGGTACGAGCGAAACCGAGACGAACGAAAACTGTCAGTGTAACGATAAGGGATTACGATTATGTATGTAAATGTTTGATGCCAAAAAGCCAAGTGGTTAAACGACCACGTAGAGCACAGACAAGTGTGTCAAGTGTGTGAAGCCAAGTGCATATTAAAGATCAAGCTTACAATGGCAACTCTGGCAATTGTTGCTATGAAAGCGGTGTGATCCATGCAACATGTTGATAGAGCTATCTAATACATATTTGTTCAACATGACTTCCCCATTTTTTTATTGTTACAACAAACGATCTTAACTCAATGCGATCTACTGGTGGTAAGTATGGCAAAAGTACAGTGCTGACTGTAAACGTTGGGCGCCATTATCGATAAATTCTATGATCAATACTATCTGTTAATGTTAATTATTGATAAAGCTTAGTAAAAGTATCTCCAAAACTTCAGCCATATATATGAATATTTATAAAAACTTAACGTTCACGTTGGGCGCCATTATCGACTATTGTATATAAAAAACCCAAAATCAATACGAGTTTTTAATGAAGCTTCCAGAACAAATTTTCAGATTTATTTGCAAATTTCTAAGCATTATTCATAGACTGTCTGTACACATTGGGCGCCTTAATTGCCCCTTGGTGCAAGTTAACCAATTTGATTATTTGATATAACCAGTTAATAAGTTTTCGTAAAAGTATTGTAAAATTTATTAATATCAATTGGTAGACTGCTATGCTAACAAACTAGATCTGTATCATTACACACCTTGGGCGCCATAATACAATAAAAATATTAATTAAATAGTATTTATTGATGTAGAAATTACCAGAAATGTTTGCTAAATACTTTGGTTAGATATTATTCACACAAGTTATTGTTGACTATAGCATTTGGTCGCCATTATCAACTATTATGTCAAATAATCAATAATCATTACGTTTTGTTGATGTATCCAATTGATAAAGCAGGATAGGGGTATTGATAATGCAAAATTTGATTGAATCAATTTGTAAATTGATATGACTCATTAATTGCAATTAGTCATCATTCTATATTGCTTCGAGTATGGCACACCTTGGGCGCCAAAATGTTCAAATAAATGTTAACATATGATATTGAAAGATTGCTGTTTTTTTTTTTTTATTTATGAAATGCCTGCTTATTTTAAGCACCTTCCATACAGTTGGCACCTTTCACAACAAAAGTTGTCCTTTTTTGGCCCTTCTTCTGCACCGTTCCTGCTTCTCATTCATTCCATTTCTCCCACCCAACCACTCTAAACTGAAAGGCAATTGGGGTATTGTGTAAATGATGATGGCCGTTAAGCCAGCTCATGGTTAAACCCTCCTGTTTAGAACTGTTGTGCCTTTTGCGGCAGCCGATGGCTGTTATTACTTTGTTTGTATAACTTCAATTTTGCGAGCTTGTTGCTAATATTTCATTACAAAGGGTTGACGGACCTTAAAAAATATAGCAGCGAGAGAAGTAGTCGAGTAGTGGGTTGGGGCGTGGAGAGACTGTACTACCTTAGAAAGGGGGGGAAAAACTGAAAACTGTCGTCCCATTGCTCGTGTCTTTTAAAGCTGTCGTTGCTTTGTTTTCTATGCGTTTTTTTTTTATGATTTGTTGTTTAGGAACTTTGAACAAGTTTGCCGCTGTTACAACCCTTGTTTACATCCGGTGCCCACAGTACAGCTTTTAAAAACTTCAACACATTCACACTCAACCCTTTCAGACACTCAGACACATACACATATGCTGCCTTTGTTTATGGCAAATTAAAATTCACTTAACATTTCGTTTTAGTTTTAATTTTCATTTCGAAAAATTTCGTTTTTTATTTTAATTTGTTTTCTGTTGTGTGTGTGTTTTTGTGTATTTTGTGTATTTTTGACTCTCTTTGGTACCTAAATGCCCAAAATCCTTGTTAAGAATTTATGAGCCACAAAAGCCGCAGACGTGACCCATGCAATTTGCATTCTGTTGAGATAAGTGTAGAGCAAGAGAGATATGGAGATGCGATGCGAATTGGGAGATATGAGAATATGGCAGATGGGAGATGGAGATAGAGATAGAGATGGAGATGGAAATGGAGATGGAGATGAAGCTGAAGATGAAGTTGAATGAATTGTGGGCCACGTTGCTGCTTTGCCAGATGGATGCTTCGTCAATAATGTATAAGCATTGCGGCAAAAACTTATTCGGTGGCAGTGTTGCCTCTTAAAAGGTTTTCCATTACCCTCTTTCTCGTTCTCAATCCCTATATGTCTCCTTCTTTCTTTCAATATACATACTATATATATATTTGTGCATATTGTATTTGTGCTTTCTTGGGTGCTCAACGTTTAAGAGCTCGCACTCTTTGTCTCGACCTGCATTTACTCAATTGCAATCAATTAAAAATCAATCAACTCAAATGTAGTGAAAAACAATTTTTAATTGAAAAGCAGCGCCAAAGCAGTCGAGAATCGTAAGAGCCAAGAGAGAGTCGTGATGTCGAGTGTGAGGAGCACGGCCAAAGGAGTTCAATCCCAACTGACCGGTGCATGTGTGTGTCTGTCCGCTGCTACCTGTAAGTGCTCTGTGAGTGCTCAGTTCTGAAGAACATCAAGTGGATTTACACACACACACACACAGTATATAGCATAGTCGAATATAAAGCAGCCGAAAGCAAAGTGCATGAATATTTTATGAAGATAAATAAGGATAAAAACTTCAAACGACCACGAAAAGTGGTCGACGCTTCGAAATGGACCTGAGCCAACAAAAAAAAAAAAAACAAAAAAGGATGCAACCAGCACACACAACAGGAGGTCCAACAAAACAAAGACTGGCCAAAAGTATATAAAAGAATGGGAGCAGAACAGCAAATAAGAGAAAGAGAGAGAGAACGATAGGGTGCACAAACACAGCACAGCTGGACATACACATGGCGTATGAGCAATGTGCTCTGTAAACGACATTTGCATTTTACATTCCCCATCTTCTAGTTTTATTTAGTTAGCCATGTAGCTGATCACAGGCCATAGCTGTCTGAAATGTGCATTGCTCACCCATTCCACAGTATTTGGCTGTAAAGACAGACAGGAAATTGGCCATCTATCAGGTTCCCTTTATTTACGGGTGTATTCGAAACGAATCATTCAATGGGGAAACTGTCTAAAACTTCGATCTCCTCAAAAGGTAAATGCAAACATTTTTTTGATTTGCTTAAACTTGAAAAAAAAACACAGCACAGAGGTAAAAAATGACATAAATAATTAAAATAAATGAAATGCTTTTTAAGAAATTTTAAATAATTTTGATTTACAAACAGGAAATGTAAAAATTTGCTATTTGGAATTTTAAACTGAGGCTAGATTTTTCTAGAAATATAAATATAAGAAATATATATTTTATATTTTTTATAACTACAAACATCTTTAACACTGAAAGCTATAGTATTTGTTACTTACCTTTCGCTTATATTTAATAAAAATTATATTAATAATTCTTATTCGAATTTCAAACCAGTGTTTTAACTTTAACTTTACATACATAACTAATTTAACTTGACTGAAATGAGCTTGAAATGAAACTAAAACTCAACTGTCACATGGCTAATGATATATATATAGAGGTACATATGTATATAGTATATACTATTTACTAACTTACTACTTACTACTCTCTGTGACCATCAAAACAAAAAAAACTTCAACTATGTGACCTCTAATGTTGTCTGCGGCTTCTCAAGTTTTTTAATGAACTTTGCATTATGAGACAATGGCAACAACAACGACAACGACAACGACAACTGACCAACAGTCAAACAAAACTGAGTCCAAAAAGCGAAACTCATTTCAAAGCTATTAGCCGGAAACTGGAAAAACATACAGACACACTCACAACAACAAAAATGTAGCAAAATAAGAAAAAGTAACAAAATGTAGCAATGAGAGCCACTACTATATTATAGATAGAGGATGAAATCGTAGTATTGTTTCAACCAACAACATCTCAGGCCTTGTTACAATTTTCTTTAACAGAGGCGCGTTCGTGCGAGCAGAAAGTTTGACACCCCTCTTCTTCTCCTTTTCCTTCTCCGCCTCCTTTAGACTGCGACAGGATGATGATGATACTCATACGTCCTCTTTCCTAAAGCGATTCACACAATTCTCCTGCAATGCGCTGCCTTTTGTCTGGCCAAACTGGCTGAAACGGAGCGAAACGGTTATACAAAGGCAGGCGCGGAGGCAGAGGCCACTCAATGTAATGAAGGTCATTAGAAATGTACTCGCTTGGCCAGTGGGAGGGTGGAGGGTGATTGGAGCGGGGGGAGTTAGGGTTCAAAAGAGCAGGAAGGGGGCCACGCACAACTCATTTGCACTTGGCCAAGTTGTAGCAGAGAAAGAAAAAAAAGTGCGTAAAACACACAGTTAAGCAAAAGTTTTCTTTTACCAACTTGAAGCTGTTTTTCTCTCTCTCTCTCTCTAACCCACTCTCTCTGTTTTTTCTGTCTCATTGTTGGCAGCTTTGGGTCATTAGGTGACGCTTGTCCATGGGCGCAAACGTAATTAGTCGACAGCGACAGCGACAGCGACAGCAGCAACAAAGATGACGACAACATGAAAACATGTAAAGTAGGGCGAATATCGCTCGACTGACCCAAACCAACCGAGCCATGCCCCAATGAATCGGATCTCTCAGTCTCGGAGACTTGAGTCTCTGATGAGAGCTGCGACTTGCGCAAAAACTTGGTAATTAGGATGTTTGTGCTGACAGCCAGACAGACAGACAGCCGGGCAGATGGGCAAAAGAATGTGCGCCAAAGCACAATAAAAAAAAAAAGCAAAAAGTGTTGCGTTGCGTTGCGTTTCGTTGAGTCAAGGCAAAAGAAAGTGAAAAGGCAAATCGGTGCTGTCGAACGGGTTTTTGGGCAGACAGACAGGCAGACAGGCGGACGGACGGACACAACACGTATCCAGAAGCTGAAACTGAAACTCAAGCAACAACAAGAACAACTAAACTGTAGCTGCTGTGCTGATAAGTAAGCAAGATATTAAAGATACAACGATTGGATGATGGTGGTGGTGGAGCGCACAAAAGGGCATTTGCCAAATTAAGTTGACATCTTAAGTTTAACTTTTTTAATTAGATTTTATCGTCATTTTAATCAAGTCACAGTGGCTGTCAACTGTCAGCGAGCCAAAAACAAAAACAAAAACAAGAAAATAGAACTCACAACTGTCCAACCCTAAGTTTTCTATGCTCAGCTTCTTGTTTAACCCTTGATTTGATACTGGGGCAAGTTGCAATATCATATAAACCTAATTCCAATTTTAGTCTTTGCTATTTTAGTTACAAATCTTATTTTTACAACAAGTGATTTTTATATTATTGTATTACAACATTCAGCTGCAATGTAGGCAACACTTTGGCAGCAACATTTTGTGGCACGCCGTTGTTTGCTTGCACAATTGCATTAGCGCAACAATGTGACTTAAAGTGTAAATCGAATTTTGGTTTTTCTTCACTTTACATTTGCAACCGTAAATCGCTACGAGGTTGAAACTTTTCACATACGCATAAAAGTCGAGTGTTAACAATAAAATAACGTTTGGGGGCATGCCGCATTGCATTGTGCAACTGGGGGGCAAATGGGGCAAAATGTTGCAACTTCAAAAAAAAAAACTATACAAAGTTAAAGTAGAGAAAATGCACAACATAGATTTTGCTCATTTTACAAAAGAAACCAACTATCGATTTTGGATATCTATGTGATTTAAAACAATCGAAAAAAAAAGTATCGATACATAATAACATTTAGACCGCGATTATTATTAATAAATCAATTTGAATCAGAATATTCATAAAATGTGAATATGTATCGATACTTTTTGTATGTTACTCGATGTTAATTTCAATGTACCGATTAATACAGATAATACAAATAATGCTAATAAATCAATCGTTGGCGATATTTGAACTATATTGTATGCGTTGAACATTATCAATTTTAATAATGATCGATTATTATCTATGCGGATTGAAACAATTGATTGAAGTATCGATAAAAATTAACATCTAGAATGTTATCGATAAAACGTCAATCAATGATATAACTATAAATGTTGATAAGTCTATCATTAGTGATAACTGTATTTTATTGTATGCCTTGAATATTATCGATTTTAATTGCGACTAAATTATCTCGATAACTTAAGTATTATTGATTAGTACTGATTATTAATGATATCCTTATTACACTAATATAAATAATTTGTAATAAAAGCAACTAGCTGCTTTATATTAGATGCGTTATTTATATTCGATTATTTAATTAGGATCAAACACTATTGATAACTTAAATATCGATTAGTTTCTTGAAATAACTATTACTTGCATAAATAATTTGTATTAAAGCAACCAGCTGTTTTATATTAGATAGGTTATTTATAATCGATTATTTAATTTGGATCAAATACTATCGATAACTTAAATATTGATAGATCATAAATGTTCCTATGACTTGCATAAACCATTTGATATACAGCAAACAAAACTAACGCCAGTTTGCTTTTTGTGATATTTCGATTTCGATAGCACAGCACTTAATTCGATTCATCGATTCATATTGCACTCAGTTCATTATGGTTCGTTTTTCACGTTGTGATTCACAGTTTGTGGCATTAGAAATGCAAGTTGAAATGTTCAACTGATGAGCATTTTTAATGTCAATTTGATGATTTGTCATAAAACCAAAGAGTGTCCATTGTGTCTAAATGTGTGTGAGTGTGTGTGTGGGTGTGAGTGTCTGTTTGTGAGTGTGTGAAGAGCTTTATGTGGCACACTGGCCACTAAGCAAATAATAACAAATGAATAATGAACAGCGTCTATACTACGTGGACTCCAATCAAGCGTACCGAACAACGAAGGCTTCAGCTGTCCAGTTCGGTTTTTGGTGTTGCAACAACAACAACAACAATACACACACACACACACCAACACACACACACACACACACCAACACACACCAGCACACACCGCTGGTGGCACAACCACAGACAACACTCATTGATTATTTAAACGTTTGCGGTGCCATTGTTGTTGTCCATTGTCTATCCACAGTGCAAAGACCCAGTCAGAGCCGTATATTCCTGCCACACCAACAACAATAACAACAATAACCACTGTGGCAGCCACGTGTATGTTTTGTATGCTTCACACTGTGGCATTTATTGTTTACCGTTCGTATCTAAAGTTTTATGGCATTGGAGCATGAATAAATATTGATTCGATATGTCTGTCTGTCTGTCCGTCTCCCTGTCCAACTCGGACTTCGACTGTCAGGTGTAATTTTCCAAGAACTCGATTAGGTAGAGCTATCAAAAACTAGCCTAAGAACGTGCAACAATAATAAACAATTGAGCTAAGATATTGAGGAGGATAAAAGCCACAAGCTGCAACTTCAAACAGCATTCGATTAATTTTTCCCAAGACGATTTTATTACGTTGTAACTTAATATACTTTCACATTATATCGTTACACAGAACTTAAGCTCAATTTTAAACTGAGTCTCTTTTTATTTTGACAACTTTAACAAAACCCAAACTGCCACGTAGATAGTAATTTACTTAATTAGCTAGTAAGTCAGCTTAATTTTGGCATTCATCAAGCTTTTCATGTGCTTTCAAATTTATTGAATAGTGAAACGTGCCGATAACAAAGTCATTTACATTTATGGTTGTCTGTCTACAGCGAAAATTGCTGCTCTTAAAGCTTTAATGTGCTTTAAAGCTTAGCTAAGCACAACAGTTCTAAACTTGTCAAGCAATGGCAAAGTACAAACAATAGAACTTTAGAGTTTAAGTAAGACATTTTGAAAAAAATTTACATGTAAGCAACTTTTGAGCGCCATAAGCTTTTAAGTTCCTCTAAAGCACGCAGAGTGGGGTACTTGTATACTATTATTTTAATAATAAATTTATAAAATAAAAACACTAGGAAAATATTTAAATAATCAAAAATAACTGATCTCTAAGACTCAGAAGACACAAAAACATAAACTAAAAGTTTTAAAACAGTATTTTTAAATATTTTTGTATACTATTACCAAACTTAGAACTTCTATACCGATTTCCGAAAGGATGTTTAGGCATTATTAAATTGCACACAAAATCATAAGCCCTTAGAGCATTAGGGTAACAACTAGCCTGGAGCTCAAGCTTATTAATTTGCAGAAACCTTAAGCAAGCTTGCAAGTCTTGTTGCAATACACTGCTGCTGTGGCACAACATTGTGTGTATGGCATTGACTGCCTTGCCACATTACAGACAGTCCAGAAGCGCTTCAATTACTCAGGCAGTCAATACACATGTAACAGTGCAACAACAACAGCAACAATAACAATATGCACCCAAAAGGAACCGACTGGGGAACATTGTACGCTAAAGTAGCGCCGTCGACTTCTACTCAGAACATCGACATCAACTGCTGAGCCTCTTTTCATTCTCATTCCTTCATTCATTCATGAAGCGCCTGGTGTATTTATTTTTAAACGTATTAGGAAAGGAAAGCAACGACAAAAGCAGAAGAAGACGTCGACTGTACTATAGTGAGTCAAGTTTCTATTCTAGTTGGAGTTGAAGTCGAGCCAAGTTGAGACTTGAATGGCTTAGTAAGGTAAAAACAGCAACAGCGCCTGAATAAATGATATGTCTGTAGTACCTGTGCAACAAAATATAAATACAATAGGAAATAAAGGGTATTCCTTACACATATAGTATAGAGCATAAATTCAGTTATTGTTAATTTGTTAACACAACTTTGGAGACCATTTGTGCATTATTTAATCAGATTAAATATATTTTTATTTAATATTATTTTCTATTTCTATAATGTTTGTGTTATAGGTTTGCGCAAAAAATTTATTGGTAGCGTTACCAGAATTTCCGTAATTTTTAAAAACAACAATATTGAGCATTTCAGAGTGTTTTCCTGCATTCCAGTATTCCTGTTACCGAATCTAAGTTTCTATGCCATTTCGCTCAACAGATTTGCAACTTTAAGTTGCTGCTTTCAAACTTGCCACACCGAAAGCAAAAGTTATGCGCGAAATCAACAAAATAAAAATGCAAAAAAATAACTTGAAATGGGAATACACAAAAAAAAAAAAAAAATAGGAAAATATATTATGTATAAACATAATATATATATATATAAAATTGTTGGCGCTTTCTTAGTGTGTTTGCTGCCGAAAATTTATGACTGTCAAAAAACTTCGACTGCGAAAAGTGTTGAGAAAGTGCGATGGAGAGATGAAGAGCAAGCGAGCCAGCAAGCCCAAGTGCAAGGGAGATGGAAACAGATGCAACTATGTTAGGCTTAATGCACTGTGCCAAATTGTCGTCCTTGGCTAAGCAACAGTAAATCACAACTTGTCAGCTGTGTGTGTGTTTTTGATGTGAACTTTAAAAATCAGTTTAAGCAACACTTTATATGTAGGTCTCTTTAAGCCTAGTTTCCCAAAAGGGAAGCAAAAAGAATACACTTAAAGAGTCCCAAGATCAAGTTTTTAGTTGAAGAACTCGAAAGTATTTCAAGTTTTTTGTGCGAAAACTGGGCAAATAATTGTTGAGCACCTCTGACTGTATGGCTTTCTACGGGCTGTATGAAATACGAAAAGTGATTTTTGAAAAGTCCTTTATCCTTGGCAATGTCCCATGCCGTCTGCATTAACAACAACAACAAGCATATGAAAATCAAAGCCAGCAAACCTATGAAGACATTTTTAATGAGGCCCCCAGTCGGGCCCAGTCAAGCCTTGTGCTGTATTATACTCCTCTGTGTCTGCTTCAGCTTCTGCTTCTCTTTACCCTGCTGCACCGATTGTGGTTAAGGGATTCCAGACAGAAGTTACAGCTACCATACCATTGATATATCTATGTAGAAAAGTGTGTGTGTATTGTACACATTTCAAATGAAACAAATGCAAATTGTTGTCATTCAGCGAAGGACGTCAACGAGGACAACACAGAGAGACAGAGATAGAGATAGAGATAGAGATAGAGTGAGTGAGAGAGACAGTGTCGATTGATTTGAATTCAGAGGCAAAACACTCACACTCGTTTGTCCTCTTGTGCCGCCTCGTAAATGTTCATTAATCCGCTGGCAATGCAGACACAACAACAGCAACAACAACAACAACAACAACACATGGATTTTGCGGTGTTTTGTTTGTGTATATTAATGCGGCTGGCAAAAGTAGCTTTTAATTAGCATGTTGTCTGCGGGCCACGCGACTCTTCTCATCTGCTCAATTTTGTTGCAAGTTGTTTTTGGGGTTTTCTGAATGGCTTTTTGGTTGACTGGCAACGTTACGAGTGGCAGATTGCTGTGTGGATGCCACATCAACAACAACAACGGCAAAACACAGGTGTACGCAGTCTATACAGTCATGTCTGGATATAGTCGTACTACATGACACGTCTGCTTACAACAATCTATGCTTCAAACTATGATTTTTGTTCAAAAACATGCGTTGAGTAAATCCAATTTTTAAGATCAAAATCGTATATTTAGAAATTCTTAATTTTTAAGATCAAATTTGTTAATAAAAAATTGAAATTTCTTAATTTTAAAAGATTGTTTTTAATCAATATATTTTACTATTATTTCTGTCTTATTATAATCATTTATTAAATCACTCTAAACTAGTATCTTTAGTTTGTGCCATTATGCTAGAATATACTAGAATTTTTCGAAATATTTTTAGAACATAATTCTTAAGGTATAAGCAAAAAGAACTTCTGATTATTCTAAATAAATTTACAATTTTGATCCCATAATTGACTCCAACTCTCAAATCGTATTCTCCGTTTGAGGATGCTTTTGAAACTTTTTTTTGTGTTTTAAGTAAAAAGTAAATTAAATCTTAAAATGATTACAGAACTTTGATAAATTCAAAACTTGATTTTAGTACAAAGAAATTTACAAATCTAATTGAACTCAATTTTACAGTTTTACCATAAAATTTAGAATTTAAAATATTTAAAATTACTATATTTATTAAGATTATTTAACGGCATTCTTTGTTTTGTGCCTTTCAAAAGTGTTTGAAATTTCCACCATTGCTAGCTGTTCATTTTGGTCAGTCACTACTGTACCATAGACAGGCGAATGAAAAAGGAAAATAGCTTTAAGAGCTTAAAGGGCGACTTAATCTTAGTGTCTCTGATGCCACGTTGCGGTTGCGTTTCGGGTTTTTAGTTTGGATTTGTAGAAGTGAAAACGTTAAACTAATTACATATAGTATATGTATATGGCATGTAGACGTAGTAACATTAATTGTTTGTTTTTGTGGCATTTGTAGTGTTTTAAGTCTGTCGCGTAAGACACTAAGACTCTGTGGAATTTACTTACTTAATTAAAGGTGTTTTATCGATTTTGAATTAAAGAAAAATAAGAATTCTATAACATTCTAAGCTCAAATTCGATGCATGTAAAACTCAAACAAACTATATTTTTATACTACGGCGTAAGGAGTACAAAGTAGTCTATTGGGTTTGTCAGAGGAGCTTTGTGTGCAACAGGCAGAAAAAGGCGTGGCAGATTCCATAACGTATATATGTTTTTGATTAGCATTAGCATATTTTTTTAAATTTTCTAACCAATATGGAAATAAATATGTAAACAATAATATAATATCGAATACGCTGTAGTATTAAACAGTCGGCGTGTTCGACGGTAGCCCTTCGTACTAGTTAATAGCTGATTAATGTGAATTTATAACCCAGACCCTAGAGCTAATCTTGTTTTTAATGAATGCAATTAACTACTGGTACTTGAAGGGCATTGTTAGTTTATCTGTTTTATAACCCTTATAATATAGTATTGTTGATATTAAGTACATATGAATTATCCATAGTAATTTTATCGCCAATTAGTTGACTGCGTGCTTCTTCACATTCACATACTTGCAGTCACGCACATTTAAATGAAGTGAAACGCAATAATTACCGAGTACATTTGGGTTTCAACTTTTAAAGCTTAGAGAGTTTTTGAACAATACAAAGTTTCGAATCTTTAGATTTTGTACAAATGATAAACACAATTTTTGATTAGTGCACACAGTAACAGTAACCTTGTGATTCTAGTCAACAGTTTACGATGATGCAAAAATGTTGCTTCTTCTCTTCTCTTTTGTGTTTATTATACCAAGTAAACATTTGAGTTTTATGGGGAAGGTTTAATATATAAGCTCATAACCTCCAAACGGCTTAAATGTTTCACATACTTGCACACAACCAAATGTTCATTAAATAATTATGAGGTTAAACTGTTTCAGAAATTTCAATACATTTTGTTAAGTGAAAATTAACAAAGCAGTTCCGAATATGTAAAACGGTGAGTAAAACTTGGTTTTTACGCATTATATATAATCACAAAGTTTAAGCAAGTTATTTTTTATTGGATTATGATTTTAGAATGATTAGAATTGGACTACTTAATAGCTTTTGAAAATTAGTTTTAAGTATTCCAATAAATAATTCCAATAATAAAATTCTATAGCTATCCATCGAAATGATCGGTCGAAAGTCGGTCTACTTGCCAAATTAACTTGTTATATTTTCTAAGCTTCTCGCAAGGGTTTTATAATAAAATAATGATAATGATTTCTGATTCCATTACAAAATTACAGACTCTTTTACATGCCAATCAAGTATTTTAAGACAAGAACTTGTTAAATGATCTATGCTATTGATTTTATGTCGGTTAAAGTAGTTAATATAGCTAGATTTTGGCTAGATTTTTACAATAGTTGTATTATGTAGTCCAGGGTCTAGCCGTTTAGTGCAATCAATGGTCAATAGCATCGATTTAATGCTAATCGAGACATACTATTAGCCAGTTCATTGGCATGACGAAACGGATGCAGAGTCAAGCGCTGTAATTTCAAATTGTCGCCACAAGTTGCAAGCGGTGAGTTGGCAAGTTGCAACTTGTGAGTTGCAAGTGGGTGATTCGAGTAAATTTCGCAGTGCACGCTAATTAGATGGCACGCAGGCGCATGACATAAAGTAAGAGAGAGAGACAGAGAGAGACAGAGAGAGACAGAGAGAGAGAGAGAGGGCGAAAAATTATAATTAAAGACATTCAAATGGATGAGATGAGGGTAATATACCATATACATAGAAGTTAAAGTTACTTGTTGTTGTTGTTGTACAGATTATTAGGCTCAAAGTGCTGCGACTGTTGCTGCTGCTGCTGCAGTTGTTGTTCTTATTGTTATTGTTGTAGTTGTTGTTGTTGTTTCGGCCTAAGTAACACGATTTTTCTTCATTATTATTTCTTGGCACGCGATCTGACAAGTTAGACGACTTGCTGCTGCTGCTGTTGCTGTAGCAGTTGCTCTTGCTGTTGTTGTTGTTGTTGCTATTGTAGGTAGTTGTTATTATTGTTGTTGTTGGACTTTGAGCTAGTCAAGCAAGCTGTCGCCATTGCCTGGGCTGTCGTGTTATGCGATTTACATGAAGTGTTGGCGATAGGCAAAAATTTTCTCAACGCCCCCAGCTGCCACACACACACAGAGACATACACTTTGATACAGCCCAAGTCATGCCCATTTTCCACTTTAGCTGTCTTTCTTTTGCCAAAGGCAAGCAAAATAGTAAAACTAACAGAAACGACTGTAAGAGACTGTGCACTTAACCTAGGATGTTTTTTTTTGTGGAAAACTAAAAAGTTTTTCAAATTAATCAGAGACTTTGGTAACTGTAGAATTTATATAGAACTATGTAGTTGTCCGATACTGTTTGGTATATATATATATGGCATATAGCAGCTAGATAGTTGTCCGAATTCAAGCAAAGTTGGTTAGAATTTAGGAAATAATAGCATTTGCATACTCTGAAAGTCAGATATTTCAAATACTCAACGAGGTATTGCACAGACGAACCTATATGCCAAAATCCATAGCTTTAGCTCTTATACGACGCTCTTATCTACGCTACGATCAGTTATATCCATATGTATGTATATATATCAGTTATATTCACTTATATAAATATATATATATATATATAAATATTAAGTTGTTATCTTTTTCTCTCTATTACATACAAACTTCCCCCGACAAACCGAATAGATCACCCAACCTCTGCTTAAATACAAAGTCTAAACAAAAACAAAAAAAAAAAGAAGCAAAACTCCCTGCTGCTGTCCGTTGATGTCTATCTATGTATATTATACATATAGTATACATACTTTTATAAAGAAATTACATTTGACGACTTACTTGCAATTAGCCACGTCTGCAACTTGTTGACTTGTTTCGTTGCCTGTTTGTTGTAGTTGTTGTTACTGCTATTGTTAGTTAGTGTTAGCCGTTATTATTACTATTGTATATGACTCCGTTAATATATATTGTCAAGTTGTTGTTTTCTCAACGATCTGTAAATATAAAAAAATGAAAGAAAAAATATTACAAACAATGTAGTTGATGTGCATAGCTCATCTCAGAAATTCATAAAAAAAAAAAATAAAACAAAGCACTGCAAAACGTTAATTATATTTACGATGACGAGAACTTGCTATTTCAATTGTCAGACTTCAATGATAGAGCAATCAAATAAGCAATCAGCTAATGAGTAGCAAACCCCAATGAAAAACGCATTCGGTTAGACGCCGAGGTCAAGATAGTAACTAAATTATTAAATCCAACTTTAAAGCTGTAAACATACAAAAACTATATAACTTTAAGACTCTATAAAAATACACAACACAACGACTAAAAATAGAATGACTGGTATATGCCATTGATCTCAGCAAAAATCTTATTGATTGTGTGCATGTAAATTCTATGAAAGAACACAAATCACTAATTCCTTTAACAATCCAATCAGTTCTAAAAATAAACGTTTAGCATTTCTAGTCGCACAGCATTCTAAACGTCTCTCAAATGCTGCGTAACATAATGATCAACAATATCTGAGTCACATTTCTTTAGCATGATTCGCTGATTCATAACTAGACGCTTAGACTAATCTTATTTTATTCTTTTTTATTTATTTTTTTTTTTTGGTTATTTTCCATAAGAAGTTGTTGCTATATTTATGGCGATCTTATCGCAGAACCTCTTTGCTCATATCTTTAACAAAAAATCGTTGTTAAATAAACGAATACAACTTTAAATACCTGTGCACAACCGATAAAAAGAATCAGCGTCAATTGATCAACATCATAATGAAAACAAAAATAAAAACCAAAAAAAAAAATAAAATACGGCCCGTTAAAATGTAGTGCTTCCAAATGACCTTGGCATAAGTTCTACCAATACAAGTACAATCTTATCTATTTGCATAAAGTTAAAACAAAAAAAAAAGTGCTTCAGTCGTTACAATCTTATCGCGATTAGCAAATGGGATGAGAGATCGCAGATGGCCAGGTATTAACAAAATGGGAACTGGAACTGAAACTGGAAGTAGAACAGGGCCTAAGCGATTTCCAACAGACTGCAATGATTGTTATGTATATCTCCAGACATCACGTGAAAGATGTACGCAAGTTTTTTTTTGCTTAATTGCAAAAAAAAATATGAAATTTTGAAGAAAGAAAAAAAGTAAACGAATGAAATGAATGAAATTTCATGCACATAAATAACGAATGCGGCTGCAAAGAAAAGAAAAACATGAAAAATAAAATGAAATAACGTTTTTTTTTGGCACACCAAATATGTGATACCCTATTTTCCGACTAAAGATACATATATGATTGTTATAGTTGTCAGATATATCGTTGCCGAATATAACAATGTAATCTTAAAGATTTCATTACATAAATTAATACCAGACATGAGAACTGTAGCTAAACTGCAAGCCAAGTTACGATAACTGTAAACTTAAGAGAATAGCTGACGTTGAACAAGAATATATATAAATGTGCTAAATAGCTAACTGATATGCGCCACAAACAGCATTATGAATACAGCATACCCTATTCCGAGAGTGCAATAAAGTTACTGAGCTAGGAGTTGAAATGGGAGTATAAAGTGGGTGGAAAGAAGATGCACAGACACATAACATTTTCTGCTCCAAATACGCTTTTCACGATTTTCACACACACACACACACACACACGCAATGCACGCAGGCATCTTCTTAATTTTACTTTTGCCCACGCGGCGTATGCGCAATGTTTGCGAGCACAGAAAGCAAACAACGCCAGCAAACAGATAAGCAAGCAAACAAACAACCAACCAAACATATATATATACATACACATATATATATGTATGTATATTACCATATATAGACAAGTTGGCCCAGTCAGTCAGCCAGTCAGTCAGTCAGCCAATGAAGCCACTGAGCCATATAAAAAGTGAAAATTGCATTTGTTTTTAATGCATCTGGAAAATTAAGTCGAATATAGTATAGTAGTAGTAGTACGATAGTACTGCCAGTCGCACTGTTTGTTGTCGTATGTGTGGCAAGGTTGTGTGCCAGCTGTTGCACAAACAAACAGCACAAAAGCAATGAGGTGAAAGAGCCTCATCCATTCAGTTTCGCACAGTTTCACAGACACAGATTTTTAGCTTTTCATTTAACTCGTCATTCAGGTTAAATTCACACTAGGCCAAGGGAAATTCTCCCCTTACACAAAAACAAAAACATTTCATTTTTTTCTACTTCTAGTTAAAGTTTTAAAGTTACCTGATACTTTAACAATGTATGGCTAGAATTCTTTCTTAATATATATATTTTTGGTAAGGTTAGGTTAATGTTCCTGTTCGGGAACCCAAAAAAAAACTCAAACTGAAATGGTTCAGAAGCAGCATTTAAAATCTTAGAAATTAAAAATAACTTTAAAAGTTACAACAACTTTTGATCAAAATACAACCAAAAAATTTCTTAAAAATTGTTATAAATGTTACTAGAAATAAAGGCAATTGGTAATTTTAGATATAAACTCACTAAAGTCCATGAAATATATATATTGAAAACAGATTAGAGTCACAAAATATAATTAAAATAATATATATTTAAAAGGAACTTTAAGATACACTATATATTTATGCATATAGCTGGGAAACTGTCGATAGTCGACACCGTCGATAGTCGGTGATAGTTTTTTGAAAAAAATTGATAGTGTCTCGAAATCTATCGGTAGCGAAGAACCATCGATAGTGGGTCGACACGATAGTGAACAGTCATCGATAGTCTCGACAGTGCTGTCGATTGTTTACCACCTCTAATTATGCATATGTTAAAGATTCCTTCTCTTTACACTTAAACTTAAAATAACACTTTTTGAATTAATCGATTTTATACAATTTGAATACACAAATATTTCTTATTTGTTATTTTCTAATTTCTTTATATTTTATTTACATGTAGAAACTTTACTTTAATTAATACACAAATATAATTTTAATTTAAAATCTTGACAATTTCATAATTTCTATGTTATTATTTAATTCTGATTTAATATATATTTTCCGATTCAAGTTGCCCAAATCCTAACTGTATCTTTACGTTGCACAGTTAAAGTTATTTTTACTACAATTTTAAAGCCTTTGAATGTATACTACTACATTTGCGTATAAATTTTGATGTTCTAATGAGGCTTACAGCCTATTATGAAATTTTGGGCTGTCAATCAATTGAACATACTAGTAGATATGGCTATGGCAATACCCGATCTCACATGTTAATCACATTGCACTCACATATGCAAAACTCATTGGCATTTTCTCGGCTGTCTAGCGTGTCCGTCCATAACCATAGACAGATGGGCAAATAGACAGACAAACGGCATCGATGAACCCAGAATCATCATCATTAATTAAACACTTAATTAAAACTGCAGCCGAACTCTGTTGGTCGGTTGGACATATCATGGTTGAATGATAGACCCAGCGGGACATTGTCAAAGGGGAGAGACAGACAGAGACAGAGACAGAGAGAGAGAGAGAGATTGCTACTTTAATTGTATGCACAGTAGTGAGGCGGATGAATGGAATCGAAACTGATGAAGACTAAAGAGTCGGCGCTACAAATTGATTAGGCGGCATTTTGTGTGCGCTTTCAGCAACAAACAAAATGAAATAAAATAAAAACAGTTAACAGCATTCAAAATGCAAACCGCTAAAAGCAAACAGCAACAACAACAACAACAACAGCAAACAGCCAACTAATGACTACCGTTTAATAATGGGTTTAATCAATATTATATATATGGCAGACTAAAGAAATTAACGCAACTTTTAATTTTTCATTTTTTTGTGTTGTGTTGTCGCAAGCGATAAGCGATAACCAATAAGCGATAACACCTGTAACTGATAATTATAATCGAAAGTGGAGTTCCCTCAATCAATACATATGTGTGTACATTAAATTATAAAGCATTTGATTTGTTGATTTCACATTTTGTCTATGACAAAAACTTTTCAATTTGATATCATTGAACAGCACTCCCATTACAATTCACTTCTGACCATATAAGTTGCGGAATATCAAAGTTCTGTTTACCGTTTACACTTATGCCATTACATCACAACAACATGATTGTGCCCGAAGGTACACTCTTTTGTTCATACACCCAAAAGCAGACCTAACACAACCCACAGCGATAACTAAGACCCAACAATCCTACCGAGAGACTAGTGAGTTAAACAGGGAGCAAAAAAAGGAAGAGAAATGCTGTAGTTGGCTACAATATACCCTACATGCACTGCAGATGCGCAGAAAATACTAACAAAAATACTAAGTTTGGTATATAAATACTATTAGTCTCTTGTATAGTTTAAAGTGAAATATTTCACATATTTTACAATCAAAGTGTGCTTTATTTTCCGAAAAAAACACTATAAGGCATTTTTAACACTCGAGCAGCGGTGAACACTTTAACGGCGTGAGCACTGTGAGCCCAGTGGGCTATCAAGTGTAATATTATAATATGCGTGTCAATTTTCAAGTCACTTCAATTATATACTACCAATACAAATTCAAAAAAAATAATTCCTTAAGTTTCTCTTAACAAATAACGTAATTTAAAACTTTTTTAAGAAATAAAATAAATATACAACTTTTTTAACATTTTTAATTATTTTTACAAAATTAAACAAAAAAATATGCATAATTTTATGTTAAGAAGCGTTCATCTCACATATATAGAGCTTCTTGGTTCAGAATTAAGAAAATTTAAAAGATTTTAGATCCCAAAAATATAAGAACTTTCAAATTTTACTACAAGTTATTACAAATCTATTTTTAAAAACTTTAAGAAATTGCAACTCTTTGGAAGAGTTACTTTTCAGTAAACATGCGCTATAGAAAAGAGACTTCAAATGTTTTCAGGCTTTTTAAAACATTTCAACAAAGCTAATAAACTCCATAGCACATTTTTGCCAGGGTATAAAAGGCACACAAAAGCGTAGCACAAAAAACACAATCAAAGGCTGTTTATCTACTTGACTGCTAGAGTCATAGTCATTCCTATGCCTTTTCTCGGTCCATCGGATATCGAAAGAGGGTCACACAAATGGCAATAGATGGCCTTGAGTTTGGGGGTTTGGGTTTTGGGGATTTGAATCCGTTTCGGATTTTGTTTTTGGGCTGTGAGTGCAGTCAGATTTTCAAGAGTTTTTTTTTTTTTGCATTTACATTTACATTTACATGGCTTTAATCATAAATATATAAATTATAATAATAATAATAATAGTAATAACAATAGTGTGAGTGTGTTATACATAACTGGGCCAATTTGTTATTGCCCTGACTGACCGTTGAAAGCATTTATTATTGGCAAAAAATCGTTTCTAAAGTATTCAATAGTGCAAATATTGAGGCACTTTTGGAAGACAGTGGGCGTGGTTCATGTCCATGTCCATGTCCACGTCCATGTCCTTGTCCATGTAAATGAAAAGGAATTGTTATAAATTGTCTTGAACCTTTTTTCTCCCACTGTTTTTTTGCCTTTGATAAATATTCCTTATTTGCCGTTAGGGGCTAAGCAAAATATCTTTGAGATATTGTATCTGTTGTCATGCAGCATGCGTAGGCGATTTAGCTGATGTGGCAATGGGAGTGTATTCTAGGGGTTGCACCTCTTTAGGGTTGTAGCTGTAGTCGTAGCTGCCTTTTAAATCATTATGTAACTGTTATTGAAGACATCTTTTTTGCAACTTCCTTCCTTATTTATGGGTCATGTGTTCAATGGTCGGAAGTGTCTTTTAAAAAACACAAAATCCCATAAGCCCACTAACTCTGCTCCCAAACCCACCCTATGCATAATTGTAAACAAATTAGTTGGCAACCCTAACGGCAATAAAAAACAAAAACAAAAAAATCAATCTGGAAAATTTGCCAACTGAAAAGTGGGTACGGAAAATTATAGAGAGGCGGGGTTAGGGGTGGGATGCTGTTGGGGTTTAATCAACCTGATTTTTAAACCGGTTGACAAGACAACATTTGTCGAGCGTTCTCTTGCGGGCGTGGCAAGCGAACAGCTCTAGCACTGTTAGCCAGACAAATGACTAGCCAGACACATCTTGATAGAATCGTTCTCGGCCTACAGCAAAATCCGCACACACACAAACAGTTCACAGTCCGGTTTAAGTCCGAGTTTTTTTTTTCCTATTTTTAGTCCAGTGCAAAATGTGTTTTGGCTTGACACTCTGACAATCTGACCTTCTGTCGGTCAACTTTTTGGAGCGGGTCGAAAATAAATTTCAAAGCGATTTATCAAAACCAAAATCCGAATCCCAAACCCAATCCCAATCCCAATTCCACACACAACAAAAAGCTAAACATTTTTAGCCACAAAACGCAGCCGCAGCTGAATATAATTGTAGCCCCAAAACAGAAAGAGACAGAGTGGAAAGTGGAGTGCAAAGAGTGCGACTGCAAATGGTAAATGGAAAATATGGAAAATGGGGGAAAAATGGGCCTCAGCTTCAGCTTCAGCTCTTAAGTCTTTAGCTCTGCTGCGTTGCGTTGACAAACGTCCAATGCAAATTATTCATAAGCAGGGCAAACAAACATCTTGTCGCTACACGCCGTTCAAAAGAGAGAGATAGCAATAGTATGTGTGAGAGAGAGAGAGAGAGAGATAGATAAACTGTTACAGTGTGATGTTTTGCGGCATATACAAAACGTTAAATTAATGTTTAAAGCATGTCTGCCCGCCTGCGCAATTTTCAGTACGTCTAGCTATTGTCAGTTATACGTTTTTTATACATATATCGATGCGAAGGGGTATTATAATTTTGTTACATTATATGTAACACATTACACAAAATACCTGTATGTGTAAAGTATATTACAGTTTTACTGTAGACGGCAGTCCACGAAAGTGACGAAAGCTGAACCGAGTAATTATTCTAAACTACTACTTTCATTCTGCAAATATCGCTAGTAAAAATAAAATAAAAATTTTTGAAATTTATTTGAATAAAATATCATTTCGAAATGTCTGAACTTTTGATTGATCTTTTACAAAAACATTTTCAAATCAATATTATTTTTTCGAAAATATACCGCTATGCTCTATCACTGTTGTGTATAGCTCTTTATGATAAATTAAAAATAAATATAATGTTTTCAGCTGAAAGACACGTGTTTTAATTGATCTAAAATGTTTAAAAATGTTTTTCTTTTGGAGTTAATTTATTTGTATTTTCCTAATTTACAATATTTTTCAGCCTTTCTAAGAAAAATCTATAAAAAAAACTAAAATTTTATATACCTTTTCGTATCTTAAGCTAAGACAAACTAGTTTTAAATATCATCCAAACGAAATATCCCGTGTTTCCATAAAATTTGTAACAATGCGGTCTTAATAGGCATACTAGATATTTTTTATGGACGAAATCTAAAGCTAATCTTTATTCGTTGCAGGAATCAGACTAATGACAGTTATGTATTTGATATAACAAGAGTGTTTTAATATGTTTAACAAAAGTAGAGTATCGAAATTGTCAAGTTGACAAAGATGATTTGTCTTTTCCCCTCCCCTTGCTTTTGTTGTAGTTTTATCGTTCTTCAGCTGTCCACTCTCTGTTGTCCACTGTATACTGCCCACTGTCCACTGTCCATTCGCTTGAAGGCAGACTGTTAAGTTTTGTTCGCTTCGCTCGCTCTGTTTGCCTTTTGGCTGCAATTGCGTTCAACGCCGTTAAAACCGCTCGATTCCCCTTCTGCTGTTGTCGTTTCACTTCTCCCCTTTCACAATACTGACTTTGCTGCTGCTTTTGCTTCTGCTGCTGCTGCTTTTGCTTTTGCTGATAAGCCGCTTAGCTGTTGTGCAGTAAAAATATTTGGGTTGTTTTTTATGCCTCAAGCTGTGGGCGGCAGTTGAGTTGAACGGAATGAAATGGCGTAACGGCAACGTAAGATCGGATTGAAGTTTAAATAAAGCCAACAACTTTTACAAAACTATCTGCTTTATTTAAATCGAACAATGACTGACTAAGATAATCAATTATGATAAAGAAAGATTATCAATTCGGACAGAGAACGAAAGTAGCTTGTTATTCATGGGAGTTATGATCAGTTCAAAGATTCAAAAATAAATTTTGAAAAATATATGGTATGTTTTCGATAGGTAAGTTATTGATCACGAAAGTTATAGTAAGAATTTAGACAATTTTTTCGCAGATTATCGAACATTTGAAGGTAATCGATTTAGATAGTTATCGAGATCGTTCAAGTAATATCCTTTTCATCATGCAGAAAAGCCATTGGCTAATCTATAATACATATGTATGTGTAAAAATTGTTAAATATTTCAATTTATCGATAGTTATCGATAGCTGAAACAGTTCTGGTGTTTTGCCTTGAATTACAAGCATTCAAAATAGTTTTCGTCAAAAAAAAAACAATATAACAATAATCGAATATTACAATCTATCGATAACTATAATTATCGATTGTTGAAGCGTTCATGTAGTTAGTTTTTTGTTTTGATTTAAGTGTCTAGTAATGTTATTATCTATACTCGAACTTATCGAAAATCTGAACTTATCGATAGTAAATGTTATCAAAAGATTAATTTAGAAAAAAAGCTAAATTATAGTCGATATGCCTTAAGGCAATTTTAGCTTAAATTCTGTAACTATTGTTTAACAACATAAGAATAATCAGTCAAAATTTAGGCATATATCGACGTACGTCTGCGTCTGCCAACTTATCGAAGCAACGACATCGTTTATTTACAAACTTCCCATTGCCAGACAATTACTGTTTTGGGTGGCATCTTGTTGCGGAAAGGTCAACAAATTGTTAAGCAGATCGTATAGCAGTAGTTTAGCGATTCGCATTGCCTTTTCCCACACATCGATAATTGTTTCTCGATTTGTGTTAGTTTTTCCAGTTTCCTGAACCGGCAAGGTTGCCGCCTTCAACAAAATTACGTAGTAGCTGACGAAAACCTATTGCCAAAGATTGTGCGGCGGCCCTGCCATTTATGTGGCCCACCTCCACTCCACCTCCACTTCAGTCCACATCCATTCCCCAGTGGGGCTGGCTTCTCCTGAGGCTATAATGGTGTAGTTGTTGTGCAAATAAAAAGCTTGTCACTTTGACATTTCGCCGGCAGGAGCGTTAAGTTGCAACCTGGCCTCAAACGTGCGGCAGAGTCAAGCAATGAGGAGTGCCACCGTCGCCGCTGCAGCAACTAGACGAACGTGCAACACAAGCAACAGCTAGCCTCGTCTTCATCTGTTTTTTTTTTTAGACGATTGTATTGGATTGGATTGGATTGGGGGTATTGTTTTGTTTAAATGCCTGCTCAGACCAATGAGTAGCTTTTGGGAGTGGTGGGGAGGGGAAAGCGTTGCGGTTGGTTTATTTACAATTTTGTTTTGCAAAAATCGAACTGGCAATTGCAGTTTTTGTTTTTGTTGTTGTTGCTGTTGTTACCATTGTTGTTGGCACGACCCAAAACGTTTAATTTTTGTGCGCAACAACAACTCTCTGCATTGTCTGCTCTGCTCCTCCAATTATTTTGCATTATTTTTTTGCAACGAAAAGTAAAAGTTTCTTTTATGACTGCGAAATATTGCCGAAGAAAATCAACTAGATAATCATCATCATGATCGTGTTGAAGAAGCAGCAGACGCCGATGCCAAAGCCGCCGCCAACGCCGACGCAGCTTGTGCAATGTATCTGCTTTAGTGATGTAAAAAACAAAACATGGAAACAGCGATATATCGATTTTAAGTCGATTTCTTGTAACATACTTATATATATTGTGGGAAGCAACAGTTCTCAATGTGCTTCTAAGCTATAACCCATTTCTAAACATTCTATAAGGCAAATTTCCATAAAAATAAATCTACATTTTTTTTTCGATTAATCGATGCAACGACTTGAGTTCTGAATTTGTTTCGAATAAAAATCCCAAAAAATATGTCGCAATTCAAAGCACCACAAATGACAAAATTCTATATTACAAAATTTAAATGAAAATAGATTAATCGATGCACAATTTTTCGATTAATCGATGCATCGACTTGAGTTCTGAAACTGTTTCTTTTAAAAGACCTAAAAATGTGACGCACCACAAATGGTAAAATTCTATATTAAAAATGTACATAACAAATTGATATATCGATAAACTTTTCGATTAATCGATTAGTTGTGAACTTATTAAGAAAAAAACCCCCCAAGGTGTGACTCGTTTCTAATCATTTTAAATGAAAAATGTCTATAATAAAAAATGAAAATGAAAAACCGATGTTAAATTTTTACGATTAATCGATGCATCGATTTTTGCGTTTACTTTGATATACTTCAATAAAGTGCGAATCTCTAGCTATAGCAAATACAAGCTACTACTATGCCATAAGAAAACCAAACTAAAACAATGAGTGCGTTTGCCCTATAATTGCTTAAAGATACACAGAAAAAGATACACAAATACAGATATGTATGTATGAATGAACATACGTTTGTTTTCTAATTTACTGTATGCCGTTTTGGGCCGTTGATCAAAAACAACATGAAATTTGGCCACTTCAAACCTTGAATCGTGCCTTAATTAAGCCAAAAACAAAAATAAAACAACAGCAAAACTTGGCCAATACTAGACATGTATGTTGGTAATGGGGCAATTGGGAATGCGTACGAGTAAAGTGTCTATGTATGTATGTAAATTTTGAGGAGGTCAATGCCTACAATATGCAATATGAATTTTGATCCAAGTGCAGAGATATTGTTCAAATGAATACAAATTATTGGATCTTCAACTATTGTATTACATTTTGTTAAACTGCTGTTGTTTTTGGGCAATGTGTTATGATATCTCTAGTGATAATAATCTTTTCGAGTGCAATTTCAAATGAAATTCATTGGTAGTAGCTCCCTGAAAATTAAAGAAACTGTCGAACTATAAAAGAAACTGCCAAATTATACGCAGTGCAATATGTGAGTTTATTAAAATGTTTAACAAATGTCTGGTTTTTATCAAAATTTAAACTGTATATTACACATAATACCGTCTGCATATGTTAATATGTGAGATTTTTTGCGATACATTTCGTCTTATACATTTTTAAGCACAATTTTGCGAAAAGAAACTTTGGACGGACCCACATACCTAATCTGGTAGCTCTAGCTCTTATAATCTCTGCAATCTAGTAGCTCATACAGACATATAAACATATCTTATGGATACGATGCTAGTTTCTTTCATTTGATTAACTTAATAGACCCTTTTACATTTTTTTAAAAGCAAACCAATAACATAGCAATCGTTCTATAGACTGAAAACCATCGTTAACTATATCAACTTATGCTATATAGTTTATCTTAATATACGCATCTCTCAGACTCAACGCAAAGTTGAAATGATTCTCCACTTAAAAGTTGATCCGCTTTTAGTAGCATATAAAATAGCTTTTATTCTTCAAGATGTGCAGTTTAGATACTGAGAATATTGCAGAATGACAGAGAATGTGACAGTTAATGATCGCGCTAAACGATCATTAATAAGCAATAAACGCATTGATCGGCAATCAATGTCGAGTTTTAGCATGAAGCAGACCACTCTAGCATTTAGTAAGCTGATCGTATCAAGTGCGAGTTTTTGCAGTGTAGTGTAAAATAAATTTTTTTAAATTCATAACCGAGGCGTTCATTAGTCTGCGTCTTGGTCGTCTTTTCCCTAGAGACAGATTAATTTTTAACATCCAAAGAGACTGTTAGTTCTGGGACACAACAGGAATTTATGTTTCTTTAAATATGAATTAATGAGATCATTGTTTTTGTTCACTAAATATATTTAATAATTTAATTTAATTATATTTAATTTAATAATTTTACTAAATTTTGTAATTAAAGAAATGGGACTTAGGTCTTTGCTGTAAGCTCTGTATTGCTCTTATCTTCGTTTTATGGTGGAAATTTTTTTCAGTTTTCAGAAAAACCTCTACATTCATTTCATCGTAATACAATTATAAATCTCCCCCCTTAAACCCTTTAATTGACTTGGCTGCTTTGTTGTTTTGTGGGAAGGGGAAACCATAAAATCAATTGCATTTTGTAACCATTCATCGATGAATATTGAAATTTTCACTTACACAAAAGTAAAAGAAAGAAAGATGTAAACAATGGGCTCGAAAGACAAGTAAATAAGTCAATGTGAATGAAAGCTTCATAAAGACAAAGCTACTAAGCGATTGTATTAAATGAATGAGGACGGTGGCAGAGAGAGAGAGAGAGTGGGATGGGGAATGAAGTTTATGCAGCGCATGGGTGCAGCTGCTCTGTGGAGCAGTTCAGCGGCGAAAGGGGAGTAAATCAGTGAGGTATTCGCATGGAATCGCAGTTTCAAAGACGAAACAAACGAAGTGAACAGTGAACAGTGAACAGAAAAAAGCGTCAACCGTTTTGCTTCATTGCACAAAAGGCCGACAGGCAGACAGACAGACGGCGGGATTGACAGAGAGACAAACCGAGCCTCGGTCTTCCAGTGAAGTAACCTACAGTCCCACTCAATCCCTTCACTCTCCCACTCTCTCTCTCTGTCTCTCTCTCTTCCTGTACTGTAGCTATCTTCTTGCCATATGCAAACGCCAAACCATAAACAAAATCCCGCAGCAACCACGACGTTGACGTTCACGTTAACGTTGACGCCGGCGTTAACGTTGATTTTGTCTGCTTCTTGCTTCTATGGCTTTTCATTACTCTTGTATAGGGTATAATGAATTTGTTCAGAAATGCGTAACACACCTCAAATAGGAAACTCAAGCAAATCAGTCTCACTATTAAAAGTAATCTCATCAAAATCATGAAATTAAATTTAGTAGTTTTTGTTGAAACTATCGGTTGATGAGTTTTATTTAAAGTCTTACAATATTAATTATCAAGTGTTATTTTACACACTTTGATTGTTTAATCTTTTGGTTCTTGTTTTGTTTTTTAAGATTATCTCAATTAATTTTTTAATTTAAGCAATTTACTGTGTCCCATTTAATATGTTCAAATTTGGTTGGAATTTACTACTATAGCTATACAGTTGTTACAGATGTTTTTACTCGAAATAACAAAATCATATTTTTTTATTAAAATTATTTTCAAATAGGATTACTATATACAATAATATGATAGTTATAGAAAACATTTTGTAGTAACTAACTTACTATTAGCGCAATTCCTTGATTATTTTTAGTTTTTGGCTTAGTTAAAGACTTCTTTTTGATTTGATCTATACAAAATTTCCAGTGTGCCCATAACATTTGGGCATATTTTGTTCGAATTTGAAAAATTTTAATTGGTATGGATTGGTATAGCGTATTGTACTCAAACATAAATCGACTTTATTGTAAGCATATACAGTAGAATCCGCTTATAACGACTCCGCCTATAGCGTCCGTCCGTGTGACAAAAATTCGATGACTATACAAACTTTTTTGAAAATAATAATCATATTTCGTCTATAGCGTCGGTCAAATAAGTGTCGTTATAACCGAATTCTACTGTTTTCATGTTTTAGCTGATCTTAAAATCCAGGTTTTCTATCTTTTTTTAAAAACTTTTTATTCAGAACGGTGTTTTTTAATAAAAATCTTAGTTCAAAAAGCGAAATCTTATTTTAAGCTCATTGTTTTTTTTCAGTTAACGAGTTTTACAAGCAAAATTTGGTATAATACGTGTTCTTATTCTTTGTAATCGATTGTGTTTCGTTTAGTTTAGCTTAAATTTTAACACAGTTTTAGTTGAGTTCTGTTTTAGAATTTAAGTTTGAGAAACATAAGTTGAAATCAATCAAAATCGTTGATGAATTCTCCTACTTCTTCTACGTATTTTTGGTGGCAGATACGAGCTGTTCTGCATTGTAGAAGCTACAGCGAACACTCCTCTTGCCCCGACTGCAGTTTTCAGTCGTTGACAGTTTTTGAGCCGAAAACAAAACAAAACAAAGCACAAAATAAGCGACTGCGACTGAAAAGTATGCGCAATAATCGAAAAATGTCGGCAACGATGAATTTAGCGGAGGCTGTGAAACTGTAAGGTTTGGAGGGGGTGCGGGGGTGTAGTGGAGTTTTTGTCGTGGATGGAGGTAGTGTAGCATGCAGTTAGGCGGCGGCATTGCAGCGCTGGAAGCTGTTGTTGTTGTCTCCTTGCTACATTGCCCCTCTGCCACCAAACAGTGTGGCATGAAATTGAAAGCAACAACGAAGCAAAAAAAAAAAACAAAAAAAAAATTGAAATATTTTGAATATTTTCACGTGCATTTGCATAAACGGGTGGGCGGGGTACAGCTCCAGGCCGCCAGGGGGAGAGTATGTGTGGTGTGGGTGTGTGGGGCAGAGACGTGTCGCATTGACAGGCATGAAGCTGCTGTTGCTGCTGCCGCTGTTGCTGCACTTGAAGCGACTGCAGCAACAACAAAAGCGCAACGCAAAAAGCTTTTTGGCAATTTGCCTTAAAAACGCTTTTTTTTTTAACTCCACTCTCTCTCCACACTCACTCCCCTTGTCTCCTGCAACTCTTCGCTGCTTTTGCTAGCTATTTTTATGTTGTTCTTTGCTTCTGCTTCTGCTGCTGCTGCCCTCGTTCAGGGGCGTGGCCAGCATTGAGATGAGTGCTTGGCTCTCGTTGGTAAATGTTGGTATATTGCAACTGCAGCTTTAACGTTTAGCCGGAAGGCAGCAAAGTATTTTAAAGGATTGACAGACGACATAACAAAATGATCGACACAATGTTTCCGTTTCCGTTCTGCTTCACCATATTTTCAGCGAGTCCTTCTGATGCTGCTGGTAATGCACTCAAGTGCGGACATCAATCAATCAATCAATCAATAGGCTTAAAACATTTTAACAAGCAATTCACAAATAGAATTTCATTTCATTTTCAAATTTAAATTCAGTAGTATCCGGTTATAACGACACACCGACGTAATAGCCGGAAGAATATTAATCGATTAACCGCACAAAGTACTTATAAACCGGATGCTATACAATGCATGATTATCACTAAGAAAAACGAATCAGAATTTTTCTCTTTTTTAAAAAACCATCAAGTGCTCTTTGCTCTAAATGCTTAAATAAATTGTAAGTCATAGACTTAAGTGTGGATTAGATCATTTTCCAGAAACAACAACAGAAACAAAGTCTGTTTCATTTTGCAGTTAATCCAAATAGCTGACATGGACAGCATCTCGTAACAGTTTAGCAGTTAAATGCTCTTCCAGAACTTTGTTTTCACAGTCAGGTCTTAGTGCTCTGACATGCAACAACCACAATACCTAGAGAGAGATATATATATATATAGAGATAGAGATGGAAGAAAGAGGTAGCAGGGAACCAAACAGGAAAGAAAAACCACCGACAAGAACAACAACAGCATCAGCCAAGAGTTAAAATACTCCCGCCAAACGGCAATGCGCAACCACAGCAACAGCAACAGCAACAAAAACAACATACTCAATGGGTACCTGTTCCACATATATGTACATATATAAATATGTATCAAATATATACATCTATATGTATATATATGTATATATATTGTGTGTAAGGAATGAGCTCGCCTTTGTCGCCGTAGGCAGTCAGTCGGCCACTCATGCGCAGGCAGAGAATTCGAACCGCAGACAAGGCAGAGAGCATTGGCTATGCCACATGCACTGAGCGAAAAAAACGTCGAGATTAAATATCATTTCGGCAAATTTGTTCAATATACTGACTATAAAATTCACACAAGTTTCCAGGCATTTAATGTCAAAATATCTGTTTAATAGCTAGCAGACTATATCCAGACCATATCTGTACATTGCAAACACCTTAACTGTATTCAAAAGTGTTTATAACTTTGTATATTTTTTAAAATAAAACTTTTTACCTTATACGGCTTAAGCTTGTATCAAGTATTTCGGCCATTAAACATTTGCAGTTTCTTAAACGTTTTCACTTTGAATTTGCGTTGTTTTGTATTCCGAAATATTGTTGACTAGTTTCGAAAAGCACAATTAGAAAACTAATAATTTTGTATTAAGTATTGTATAAATGAATTTTCAAATTACATATGTTTGCACTCTTGCTGAGGGTATTATGTTTTTGTCACGAAGTTTGAAGAAACTGTGGCATGAAGTCTTATAATCTTGAGGGGCGAAAGCAACTGAATCGATATAGCCATGTCCGTCTGTCCATCCGTCCGTTTGTTCTTATGTACATCTGTCCGTCTGTCTTTATGTCCGTCTGTTTGTCTGTATATCTGTCCGCCTGTCCTTATGTCCGTCTGCCTGTCTGTCTATATGTCCGCCTGTCTGTCCGTCTGTCCTTATGCCCGACTATTTGTCCGTCTGTCTGCCCGTCCGTCTATTTGTCCGTCTGTCTGTCCGTCCGTCTGTTTGTCCGTTTGTCTGTTCATTTGAACGATCAGATAACTGAGATGTGTATGATATGGTATTTAATTTTTAATTTTTTTAACAATCTAAACTCAAATAATATATAGTTACATTTTAAGTAATTATAAAAAAAACAGCATTTTATTTCAGTACAGAAATAATTCGGTATTTTCATTGATATTTTTCAAATATATTTAATACATTTTAAGTACTGTATGTTAACAGTACTTTCACAGATTTTTCGCAGTGTATGAACTGTGGCTTGAAACTGGGAATGGCAAGTGATGTTTGCTGTTTGCTGCATGAAGAAGGAACGGAGACTGGAGACGACACTGCCAAAACGGGTCTCTGTTGTACCAAAAAGCAGTTCTTGTTGCAAACAACATGTGGCTGCAACTAGTAAGAACTCGCCATGCAACAGCCACAGTGTGAGAGGGAGATAAACAAGGCGAGAGCGAAACAGAAGGAGCAACAGAAAAAGAAAGAGAGAGCGAGTTGAGAACTACGTCTGCTGTTTGGTGTTTGGTGTTTTTTTTGTTTTTTACATTTTCAGCTGAATTTTATTTTGTTTGCTGTGTATGTTTATGGTTTTTTTTTTTCTTTAGAGATTTTCTAGGTTGACCCTGAAAAATTTAGGAAAATTGATTTAAAGCTTTGCGCTTTTTTGATGGAAAATGGGAAAACTCAACGGGTTGCAGGTGGAGTGGTGCGGTGGAAAGTGCTCTTGAAGCAACATTATTATTTTAAGCGGTTACCTCTCACTCTCTCTCTCGCTCTCTTACACTCTCTCTTTCTCTCTCGCTCTCTTACACTCTCTCTCTCTCTTTCTCTCTCTCTCTCGCTCCGGCTGTCTCTGTCTTTGTCTGTTTGTGGCTTTCTTTGCATGTGCTACATGCAACATGGCCCGGCAGCTATACAACAGCAGCAACAACGCTGAATTAATTCAAGAGTGGTCCTCATTAACATCACACACACACTCAGACAATGATAATGATGATGTTGCCGTTGATGATAATGATGATGAAGCCTCAGGCTGCACATAACTCGTTCAACATCACATGACGGTCTTCCTCCTTCACTTGTTGTTGTCTTTGGGCCAAAAACATGCGTTGTCTGCTAACTCATGTTCTTGTTGTTGTTGTTGTTGGCTCGTTGCACGTTGTATGTTTGCTGGTTGAATGCCGCTCCCATTCCCATTTCCATTCCCGTTGCCTTGCAACTTTTCCTACCCCCGAATTGGGTTTTTCTTACTTTATTTTCTGTTTAGCTGCTTGCAGGAATTTGTTTAAGGCAAACACACACACACACACACACACATCAGCTAACAGCAACTAGAAACCGGTTGTCTTTTGCATTTTGTGTGGTAGTTTTCTTGGCCAAAAGCAGCCGAGCTTGTTGCAGCAGCACTGTTTTTGGTTTCCGCTTCTTGCCATCCATCCATCATATTCACCTTTTTTTTTTTGTTTGTTTATAGGCGCCCCAAATTTGTCATTTTGCGGCTAGAATCATTTTCGGGGGCACAGTTAGCCTATTGGCAACACAATTTTGTTGCACTTGTTGCGCCTTCGAACTGTTCAAGCTGCGGCACATTAAAGTTCATGTTTTAGAATTTCGACAAAGCTTAAAAATCAAAGAAATTACAAAACTTGGCTTTTTTTTTATTTTAAATACAAAAAAAAATTTTAGTTTTAAATATACATTTTTTTTTACATTTCCATGTGTTTAAGCTAATAACTATCTAAAGCAAATCCACTATTAAATTTAACTACAAAATATAATTTAAATAAATTTAAAATTTATACTTTAAATAATTTGTATTATAATCATTTCAGAAATTAAATTTATATATTTAAAGAAATAAAAATAAATACAAATGAAAATATACAGTTTAAATAATGAATCTGAAATTGATTCGTTCATACGGACAGGCAGACAGACATACTTTTGTCTGGGTTCTGCGACACCTCCTGCTGTCTGTCGCATAATTTCCTCAAATACACCCTTATCAGAGGGCTTACAAATTTTTAAGTATGCAAATTGTTCGCACAATTTATACCTTAAAATTTTAATAAATAAACAACAGATTAATAATAACATTAACGAATAGAAACATTTTGTAGTCAGCCAATTTAAGGTAGTTTTTTTTTATAAATTAAAAAGATTCACAAGTTGTAAAAAGTGTACAAATGTTATAATAAATTAAAACAAAATGATTTACGTTGTTTTCAAATAAATTGAATATAAAACAAGTAAATATATAAACAAAAAATATTGTAATAAATGTGAAAAAAAATACCGAATGCACAAATTTTATTTATAATTTTTTAAGAATTTTAACATCGAATTTAATGACCTAAAATATATTATTTATAAAGTACAACGATTCGAATGCCACTAATAAAAAATGCACAAAATTGCAATTGAGATATTTTAAATCTAAATTTAAATACTCATAAAATTAAATGAATGGATTGAATAGAATAATTTTCCACTGAAATGTTACTATAATTATTTTGCTTTACCCTGAAATCAATCATTTTCTATTGCTTGTTGCTGCACTGAAAACTCACATGAAAACATGGAAATTTTTTGAATGAATTCAACTGTCGAACGCGCCTCAAATCAAAAGTCAACACACAAAAATACATAAATAAATAAATAAATGGGCATACACCTTAAAAAACGCATTGTACTTTATGGTGCACTCGAAGCCAACGTTGAAGAACAACAGAAGGAAACTCAAAAGAAAAGAAACGAGAGGAAAAAACCATTCCATCAACAGCAACAACAACAACAATTGCAGAGACACATGTGCCACCAAATTGTTCACACCTCCAACCACAGTGCGAGTGCTCCCCCCACTGCTCCCCAACCCACATTGCCACGCCCATTAGAGACACACACGTGCAGACAGCACACTCACACACACAACCGTTGCCGGCACCGCCACCGCCGCCGCCGCATTATTATTATTTTAATTACACAAATAAAAAACAAAAACGAGTTGCACTTGCAACTCACAACTCGCAACTTGGACTGCGACAAAAGTGCGGCACACACACAGACACACACAGACACTTAAAGGTTGCTGCTTCAACTCTGCAATAGGGTTGCACTGTGGCAACAGGAGTGAGTGAGTCAGGGGGGAGCGTAAAAGAGTTGGCGACATTTGTTAAGGGAACTTTTAAGGATGCACACCATACTTGTTTTTGGCTTCCTGCAGCCAGTTTGAGTTATCGATAACTTATCGATAGCTGTAAATGCTTGCAAATGATTTCAAATTCATAACTAATTGCTTTAAATATTTTATATTTTCAAATTTTAATTGAAATTCATTTCTTATGACTACATTTAAAGCTAAAGTTTATGCAATCGATTGCCCGACTGGTATTTATCGAGACTTTGGACATATCTGATGGGAAAAAAAAAATTAATATTTTGAATTCAAGTTTAAGTGTGTAAAAGAAATTTATATTTGCTGCGTCTATTCGCTGTAGTATAATCGATAACTTATCGATAGCTGTTTTCTAATAGATAAGATGTTGGTTTAAATGTTGTTATACATAACTGGCATTTTTTACCATTTTAAGCTAAAGTTTATACAATCGATAACTCGAGTCGGTTATCGACTGATTTTATCATACATACATAAATCGCTTACATCAGAATACATTAGTCAGATGACTTATCTAAAGGGTTTACAAACTGTAAGTACGCACTAAAAAACATGTTTTTACCTCTGCTTTTTCTAAGCAGTAGCTTAATCGATAACTTATCGTTAATGGTTTAGTAACTACAATCAACAATATATGTATGTGTATTGCTTATACTGTTTTAAATGCTAATTATTATAAACTTTTAACAAATTATTGTATATCACTTATAGATTTTCATATTTTTTCTTTTCGATTTATTTATCGGCAATAAAGTGTTTAGGTTTGATATATAAATTGTGGTGAAACAGGAAAGTTTTGAGCGCAAGTTCTAGTTCATTTCACATTTGAAATGTTGAAAATCGTGCTATATTCATTTCATTTTAGTATAAAAATGTGTGTTTATGCAATTTAGATAATAGATTTTTCTGTTTTATTCAATAATAGGGACTAAGTTTATAAAAAAAGGAATTAAATAGTTACTACAAATTTAATTCCTTTCAAACACATTTGATAAAATAAGTGTTGAAAGGAAACATTACAGTTTTTGGTAATAAAAAACTTTAGCAAATTTATCTTTTGTTGTATTCCAAAAAAACATTATTCAAATAAAAACCAATGAAAGGATTATATGGTAGCTATATGTAATGAAAGGTTCAACAGTTGGTATTTTTTTGTTAATTTTTTAGAAATATTATAACGAGGGGATATTGGGTAGCTGCATTGGAAGAGAATGGATAGAAAATTGCAAATTCTATATATAAACGCGCAGCCCGCAGCTCTGCTGCATGCCACTTCTGCCACATTTACTGCTACTTCTCTTGCTGCTTCTCACATCGTGCCACACGAAACCCCATGCATTCATTTCAGCGGGTTTTTCAAATAGTTTTTTTTTTGGTTTTTTTCTTTTTTTTGGTGTTGTTGTTGTTCAACTTATTTCTAGTGTTTCATCGAATGCGTTTCATTTTCGTGAGTTTCGCGAGAGAAGCGCGAGTAAAAATATATAGTAAAGCCCAAGAAGCCAGCAGCTAAAAATAAAATGATTCAAGCCAAAAAACCAGAAGACATACCATGCAATGGCAGAGACAATTGAAAATGCACTAAGAAAAAGACAAAAAAAAAAAAAACCAAAATGATAATGGGCACATTTTACAATAAATCAGCTAACGAAAAATGCTTGTTTTTTTTTTTTTTGTTTAGCGGATTTTCATTAGGTTTTTGCGGTTGCCAAAAGCGTTTTTAACGTTGCGCTTTGGTATATTTTTTGGGGTCTGGGAATTAGAACTAAGCGTGAAGCTCACACGATTAGGCACAAAAGAGTTGAGCAGAGGAAAAGACATCTATAAAGTTGTAACGGAAACTCAGTTTATAAGTAATATAGCATAGAAACATATACAATATGTACCACGTATAATCTGATATTGCTTAATCATAAATCATGTTATCATTCGTTAGTTTTCGTTATCAGTCAATAAAGCAGCATATATAGCACATATAAGCGATAACGAAATGGATCAATAAATGATTACAATATCGAACTAAATCCCACAAAGAAAAGCTTACGAAACAAAAAAAACCAGAAGAATCATTAATAAGCATTAAGGTCTCCGGTTATTGTTTCCGGGTCTTACGATTACACACCGAAAACCTAATGAAATTGTAGCCAAAAAACCAAAAAAAATAAATGTATTATTTTCAATTATGAATATGATTCGATAACAATTCGTTAGCCAACAAATAAATAAAAATCACGAACGAATACACAACAACAAAAGGGTAATAATACGCTTGCAGAGTCCCTATAAACTTGATATATGATATAGTAGTTAAATATTATATAGTACACCAATTCCGATGAAATTTAAGTAAATTTATTTCAGATAGCCAAAAAGTGTTTCACACTAATGCAGCTTATACTTTATTGATTGCAACAAACATATAGTACTCTGCTTAAAGGGTATACAAAGGGCAGATTAACTGTATATCGCATCAAAAACTGAACTGCAATAAACTGACTAACCATAAAGACATTAATTCATTTCATTTCAGTACAGATAGACGGACGGATGGACGGACGGACGGACGCAGAGACGCTCAAAAAGACATCAAGCGTTTCTTGCTTGCATATTGTTTTTTTTTTAGCCAACTTTTTAATTAGTTAACATGGCACGAGGGAGTGAACCAATGTTGTTAATGATGTTGTTTGAAAAAAACAACAACAACAGCAACAACAACAATCGTGTTCACTTTCTTTCGCGCAAATCAAATTAAAATCTGTTGAAAGCGAAACAATAGTTCAATGGATGTACGATGTGTGATCAAATGAAAAAAAAAAGTAACCCTTAAAACTCATATACAACAATCTTCAATTTTGTATTGATTTATGCTACAGTTTTTTTTTTTTTTATTCGACACATTCTCAATTCATAACGAGCAATTAACTGAATGAATGCGACAAACGAGTTATTCGTGAATAATTTTGAATAAACAAAATGGAGAGCAACAAATTATCGTGGAACATTGCCAGAATATTGATTGTCGTTGAACTAGACGTCATAAAGCAAATCAAATTAAAACACACTAAAGTCCAATCAATTTGATTAGCATGTGTATCGATAACCACTCGATAATCAATATAAACCTCAACAAGTGTCATTGAAATGAATAATGGGGCGAAAACAAGAAAACATGCAAATTTAAACAATACTTGAGCACAAGAATCGATTAATACTTACGATTAATTGCAGAATATATTGTTATCGATAATCATGAAGGTCAGCAAAACTAACAGTAGCGTAAATAATTAATAGTCAATAGTCAAAAATCAACAAACAAACAAAAATACCATTCGCTGCTATGAATAAAATAGTGCTATCGATAAGCAATCGATAAATAATTGCAAGGCAAAGTTTTGGATAATGATTGTTAAAATACTAAGCAAGTTACTTATTAATATTCAAATGACTTTTATGCACATCGAATGTTGTTATCGATAAATAAAACCGATAACAAACTAATTCTAATTAGAGTTAAAAAATACTAATAACTAGAATACTTGTAAATATATTACAAGTCACAATTGCGTTAAAAATATGCCTAGAACTCACAGCTTAACAAATCGATAAGCAATCGATAAATAAAGTTAAAACCATTAAGTATCGACAATTTTACCAGTTAAATAGTTAGTTAACAGATTTGCCATCGTTTATGTCTATGTTTGATATTCATAAGATTCATAAGATCGATAAATTAATTAATCGATAAAAATCTACAATTGTTGTAAAAGCCATTACGTATCGAATGATTAACAGTTAAACAATCGTTCAAGTACATATGTATGTATATATACTTAATCGAATAGATTAATCGATAGCTGAGTCATATAATTTTAAATGAAATTTTATGCTCTGACTTAGCTATCGATTATTCTATTCGATTGCAAACCTAAAGACTATTAGGTGAAAATACTTCACACATTTTCCGCACTTTTGTATTTCATTTGTTTTTGGAAAAACCTTTTTAAGAGCTTCAACATTTCCATTTCAAAAAGAGTGAAAGTAAAGAAGAAAAAAGTTCTAATCACAATATTGATAACGTGACCCGTACACAACAAAAAAAAAGGGACAAAAGAACGCAAACAAACAGAAATGCGACAGAGAAAAGAGATAGAGAGAGCGAGAGAGAAGAGAGAAGGAAGCGACTGGCGAGAGAGAGAACAACAATGTTGGCAATTATTTGTGTTTCGATTTCGATTATGGAATGTCCACTCTGACACCCTTAACACTTTAACAATCCCATCCCAATCCCCATTCCTACCCCCACCCAATCCCCTCCCAATTCTTTTTAGACAAATGCAAGCGAGATGGGGCTAACAGCAATTTAGACCACGTATTAAATGTGTATAAGAATTTATTGACATTTATTGTTAACAAAATATTCGATATTTGTGTATCATAAAAAAGCTATTAAAGTTTTTGACTGCGCTGTTTCACTCTATCGCTCTATCGCTCTACCGCTCTCCCTCTCCCTCTCTCTCTCTTTCTCTTTTGATATCTGCAATAATCCAATTTACTGTTGACTGCTGTTCATCTCCCTTTTCCTTTCCCTTTCCAATTCCAATTCCCTTTTCGCTCGTACACTAATTTAATTAGCGCTTCTGACACGTCGGCAAATTTCATATGTATATGTATGTAAGTGTATGTATTTTCGTCACACTCACTGTAAACTCTTTGAGACCATCTTCCTCTCCTCCTCACACTCTTCGGCTCCACTTCTATCCCCGCCCGAGTATCACATATGCTCAGGTTTTTGGGTGTTCCAATATTTTCAGTTTCTTTATGGCATGAAATTAACGTAAAGTCGTTAAGTGTTACACATTCCATCGGCAACAGTAATAACAACAATTATTCCTGAATGGCAGTAACTCCCTAAATCACATTATATCGACAAATGTACGTATGTATGAGAATAAATATGCTTAAAATATTTATACCTATATTTAAATATTTATCATTTATTTAGTTTTAATTAGTTTAAATAAAGCAACAATAAAAAATAAAAAAATAAAAACTTTTGTTTTCAGATTATTAAAATTTGACAACAAAATATAACATAAGTAAGGTTAGTTTTTGTTTAAGAAAATCTACTTTTTTTTGGTATTTAGTTGATTATTGATCGTTTATGTATATTAAAATTTTTATTAAATTTTAAGAATATAAAAAATCTCATTACATGTTGGAAAAGAAAAAAAATGTATTTTTCGAATATTTAAGATTTGAATCAATTTATATTAAACTAATTTCTAACTAAGGTTCAAGCACAATACAAATTGAGAATTTAAGATGATATTATTTCCTTTTAAATAGACACTTTATCGAGTTAACATATTCAAATTTGACTTTTACATATTTTTTTCTAAGCTTTTTATTTCCAATTTATTGCTATTATTATTAAGAATTATCTAATTAAGTGATTGTATCTATCAAAATATACAAATTTTCAAAAAATTCGACAAAATTCATAAAACAAATCTTTATAAACTTTCAGTAAGTATATTTCAAATCATATACTATTGTATATTAAAGACCACCTACTAAATTATTTTTAATATGTTTAATATGCTTAATGATTTGCTCAGTTATTCACAATTTTATGCCCGTTTTGCAGAATGCATTGACTACAGGGTATTGGGAATAGGAGAACACAACGAAGTGTGTAACGAGTGCAATGCCAACACAAGAGGAAGAAGAAGAAGCAGAAAAAAACTGAGATAATCTATGCACATTTCTATAAGTTATGGTCACTTTTCATGTTGTCTCCACATTTTGTTGCGCTTCTTCTTCTTCTAGTGTTGCATGGTTTTTCATCTGTTTGTTCTTCTTTGGGTTGCACTGCTTTGTTTAGCTGATTTTAGCTCATTATGTCAGCGTTTTTTATGGCGCCGTGTGGTCAGACACCTGTCAATATGCTTTGGCCATAAACATGTTGACCGATATTTACATTGATTTACAATTATGAATGAATGAGTGAATGACTGACTACCCGGTCAGACCCAGGCCAGGCCGGGCCAATAGAACTCTGGGCCACATTGTTCTTATATTCTGTTCTTAATTCGCACATTTCTCGCTGTTTTTTGTGCTCTAAATTGAGATTTTCGCTTTCTAAAACTCAAGTGTTGAAACGTTAATCACTTTCTATATGCGCCAGATTTGTTAGCAATAGTTGGTCACTATTTGGCTTATTTTTATAGTAACTCGAATTTAATTTCATTGCTAGTTCGAGATCCCAGTAGAGCCCATGTATTTTCTAGTTAACCAAAAATATGTGTATAATTTTCACTTTTGAAGAACTTATCTGAAGATTTACTTTAATTCATAAAATTAATTTTTGCTTGATTTATTCAAATATCTGTCTATTAATCCTATTACTAATAATGTTATCATTTCCTTAAAAGGAAGTTTAAATCTTTCTAATTTCTAGTCATTTTATTATTTTATAACATTTCATAACTTAGCTTAGTTTCTAATTTATCTTTAATATTTACTACAATTTGCTTTTGATCTCACTATATTACTTATATACAGTGTTATAAAAAAACTACTAACGCTAATAAGTATATTTTGGCGATTTTTTAAAAAATACAGCTCATACATATTTCAATTATGTGTGGATATTTGGTCACGCTTAAAAAGATTCATCATAAACTAATAAGTATACTTTGTATATATTGGAAATTTCAGGTGTAATTTTTTTATCATATATCAAATTTACAATTTGATAATAACAATATGTCTGAGTGGATATTTGGTCACACTATTTTCCACTTTTTTAGCTTACGGTGATGGTTTCATAACTAAAACACATATCTGAATTAGATTTAAAAAATATGTACATCGTAATTTCTACTTTATATCTAATTTTTCATATTTGGTCACTCTATTTTAGTTGAATCTAGTTTACGGTCAGTCTTTTCAAAAATGCTACTTAAACAAATATATTTAGCTTTAATTTCAATTTTAAACTCAAATTTGTCAATATTTGGTCACTCTATTTGCTTAACTGTAACTCTATCTAGTATGTTATAAGCTACTCAAATTTTTACAATTCAGTTTAATATCAACTTTATGCTGATTAATACGTACATATATTTTCTTTATATGCATGCAGCTAATGATCATTATTGATCATTCTCTTATTACTTATTCCCTTTCGTATTTCATTTTATTAGCAATTTGATCGCTTCTAATTTACAAAGTGTTCTTACATGCATACATACATTCTGTTCCCGTTCAAAGTGTTCTTACATACATTCTGTTCCCTGTTCAAAGTGTTCTTACATACAGACATTTTCTGCTCTCCTAACTCCCACATCCCCATTCCACTCCGACTCCAACTGATCTGTTTGCAAAGGCCAAAAAGGAATCACGAAACTTTCACAATTCGCAATTTGTTTTCATTCAACAGCATTTATTTACAGCGCATTTCCTTTGTCTATTCTATCCTCCACACACATTCTTGCACGCTGTGATCGTTTTCCTGCTGCCCACAGCCACTCCGAAAAAATAACGGAGAACCGCACACAATGTAAAGACAACAACAAACATTTGCGCTCACCTTTTAGTGTTCTTGTTTCTTGCCTCTCTCTCCACTGTTGCTTATGCGGCTTCTCTTTTCACTCCTGCTTCCACTTCTCTGCTTTTCTGCTTCTTCTAATTCTTGCACGCTGCTCTGCTCCTGTTGCGCTTGCTCTGCTCGGCTGTCGTCTAACAGCAGCAACAACAACAACAACAATAACACTGTTAACTGAGCAGCTGCCGTAGAATGGGATGCTGCTTGGCTGGATAGGATAGTGGCTGTTAACGCTGGCGTCGCTGCTCTGTGCGTGTAGCGGCAGCAACGAAACGAAATTTGTAGATTGTTGTGGTTGTTGTATTGAATCCGGTTTTAAATTTCTTTCAACTTGGTATTATTATAATTTTTTTTATTATTATATTTTTTCTTATTCGCTGCTTTTGGCTTTTCCTTTACACACTCTATTCACATACACATTTCAATTTTTGCACTTGAATTATTTGTTTACACTGGCTCACAACAAAAACAAAATAACTAAAAAAAAAAACCAAAATTTATATTTTCTATTGCTTATTTTTGTTGTCCTGGCGATTAAGCCTTTGTTGTTGTTGTTTTATTTTGTTTATAGCTAGCTAACTGCGTTTAACTGAATTATCAAAGAACGCGCGCAAAATGAAAGCAATTCGAATTTTTACGCAAAAACTTCGACAACATTTGCATTAAATGCTAAATGCGGCAGCGACGGACGTAAACACGCGCGTTCGATTTGAATGCCGGCAAAAGACTAACATTACGCTCTTACAGACACTCGCTGCGTTAACAGCAGCCACTGTGAGCTTAACAGACAGCGCACAGCAGCAGCGTCGCGACGCGACGCTGTTGTCGCAACATGTTGCTTGCTGCTGCTCATGTACACAGTGTACAGTGTAGCAGCAGCAGCAGTAGCACACAAACTTAACAGCGCCATCAGATGTTGGCAGCTTTGCAGCCTCCAAAAGGCAAATGCTACATGCTACTAAAACAACAAAAACAGACTTTAGTTATTTTTTTAGAAGTTGTACCACTGTACATACGCTGCTTGACGGACGGAGAGCAACACGCGTGCGCGCATGTCGCTGCTCAAACATGTTGCAGCTGTAAAGTAACAGGTGTTTACAGTGCGAGTCAGCTGCAGTGCCTTAACATTGGCAACATGTTGTATTCATACTTGTATGTTAATGCCAATGTAAATAAATATGTTGTGCTTGTGTATGGCAAATAAGCATTACAACTTAATACATTTTGTTAATTTATGCCAAATTAAATATTGTGCGATGCACTAATGAATTTTGTTAAAAAACTTTAAAACTAAGTCAAACACACACATACACAATACATACGTACATTAATGATTATTTCAGTGCAAAGTGCCGCAGGTGCGTCGGCGCAAGCGAGATGGCATGTGTGTGTGTGTATTAATGATCAGCAAGATGCGCGTTAACTCAGCATTTTAATGAGTCGATGTCGTTTAACTATTTTTTATACCCTCTAAAGGGTATATTGGGTTCGTGGAAAAGTATGCAACAGGCAGAAGCAGGCGTGACAGACCCCACAAAGTATATAATATATTTACAAGCCCAGTCGATATAGCCATGTCCGACTGTCCGTATGAACAAACATATCCAAGAGACAGTAAAAGCTACAATCTCCATATTTAGTCAGTCAATACAAGATTTTTTTTGATGATGCCACACCCATTTCGCCCAAAATAAGCAAAAAAGCAGATTTACCTCAGGAAAAAAAAACATGTTTTGGCGAATATCTCAGTTACTATAATACCTAGAGACACCAATTTTGACATACAGGTTGCTAGATGCAATATCGAGATAATGCCATCGTAATTTCTTTAAAATGCCACTCCTCCTTTGCCTATAGGAAACAACACGAATGGAAAATTTGCCTACCTCTAGCTCACGTATTTCTTAACGTATAGTTTTTGTAACTTTACCATTGTTTGGAGACAAACAATTTCAAACGATGCTGAAAATCACATTAAGATCGATTTATATTCAGGAGAGTTATCATGCATCGAAAAATGTAAAATTTGCATTGCACTGAGCTCTGCTGCAGCGCTGTCGTCACACAAGCAGTGTAAACAATTTGAACTCAAATAAATGGTTATGAACGGCAAAGGGTATTACGCTGTCATGCGTGCTCGACTCAACTTTTCTTTCTTGCTTTTTGCACTTGACTTTGAATAGCCAATAGGCACTTTGTGAAGGGGTAGCGAGAGGGCGGCGGGGGTCGCCTTAAAATTGTGTAATTATCATAGTTGAAGCTGTTAATACTGTTATTGTTGTTGATGTTGTTGTTGTTTAGTGCTGTCTAATGCATTTAAATATGCTGGACAACGCACTTGGCTGCCACTGTCAATGTGACAGTTGTTGTTGTCGTTGTTGTTGTTGTTGAAACTATGTGCTGACCTTGAGGACGGCACAACGCATTGTTCAAGGTCAAGGCAGAGTCGGGCGAATTTGTATGTACAACAATATTTAACTAGCGCTTCAGTTTTTAATTCATCCACTGTACATACAGTGGATCACGTACATATTTGTTGTTTTTTTGTATACCCTGTGAGGTGTATATTGTTTTTTGGGTATTTTGTTTTTTTATCAACTTCCGTTTGAAGCTGTGCAAACTTTGACATGCAGCGACATGTCTGTAGGCGCAACATTTTAAGTGCACTTTCTTGTCAAATGTTCAGCAATCAATCAGCACGTCGTCAATCAAAGCTTTAGTTACAGTTAGCAAAAGCACGAGCTTTCAGCTCTTACCACCCCACCCCACCCCAGCCACTCTCTCGCCATCTCTTTCAGCTCCATTAGCAGTTGCATGTTCTCAATAAACACACACACAAGCTTGTGGTATGCATGCATTCAGTGTCTATATTTGTGTGAGCATGCATGTTGTCTCATTAACATCAAAAGCCTTTGGCTGCAGCAGCAGCAGCGGCAGCAGCAGCAGCCTAGAAAGTCACTGTCACTCTCTCGCTCGCACGCGCAGCGAGAAGGCGAGTGCATGCTGCAGTCAGTGATGGCATTTTAGCTTATTTCCCGCCAAATTTGGTTGTGTTGGAAATGCGATTGTGGGAATAAATTTAAAATTTTTTTAATTTGTTAAAATGTATTTCTATTGGTAAATCGATATTTATCGATTCGATTCTATCCTGGAGTATTTTAAAACTGCCAATATTGTTCAAATTGAACGTCAGTTCAATTAAATTACCCTAACACAATGGGAAATTCTAAAATATCCGGTATTCTAACCGGGATTCTGGGGGAAACTGACGGTTTCATGAATTGACTTCAGCTGGTCTGCAAATTTTATCACTGTCATGGTCGAATGTATAAGTCGACAGTGTTTTTAGCGATATATAATGAGCATAAGGTCCATATTTATATATATATGTATGTATTTTTAAATTGAAAATAAACTTAAAGTTTGGCTATGGACTGCACCGACATAACAGATGCTGTTCTGATTAGTACCACGAGAATACTATCCGAGCAATAAGGCAGACTATTGGCGATATATAATATTTTTGGATATTCTTTAATAATTCAAATAAGTAAATTTCTTGTTATTTGTTTAATATGAAAATATGTCTTTATTTATAATAAGACAACACATAAATTTATAAAAATTAGTTTTTTATTCAAATTTTTTCCCAAGGGATTCAGCTTTTTTTTAGCTTATTTTTTCGTCGATCTAGCTTTTTTGGCAAAAAAAAAAACGGACATCACTGTAAGTAGTGTGTGTGTATGCGACTCTCTTGCTTGGCGCTCTCTTTAAGACGCGCTCTCTCTCTCTCTTTCTATCTATGATGTTTTGAATTTGCCGACGGCAAAAGTTTCAATTAAAAGTGAAGAAGTCAGCGTCGGCATCGGCATCGGCGTCAGCGTCAGCGTCATGCTACGCTTGCTGGCGTTATTAAAAGCAGCAAACAATAACAACAACAACAACAAATCAACAAGCCAAAGAAGCGTTCAAGAATAAACAACAACAACAACTACTACAAGCAGAAGAGACCGACGAAGGAAAGGGAAGAGGGCAGAAGAGCAACTTTCAAGACAGCAACAAAACTCATCAGCAAATCACGTTAATCAGTCAGAGGAGCGCCAAGTTCTTAGACACTCTACTATAGTTTGTGAAAGAGAGCACAAGAAAGTGGTTTGAGAGGGGGGTAGTGAGGTGGAGGCAGGTTACCTAGGTCGTTTATAGTGAAAGATTTTGGGGCCAAGCTCGCCAAATGCTGACTGCTGGCTGCAACGGTAATGAAGTGCAGCCAGGCAAAGCAGCAACAACAAAACCACCACCACACAAGGAGAAAGAGAGAGAGAGAGACAGAGAGAGCAATGATCTTGAAAGTCAAGGCAATAAGCATAGCAAACAGAGCAGTGTTGCCGATCGTAGCTTTTGCAGCATTTAGCTAACATAAATTTAGCTATGCTCATTTAGCATATTCCCATTAAAAAATTGTCTTTATTTTTATCGAAAGAGTTATTCATGAATATAATAAATTTTTGTATACACTCTGAAGGGTATATTGTCTGTGAAAAGCCAGTCATACCTCGGAAATATATATGTATATATAAGTATGTCATCTAGGGCAACCAATTTTGACATACAAGTTCTGAGCTACTATATAAAGATAGTGTCATCATCATTTTTTGGATGCCACAACCCATAATAAACAAAACAAATTGAAAATTTACTTGCCTTCTAACTCTGGTATTTCTGCAAGTGTAGTTTTGTAACTTTGTAGTCGTTTGGGGACAAACAATAACAAACGATCCTGAAAACCGCAATAAAATGGGATTATAATTAAGAAAGTTATCATACATCGAAATATGCACATTTATAGCTGGCATTTATATAAGAAATAAATAATTAAAGCTCACGTGTGTTGTAAAAAAGTTGTAAAACGAGAAAATCAATTGTTGGTATTTCTATACAATGTCTAAGCATTAAGAGTGATTTGATGACTTTTTAATTAAATCTTGTTTTGAAATTGTTCAACTATTGGAATTTCTGGATGTTGTTTAGTGTGAATAATACAACTTTTTCAGAATTCCAAACCCAAAAAGTAAGTAATAGTAAGGCATAAACATCTAAAATCGATTTGGTACTAAAAACTTACCAATGCATAACTAATTAGTTTGTTTGAGCAACTTAACTTATATAGGGTATATGCTAGTCGATCATAGCTAATTATGAGCTTAAGATTTTTAAAGGATATTTGTTATGGGTTTGCTGGCAATTTCTGCAATATTTAGTGCTTAAGCTCATCAGCATACCCTATGATTTCTTTTTAGAGGGTATCGTTAAGCCGTGTACTTTTAAAAATAGTGTTTTATGTGTTAGATATCTAAAATTAAATTAAGCAAGAGGCAAAGTTTTATTTTAAAAATTTTACAGGGTATATGCAAGTTGAGTACTTTCTCTAATGGTCTGATAAATTTCTAAGTACCCTTAAGCAATAATACAATATTTAAGTACTTATTATTGTTCAACACGAATAGTACATAACTTGCAGGGTATCTTTAAGTCGGACATTGTCGAAATGTCATAAAGAGCGTTATTCGTATTGGTACTATAATTCGTATGTGTAGGATTCTGTAACCAAAAAGCAAAGAAAACAATAAAATTTCGATACACTTCGTTAAAATATCGATAGTAAAATTGATTTTGCAAAATTGACAAATCGATGTTAAGATTTTCGATAACTTAGCTAAATTCTTTAGGGAGTTTGAATGACCGGATTAAAAATAGAGTCCAGGCTTTCTAATATTAGAATTTAACATAACTTCTTTAATTTTAAACAAAATTATTGCGCAAAATCGATAAATTGTTGTAAAAGTCTACGATAACTTAGCTTAATTGGTTAGTCAGTTTTAATCAAGAGTTTAAACTTAACAAAGGTGTATGACTTTTTGCAATTTTTACAAAAACGATAAGTTGATGTTTAAGTTTTCGATAACTTTGCTTAGTAGGTTCGTTTCTTATATCTGGTTTGCTAAAAATCAAGATTTCTTTATGTTTTGTTACTTTTTCCCTTTTTAAAAAAACTTTTGTGCAAAATCGATAAATCGATGTTTAAGTTTTCGATAACATAGCTCATTTGTTAAGTGAGTTTGTAAAACCTGATTTCCAACAGTTTGAGCCTTATATTCCTTTTTCCATTTTTAACAAAAATCGATAAGTCGATGAAAAGTGTTCGATAGTAGCATAGCCTAATTGCTATGTTTTTTAATAACCAGGTTGCTTAGAGTCCACACTTTTTATGTGGAGCATTAAATATATATTAAATGTCAATAAATCAATGCGATAGTTTTCGATAACACTGCTTTAATTTCTAGCATGGCGTTATTAGTTTGATAACTGTACGGAAAAAGCGTGTATTGGCAACGAAATGAATGGATGTATCGATGGACCCAGTCGTACTTTGACGAATATTGTACCTTTATGAGAGTGTCCTCGTGCTGCTTCCTCTCAGATAAATGCTTTATCCTGGCATTTTGCACAGTCCCGTTGACAGCTATAATTACTTTAATGATGATTTCAGCTCCGGCTACTGACTGATGGCAAAATGGTAAAGGGGGGCATACAGGAGCAGGTGCAGAAGTTGGAAGTAGGCAGCGGAGTAGCAAAATGCTGTGTGTGTGTGTGTGTGTGCGAGGCTGACGACATTATCGTTGGGGTTGGCTTTTGTTTGTGCGCGTTTAAAATGCAATTATATATGCATTTAATAATACTCATTGCATACTTTGGAGAGTCGGCTCACTTATCGAGCCAGTGCAGCCAAAGGCAGCAATGTGGACAAGGCAAAAGTTGGATGGTTTGGTGGTCGGGTGGCTGGGTGGTTGGGTGGGTTGGGCTGTTAGCGGGTGATAAGTGAGATGAGAAGCCGCTGAAGCCGCTACTGAAGATTAATTAAATTGAAATGCGATGGCAAATCGAATTTAAACGGCATACGCAGCGTATGCGCAATATTCCATAATAAATGGCATATCAAGGCTATAACTCGCTCTCGTTCTTGCTGTCTCTCTCTCTGTGTCTCTCTCTCTCTCGCTCAGTGCAGTTCTGCAAATTAATTCGTTAATTCATTCATTTAAACATATCACAAGAAATTGTTAAAATTTTTCTTTGTGTGACAATATGAAGCATATTAATCAATTAATAAATTACTTCATTAATTATGTAATTGAATGCTAAGAAAGACATTAATTTTTATTTCGTGGAAAATTTCCATAATTATTAAAGCATTTCATTAGATTTCAACTAATGTATTTATCATAATTTTTTCATAATTTATATAAATCATAACTATAGAAATATACTTAAGAAATTAAAGTTTGGCAATTTAATAAAGTTATATATTTAAAATATTTAAAGCTCAAATCACTTATCTTAACGTTTTTCAATTTAAAATTATAAATTTTTAAACATAAATGTCCACAAAAAAATGGTTCAATTACTGCATTAAAGTAAACAAATGGCTTAAGAATATTTTATTTATTATATATATTTAAAGCAAATCCGTTTTAATCACCTACTCGATGCGTGGTTTAAGAAAATCCAATTTTTTTTAATTAATTATCAGCATTATCAAAACACTTTGGCGAGAGTAAGCGTAGACAGCTTTGTAAAAGCTCAAAAGTCCATCAAATTCCCTGAAAAATAAGCTCTTCATAATTAATTCTTAATAGGCAGGCACTGTAATTAAATACCCTGCATTTTTGTAGAATACCCTATGAGCATTCTGTTGCAGCGGCTATGTTAGTTAATAAACGAAGTTAGTTTTCGCAGTAGTTTTTTCTCTCTATTTTGTGCCAAAAAATCTGTGCAAAAATCAATTTAAAATGGTGTTCGGATATTGTTTACAGCCGAGTCGATTTAGTCATGTACGTCTGTCCGCCTATCCGTATGTACCGAAGAATCTTAGAGATGGTAAGGGGTACAAGTTTAAAGTTGGTCAGTATCGATCACATATTTAGTCAGTCAATACAGGTGTGTTTCCTTTTTCCGACTTACCTCGGAAAAAATACAAGTTTTTGGCGAATATCTCAGTTAATATAACACCTAGAAACACCATTTATAGCATAGCGTATAGTTGGAGACAAAAAATATCAAACGGTCCTGTAAATTGCATCAAAATTGGTCCCAAAATATTCGTACAAGTTTTGTCTAAAACTAATTTGTATTCGTTTTGGGAATGGACTCGCACGTACTTTTGAAATCTTAAGACATTGGTATTAACTGTATAATATTAAAAAATTTATATATTTTTTATGACATTTTATTAAATTTTGTGTTGTTATATAATATTATATATAGGGTGTAGTAAAAGAAAATGCATTTACATATGTTCCTATTTGGTTTTATATGTTATATATTTGCTGTTGATTAACTTTAATTATCTTACCAAAAGTACTTAACATTTTATGGTATGTATATTATGTACATAATTACTTAACAAAGTGCGGCATTATAGGATAACTCTAGTCGTGTATTCCTTAAATATAGACACGTACGTATGAACATAATTTCCAATAAAATTGATTACAATTGAGTTTTACAACACAAATGTAATGATGTTATTGTAAAGATAGTTGCGGTGGGCTTATAGTACGTATACGTAGAATTAACTGTGGAGCCCTGGTTGTGGGTTACAGGGGGCTAGACAATTGAGATGCATGCCACGCCCACCATTATGCCTACAATTATTCAATTAAAAAGTGCATGAGGCGCAATTAATATAATTTTGAAGCGAACGAACGAAAACGAAGCTAAAAGTTTTTCGGTCTGTTGGCGCGCCATGTGTGTGTGTGTGTGTGTGTGTGTGTGAAAGGAAGAGTTGCCAGATAGGTAGACTACTGGGTGCGGGCAATAGGCGTGGCAATAGGCGGTCTGACAACGATGTTGGCAGCTGCATGGAAAACTTGCAAAACTTTTTAAGTGACTTCTAATAGCGAATTATGATGCCGTTGCAGGCGGGCTTTGATGAGCTTCTGCCGGGGTTTTCTGGGGGGGCGGACGGGGGAGTACTTGGTTTCCGCTAAAAGGAAGGCAGCCAATTTTCAATGCAGTGGCTGCGGTTCCTGTCCCACCATGGAGACAGAAAGCGAGTGAGAGAGAGAGAGAGAAAAGGGGGCGACGAGTGCATGAAGTGGAGGCGTGGCTGCAAAAAGTTCACGCTTAAAACTTGGACGATAACTTCATTGCAGAGCAAACCAAGTGACACACACACACGCACTAAAAATTAAGAGCAGAGAGCGAGAGAAACAGTGAGCGAAAGAGAGGGATGCGTGTAACAGTGCTGCCAACTTTTTACAGCTTGAACAAGCTTTATTAGCACCAAAATAAAGCTAAAAGCAGTTACAAACAAGAGAGATAATACCCTCTAAAAAATACCCTCTGACTTTTTTTTCCAATTATATGATTTCATATCGGAGTAAGCGCTGTAAGAACCAAACATGAACACGTGTTTGTATGTCTATCTCGCTCGCATATGCCCACGTATACGCTGCTCACTTCTATACACTGTGCCTGTGCGCCCTGCTGTTAAATGATGTTTTTCGATGTATGATAACTTTCTTGATTATAATCCGATTTTGATGGGATTTGCGGAATCGTTTGATTTTATTTGTCTCTAAACAAATGTGAAGTAACAAAACTGTATGTTTAGAAATACGTCAGTTAGAGGCATGCAAATTTTCAAATTGTTTTGTTTCTTATGGCCGAAGGGGGCGTGGCATTAAAAAAGATATGATGTCATTGTGTTTATATTGCGCCCGCAAACCTGCATGCCAAAATTGGTGTCCCTAGTTGTTATAGTTACAGAGATATTCGTCATGCAAACTAAAAGCAATAGTTTTATTTTTTTTAAATTTAAATTTTATTAAAGATTTTAAATGGTAAATTCAAAGTGTAAGGTGTGTGTTCAAAATTGGATAAAAATTTGCCCGAATAATAGTTATATATGCATCTGAAACTAATCTGTATTCGATTCAAGAATTAAACTAATAAATTTACATGGACTACAAAATTTTGTTTATAGTTTGACAAAACTATTATTATATAATATATATTTTATTATATAGTCAAATATCAAAAAGGTTTTTTCTCATTTCAAGCACAACTGCTGCTAAATCAGCTAAAGCTAAATAGGCAGCACTGGTTGGCAGCTGTGGTACACTGAAACAGTTTGGTACATATTTGAAGCGTTTGGTACATTGTTGCTTTTCTTAGTCTAGGCTCCGAAGGCATTTAGTTTTTATGCTCAGAGACAAGAGCAGTACTATTAGTACTTTAAGAAATTATGTTGTTTGGAAAATTTGTGTGGACGAAATCTAAAACTAATCTGGATTCGTTTGCGAAAAAGGGGATTAATATTAAATAAATATCAATAAATTGCTGAAGAAATAAAAAATCCAAATTACTTCCTATCTTTTGAGTAAATTTTTGATATATTGAGTCAAGGTTTTTATATCTAATAAATATTTTAATTGATATTTTTTTTAAATAGACAAAAAATGTAATTTAACAGGCATTAAAATGGCTTAAAATGAAATTAGTACATTTATGCTGGAAAATATCAAATCAAAGTAATGTCATTTGGCGATAGAAGTAACTTAGATAAGTGGTAATATGAATACAGTACGCCCTCGCTTAACGAACGAATTGCAAAATGGGAGGCTTCAAAATTCATAATTATAGAAAGAAAAGTGTTTTCTAAAGACTTTAACTGGAGTAACTGATTTCCAGCGTCTATAAAGCGCAGTGTTACGCGAGGACGTACTGTACATTAATATATAATGCATATATAAATGTCCGATTCCTAAAACGAATACACAAAAGTTTTAGATTTGATATATACCAAATCCGACAAAATGCGCTTAAATTTTATGGGCACACTGGAAATGCATGAAATCTAAAACAAATCTAAAACTTATCTGTATACGTCTTAGGAATAAATAAATTATCATAGAATTATTTGGAGTAAATGGTGTTTTGGTAACTTTTTACTTTTAAAATATTTAACTAAAAATGCCAAATTTTTTAAAAATTCAGTTTGTTCATTATTGGCAGCACTGGTACCCATAGAAATAGCGGTACATTTTCTATCTAAATGGTACACTTTTGTGCCCGAATGCGGTTGCAGCAATGTTGGCATAAACTGACGACCGTACGACCGTATGTGTATGTGTGTGTGAGACATGCATAAACAGAGCGCACTTTTAACAAAGTTAGTTAGTTTCTTCCTTCCGCTAACGCTTCACAAGTGTGTGCGAGTGTGCGAGTCCCTCTGCCTGCTGATATAATGACAAAGTGCACTTTGACATTATCATCATCAGCGCATGTCGCCGTCTCTGTCATCAAGTAAGCAGCAGGCTGCTCAAAAACTCTTGCGGCATGCCGCTGCCACGCCTACAGCAGCCTACTCCAAGGGAGTAGTGGGGGACAGTGGTGGTAGCAGAATAAGAGGCAAGTGGGTTGCTTAAAAAGTTGCACATTTTAATGAATTATGCGTACATTGATAATAATTTCTTGGTTAGTTTTTGGCCTGTGCCACTTGTGTAGGCAGCTGCCACGCCCACACAGACGCCCACACAGACGCCCACACAGCCAGCCACAACAACAGCAGCAGCAGCAGCAGCAAAAACAACAACAATCTGTACGAAATATAAAAGTTTTTGCACTTTTAATAAGGCCACGTTTATGATGCTGAAAATGAGAATGTTTCTTGGCTGCTTGCTTCCTTCGTACATATGACGACGACAACGACGACGACGGCGACGACAAATGTCAGAAAGTCGTCAGTTGGCTAAAAAGTTTCACTAGAAACTCAAAAGAAAGACAGATAGAGAGAGAGAGAGAGAGTGACAAAAAGCGAGAAAGCAATGCGGCCTGAATTAATCAGTTCTCGATTTGTGGCTCACAAAAATGCAATCCAATTCAAGAATCAAAATTATTTAACTCACAATTTTAAGTAAAATATAATTGCATTTATGTTAATTTTTATTTGCATACAAGTTTCTTGAATTTTGTTCACGCATTCCTTTTAGCTTGAAATTTACTAATTTACAAGTAAGTTTTTAAGTGATTTAGTTTCAAAAAACTTTTTAATAATTTTTTTGTATTTTTACAGAATTTTAGCTTATAAACTTATGTATGAGGAACAGTTTAATAAGTTCAAGTAAATATTAAAAATATTAGCTGATTGATTAATTGATTTCATTCAATCAATTGCCAAATTAATGCTTGAAAATTCTTTAATCGCGATGTGTAGCGTTTTTACAGTTTTATACCCTCTGAGCGGTATATCGAATTTTTAAAAAAATGTTACAGGCAGAAGGAGGCGTGGCAGACAACATAAAGTATATATATTCCTGATTTAAATTTTAAATTATTTTCAAAGTTTTGTAAAATTGCAAAAGTCTTAAAGATGCATTCAGTTGTATGGATTTGATATTGTCTTGTGTCGAATGTAGAATTTACAGCACGGTAATTAAGTTATTTGTTGCAAGCTGGTCACATATAATTGCATCACATGCCACACAGGCTGCCTCAAAGTGCGGCAACCAAAGCAGACAGATTGAGGGACACACAGACTGAGCAGACGTGGACGTCTTAAAGGAGGCCAAATGGCCAATGGCATTTTAATAGAGCCTAATGGACATTTTAATTGCCCCACAAAAAAAAAAAACGAAAAGAAAAGAAAAGGACGATAAAAATCACACGCGTATACTCAACGACACCCAAAAAAGAGATAGAGCGAACAAAAGTTGAAACAAGAGGATGACTCTGCACGCACGCACGTTTTGGGCTTAAACGGCAACTAGGCAAGTTTATCTTTATGAATATCGCGACACTTTATGAGCACCAAACGGCGGCGACGATGATAACATAAAATAAAAAATAAAATAAAACGCAGACAAAAACGTGCAGCGCTGGACAATGCGGCGTATGAGCAATGCGACGAGCTAGCTGAACGGCTAAAGACACAACAACAACAACAACAACAACAACAACAACATTGACAACGTCAGAGAGACAACGACGTCACGTACTTGATACATATGTCAGATATGTCACTGATAGTCAAGGCCCCGAGTCGGCAAGTCGAGTTGTTCCACATCCGTAATATATGCACTAACTGATCTGTTGCGACAATTCTTTTTTTTTTTTGTTCATTCTGGTTAATATTGGGTCGTTTCTTCTCACTTGTCTGTGGCTTAAACACTTCCAGAATGCATTAGTATCTGCTTAAATTTATGAACCAAGGGAAGAACCAACACAATCTGAAAAGATAATCAGTTATTGCTTTCCCTGTCAACATAATTAACAAATAGATTTATGTGTTTAACAGTAGCTACTATGTGTGGACATATGTTGTTTATGCTATTTATATATGCATATACAAATATTATTAACAATTTGATAAGCCTAAGTAGTAATGAAACTACCTATTATAACGCTTTTATAGTCATAGTCATTCTTGGAATGCGTGAAGTATCTTATTGATAACAGCAATTGTGAGTTGCGTTTTCTTCCTCTTATCTTCTGTACATATATGTTCTTAGATTAACAATTTCCGTTTTTGTTTAATCTTTAGCTTTACGCTTACGCTTTTGTGTTATCTCTTTGGTTTACTTTCTGTTAACAGTTACTATCTCTTCCAACTATTTCATTAATGTCGCTATATGAAAATTCTTTCCAGCTAATGAATTCTTTGTGCTCAATTTGAGCTAGCAAAAATAGCTATAGACAAGTTGAGACTGATTAGCTAAAACCATTAAGTAAATACTTATGAATTCATCATAGAAAGTAGTGAAATGATTTGAAATGAGTTAGAAGATTTAAAGACTTAATTTAAACGAATTTAATAGTAATGTTAATGTTATAATATGATACAATAAGATATAATATATTAAGATAATGTTAAGGCTAATGGGAATATTAAATATAATTCTAATGCTAATTTGAATGCTATTGCTAAAGCTAATTGAAATGGTAATGGTAAAACTAATTCAAATGCTTAAACTAATGCTAACACTTATGCTAATGCTTAAGTTCATGGTAATACTAAGCTAATTTAAATTGTAATGTTAATGCGAATGCTAATGCTTATACTTATGCCTATGCTTATGCTAATGCTAAGGTTAATACTAATGCTTAACTAATGCTAATACTAATGCTAATACTAATGCTATTACTAATGCTAATGCTAATACTAATGCTAATACTAATGCTAATGCTAATACTAATGCTAAAGCTAATGCAAATGCTTATTATAATGCTATTACTAAAAAAAGGGTAATAATTATTATATCGATAATGATAATGAAAATGCTAATTATAATGCTAATTCATATGACAGTGCTAATGCTAGTGTCAATGTTAATGTTAATCATACTGTTAATGTTAATGATAATGTTAATGTTGATGTTAAAGTTATTGTTAATGTTAATGATATTATTAATGTTAATGAAAATTCTAATGATAATTGAAATTCATATGCCAATGCTAATGCTAATGCTAATTATAATGACAATAATAATGATAACGATAATGATAGTAAAAATAATAATGAATGTAATAAAAAAGCCCAAAACTACATATGATGATCTTGTTAGATTTTCAAATTCATCATAACAGATACTTGTCGAGTCGACTAAAACCTTGAGCATCCCGTTCGATGGTCCACAGTGACTTGGAGTTATGCAATATACATTATATAGTTGTAGCAAGGCATCCATGATTCGCCTGCTTGTGTTGCATAATACCAACTAACACCCAACACAAGCAAAAAAAAAACAAAAAAGAAGAAATAGTTAAAAGAAAAACTCAACAAGAGGCACAATAACAAACACCTTGTGGGCTACACAATGAGCACAGAGTCAGACACAGACAGACAGAAAGGCAGAAAGGCAGGCAGGCAAACACTTTGACCCAAAGCCAAAGACTGAAGACTCCAGACTCTGAAGACTGAAGACTGCAAATCCAGTAGCCAGTAGCAGTAGCTAAGAGCTTCAAGATAGAGTGGCTGTGATGCGGCAACAACAGCAGCAACAACAACAACAACCACAACTTAGCGACTGTTTTCTGATGCAACCTGTTTCCTGATTTCGGCTTGACAAAAAACAGAAGGAAAAAAAAGAATCACCCCCTTCACTTATTTAACCGATGTGAGTATTTACTAGCTACGATGCGACAGCATCTCCTCTTTCCAAATGGTATTACTTAATTATAGATATTCCAAGTGCTTCTATGCTCGCTCTGACAAGAAGATTTGCAAGCTGTCGCTGCCTGGGATTACATATGCTGCTGCTTTTGGACCATCCCAATGCAACTATTTATACACCCATGAGCCGGGAGAACCGTGGAGAGATGGTGGGAGAGGGAGACCGACAGCTCGTAATGGCTAAATGCAGAGGGATGTGGGAATATATATAGTACAGGGGAGGCGGAGCGCTTTCAAGCTGAAGTTTGAAGATGCCGTAGAGTGTTAATGGGGAAATTGAAAATCCATTTGCTGATTAATTTCTCACAATACCAAAGCGCTTTGCCGAAAAACAACACAAAAACAAAAAAAAAAAACAAAAAAACACATTGCTCACATTTACGTAAATGAACTTTTTGCATTTGTTGTTGTTGCCAGTACTTTGGTTGTTGTTGTTGTTGTTGCTGTTGCTGTTACAACTCTTCTGGCAAACAGTTGAAGTAAAAGTTTTGTTTGTTGTTTGTCGCCTTTGCTTTTTCAGTTGACAAAAATGTTTTCGCATTCGTTGCCAGTTTTTCAGCTTATCCTCAATGTGTTTTTTTTTTGCCCATTTATTTTTCTGCTCCGTACCCCACCGTTTCCCTTTCGCTTGTCTATTTTCAACTTTTTTCCCCCTCACAATTTACAGTTTACATGGGAAAATGTTATGGCAAACTGCAATCGAGTGCAAGCAAAACATATTTCGAATAGTTTGACTTGAGGCTTTGCTTAAACAGCAAAGGGTTTCCATTGATCTGCACTTAAAGCTCCAAAAGTTGTTGAAAGTGCAGCTTTTAAAGTCGCTAAACTTTGTTCTTCAACTTGTGGGCTTAACTTATCAAAGTGCCTGTTTAAGGCCTCGAAGCTTAAGTATCTCAAGTTCTGTTTATTTTTGTAAACTTTAACATGAACTTCAAGACTGTATGTGTTGTAGACAACTGCAAAGCCTGACTTTAAGCCTTAGTCATTTGCACTTTAAGCTAAATTTGATCAAATTTATTCCTTTAGGCTCTTAATTAAGTATAATACCTCTTTAACCCATAGCAGAAAAAACTTTTTTTAAAGCTTTCTTTTTATTAGAAAACTTTCAAATTATGTAAGCTCCTAAGCTCTTTAATTAGACATAAGTATATATATATATATATATATATAAAATAGTTATGAAAACTTTAAATGCTAACACTTAAGCTTAAAACTTGCAAACAATATTTCGTAAAAATTTTAAAGTACTCGCAGCTGAATGAATAAATGTTTTGTAGAGCAGCAATCTGCTATTTGCTGACCAAATATTAAGCTTCAAGCTGATTAAGTGAGATTGATGTTGAAAGCTTCTAAAAGCTCGCATTTAAATATCTGTTGTACAAATGAAATATAATAAGTTTACATTGGTACATACATAAGAGCTTCCAAGTTGATTCCCAATTGTAGCTCTCTCTATGGATTAAGCTTTAAAGCACATCAACAAGCTTAACTGGACTTGTATGCCTTATATGTGCTGTCAAGTTGAAATTTTAAATATAGCTTTCAAATTACTTTGTGCTGAGCTTTAAAACACATGAGGTAGTAATTTAAGACTTCATTAACTTACAGCTTTAAAGCTTAAAGTTACTTGAACAGGATTGTTATCTGATTATTTGATAAATTCAGCGAAAGGGAGTATTAAGTGTAATTTATATTTATGAATAAAGCACATTAAATAGATGCAAGCTTTTAAAAGCTCTTATTTCCTAGCTAGTTTTTTAGCTCTTTGTAAATTGAATTGTAAAGCACATTAACAAGCTTCACTGGGTTCTTATTTAATGGGACCTGTCAAATAGATGCCCAAGTTATTCTTTCAAATTACTTTGTGCTAAGCTTTAAACCACACACGATTGTAACTTAAGACTTCACGAATTTACATTTATAATGCTTTAAGTTACTTAAGCAGGATTGTTATCTGATTATTTGAGAAATTTAGCGAATAAAAGCAGCTTAAAGCTTACGCAAACGGCTAGTCCCTTGTTTAATGTCAAAAGCTCTTCGTTGACATTATCTCTCTCTTACTTTCACCCCACCTCCTGCTCTGTCTGTTTGCCTCTTTCTAATGTTGCTGCATATCTGTTTGTCCTCCCACACAATCAGTCAGTCGCTGGATTTTTCGGCTGCCTAATCAAGTGTCCAAATCAGTGCTAGCTGCTTCCTGTGCCAAGGACTTGACGCACATGCATTATTCAGGAGGTAGCGCTGTGTCTGCTACCAAAAACAGGACACGCATGATTTGAATTGTCTGCAAAAGTTTTGCAGCTTGAGCTTCAACTTCGTTTTGCACCTTATGTGACAGCGATGTGCAGACTTTTCGCAACTTGAATTTCTTGTCAGCAAACGGAAAAGAAACAACAACAACAACAAGCACAAAGAGGGAGAGGGAGAGGGACTGAGTGAGTGAAAAAAAATAATACAAGGCAAAAGGACACACACAGAGACAAACAGATATATATCTATAGCCAGTCCCATGTATGCAAAATGCAAAAGTTTAGCCAGTAAATCTTTGCAAGTGGCACATAAACTTTGCCAAAGAAACTTTTTTACTCTCTTCTTTCACAGTGCACAAATCTAGAAAAAATGATACAGTGCCAAACAAAAAGTAAACCAAAAATACACACACACACACACACACACACACACGAAATAAGAAAAAAATTACAACCAAAAAAGGAAAAATACAAAACCTAAAAGTATCAAAAGAAAACTTTAATACAAAAGGCGCAAAGTGCAAAAATGCCATTACATTTTTTTTTCCTTCCCAATTTTCCCGTTTCGAAACAGCTCATAAATATTGGCACAGTAATTAAACCATTTCCATTTTGAATTAGTTGTTGCTAGTGAGTTTGAGAAAAAAGCCACACTCCATAGAATTCTGTTTCGATTATGGATGAAATTTCAATTTAATGTTAAACTTTACCAGTTTTTCATATCCTAACTTTACAATAATTAAATTTCACAGGCTATGAATTCTAAACATATCAAGTTTAGACAATTTTCGGCAACACTTTTATCAAACTTGGTATTCAAAAAATCAAAAACTATAATAACTATATTTATATATTTAAGTTAGAATCCTATAACTATATTATAAAGCAGCCAATGAAATCATTTATTTGGCTTAGGTGTGTATAATTTGATTGCTTTTAAACTCATTCTTACAGATGAGCTCCAATAACGTGTAATTCATTGCGAAAAGTTGATTTAACAATGTCACACTTTTCCAACTCTATTAACAAACTAAAAAGAAAAACAAAACCAAATTTCCCAATTGTTTTGGGCTGAAGACTACATTAAAGCCTAAACAATGGCAATCATAAATTTAACTGTGCTCAATCAGTTTCCAACTAAATCATTTTCAACCACTTGGCGGCATCATTGATGGTCAAAAGCATTGGGAAATGTTTGCTCTACAAAAACTCATTACAGTTTCAAAAATGATGCCAAGAAAGGAAAAATGGAAGAAAAAAAATGGAAAACATATGCTCATAATAGAGCACTACTTCCTCAATGATCTATCAAATTTTGGAGTTGCATTGTTGTCGGATTAATCAGGTTAGAGCTGCTGCTGGGTAGCATTTGGACTTAAGGTGCCGACAATTAGTTGAACAAAATGTACCATATATGATATGATATGAACCTGCTGCTTTCTTCAAATTAATGATCGTGGGTGCCTCAAAGCGATCTGCTCTGTTGCAATTGTTGGCCTATTCAATACCTACTAGTAGTATATTGTGCTACAAATTTGTTCATGCACTTTTCGGTTGCAGCTTTGACTTTAAATTGACTTTGCTTTGCTTTTGGGCTTTGATTTGCTTGTATTGTCATTTGTCTCACTCGTTAAACATTCATTTGTCGAAGGCTTGATTGTCTCGAGCTTGTAATGACAGAGATGCAGAGACCTTGAAGTCAACTGCTGCGACTCCGGGGCAATGATGTGTTGCAAGTTTCAACTTCGACTTTGTTGTAGTGTTTTTTTTTCAATTTTTTCTTTTGTTGACCCTTTTTATTTCGACCACTTGAGGCATTTTTGTCTTGGGATTTGGCTTAATTTCGAGCACGTTTGCCCAAAAAGTGTTGCCACCAATTGCAACTACAACACTTAATAGGAGGCATGAAGAAGTGGGGGGGGGAGCTAGCTTGTTGGCGTTGCTGCAACTCACAAATTGCCCTGTAGCTGCAAGAGTAGCATAGATTAGCTTCGTCGGTAAATGAATAAAAGACGAAGTCAATCGATTTAAGATCATGAAAAACCATTCGATAATGTGCATCAACTGTTGACAACACTCAGCTCCAAAGCTACTTTGCATAATGTACAATGAAAGTGCTACTAAAGTTGACACTAACAAAATTCCCATATGTTTTTAAGTTAAACTTAAAAATTACTTCTTGTTTATTTCTTTGTTACATTTTTTCATATATTTCAAATGTGATTAAACCAATGAACAGAGGGGTATATTGGGTTTGTGGAAAGTATGTAACAGGCAGAAGGAGGCGTGGCAGATCTCATAAAGTATATATATTTCTGATCAACATCATCAGCCAAGTCAATCTGTCCGCTTGTTCGTTTAAATGAAAGAATCTCAGAAACTATAAGAGCTACAGCCTCCAAATTTGGTATGTATATCCGTCAATGCTGCACGCAGCACAAGTTTATTTTCGATTTTTGACACGCCCCCCCACCGCCCTCGCAAATCGTGAAAAACGATTTCACAATTCCTATAACTCGTAAAGTATTTAAGAATGAAACTCATACAGTATATGTTTAGTACCACTTAATGTATCCTGCCCGACTTTGATCCGGATCAGACAACTATATAGCGGCCATATCATACAAGTTTAAAAATGTGTTTTTGCATTAATACATTGTTGTTTATTTAAGATATTGCAAAGAAACTCACACAGTACGTGTAGGGAAGTAATATACGTATACTGACCGATTTTGATTGGAATCGGATGACTATATCATGTAATTTCCATATGATAAAAATTGAAAAAAATCACTAAATCTGTCTTTCATGCCAACTTTTTTTTGTTTATTAAGAAAACTGCACCAAACTCACAGAGTATGTCTATAGGGATATTATCTATATACTGACCAAGTCTGATGGGAATCGAAATTTTTTTGATAAAGTTTCAATAAGATGAAAACTTTTTTATGTAAACGATACGTGAGTTGCAGTTAAATATTTACTAGACTACTTATTGATAAGTAGCAAATCCTAGAGCGCCTTCTTCCAAAATATCTACTTGTTTAGCAATCATACAAAAATCTTATTTAAAATACACAAAGTAACTATAAAATACTTTTATTTATGTAAAAAAAATATTATTTTTGCTGCAGTTTTTGTGTAGTGTCATTGGGTAAATTTGATCCTTTTCACAAGTTGAAATCAACAACATTTTTTGATGATGGTTTACATGGCAATCAGAAATTCTTGTTGCACGATTATAAACGCTTTCTCTTTCACGTACCCCCCACCCACCCTCGCTGCTCTCCAGAGCGTGTGTGTTGCAAGGCAAGTGAAGTGCATAAATCGCTTTAGCCAAACACGCGCGTTCGCATAATTTTCAATATCGTGGCAATAAAAAGGAGTTTTCGATAGGGTTTATTTTTTGTACCCAGTGTCTGGGTATATTCTGTTTGTGTAACAGGTAGAATGGGGCCTCTTTGTTCCCATGAATTATATAAAATTTGTGTTCAACATCAACTATAAATTTTAAAAGGAAAAATTTAAAAGGATTAAAAACAAAAATGCAATATCATTTTAAAATGAATTCACTAGAAATCTAAAGCTTGGAATATGTTAATATAGAAATTCTGGTTTAAAATTGCTAAAACTGAAAAATATTTCGGTAGTTAAATAAATTAAACTTTTCTTTAAGATATGTTTACTGGGCAGATTGCTTTCGAGTAAAACCGACCACTATGCTTGCAAATTTATTTTTATTTTTATTTGCATTTATAGAAGCAACATAGAATGATCTAGTATGCAGGAGAGGGAGCTGAAGTGCTTCAAATTACATTTAAAATTGAACAGCATACGGGAATCGCAATTCGCAGCTTGCAGCTCGCAGCTCGCACATTTCGCAGCCACTTCCGGCGGCAATGGCTGACATTAGCACCTCGTCTCGACAAGGTGGAGAAGGCACTTGCCAGGTGGCTAAGAGTTTTGCATACACACTCACACACACTCACACTCACTGAAAAGGGTGCAGATAAATTCAGCAAGGAGTGAGGTGCGTTGGGTGGTAAATGCTGCTGCAAGATTTATGTGCCATGTGTTTTTATAGCGGAATAAGCTGGCGCTGCTCCAGGCAAGCCAATATGTTAAAAATTTTCCAACGCAATTTTTTACATGCATAAATGTTCGTTCGATAGCATATGTGTGTATAAATGTATGTATGTGTGTAATATTATATACCATAAATATATCTGTACATACATATATAGTAATTGAATATTACTTTGCTTGCCTTTTTTTTTTGTATTTTTGCAACTGTTTAATATCAATCTCAACGTTTTTATAAGCGCTTTTAGTTAAATAGTTTTTCATGCCTTTGTTAAATATTGTATTTATTTTATTCTTCAAAAGAAATTAAAATAATTTAAAATCTAATAACCTAAAACCAAGTGAAATATTTTTAAAGTAGACAAATAATTCAGTGTTGAATGTTAGTAACTGAAGCTATCATATATTATATAAAAGCTTTGATATTTTTGGTCATAAACTTAACATATGAATGCAGGCATAAACTTATAGGTCAGCTTATGGTCTAATTGACAAGCATTGCAGCCCTGTATAGATTTCAGGGTTGCCTAGTCACCATGCTTGTGGTCAGCTATTTTAATTTTTTATTCTTTTTATTTAGAATACAGTGTATGCACTTTAAATATTTAACTGACATATTAAAATATATACAAAATAGAGCGAAATGAATTTTATATGTAAAATATTTGCAATTTTGGAAAATCTGGCAACTCTTAATTGAAGTGTGACTAGTATTAGTGCAGCACGTTGCCAATTTGTGACAGACACCAAAAGTTATTGAAAAGCCAAAACGTGAGAAGAAAAATAAAACAGTTGTGAAAACGGATCTTAATCGTTTAGGATATTCACAGTTCGATAACATTTGTCGGATTGAGTTTAATCGAGTTAACGTCTGTCATTGTAGATGACCAAAAAGTTATTGTGAGAAAAACTGAGCTCGAAGGCAACAATAATTTCAAGAAAGCGAATAGAATATTAAGCTAAGTAAGTGCAAGCGTACTATATTTATACATTTTGTAGAATTAATGAAACTTTAATAATGAATTGAATTCAATTCACAGACAATGGCAATGCAGTGGGGTAAGAAATGCAATGGATGCACTAACATTGAGCTATGGGGATCTTGCTATAAGTGTCTGCGCTGTCCCCACTATGATTTGTGCAGAGTTTGCTTCGAGCAAAAGGTTGAGACCGAACTTCATATCAAGGAACATCCAATGCAACAACTTTTAAATTTTCCGCTTCGACCGCTAATGTTTGAAGATGTGATAATCTATGCCAATAACTTTACCTGCCCCATTTGTGGCATTGTCTTGGATACAATTGAAGAGCTGAAGGATCACGTTATGTCGGAGCATGTTGACGATACGACTCAAGTGTTCTGTCCATTGTGCATTACGAAATCGGAACCGAATGTGGTGTACATCGATAATCTGACCAACCACATGTGGTTCGATCATGGCGATAGCATTGCCATTGAAGTAAATAGATTTGGACCAGTGCGTGGTTTTCGCTATACCAGATCTCTGGAAAGTATCCTTAACCAAAACATTGGAAATATTTATCAACGTTATACCGGACGTAGCACTGAATACCTAAGGATAAGAACTTTACAATATTTTCATGTCATCGGAAACATGTATTTAAAGGTCTACCAGCGTATTGGAAGTCGTCGAATTCGCTTCGAAATTATACATGCCACATACCCACACTCCGCATAGGAATAAACTATCCTTCAGGATATCAAAATGTTATCAACATAATATCAATCAAATACATTCAAGAGCCTATAACATCTAAACTATTGGCGATACATTTCGCTTCCATTTATATGCGATCAAATTGCAGTAAATGCTGCAAGAACTTAACATGCTAACGTATTTGTGTTTCTATCTCGCTCGCACAATGTTTTTCGCTTTCGTTGCTTGTGTAACGCTAGCGCTGTAGCAGAGCTCAGCGAAATGCACCTGTCTGTGCATCGCACAGCTTTAATGTATGTTATCTTTCTTGATTATAGTCCGATTTTGATGCAATTGTCAGAACGGTTTGATATTATTTGTTTCCAAGTATTCACCAAGTTACAAAACGATACGTTAAGAAATACGTGAGCTGGAGGCACGCAAACTTTCAAAGCAGTTGTAATTTTTATGGGCGAAACTTGCGTAGCATCCAAAAAATGTTGGTGGCATTATCTTTATACTGAATCTAGCAACCTGCATGCCAAAATTGGTATCCCTAGGTACCGAAGTTACTGAGATATTCGCCAAAAACTTGTATTTTTCCGAGGTATGTCTGGTTTTACGCTAATTGTGGGCGAATGGGGCGTGGCATCAAAAAAAAAAAAAAAGATTCTTGTATTGCCAGACTAAACATAAGTTCGATCTCTAAAAAAATCGATGTTTACAAAGTAAACTTTTGATACTTTCAGATATCTAAACCATATAAAGTATTTTTGAATACAAAAAATCGTTATTAATGACACATAGTACTCTAGAACAAATACATGGCGCTATCCTTCTATAGTTTTAATCTATAATTTGTAAGATAAAATTGTAGAAAAAAATTTTAAATAAGATAGCTAGGAAAGTCAACTAATACATTACACTTATCATAGGCGGGATTCTTAAATCTATACTGTCCAATTGGTAATGTCCAACTATAAAATCAAGAGTATTTAATCGTGTGACTTTATTAATTTAAAGGCGTCGTGCCTTGCGGTTTTTTGCCCAACATATCTATATCTATTTAATGAAGTGAAAATTAATTTTTGATTTGGTTTTAATGGATACATTTTCAAAGCTTAAATACTCGATAGCAATTGCTGTGAAAGATATTAGATTTCCGCAATATTTTCTAATTACATTTGTTTGCTCCTTAGCTAAGAATTTGTCTATTTGATGTCGTTTCTGATACTCGTCGTCTGCTTTAATTGGCATGTTTAGTTTTGACTACAGCCATGTTGTCACATTCAGTTAACAAGCATTTCATTAGCCTAATTTCAATGGCGAATTGCTGGCTGATTGTTAAGTCGGCCAAAGCTAAAGGCAAAAGCCAAAAGCGAAACGCTTTCTGTCCGACTTAACATTCCCATTACCATATTCGCCTAAAAGATTTCCCAATCCTCCTCTCACTCCAGCCACTCCCCTCTTCCCCCTGTTCGTTTTGGTCGCTTTTCATCATTTGCAATGCAAACAGATTGAGCACAAACGACACGGACAGAAATGGGGCGGTCGACTGTTACACGCGACGTATGCGCAATGTGTTTGTATACATATGTATATTTTTATTTCCCATTTTATATTGATTGTAATTAAATGTTACCTAAACTGTCAACGCTAGTAAAGTCTCATTGATTAGCAAAAAACCAAAATAATTTCCAAAAATTATAGCAATAGCTGCAGTCTAGTTAACCGACTGTAAGAGACCCCATAAAAGTTTCTTTTACAAAACAGTCTAAAAATGACCAGTAATAAAAGCTTACAATTTAAGCGATCCCAAATATAGAAGAAATCAATCAAAAATAGTATTTAAATTAAGAGTTCAACTAAAAGAATCCCACAATGTGATACATCATGTTTGCTGTAATAGACACTTGCAAAGTAGTCAATATTTAATGATTTCATATTATAAATACAATAAATTTCTATTGACCTAATCGATTATTTAGGTTCATAAAACCATACATAACTTGTCCAGAACATGTTTAAAAATGAGCTGCAACTCTGGAACTCTGAAATTGAAAGTAATAATAGAGTAATTAGTTGACGGTTTTAATAAGGAGAACCACTGACTCACAGTAGGTTCGTTGCTTGGCCATGTTGTTGCGTTTGCTCAAACAACTGCTGCATAGGCAAATGACGGTGGCAACCCTATTAGCGGCACAAGTCTTAGGAGAAGATGCAGTCTCATAATTATTCTGCTGCTGCTGCTGCTCAGTCATAAAAGCAGCCACAGCGAATTCTTGGCTATTGAAAAGTTGTTCAATTTGTTGCTTCACCTGCATTTCTATATCTATTGGCTCTGGATTAATCGCCAACTGTTCCAGTGTATTTTGCATCGGTTCACCAGCGTCACCGTTGGTTTCCAATGGCTCAGGATTGATCGCCAATTGTTCCAGAGCCTTAAGCATCTGTTCGAATTGCTCGTCTATGGATTCAACACCCGCCGTATGCTGTGAATCCTTTCGGAGGTCATCCTTCATATTCTGATGTGCTGTGTTATGTGGACGTGACTGTAGTTTATGCTGCTGACGCTTAAAGTAGGTGTCATGGAAGTGGGAGAGGGTTTGGCCCAATCTAAGCAGCTCCAGTTTGTCGCAAGCAATCAACTTGCGAGTATCAAAATTCCACGGTATATTGACCTTACCGAATGCCGCCTGCAATAGCATAAAGTTTTGCATGAATTGGCCATCGTGTGCTGGCCGATTAAAGATCACGGTGCTGGCCAAAGAGCCAGGAAAAATTTTGGACATCAAACGACAGAAGAGCACGCCGTTACCCAAATTATAGATCTGGGAACTGCGAGGAGAAGACACCGATGTCTTGATCCATTCACGCAGCTGATCAAACTCATTCATTTCGAGATCTGTCGAGGCGGCGAATTAATTAAACTGAGCCGTAAAGGGATTATGAAGGCATCGCATAATGGTACTTACTATTTTCCATTTTGTGTTATTATAATTTAATATAAGAAATATTGGTTGGAAAATAATAACGGAGCCAAAAAAGTTGTGTACCTAATAATGACTAGAAATGTAATGTTGAAATATGATAAACTCTACAACAGTTGTGAGCTTGACGCAATTTTCATTAGCATACTTTGTGTCATTCTTTTTGTGTTTCCCTCTCTCTCTCTCTCTTTATTGTTTCTTTAAATTGTTAACTCAAAGGGTATTTGGTGAAATATAGTAAAATTGATCATTGAGTTTTTCTCTGTTTTGTAATGTGCATTAACATTTTTCATACTCCACATAGAGAATTTTTTTGACAATCGAAAAATCATTGTCCTCAATACTTTAAGAAAATTGAATAGCATGATTATTTCTTAAAAATTCCTTGTTAAATTTACTTAAAGTTTCACAGAGTGAACCACCGAATCACAGGTAGGTACATAAGTTATAGTCAAACTTGTAGTTGTCATCCGATTGCAGCTTAAGGAATCGAACAAATCAAAGCTTTCAGATGCACTCCATTCAGATTGATGTCCCTATGCGCGCACCATCAACAACAAATCAATACTCAACACACACACAATCGGAATGCTAGACACAGGAAGTATGAAGAGGTGTGTAGGTGTAGGGGAGGGTTAAGGGGTTTTATTGTTGTTAAGCTGAGCAACTGGTACAGAGCAACTCATCCTAACGGACGGACAGCCCGCAGCACTGAATCTGAGCAATTCAATGGCAAACGCAAAAATGAGAATAAACCAAACAATCAAATTCGTTCCCTTTTGGTTACCAATTCTTTTGGCCCCTATTTATAGCCTTCTTTTTCCACACTCTTCTTCACTGTCGAAGCCAAAAAAGCTGGCAACTTGTCTGTGCCGCCAAATTTGAACAACATTTTTGTTCTCCAGGGTGTGTGTGTGTGTGTTTATACCCTTGCAGAGGGTATATTGTTTTTGTCACGAAGCTTGAAACACACTGAAAGGGGCGTGGTGTATCCCAAAAAGTATATATGTTCTTGATCAGCATCAACAGCCGAGTCGATATAGCCATATATGTCTGTTTTTATGCGAAATAGTCTCTTAGTATTACAGCTATCTTGATGAAATTTGATTTTGATGTGTGTTCACTCTACACGCAGGTCATATGCTAAAATCGGTCAGATTAAAACTCTAAAACATGGAAAAAATCGGTTGCAAATACTTAGTATGAAAAACTTTTGTTTTTTTTTTTGTAATCGGAATCAAATTTGGGAAATAATCATTTAGAACTGAGCTTTACGTGCCCACTAAATTTCACCCAGATGGAACCAATATATGACATAGCAGCCATAGGAACAATCGGACAAAAATGATTAATATAAAAATCGTAATGCCTATTAAATTCAAACTTACGCACTATATACTTAGTATCAAATTTTATGTAGAAAAAAAGTCTCAAGTATGAAAAGCTGAGATGGTTTTTTTTTTACTGGTTTTTGCAAGTGTATCCAAACTTCGGTGTGCCAAAGATATTCTTTCTTTTATGTTTTTGTTTGCAGCACTTTTTCCAATGTGATACATAAACATGGTTGCAATTTATGCACTGAGCCGACAGTTGTTCAACCGCATAGACGATCAAAAAAGAACATGCTACCACTCTCTCGCTCTCTCACCAACTCTCGCACACTCACTTCCTCTCTTTCTCTCTCTCCCTCTCTCTCTGACAACGGCAAGAAATGGCAGAAGAAGAACTGCTGCCCTAGAATTGCGCGGACTGCCAAACTAACTTCAAACTCGCAATATAAACACATAAATCCTTTGCACTGATACACACAGATTCCGTTAGACAGCAGTTGTTGGCCAAAAAGAGAGAGAGAGGGAGAGTGAGAGAAAGAGAAAGAGCTGGTAATGGGGCAAGGAGAGGTAAATGGCCAAGAGAGGAACAAACGAGGTTGTAGGTTGAAAAACGCCAGTAGCAACTTTTGTGTACCACGTACCGACAACAACAAAAAAAAAAACAAGAAAAAAACTAGCCAGAACAACAACAACAATTGCATTCAAAAAATATTATTGGGGCGTTCTTCTCTTTTTAGACCCTGTACTTAAAATACAGTGGTTTGTTACGTTTTCCGTAAAGTTTTAAATGAAGTTTGTGAATGGAAATAAATGTACATAAATACTACTCAACATAATTTAAATCAAAGGCGTTATAGCGATCTCCGTCTGTCTACGCGTTCGTCCGTCTATCCGTCGGCATGGTACATTTGTGTCTCAAAAACTATAAGAGCTTTTTCTTAGGTTTCAAGAACCTTCTCAACGAAACTCAATTATTGTATGCAGGGTATTATTTTCTATAACCTATATAAATTTGATTATAATCAGACAAATATATCATATACATATGGTACAGGTACTATACTATATACCTCCCTAAACATCCTTTCTCAAAAAAACCTTTTTAAAAATATTATATCCATAATTTGACCAAATTTGATTGGAATAGAAGAACTATATCATAATACATGACATATACATACATGTTATAAGAGTTAGAACTTAGCTTTTTTATGTACCTCATGAAGCTACAGGGTCTTTGATAGTCGACTTGAACAGCTGTTGTTTTGACTACTAGCTTGGTTTTTTGGGCTTGGTCGTGTGGGCATGGCCAACTACATATATATAAATGCGGAAAATGGGAAAGCGGTCTACAACAACAACAACAACAATAAAAAAAAACAGAAGCGACAACAAAAGTTGCACCTTTTGCCAGTTTGGCAAAGGCAGACAGAGAATCGGGGGGCGTGGCGCTGAACGTTGCTTTCAAATGATGGAGCGCTTAGTTTTTTATGCATGGAACTTGTCGATGGCAAAAGTTGAATTATTGCGAATCGCAGCAAGGAGCAGTAACAGCAGCAGCAGCAGCAGCAAGTGAAGTATGGACAAGGGAGACAAAAATAGAAATGGAGAGAGAGAGAGAGAACAAGAAAGAGAGAGAGAGAGAGAGAGTGGTGGCGGCACAAACATGGAAAGCTATATTTCTTACGCATTATGAACGCGCTCGGACGAAATGGCGACGATGACGATGAACACGAGATGAGTTGGGATGAGATCAGCTTCAAATGGCCAAGATGAGGAAGCTGGCAACAAGCAGAAAACAAACTGTTGAAGCTAGTACGTAGTGGGGTGGGCGGGGGATGGCAATGGAGGAGTGCGAGACAACAAAGGTCCAAAGTTCACGTTTGTGCCACATAATGTTGTGCGTTGCTTTTAAAGTTGTTGTTGCTATAACCTACAACTTGTTGATGAACTAAAAAATCTTGTAGTACACTATATAAAATATAGCTTTAAAAGTTTATATTACAAGTTTGCAATTTAACATTTTAAGCTGGTGGGAACGCCTACAGTTAAACGAGCCGACTGATAAAGACTGCGAACTTATTCAATTACTTCATTTGAGATGATTTACAAAACAAAAATTTTTATCATGTTAATGATTGATTTTGACGAGTATAAATAGGTAAAAAGGGGCAGAATAATATTTTGTATGTATCTTCTGAAATGTTTGGGGAATTACGTTTTTATGCTCATTTGCCAAAACCAGCTAAAACTTGATAGTAAACGCTTAAATGAATTTTGAAAACTATGCTGGAAATAGACGTTTACTGAACAATTTTTAAAAATTATTTCAATGTAATTATTGGCCATTTTTTTTTTTAAATCGTCGCTTTTAAGTGAATATATCATTTAATAAAATTTTTTTTTAAAAAAATCATTGTTAATTCAAAAAAGTTTAAATTGGTCAATATTGACAAGCTCTACCGATAAAGTCAATAATCCAAAAAAGATAGGAAGCCAGATTTAGAAACTTTAAATATTTGTATACCCTCTGAGGGGCTTATTGGGTTTGTTAAAAGTATGTAATAGGCAAAAGAAGGCGTGGTAGACCCCATCGATCCAATATAAAGATATTGTCAGCAGCATTTTTTGAATACCACGCCTTCTTTGCCCAGAAGTAGCACAAAATCATAATGCCTTTAACTCACGTATTTGTTAACGTATAGTTTTGTAACTTTACATATGCGTGGAGACAAACCATATTTATCGATACTGAAAATTGCATCAAGATTGGACTATAAATAAAGAAGTTGATCATGCAACGAAAATCGTTACTGAAATAATGAAAAAGACTTTGTGCCCAAACCAGGTGTACCAGGTCCAAAGTATACAAGTATAATTTGTACGGTTATTTTCCGAACGAAAACAAATTTTAAGCCTTATAAGCTTTTATAAGATCTTAACTACTTCCGTCTAAAAGAGGCTTTGTTCCCAACAATAACATACAATATATAGATTTTTGTTAATGTTTACCTTTAAGGATTGTGTACGTTAATAGAGTTAGCACTGACCAACGTATTAAAATAAAAGTGATTTTGAATGCAATGAGGGTTAAAGTTGGCATTGCAATCACTAAATCAATGTTGGTTGTAAACCATTGTGTGAAAAGATAGTGAGTGCCTCTGGTGGCAACACCCCAAGGCAGGCCGTCAATTTAGTTACCAAACCGTACATTTCACAATGCAACCGAAATGTAATTGACGCCAAGCTCAGCCTTAGGTCGAGAGTTGACTGTGGGGTCGAGTGTAGCACATAGTGTTAGACTCTGAGAGACCTCACCTCAGTGCCCTCCTTCCAGCGCGCGATGCTGTTGAAATGCTATCATCATTTAAATGTTGATTGTCGTTGTGTCTCGTTTTGTTACAGGGTTGTCGCGTTTTCCATTTTGCGGTCGATTCAACATCAGCAAAGGGGGTCGCCGCAGGCAAACCCCCCCCCAAAAATTGCATTGCAATACCGATGCTGACTGTTGCAACTGCAGCAGAAACAGCAGCAGCAGCGTATCGAATGGCGTTGCAAATTGAAATGGATGCGATAGAAGCGCTAATTTGATGACATCGTGGGGCAAGCAAGCAACTTGTTTGGGGCCAAAGTTGTACACTCATACAAAAAACAGACTAGCTTTTCAATATCTAAAATATACTATATGCTTATATATTACTCCAAATCTTTAAAGAACATGTGAAAACTTAAAAATAAAATTGTGGTACAAGCTGAAGCAACTCCAAGCTTATAAGATATCTAGCACATTTATAGCTATTTTTCTTTTATTTTTTAGCGACTGCTACATTAGTACAACTTTTATCCACTTTACTTTAAATATCATTGCATGAAGTTAGCAATAAATCTAACTAATTTAATTACAGAATTCTGTGAACAAATTGAGAAAAATTATTTATTTAAAATTGCAACTATTTCTTAACCTTATTAAAGCATGTTAAGTATTTATTATTTCTTAATTTTCTCTAGCAGATAAAGTAAATTTTTCAATTATTTCATTTTAAAATTTCCTTAATAAATTCCTTCACTTTATGTATCCATATATGTTTAGAGATTTTTTGATATAATCAGCAATAGTTAAAGAATTGTTTAACACGAGACAATCATTGATTCAAACAACTTTTAGTCTTTGCGATTTCTGTATTTTATATATAATTATAATTATAATTATTTGTTCACCTTATTCTAGCATTCTATTTTTTTATGTTTAATCAAATCAAAACACTGATCTCCGAGACAATATTAGCAAGAGCTTCTGAATAGCTTCTTCATGCCATTTGACGCACTCGCATAACGTAGAAATCCATCCATGCGTCAAATTGGACAAATATTTAATATATAAATATTATAGTATTGCTTCAAAATAACTAAATTATCTATTAACAATCGCCTCTCTTGATTTTCAATCTCGTTTCTTTTTTTTACAGTGTAGCAACTGGACATCTCGGTTGCAACATGCAACAACAGCCAGAGCACAGGTCCCTTAATTAAGGACACACCTTATGGCGGCCCTGTAACACGGCAAACTACCCTCAAAGAGATACCGTTTCAGGCAGGGGAGAGTTTTCCATTTTACCTTTATTTAATGGTTCAGCGCCTCAACAGAACCCACTGCATCCACGCTCAGCGGGAAGGTATTACAAAGTGTTCTATAAAATGCACATAATGAAAAATTATGAGCAGGACTCTAATAACAAAATGCCCACTGGTTAACATCTCATTGACCATTTCCTTTGACCCGCTGTATTAGACGGCGAAGGTGTTTGCTCAAAGCGAATCAAATTAAAATACCCTTTAAAGGAATACTCGCAAAGGGAACAGACATACTGTGTACTTTAATGAAATGCAGCTAGAAATGGGGTCAACACATTTCAGACAAGTCGGGGGTGTTTAACTCAGCTCATAAATAGTCTAACGTTTGGTATTATAATTCATTTAGTCACACTGACAATAAAGACTATTAACATAATGTAACTTAGACTGACAGATGGGCAAATACCTTTATTTCTTACGATAAATAAAGCTAGAAAATATTTGGGAGTTCTTTTGAAAAGTTATAATAATAAACGAAGCAAATATGAGTTAATTTCAAAACCAATTTTTCAATTTTAACTGAAATTATTAAAATATTGCAACGCTAAGAAAACGAAGTCACCGATGAGGCAGATAACAGTTTATTTCGTTACCATTGCTTTCAATCAATTCGCAATTTTCGATTGTGTATTTTAATTTAATCGTTAATTTTTGAATTTGTATTTGGCAAACGAATTTCACAATGTTAGTGATGGAAGATGCATCAATTTACATACATATGTATGTAGGTGGGAATTATTGAGGGAAATTATTCGATAGAAGTAAATATCGATACTTTACCAATAGAAATATATTTTAAATTGTGGAACGTAAAGGAACAACTCACAAAAATGAGAAAAGTAAAATAAAAAAAATTTATATATAATTTGCTAAAAAAGCTAGAATTCCCGCTGCCCGCTGTCGCATTTGCAAAACAGCCAGATCTGGCGGCAAAAAAGCTGAAATGACATCAGTGACAGTGCGACACTAAACTGTGCATACGTCAGAGACACACAGGGTTGCAAGTTTTATTAAATTTGACAGATTCCGGAAAAAAAAGATTACTTTAAGACTAGTTTTAAATTTTGTCCATTCAAAATTTTAACTATGTCCACATAATTTGTCCAAAATATTTAATCCAAATCTAGTAAATACTTTGGGAGCATGGTCATATCCCCAGCAGATTATATTATATTACATATATTCAGATGTATAACCAATCTGTACTCGGTTCAGGAATCGCGCTTTTAATTAAGTTGCTAACAAATAACTTTTAAAGTTGCTTTTCTTTGTCTCGTAAAGTAACTGTGACAAGTACCCGCTAAATGCAAACTGTGACTTTGCTTATTATTAGTTTTTTTTTTTTGGTTGTTGTGCAATACTGGTAACAGCTGATTTGTCATTAAGTAGAAAAGCACACTGCGAACTTTTTGTCATTTTTTTTATGTATAATTTTATCTGCGAAAGATGCAAACCATTTACGTACACACAATTGTCTTATGTAACGGAATGATAAAAGAGTGGTTACTGCATTCAATGCACCCTGTCAAATACTTGGAGAATTGCCTTGCTTGATTTGGGTCTACGAGTGACGCCTGCGAAGAAGACGAACGTGAGATGCATATGAAGAGACTGCAATGTAAGCCTGGTACGGTAAAGACAGTGTTTAACGAATTCGTTTATTGTACACTCAAATGTTAGTAGAGACTATAAAACTGAACTTTTATTTAAGTTGCATTGAGTTTCTAATTTGTAAGTTTTGTATGCTATTAGTTAGCTAACCTTGTCTACTACTACCATAGAAATTCTTTATCAAAGTGTCTGATTTTCAATTGGTTGATAATGTGGTCTGGGCTAACGGACTGACCGTCTGGTAACCATTTGTCAACTTACTATTGGCCTTTTGTATGTGCGTTTTTTTTGTGGCTAAATTTGAAAGTGTCTAGAAATAGAAAACAAAGTCATGGCCACCACAATTGCAATAGTTTCCCGGGAAAGTGCTACTAATTAGCCATGACCAATTACAAGATGTGTTAGCCAAGCTACGCAAGCTACTTAACAAAGAGTGAGAGAGATGGGGAGAGACCGAGAGAGAGAGAGAAAGAAAGAGGTTAAAAGAGAAGAGCCACTTACAAAAGCCGACTTACAAAAGTGTCGCTCCAAATGTCTTCACAATAAGATGACATTTTGTTATTGCTCTTGTCGTATGTTCGGAGCGGAAGTCAAATTGATGTTAAATAAATAATAATAAGCTGTCTATAATAAATGATATAGGCGTGTGGCATTTCAATTTGGTTTTCGCTTTGGCCAAACGTTCACATATACATATATGTATACGCATGACATAAGTCTAGCCAAACAAACCAGACGGTATAGTATTTTTTCAATCTGGGTGACATGTGGCAAATTAACAAAAAGAAGAAACATATCAATGCATTCCAATGCTTTACTTTTTATTTACTTTTTTAAAATCGTATTCAAATTTTTAAATAATTTTACTTTTTTTTTTAACATTTTTGATATTTTGAAAACTCAAGCGAAACAATTTTGTTCAATTTTCAATACTTTATAAGCAATGAAATTCTATAAGCCTTAGTTTTATTACAGATATCTCAAATAGTTCGTATTTTAAAACGAATAAGAAAATTTCAGTCGGGCATGCCGACCGTGTAATACCCTCTGAGTTTTATTTCCAATTATATGAGTTCAAATTGAAGTAGCAGCTGCAAGAACATTTTCGTTTTCGTTGCTTGTGTGACGATGCCGCTGTAGCAGAGCTCAGAGCTCAATGCACTTGGCTGTGCAACGCACAGCTTCAAAAATGTTAACTTTCTTGATTATAGTCAGATGCAATTTTCAGGATCATTTAATATTATTTGTCTCCAAGTATACGATAAGTTACAAAACTATACGTTAAGAAATACGTGATCCGCAAGCATGTAAACTTTCAACGAAGTTGTACTTAATTTGGGCGGTGGAGACGTGGCGTCCAAAAAATTTTGATGACATTGTCTTTATATTGCATTTAGAAACCTGCATGCCAAAATTGGTGTTCCTAGGTGCCGTAGTCACTGAGATATTCGCCAAAAACATGTATTTTTTGGGAGGTATGTCTAGTTTTTCGCTTATTGTGGGCAAATGGGGTGTGGCATCAAGAAAAGGAAACATACTTATATTGACTGTGTAAATATGTGATCGATACTGACCAACTTTGAACTTGTAGTTCTTACAATTTTTAGATCCTTTCGGTCAAACGGACGGACAGACGGACATGGCTAAATCGACTGTTGATGATGATCATGAATAAATTTACTTTATGGGGTCTGCCACGCCTCCTTCTGACTGTTACATACTTTTCACAAACCCAATATACCCCACAGAGGGTATAAAAATACCTTAACGAGGTTATAAGTTTGTACACGGAAACGCAAATGCAGCACGGAAAATTACTTGGATACATTTTGTGTAGAACTGTTCGACTATATACATTACTTTAGTTCATAAAAATAGTCAATTCAAGTTAATCAAATTACTATAAATGATGCCTTTTAAGTTAAACCTTATGCCGAAAAGATAGTTTCCTTTTTAAACTTTTTTCCATCTGTACTGGATAATTAATAGCAGGCAGACTTAATATGTACATAATTAATATGGATATACGGACTTGAGCATATGGATGGTGCTTAATTTGTTCCCCGCACAGCCTTTAATAGTTAAAGATACATTTGTATGTATATATACAGATATATGTATGTAAATCCAGATTGAAGTACATTAAGCCGCAGTCAATCAGTCGGTAAAATCCGACTGCCTTTTAGCTGTCGAGCGCAAAAGTTTAAACTGCCAACTGAAAATACCATGAACAGACGAAATCATTTACATCTCTTTTTTTTATCGCTTTTTATTTTGTTGTACTGTACATTAAACATTTTTATTTTGTATAATTTCCTTTTCATTGTTTCTTCACTTCTTTTTATACCCTCTGAGGGGTATATTGGGTTTGTCAGAAGAGGAAAAGTATGTAACAGGCAGAAGGAGGCGTTTCCGACCCCATAAAGTATATATATTCTTGATCAGCATCAACAGCCGAGTCGATATAGCCATGTCCGTCTGTCCGTCTGTCCGTCTGTGCGTCTGTGCGTCTGTCCGTATGAACAAACAGATCTCAGAGATGGTAAGAGCTACAATATCCGTTTTAGTCAGTATCGACCACATACGACCACGCCCCATTCGCCCACAATAAGCGAAAATCCAGACATACCTCGGGAAAAATACATGTTTTTGGCAAATAACTCAGTTAATATAACACCTAGGGAGTCCAATTTTGGCATGCAGGTTACTAAATGCAATATAAAGATAATGCCATAAAAAATTTTTGGATGCCACGCCTCCTTCGCCCACAAAATGCATAACTTCCTTGTAACTTTGCAAGCGGCAGGCTCAATTATTTCTTAACGTATAGTGTTGTAACTTAGTATATATCTGCAGACAAATAATATCAAACGATTGAGAAAATTTCATCAAAATCGGACCATAATTTAAAAAGTTTTTCATACAACGCAAATCGTTCCTTTCAAGTAAGTCATAGCCACGTGCATTGCACTGAGCTCTGCACACAAGCAACGAAAACGAGAAACGTGTGAGCGAGATAGAAATACAAAATGTGTGCATGTTAAGTTATTGCAGTAGCTACTCCAATTGGAGCTCATATAATTGGAAACGAAGCTCAGAGGGTATTGCACGGTCGGCATGTCCGACTGACATTTCTTTCTTGTTTATTTTGTTGTTGGATTTTTTTTGGGCATATTGTACTTTTTAATTTTGTTCTGGCCAAAATAAACTACCCATGAATTTATGCATATGAGTGAATTTGCAGTGTGGAAATTTGCGGCACGAAGGGTTTTGCCACCATTTGCACCGTTACGATTGCTGCAAGAGAAAGAACCGGCAGTAGCAGCATCAGCAGCATCAGCAGCAACAGCAGCAACAACAGATAAAAAACGAAAAGCTGCAATGAAAATGCTCGCAACGAAATGCACTGAAAATTGAAAATCAATGAACTGTTATAATAACTTGCCGCAGAGTCAGAAACAATCGTCGAGTTGCATCACACACACACGCCTACATGCCTATAAAGATATATATATCTGTCGCCCATACATACATATCCATATATAGACACATATCTATAGGTATGTCTAAATGCATATTGGCGAGCCTGAAGAGAGATTCATTCAGTGGAATGCATAGCGAAGGCGGCTTAACAGCATACACTGCAAGAAAATAGTGTGCAATGAAGTATATGCCTAAAAAAATGTAATATTTAAATAATTTAGCTCTTTTTAGCTCTTAAAACTTTTGATTTGAGTTTTGCATTTATCATACCCTTTGAGGGGTATATTAAAAGTTGGGTTTGTTAAAAGTGTGTCTCAGTGTATAGCCATGTCTGTCTGTCCGTATGAACGAAAGGATCTCTGAGATGGCAAGAGCTTCAAGCTCAATATTGGTCTTTATGGACTCGTCATTTGGTCAGTCAATACAAGTTTGTTTTCCTTTTTTTGATGCCACTTTCCATATGCCCACAATAAGCGAATAATGAGGTATAACACGAAAAAATACCGATTTTTTGCGAATATTTCAGTGGTTATGGAACACGAGGTCACCAATTTTTACATGCAGGTTCCTTGATGTAATATAATAATGTCATCATAATTTTTTTAATGCCACGCCCCCTTTGTCCATAAGAAATAAAAAATAATTGTAAATTTGCATGCCCTTAACTTAAGCATGTCTTAACGTATTGTTTTTTAGCCATTGTATTCTTTTAGCGAATGACAGTATAAAACTATCTTGAAAATTGCATCAAGATCGGATTATAATCAAGAAAGTTATTATACATCGAAAAACATAAATTTGCAGTAAATAAATAAATCTGCCACATGCATTGCACTGAGCTCTGCTGCAGCGCTGCCACGGTGTATAGCACTGATCACTGAAAAAATGTGAGCAAGGGAAAAAGACATACAAGTACCCGTACATGTTAAGTTCTTGATTACTACGAGTTGAACGCATACAATTGGAAATTACATTCAGAGAGATTTATTTTGTTTATGTTTTTTGTTTCTTCTAGTGTCTTATTACTTAAGAATTTCCATTAGCTAACTATTTCTCTAGCCTTTGTATTCTACATCTTTCCAATTGCCCAACTCTTTTTTTCTAGTCGCTGCTTTTCGTTGACCATATGCTTCATTACCAACTAAATTTGATAAAACAATACTCTCCTAAAATACTATAAAAATTTCTTTAAATTTATTATATAAATAAACATAAGTGCTATTAAGAGCTCATTTTCTATAATTTCTATAATTTTCATTATTCTTATAATTCTTATTATTTTAAGCTATCAAAATATATATAACTCGATAATTTGTTGAAGTGTATGCATACAGTTGAATATTGCTGAGCTTCTCGTATGTATATAATGATACGGCAGTTGACGTTGGTTGCAGTTGCACTGATGGGTAGTTGCAGGAGCGAGCGTTGGATAAAGAAGTGAAGAAAGTTGGGTAGAAGCCAGAGCAGAAGGATTGAATTGAGCAGACTGTCTGTCCGTCTGTCCGTCTGTCTGTCTGTCTGTCAGTGTCAACTCGTGCGTGCAACGCTCTTCATTAAACATATGTAACGCATTGGGTTACGAGTTGGGATGTCGCCATCGCTAACCATTTTCCATCTCCATTTTCCAACTCTATCTCCATCTCCATCTTCAACTTGAACTCCAACTCCAAACACTGCAATTGTGAGTCGGATGCAGCGATTAAAAATTAAATGCTGTCGTATTAACAAACAAGCTGCATCTGTTGCCGGTTGGCAGTTGCATCTTTGGCCACAGAATTGTTACAATGACCAAAAAAAAAAAGAAGAAAAATTGCATCAAACAAAATATAAAAGTAGTAAAGTAAAGATTACGACGAAAGTGCTAGACTACAGATGCCCTAACGAAATAATGTATAAAGAATAGTTCGTTCGTACAGTAAAGGAAGTAATCCTATAAATTGGTTTAAAGCCTTCTTCTTAAAGTTATTCTTTAAGCAGTGGAATGCTTTATATGCAGCTTTATTTAAATGAAGTGAAAATTTAGACTACTGATGCAATTCTGCCTGTTACAGGGTATACAATTGAGAGAAACTGAAAATGTGGTAAGGAAAAAAGAAAGAAATGAGAGACAGACAGACAGATAGACAAACCGACTGACTGACTGGGTATTGAAGCATTCCTGGTCTGGCTCTTTGGCTCAGCGGGAAATCCTTTTGTGCATGTAAAATGCATGAGGGGCAGGCGTGCCACGTGTGAAATTTATGCACATATGTTGAATCCATTTAAAGAGGGGGAACCAGAAAGAAAGAAAGAGAGAGAGAGAAAGAGAGGGTGGGAGGGTTCAAGTCCGACGATGGTCGACTGGGAAGCATTAAGACTCTTGGCTAGGTGATCAAAATTCATGAAAAATCAAGCAAAGCGCGCATAAATTTCAGACACCGGAAAACTCTGCAAAGAGAATGGAAAATATGAAAATGAAATTGTTGGAAAATTGCTATGGCAATGGCAATGGCAATAGCTCCAGTTACAATGGCAATGTCAGTTGAAAAAATGGTCAAAAAAGTAAAAAATAAAATGGTTTCCACAAGGAAGGAGTAGTAGCAACATGAAAGTCATGCTGCCAAGGCGGCAAGTCGTCCAGTGGACCATTCAGGACGATCAAGCGTATTAAATGAGTTGGAAAATGCATTCGTCTTGCATGCCTCTCGGAAAGGGGCATGCAGCTAATGGCCAAGAGTAACACTTACTGCCATAAGCTGCTCCTGTTGTTGTTGTCAGTCATTAAGGCTGGCCAAATATGCTCAAATCCCTATTCTCCCCACCAGCAGCTGCCTGGTTGCAAGCGGCCTTGGGTGGCATATCAATGATGATGCCACCCCGAGGCTGATGAATGTTGCCACTCCACTTGATGTTGTGCTTCAATCAATTAACACAGTTATTTCTCCAAAGCCCATCATCAAATCTTCTTTTCCTCCCTGCGTGCTGCCATGACCCTAAGGGCCGACGAATGCATCATTAAACATTCAAGTAAAATTATCTAGGAAAAATAAAAAAAATAAAACAGCAAAAACAAACAAATTAATCAAAATAGTGGTAGCAAAAAATATACACTTAAAAAAAATAAGTAAATAAATAAATTGTGTAGTCATTTAGTTAATAAATAAGCAAACCCATCAATAATAAAAACCACATAACGAATAATAAACAATAATTATGCTTAACGCATTGAAACCCCAGAAAAACTATCATTGACATACTGAAAGAACAGTCACATACTATACAAGTGTGCCTGGTATTATTAATTATGTCTTAAAACAATATTATATCTATGTATATAATGCGCTCGAGTTAGCAATCAGTTTGCGAGTATAAAAATTCCATGGTATTTTGACCTTATTGAATGCCGCCTGCAATAGCATAAAGTTTTGCAGGAATTGGCCATCGTGTGTTGGCCGATTAAAGATCACGGTGCTGGCCAAAGAGCCAGGAAAAATTTTGGACATTAAACGACAGAAGAGCACGCCGTTACCCAAATTATAGATCTGAAACCTGCGAGGAGAAGACACTGATGTCTTGATCCATTCTCGCAGCTGATCAAACTCATTCATTTCGAGATCTGTCAAGGCGGAGAATTAAATAAACTGAGCTGTAAAGGGATTATGAAGGCATCGCATAATGATACTTACTGTTTTCCATTTTGTGTTATTATAATTTTAAAGACTTATTAGTAAGGAAGTAAAAGCAGAGGTAAAAAAGTTGTGTTCCTAATAATGACCAGAAATGTAATGTAGAAATATGATAAACTCTACAACAGTTGTGAGCTTGACGTAATGTTCATTAGCATACTTTGTATCTAAATGTTTCTCATTCTCTTTTTATTTCTTTCTTTGCGCCATCCTTTTGGTCTTTGTGTTGCCAGTTAACACTTAACACATCGATTTGGCCACTGGCCAATTTGCCTATAGGCCACTTCAGGTAATTACAGTGGGCCAATTCGTCTTTCTGTTAAAGCCACCCAACTGAACTCACAGTGAGTTGCTACATTTGCACCATTTGAATCGAATGAGTGTCGCAATTAATCAATACAAACATGTTGCTTTTGTATTGCAATCGATAAAATCAAATGTTGACTTAACTGTGGCTCAATGGCAACTGAATGACAATCTTTGAGTGTACTCACACACAACAAATACTTATTTGTTGTTCTTTGAATCTATTTCTGGATTGACATTCGCATTGAAACTTGCAAAAATATTCAAGAAATTATTCAAATTTACTTGAAATAACAAAAGTTTTGTCATTTCTTAATTTCAAGTGACTAAATTTAATTTGCCAACTGTTAGCATTTTTACACTTACAAATTCATGTAATCTGTATAATATACTTATAGTTTTGCTTATTTATTCGTTGGCTTATTCGTTTAGAATCATTTACTTTTGCTTGCTTTTATTTATATATATTTACGCATTTGATATTTGCCAAATGTTTAGCTGAAAATTATTCTGTTTTCTATTGACTCTCAAGTGAATGAATCAATCTTAGTGCATTTTATGCATTTCATTCAATTGTTTAATAAAAAAAAATATATAGTTGTCTAGCCAAACTTGGTTAGGAAATATTACAATTCATACTATGTGTTAGTGTGCTTGGGATATCTTGAGAACAGCGTTTGTTACACGATTTAGCTCAAGATTCTTCACGAATTTCGGTGGGCGAAACTGCATTACACGTTTACTGGCTCTAGTTCTTATAGTTTCGCAAATCCAGGATTTTATACAGAGACATGGCTATATTGACTTGATCTTTAATGCCATTAAAGTGTGAATATACATACTTAATGATCTGTTTGTTTAATATAATATTTTAAAAAATATATTTTCAGGGTATTAATGGTTTCTTAAAGCTGATCTCTTCAAACGTTCATCTCCATTTGAATAGAACTGAAGTTAACTAAAAAATCTCAAAATAGTTTTCATAGTTTGAATTTGAAAGTGAATATGCGCAATTATAGTTAGGGTATTAGCATCACGAAACTACCTTGTTTGGCTTAAAACACACTGCCAATGTTCAATTTGTCACGGCAGCCTTGTCCAATTATTTTGTTGCTGTATCTATCTATAAATCTTCAATGATTATTTCGATTTTGTCAAAGAATCAAAAAAAAAAAACTGTTGAGGGCCAACGTTTAGTCAAGGTGCGAAATATAAATAAATGCAAAAAATTATTAATAATGCAGAAAATAAATAATAATATATATTTTTTCATATCAGCGTACTTGTAGTAATAATGTGCAGTACTTGAAAGATTTTGCTGAGTCAGTGAAAATTGCACAAGAGTGACGACAAAAGACCCTCGACCCTTTAACGGTTTCAATGCATAAGAGTGGCGTTTGGGTAGGGGCGTAGGGAGGGGGGGTCAAAGGTTGCTGACAGCTTGGCGAGTGAGTAGAAGTTCGCTTTATGCTTTATGCCCCATGCATCATGCCACATGCGGCATGTTTCGTGCTCGTGCCAAGGCCCAAAAAAAAAAAAAAAAAAAAAAAAACACCAAACAAAAAATGTCCAAATGCGGCAACGACGATTCGAACAAAGCGCATTTGAAAGCTTTTTGTAATTATTATTATGTATTGTGCATTATTTTGTGTACAAGTATAATTGTTGTCAACGCAAAAAACAAAAGCACAAACATTGTGCAACAATATGTTGCAGCCTGTTGTCGTTGTTGTTGTTGTTGTTGTTTGCGTCTAAATTGCCGTTGACAACGCTGACATTTCAAATTTAGACGTTGTCTGTTGACTGTTGACCGCACATTAAAATGCGCTATTTGTGTGCTACGGCAAGTGAGTACCCCTACCACAACCCAAACTGCATTACCCACCCTCAACCTTACCCCATGCCCACCCAACCCATCTAACTCCATCTTTGTACCGTTTAACCGTACAGCCCCCTCTTGAATCTCAAGTCATTCCCCTTTACCGAGTCATTCAAGTGGCAAATATCCCACTGTCTCACTCAAAAATTTGTTTTAACCAGTGCGAAGGGTATATTGATTTCATGCAAAGCAACTACGAGGACTTGTTATACACATAAAAATCTTCTTAAACAGATTCAACAGTTGTGCTATATGTAGCCAAATGAAACTGTCTGTCTGCCCGCCACTGAAGAGCTAGATTCACCAAATTTGGTCAGCTGGCTCCTATTCAAATTCTTTGCAAATTTTAAATGCATCACCTGCTGAGTAACTTATAGTAATACAAAAAAATAATATAATAATATAGTAAATTAGGGTGCAACATGTAAAGAAACGGTTTCGATATTATCGATAAATCTCGATCTGAACAATTTTCACAGAATTTTCTTCTGCGACTTCTTTAGTTCAGTATATGTACTATATGTACTATATAAGATAATTTATTTTTAAAATTTAAACCTTACTTATATTTAAAAACAAAATTAATAACAAAAACTTAAATTACTTTATTTAAATTTAAGAAAAAAAAAAAACTAACTACTGAAAATGTGTTCAAGGGTATCTTATAGTCGATTGCTCTCAACGACTTGCTTATTTTTTTTTTATTTAATGGTACATTTTGTTTATTTTGTTAATTGTCATTGTGGTCGTGGTCGCTCTTCCTTTCCTTTTCCCACTACCTCTCTTTCACTTTTGTTGCCGCACATAAAATTATGTAAAAATGTTGGAAGAATTTCCGTTTCGTAAAACGTGTTAAAAATGTTTACAGCCTCAAAACGAGAAAACAAAACACAAATAACAATCACAACAACAACGTACTCTCATCTAGGGGGCAAGCATCGGGGACATGGTTTTGCATGGAGCAATTTGACCTGCACGAAGATGCAGCAGAGGCAACAATCATGTTGGTGGAGGCGTCACAGATTAATTAACGTCTCAGCGATAAAGCACGTTGCAGTCGTCGTCTACCTGCACCACCAGCACTGCAGCCACAAACTAATTCCATGGCCACGATAACCACACTTCACTGCAGTTGCAAATTTCTAGCTTTGGACATTTTGGATAGGCAACCCCAACCACCAACAGTAGCACCGCATCGATATGCAAACTAGACAATTTATAATGTTGACAAAACCTTTTTAAGAAAACAACAAGTTCTTGTACTACGTTTCAAAATTATTGAATTTCACTAAAGAGCTAAAAAATTAAGTGAAGAAAAATAAGTGATATAATTCAATAGATGGTAGAAATTACAAGAAAATATTCATTGAAGTTAAATCATGTTAAAGTATTTAAAATAGATAATTAAAGACACAAGTTTTGTGGTCCAACATTGAAACGTTTCATTAATGAATTCCACATTGGTGTTTTTGTTTGCCAAACTAGGGACGAAAGCAGCAGCCGTTTGTTGGTCCTCTATCTCAATTTTGGAATCTTACTTATCTTCTTAAAGCAATCTTTTTTTTTTTTTAACTTTTTCCAGTGTTTGAAAAAAACAGTTATTACTGTCTATTGCTTTTGCTTTGAACTCTAAAAATTCAGATGTCAAAGCGGCAGTAGAATTTTCAAACAGTCGCCTTTGGGTAGTTGAACACTTGACTGTTGAAAGTTTTTACAGTCTGAAAACTATAGACTGTTATTTCTGCTTTACAAGAGACAACTTTAAACATATCTGTGCATAATCTTTAGCAATTATTTAAAGGGTTCTAAGCTCTAAGAAGTAATAGGAAATCTAACACTTAAAGATTTCAAAATGGTCTTGGTTGGTTTTGGCAACCCTTTTAATTTAAATTAAATATATGCCTTATTTTGTTGCTTTTGAAATGGTATCAATGGTCAGTGTGTGTTTTCAATCTCGTTCTCACTTTCTCTCTCACTCTCATTCTCTCTGTGTCCTTTTCATTCAGCCACTTTCTATTTTCTAGATGAACGAAAGATGATAAATGATAGCAATATCCATGTCATGCTCAAATTTCGAAAGCTTAAAACGTATCCAACTCTGTTAAATCGCAGCGCGTGCTGATTTATCTAACACATCGCGGGATAAGAACAAGGATATTGTCCAGAGCAGTGGGGAGCACCATGATTCTCGACTCTTTGGCTGAGAAATGACGTCTAGACGCATTTCGTTTCGTTTTCAAGCCCCGAAAACAATGAGCAACACAGCAACACAGAATTCACATTAAAGGGAGAAAAAACCAAAAATAAAAAAAAAACTTTTCATTAGTTTTGAGCAGGTTTTTCTGCATTTTCTTCTTAAATATTTTGCTTTGGTTATTTAATTTTGCTGTCATGTTTATTTTTATTTTTTCTTTTCATTCTTTTTTTGTATGCTTTGTGCTATTGCGCTTCATTTTTTGTTGGTGTCCACGGTTTTTTGTGTGCTCCTCTCGTTGTGCGCTTTGTTTTTCAGTTCAGCTAACTAAATACCTGTATAAATATTTTATTACGCAAATGAAACAAGCATTGTTTGCATTTTATTTATGTGAGTGTATTTTGTGTGTGTGAGTGTGTACTAGAACTACGCCACATCCTGCAACAGGATGGCACTTGCCAACATCCAACTACAGCCAAGTTCTGTTACCGTTTCTGCGTTTGGCATAAATGAAATGGCCGCATTAAGGTGACGCCGCCGTTGCCAACTGTTAGTTACCAAAAAGAATAAAACAAAAAATCTGGTGAAAAGCAAAAGGAATAGCCGATGGCAACACGTGCCGTATCCTGGGCAACATTCATTTGCATGCTGCCTGCAAATGGCAATAGGATTGAGTAACGTCGTACAGCAGTGGCAAGGGCAAGGGCAATGGAGTAAAGTCGCCTTGACCACAGGAGCCACAACTCGGGACACACATGGAAACTGCAGTTTGCAGGAAGCACAAAGCAAACTACAAGAGAATTTCATGAGACACACAGCGAACACACACATCCCACATATCTAATCAAGAAGAACAACAAAAACAAGTACAGTCGAGCACGCCTGACCGTATAACACCCATTACCTCTCAGTTCCGATTATACGTATTTATGCAGTCAGATTTGTAATCTATTATTATTTCTTATAGGTGGAGATAGCTCTTAGCATCTCTGAGACCCTATCGTTCATACGGACAGACAGACAGACGGTCTAACTGACTTGGCAATAACAACAATCAAGAATACGTACACTTTTTTATGGGGTCTGTCATGGCTTCTTTAGCATGCAGTTTGCTATTTGCAATATAAAGACAATGCCATCAAATGCCATCATTTGGATGCCTCCTTCGCCCACCAAAAGCACAATTTCTTTGTAACAAATTTCTTTCAAACGATTGTGAAAATTTTATTAAAATCGAACCGTAATTAAAAAAGTTTTTCATACAAACTTTAATTTTTATCGCAATAGCAGTGCACTGCTTTCGTTTACGCTACAGTGTTTACAAGCAGTGCTTGTGTATTTAAAACTTACTCAGTGCATTGCTTGTGTGCATAAAATTTGCGCAGTGCACTGCTTGTAAGCAGTCCAAAATGAACCATTAATTGGAAACGAAGCTCAGAAGCTTACACGGTCGGCATGCCCGACTGAAATTTTCTTTATTGTTTGTTTTTAGTTAGCACTTAAAAGCTTTTCGCTGTGTTGTGATTCAATAAAACAGCTTATTAGTTAAATGAATAAAATTCACTCAAAAATTATGTAGAACTAGTGGGGAGGAAATTGAAATATGCAATGGTAAAATTAAATTCAAAGTGCATTTTTCTTAAAATGCGTTCAAAAATTATTATCAAAGTAAATAATTCTTAGCTAAAAGTTTTTTAACAAGGCTATGAATGAGTAAGCCAATAAAGCATAGGAAGACAAATGAATAAAATGAATAAAATGCACTAAGATTAATTAATTTATCTGAAAGTCAATAGAAAACTGAATAATTTTCAGCTAAACATTTGGCAAATATCAAATGAGTAAATTATATAAATAAAAGCAAGCAAAAGTAAATGATTCTAAACGAATAAGCCAACGAATAAATGAGCAACACTTTAAGTTTATTATTCAGATTACATGAATTTGTAAGTGTAAAAACGCTAACAGTTGGCAAATTGAATACATTCACTTGAAATTAAGAAATGACAAAACTTTTGTTATTTCAAGTAAATTTGAATAATTTTTTGAATATTTTTGCAAGTTTCAATGCGAATGTCAATCCTAATGTATTCAAAGAACAGCAAATAAGTATTTGTTGTGTGTGGGTACACTCAAAGATTGTTTTTCAGTTGCCATTGAGCCACAGTTAAGTCAACATTTGATTTTATCGATTGCAATACAAAAGCAACATGTTTGTGTTGATTCATTGCGACACTCATTCAGTTCAAATGGTGCAAATGAAGCAACTCACTGTGAGTTCAGTTGGGCGGCTTCAACAGAAAGACGAATTAGCCCACTGTAATTACCTGAAGTGGCCTATAGGCCAACTGGCCACTGGCCAAATCGATGTGTTAAGTGTTAACTGGCAAAGACCAAAAGGATGGCGCAAAGAAAGAAATAGAAATAGAAAGAGAAACATTTAGACCCCAAAGTATGCTAATGAACATTACGTCAAGCTCACAACTGTTGTAGAGTTTATCATATTTCTGCATTATATTTCTAGTCATTATTAGGTACACAACTTTTTTGCCTCTGCTTTTATTTCCTTACTAATATTATTATAATAAACATAATAAATAAAAATGGAAAATAGTAAGTATATTAGTTTAATCGAAATCGAGATAGTCAACTTTAATTTCCTTTTCTGTTATTAATGTTGGGCTACTTAAAAATATATTATTATTAAATTATTTCAACCGATCGCATTATAGTTGTGTATTTATAAACTTTAGAAACCGAGTATGAATAGCTAAAATAATACTTATCACTTAATTAACTTGAATTAATATATTTTAAAACAATAGTTCACTCGCTAAAATTGAGTACTTTGATTCAATTTTTTTTAAAGATATCTTTAAATCTTTTTATCATTTTTATGGTAAGCATATGCAAGCAATGTTCTTTGAGTAGCTTCATTTCTATGGATAATATGACAAACAGAAGCAGATGCACACATGTGCATACACTCAGACACACACCCAGATACATTCATATACACCAAGATGTACCCGAAAAATTGTCAACGCGAATTAGTGACACATTTTCGAATTCGATATAAATGTTTTCATGGGTTACTCAAAAGAAGTGAAGAAAGCGCGCAATGCTCAAATTGCGAGGGATGTAAGGAAACTAGGAAAATGGCAAAGAAATTGGGATGTGGCGGGTAGTGGTAGGTGGGGTAGGTGGTAGGGTTATATGTCGTCGTCAGCCTGGTTGCTACATTGATAGTAATTGCAAGCAGCATGCACAATTGCAGTCGCTTGGAGCTTACTAAAAACGAGACGCGTAATAAATCCATAATCCAAGGCGACAATTTGAATCATTGCACTGTAAATGCAATGGCGTTAGTTCTTTGTATATATATATGTGTGTATGTTCTTGTCTCTCTCTTTCTCTCTCTCTCTCTCTCTCTGTGTATATATATTTGTCTTTGTGCAGAGCATAGCGGTTCGTAGTGCAAAGGTCTTGGGGCAGAGGCAAACGCTTGACAGTTAACGGCGTTGTCACAGCTGCAGCTCCAGTTTTCAGTTTTCAGCTCAGACCTCGCAGTTTTGCAGCCAAAAGACAAGACAAGTCGCAGTCACAGTCACAGTCGCAGTTGCAACAACAGTCGCAGTCACAGTTGTTCTTCATTGCCCCCTCGACGTCCAAATTTTCCTTCTTCTTTCTATACCCTACACTGTGGGTAACATAGTTTATATCTAAAATACATTCAAACACATACTAATAATAATAATGCCCTTATATGCATATATGTATTAGATATTCCTTTTGCAGTTAGATTTAGTTAAATGCGTTGGATAATTGTTAAAAAGCATTTTACCCAAAGTATGAAAGCCTTTTTGGTTATTGGGAATGTAAGATGTTTTGTATAATCTTGTTTCCAGCCTGATTATATTTGCTTCAAGTCAAACTACAACATTATTCGATCAAGGTAACGTTTTAGTGAGAATTTTGTAGCGCTGACTGATTAGTGTGCAGCTTAAACTGCAACAGGTATGTCATTTAAATTTTCTGCTGTCAAATCTACTGCTTGGCAATCATGTTTGGATGTGCCGCCTTATGCTCTTTGGATACAATACTTCCGTTAACCTTAGTATAATAACTATGATGATTTTCTTTTTGTTTTACAGTTTCCATAGTTTTGTCTTTATATTGTAGAAGTGTATTAAATCTACGGCTAGCTGATGCTAATACTTCGTTCTTGTTTTGTTTTATTGCATTTCACTTTACTGGCTTTCAGTGCTTCCTGTTGTTGTTGGTGGTGTTGGTGTTGTTGCTGCCCCGACGCCAAATTCATTTGCCCCCGTCATCCATCCAAAATGTTATCTTCCCAGTTCGCCAGTTGCCGCTGTCAGGCATGTGAAAATTGCATTTTATGCTGCGCTACTTGACACACTTTCCCCACTATCTGCTGCTCCTTTTTATTTATTTGGTGTTTTTGTTGTTGTTTTTTTTTGTAGTCCTCCGCCGCCTGTCAAGCATGCCGCGCATCCTTAGGCGAGATCCTAGTGCTGTGTGTTTGCTTTTGCCTTGGCAGTTAAAATAATCATAATAAAAACAAAATCCAGCACACAAATGCGCCACACAAAACGAACGAAAGACAAAGACAAAGACATAGCATAGAAAAGCTCCAGAACAGGATTGGGAATAAGATGGCCAAGAACAAGGAAAAGCGCATTAAAGTAGCAGCAATAGCAAAAGCAGCAACAATGAATGTCAACATTTGCCAGTGCACTTTGCCAAGCCAAACGATGGCACAGGAACAGGACATCAGCTTCAACTGGAGCTTGCAATGGACACGGACAAGGACATGCACTGGAAAAAAAAACAACAGAAAAGAGAAACATCAAAAGTTATTAAACTCAGTTTAAATCGAGTAAGTTATTACAATACAAATCTTTTTATCTGTATCGAGATATCAGCAGCTACATACATATGTATATCCAGTTGTGTAAAAAAATACTATAAAATTCAGCGGCAGTTCCTAGAGCAGTGATGTCAGTGGATGACATCTTTTTTTTTAAAACAAGTTTTGGGTCCCATAAAAATCTAAACTTTTATGGATATCGAATACATTTAAAAGCAGATTGTTAATGTAATGTTTTAAATAATCAAAAATGTATTCATTTATTTTTCAAATATTTTTTCCATATTTAAAAATAGTTTAAAACTAAAAATGCCACAAAAATAATTCCACAGCTTATTTCAATAGCTTGCGAAATTACATTATTAAAGCTAAATGTTTTTATAAATAACTTAAAATTAATATTGAGTGTGACCACACTCTTGCTTAACAACCATTTTAAGCCTTTTTGGCATGGATTTAACTAATTTTTTAGTTACTTCTGGAGTAATTTTACAGCATTCAAAGCCGTTTTAGGCGCAATATGTTCGATATTTAGCGTTTTCAAATGTTGGTTTCCAAAATCAACTATATGTATATTATTGTGTTTGTTTTTAAAGGAAATTAAGCTAAATTTTTGTATTAATTTTTACCAAGGTTTAAATCTAAGTTCTAATCTAAGAGCTCAAAGGTTTTTGAAAACCGAATGATAAGTTAGACAAAGCATTGAAAAACAAATTCTCTACTGAGAATTTTAATTTATGTTTCTCACATTAGGATTTTTAGATTTTCTTAACTTAAGCATGTTCTGGACTTACGAAATTAATAAAAAATTTTTTAACAGTGTACCCATGGACATGGAATAAACGTGAATGCCTCACGTCAGCTTAGTTATCTTGATCACAGCAAAACAATCCATTTAATTTGCCCTTAATGAAGTCTGTGGAACAACAACGGGTAATGTGGCTGTTGCAAGAGTTCAATTTATTTTTGGGGTCATTCAAAAACTGACGCCATTCGATTTATTGGCCAACTCTTTTCAATTGGCAGCGGATTTTCATGTTGCGGTTACTTGGCAGCCAAAAACTCTGCCAAATTCAGCATCTCTGCTTCTGGTCAAGGATCTGTTGATGTTAATTTGCAAAATGGGTTTTTGGTTCTGTCCCTTTTGTGCCATGCAACAACTTTTATTGGCATAACGTTATCGCCGTATCAGCAAATGCCAGCAAATTCACTCTCATCACCCCCTCCCCCCCACCCCATTTCTCAGTTTGATGGCTAATAGAACTGCAGCTGGTTTGGCAAATTGGCCAATTGAGCCAACTGTTTTCTGCTTCTCAATTCAATTCAGGTGCAGTTTTCGAAAATCAGAGGCGTCTGTTGACGTTTCCTTTTGATAAAGTGCTCATACGGGTAGCTTGAGTTATCGATTATTGCTAATCGATTGCTCTAGCGGAAGGTGCATTGAAAGGAAAGCCGTAATTGAATTGTTTGTTTGCTTTCAACAGAGTTGAAAGAAAATCGCACTTGAAAAAAATTACTAGCAGGCACAACTACAGTCAAACGAGTCGACTATTGAAGACCATGCTTAAAATCATGAAAGAGTATCTCAAATTTTGTGGCCTTGAATTCCGACAATTAAATGACTAAATTAAGAACTTTTTACTAGAATGATAATGGCGTTAACTTAATCATATTTTGCAGAAACTTTGTGTAACACTTTTAAATGGTATTATCAAACGATTCTCAAAATTTCATCATTTTAGCATAGTATTCTTGAGAAATCTTTAACAATGTCTCTGATTGTAGACTTAATGGTTTCTAATCAAATTTAAATGTTGTGAAATGTTTTCAGATTTTGAAAATATTTTTCCATTATTTTTATTTCTAGGAATAACTCAGGATATAACAGATTATATTACGTTTACTTTCTTTCCTGTTTAGTTATAGCTTGTACAGGGCCCTAAGAGTGGACAACACTGCCTGCAATGCAATATCATATTGAAATTGGCTTAGTTCTAAGGCAGGTCTGCCTAATTATGCACCGTTGCCCAAAACACACAGCTTGTTAATGCATGAGGTTGGCATGAGGTCGTGTGCTTTGACCCCCACTTGGGGTAGGTCTAAACTACAGTACTAGCTGATGCTGCTGCGAGTTGGATCAGAATCTTAAATATGCAATGCAGTTATTCAGGCGTTGGTGTGATTACCTTTTTGGTCAATGCATTGGTGTACCGATGAGTGGTGACCTGTAACCGTTGAGCATTGACCGACTTGCTGCTTGGCCAGGTCAAAGTTCATTGTGCAGGGAGCTTTAGACCACTTTGACCAGTTCACTCGACACGATATGTCAATCAGCACAACGAGGCCAGCGACGTGTTGGCCAGTTCAAATTTGGTCCACAGATGCTATGCAAGCAAACAGGCGGCGATAAATGTTTGGCAAAATGTTTCAACTAATTCCACGTTGCATTAATTAAATGACTTGCTTTGCTCTTCCCCCTCCTCACCCCTCCCCTCAGACACACGCACAAAATCAGCTCACTCCTGCACCTTGCTCTGTCCCCCGTGTGCAATTTGTGCAACGTGCTTCATATATGTATGTACGTACGTGCAGCCTGCAACTTGCAACGTGTGTGCTGGGCATGAAAATTGATTGAGTTCAAAAGGCAAATATTGAAAAATAATACAAAACACAAATGCAAAATGAATTCTTTCCAAAAAAACCAAAAAAGAAATTAGTGCCAGAGTGAGATATATATATGTATATAGCGAGAGAGGGTGAAAGAGAGAGGCAATGAAATTCAATTGAACATTGGCATAAATATACGTGCAGTTTTTGTGCCACTCAATTGATTTGATAAACAAAGCATTTTAAAAGCTACATATATTTAACCAGTAGCTTTTATCCAATATATGCACTCGTTTATTTATTTTAAACATTATTACAATTATTGATATATATTTTTTAATTGTAGCCCGATTTTTATACATGTTGATATGCAATTTTAATTGGACATGCATATTTTCGAAATGGTATAACTGCTATTTGCTGACATTCTTTCGTTTTTAGAATTTATGCATCAATGCTTTCAACCATTTCCGAATTATATAAACCAAAATAATTAAATAATATTATATGTAGATTGAATTAATTTTTGGCTTTTCCTAGTTTGAATGTTAATAGAAAAATGCTGTTATAAACAGTGGAATTATGAAAGGCATATGAATGGAATAGTGTTTCGAGGAGATACTGTTTTGCATCCCCTTCGTTCATTTACATTTAATTTAAAGCAAACAAACCAATTAATTTCGCGTGTTCTTATTTTAAATTTTATTCGCTCTATTTCTGCTAGCGCACAGCTTGAACAACATAAAAAAAGTGTAAGCAAGTATAATGAATCGAATAGAATATCGATGAATCGATACGATCATCGTATTATCAGCTGATGGATAAATAACATCGATTAAATTTAAGATTAGTGTTGATTAATGACTGTTCTGCTGCGAACATACTCCCCCCGTTGGAAGCTTCAGGCTTTCAACTGATTTGGTCTCGATAGGCAGGACAGCGATCTTGTTTACAGCTCTCCTAACCAGCCCATTGCTAGTGCGTATGATGGCAACTCGGACTACGCCATCGTCCCCAGGAACTGTACTCTCGATTCTTCCAAGGGGCCATCTTAAGGGAGGTTGATTTTCGTCCTTTAGAAGAACCATGTCACCAGGTTGTAGATTCGGTTGAGCAGTGCGCCACTTTCCTCGCTCTTGCAGTAGGGACAAGTAGCTTGTACTCCAACTTCTCCAGAACGTCTGCTGTATTTTGCAAACGTGTTGCCAACGACTTAAGCATCCAACTTTTAGGTGTGTGACGTCTGGCTCATCTATGGTGACGTTAGCCTTGCCCCATAGAAAGTGACCAGGCGTTAAAGCTTGCAAGTCATCGGGATTATCTGTAATGGGACAAAGTGGCCGTGAATTTAGAATTGCGGAGATTTGGCAAACCAGTGTTCGTAGCTCATTGAACGTAAGAATGCTGTTTCCGACTACGCGCCGGAAGTGATATTTGGCTGCTTTGACTGCAGCTTCCCATAGGCCTCCAAAATGAGGAGAACGGGGTGGAATGCAATTCCAGTTGATGCCGAGAGATAAACATTCTCCAGCAATCTTGTTTTGATGAGTATCGCTCAAGAAGAGATGTCGTAGCTCAACAAGCTCGTTCTTTGCTCCGACGAAGTTTGTGGCGTTGTCTGACCAGACTGAGTGAGGCTTGCCTCGAAGGCTGACGAATCGTTTAAGCGCCGCGACGAAGGCTGCAGTAGACAGATCCTCTACTAATTCCAGATGAGTTGCCTTGGTGGCAAAGCAAACGAACACGCTGATGTAACACTTTGACGGAGGCCTGTTTCTGACATCAGTCCTGAAGTAAAAAGGTCCACAAAAGTCCACGCCGGTGACGTAGAATGCAGAACTTTCTTTCACTCGTTCTGCGGGCAAGGGAGCCATGATGTGTTCCTTCAACGTTGGGCGTAATCGGAAGCATCGCACACATTTGTTTATGACCGCAGCAATAGATTTTAGTCCTCCAATTGGCCAGTATCTTTGACGTAGAGCAGCAAGCAAGCTTTGCGGACCTGCATGAAGGAACTTGGAGTGATAAAAGGTTATCAGAGAGATCGTTACCGGATGGTGCTTTGGTAGCAAAAGTGGATGCTTTGCTTCATAATCCAAGTCCGATTTTTGAAGACGACCTCCTACTCTTATCAATCCCATTGGATCCAAAAAGGGAGTCAGAGACCGAAGATCACTCCTTGGCGGAAGCGATTTGTTAGAGAGCAGCGCTCGGTAGTCCTTTCCAAAGTGGACTAGTTGCATATTCTTGATGAAAAGATGAGTTCCTTTCTTGACCTCCTCGATGGTGAGTTGACCCTTGTGTTGATTGGTCTCCTTGCGACAAATACTCAGAAATCTGGCCACGTAAGCAAAGACCCGTTGCAGGCGCCCAAACGACGCGTGAAATTTACAGCAGACAGATAGATCGCTTAGAACAGAGCAGAGTAGAGCGTTGTGCCGTCGTTCGGGTAGCTCCATTGGATGCACAACAGTTTGAGGCCATTCGGTAGGTTTTAAGCGCAGGAACTCGGGACCTTGCAACCAGAGCTTGGAAGCAAGCAGCTCTAATGGTGTGCATCCTCTAGACAGGATATCGGCTGGGTTGCTCTGCGAAGACACATGCTGCCAGAACATGCCCTTTGTTCGTTGTTGAATCTGCGAGACTCTGTTGGCGACAAAAACATTAAAATTGGATGGTGTTTCGCGAACCCAGGCAAGCACGACCGTTGAGTCCGACCAGCAGTAATAAGTGCATTCGAAATGCACTGTTTGAGTTATATTTTCGATCAACTCTGACAATAGTAGTGCTGCACTTAGCTCTAACTTGGGAATAGTGAGCGTTTTAAGAGGCGCGACTCTGGACCTCGAGCACAACAACTTTGTGTTGACTTCTCCGTTGAAGTCAGAGCGGATGTAGACGCATGCGCCATATGCTACCATGCTTGCGTCACAGAAAGCATGAATTTCCCACTTGGCGGCTGGTATCAGGACATGCCGCGGGAATCTGAGGCTGGATACAAATGAGATTTGGGAGGCAAGCTTAAGCCAAGAGGAGTGGAGAGATTGTGGCAAGCTCTCATCCCAATCTAGCTTCGCTTTCCACAATGCTTGTAGGAATATTTTCATCTTCGTGATGACAGGCGCAATCAGACCTAGAGGATCATAGAACTTGGCGATACCTGATAAAATACTCCTTTTGGTTCCTCGGACATCTAGCGAAATGTTGGCAAAGTTGAATAATAGATCATCTGAGCTTGTATCCCAAGCTAAGCCCAGAGCTTTAGTGATATCAGAGCCGTCGTGGAACTTCATGAGCTTCTCTTTATCCGATTCCGATTCCTCATCGAGAGCTTCAGGTTCGTTCGAACACCATTTGCGAATCGGAAATCCTCCCGTAAGAAGCATGGCTTTGACTTGACGACGTATTTGGGAAACTTTATCAATGGAGTCACCTCCTGAAATTAAGTCATCGACATAAAAATCCCTGCGAACGATTTTTGCTGCTAGCGGAAAGTTGGCGGATAGCCAAAAACGCAGCAGGTTTTGTTCCATACGTTACTGTATTTAGCTTATATACTTTGATTTCATCCTTAGGCTTGTCTCTCCACAATATGCACTGCAAGTAGTCATCCGGATGGGTGACTCGAACGCATCTGTACATCTTGCAAATATCACCGCATAACGCGATCTTGAAAAAGCGAAAGCGAATTAAAGTGTTGAATATCTTCGACTGTATTGATGGTCCAGCAAATAGCATATCGTTTAAAGATACCCCAGAAGTTGTTTTGGCGGAGCCATCAAAAACAACTCGCAATTTTGTAGTTGTGCTGTCGGGCTTCTGAACGCAGTGATGAGGCAAGAAATATTGAGGCAAGTCTGGTTGCCTTGTGGCTAGTGACATGTGTCCTAGATCGATGTATTCTTTAAGGAATGCTGAGTAGTGATCCCTTAAAGGTGGATTTTGTTCCAATTTACGCTCCAACGATTTGAACCGTTTCAAGGCGCTGTTGTATGAATCGCCCAGAGCCTCAAAATTGTCCTTTGCTGGAAGACGCACCGAATATTGACCGTTTTGAAGACGCGTGCATCCTTCCTTAAACAGCTGCTCGCACCGAGCGCTCTCATACGAGCTAGAAAGCGTTGGTTCATTGCCGCAATCAATTTCCCAAAAGCGTTTTACTATTTCCGATAATGGTTCATCTTCAGCAAGAGGCTTGGAAACTGAGCGCAGCGCGGCTAGCGACGAGTGCTTATTTGATTGATGCGAACAACCACCAGATATGATCCAACCAAGTCTGGTCTTTTGAAGTGCTGGCAGGTGGTTGGCAATGCGGATTTGACCAACGCAAATTAGATCGAAAAATAGGCCAGCTCCAAGGAGCATGTCAACTCGTTGAGCCTTGAAAAAGGATGGATCAGCCAGCTTTATGTTCTGCGGAATGTCCCATTCCTCGATGTTTAAATTGAAATGCGGCTGATAATCCGTTATTGTGCGTGTGACGACTGCGGAGAAGGATGCTTTATAAGTCTTGTCGTGAGACTGCGCAGTAATGCCAACTGTATGATCCAGTGAGAGAGAAGATTCTCCGATTCCTGAGATTGCGAAGCTGGATTTTCTCATTTTGAGCTGCAATTGATTGGCGAGGCGCGTGGTTATAAAGTTGAGTTGTGATGCAGAGTCCAATAAGACACGACAGGGAATGAAGGCTCCTGATCGATTCATTGCATAAACAATAGCAGTTGGCAGCAGCACATAATCCGTGGGCGTATTTTTGGAGAGATCAGACGAAGCATTATTGGCAGTTGAAATGAGTGCAGATGAACTTGTGGGATGTGCGACAGCTAAGCTCTGCGTAAGCGTGGTGTTTGTGTCGGAGCCGCTTGCGTCCATATGCAGCAATGAGTGGTGCTTGAATTGGCAATGCTTGCAGTGACCTGATCTGCATTGTTGTAAGCCGTGACCCTTTTTAAGGCAGTTTAGGCAGAGGTGCATGCGCTTTGCTTCCTTATGACGTAAATGCGGCGTCAAATTAAGAAACTTTGAGCATTTCGAGAGAAAGTGATCCTTGGACTGGCAAAGATGACACGTGGGAAAGCCTTGCTGAGAAGATGCGACGAGAGAACTTCGGGACGACTTAGTTGACTGCTTGTTTATTTGTTGATTGGTATTTTTGATAGCCGCACATTCCACGTTTTCCAACATGCGACATCGTTTCTCTAAGAAATTTGTCATGTCGACCCACTTGGGGAGTTTATCTGTTGGTAAAGACTCTTCCCACTTTTCCTGCGTTGTCTGATCCAGCTTACGCACGATTATGTTGATCAGCAGCCCATCGACAAGCTCTGTCGCAGATGCCATTGTGCCAAGCGCGCGTAGATGTGAGTTGATTCCGTCGCTTAGCTCACGCAATGCACCTGCTGATCCCTTTGCCACGTCTGAAAGCCCAAAAATAGCCCTTATGTGTGCCTGAAAATGCAGCAATTTATTATCAAATCTTTTGACAAGTAATTCTAATGCTTTATCATAGTTAGCATTAGAAGGTTCCAGCGATTTAATGGTGCCCAGTGCAGCACCTTCCAAACAGGCACGCAGGTGTTGAAACTTTTCAAGCTTACTCAGATCTTCATCGTTACCAACCACAGTGGTGAACATAGCGTAGAAATCCGGCCAATCCTCATAGCAGCCACTGAACTTGGGCAGCTGCAGCTCAGGCAAGCGCGATCTCCGAAAATGAAGCTGAGATGCGCTGAAGTGATGATCAGTCATAGCTGTGGAATTTGCACAGCTGCTGCGAGGCTTCCCTAATGCGTCCAACTTTCGGGAAAGCTTTGATTTGGCTTGCCAGTACAGTTGAGCGAAAGTCGATCTGGCATCACTCTCTAGCTCATGCAAATCTAGCTTCTCCAGGTTGGACTGGGAGTTTTCGAAATCCGTCTTCATACCTTCGACAGTTTCCAGGCGGACGAGAAGGTCAGTTTCATCAAAGGTGCCCAGTTCCTCATCCAAGAATGAGTTTAGCGCTGCTAGCTGACGCTTAACTCCAGCTGCCTTTGCCCTGTGAAAATCAAGATCACTTGGCAGCAAGGGAACTCGTACACCATTATGCACTTCAAACACTGTGTCGTTCATGTTTGTTGTAGGGGTCAATAGCCTGATATAACAGTTGGGCTGAAAAGTCCGTATCGTTTAATAGTAAAACTAACTTTTTTGTCAAAATTCGATTTTTTTATTCAACGTAGTTTCCCTTGAGGGCGATACAGCGAGTATACCGATCTTCCAACTTTTGGATACCATTCTTGTAGTACCGTTCGTCTTTGTCCTCAAAATAGGCCTCAGTTTCGGAGATGACTTCTTCATCGGCGTTAAATTTCTTTCCAGCGAGCATTCTCTTGAGATCTGAAAACAGGAAAAAGTCGCTGGGGGCCAGATCAGGAGAATATGGAGGATGCGGAAGCAATTCGAAGCCCATTTCATTTAATTTTGCCATCGTTTTCATGGATTTGTGACACGGTGCATTGTCCTGGTGAAACAGCACTTTTTTCTTTTGCAAATGGGGCCGTTTTTCCAAGATTTCTTCCTTTAAGCGCTCCAATAATGCTATATAATAGTCACTATTGATGGTTTTTCCTTTTTTGAGGTAGTCAATGAAAATTATACCATGCGCATCCCAAAATACTGACGCCATAACCTTGCCAGCTGACTGTTGCGTCTTTCCACGCTTTGGAGTCGGTTCATCGCGTGCAGTCCACTCGGCTGACTGTCGATTGGACTCCGGAGTGAAATAATGAAGCCACGTTTCATTCATTGTCACATATCGACGCAAAAACTCTGACTTTTGACGATTGAACAGCTTTAAGCACTGCTCAGAATCATCCACTCGTTGTTGCTTTTGGTCAACTGTGAGCTCGCGCGGCACCCACTTTGCACAGAGCTTTCGCATACCCAAATATTCACGAGTGATAAGTCCAACGCGTTCCTTTGATATCTTTAGAGTGTCAGCTATCACTATTAACTTCACTTTGCGGTCTTCCAAAATCATTTTGTGGATTTTTTTGATATTTTCGTCCGTAACTGCCTCTTTTGGACGTCCAGAACGTTCATCGTCCTCGGTGCTCATATGGCCTGTACGGAATTTAGCAAACCACTTGCGAATAGTAGCTTCTCCTGGAGCAGAGTCCGGGTAACACTTATCAAGCCACTTTTTGGCATCAGCGGCATTTTTTTTCATGAAAAAACAATGTTTCATCAACACACGAAATTCCTTACTATCCATTTTTTTCAAAATACCAAAAGTAGCTTCACCTAAAATGCTATATCTCAAAAACTATAAGTTTGACACCTATGAAACTTTAACATATATCTTTAAAAGGTTGGTACTCTTCAAAAATGATATAGATTTTATTCTACTGGCGCCCTCTAATAGAAACGATACGAACTTTTCAGCCGAGCTAGTATTGGCGCTAAAATGTCATGAACTTGCGCCAAAACTATAAACTGTACTTATGCACAGTAAGAGTTCGATTTACGGCGAAACGAGGCACAGCAAACAGACCGATTACCGTTGCGTTAGTACCGTACGCTTGCGATTTGTGCGCGGCGGCTTTGCGTTACCGAAATTGTGCTTTGCACCGATTTATGCAGAAGCAGCTTGGATATTATTTAGGTTTCGACTAAACAATATCGCGATATGAGATTATTACTCCGATTTGCAATAATCTGCACTAGCAAAGGCGTCACTCAGCGCGAATTTTGAATGTACATATATGTGTGCGTATTGCTATAACCGTTATGTTAACACAGCAACTTAAAGTGAACAAGACGAGCGAATATAATTAAAAAGAAGTGAAAATCACGTCGGGGTCACCAATGTTTCGAGGAGATACTGTTTTGCATCCCCTTCGTTCATTTACATTTAATTTAAAGCAAACAAACCAATTAATTTCGCGTGTTCTTATTTTAAATTTTATTCGCTCTATTTCTGCTAGCGCACAGCTTGAACAACATAAAAAAAGTGTAAGCAAGTATAATGAATCGAATAGAATATCGATGAATCGATACGATCATCGTATTATCAGCTGATGGATAAATAACATCGATTAAATTTAAGATTAGTGTTGATTAATGACTGTTCTGCTGCGAACAAATAGAATTAAATATTCTACTTTAATATAAAATTAATTTAATTATACATGCATTGGAATGTACAATGCAAAACAAATGTAACATTTAAACTTTTGTATTTTTCATCACTAAATAAATAAATTTCAATACATTTATTTGCTTTTCCAATCGATATTCATCTCGAAACCAAATCTTTTGGCCTAGTAAACTGCAAATAATTATCGTCTAAAGGATAAATTTTCTATTAAACATTTCAGACTAATATTTAATTTTTTTAAAGTAGGCTTTATTGCTTTTTATGTATAAAACATATAGATTGTAAAATAATAAATTTAAAAAATTAGAATATAATTCTAAAATATACAAAGACAATGACATAATGATTTTTTGGAAACTCACGTAATTGTTGACGTTTAGTTTAGTAACTTTACACTAGTTTATGGACAAACAATTTGATGCGATTCTAAAAATTGCATTAAGATTAAGATTTTAACCAATAAAGTTATCATACATAAAAAAATCGTAAATTAATAGCAAGTGCAATAGCTCTGCTGCAGCACTGCCGTCACACTAGCAGCGTAAACGTGTGCTAGCGAGAAAAACTTACAAACACGTGTGCATTTTAGGCTCCTGCCGCTTTTACTCAGATTTGCAAGCCAATAGCTAAATATATACGTTTTCTCTGAAAATGGTTAAAAATGTTTATTAGATTGTTAATTCGATTGAATTACATTTAGAATATATAAAATTTACTATCTGAGATCAATGTTACTTTACTGTGAATTTAAAGCACTATGTAGTGCTGCCCAAACTTAGTGTGCAAACTTAAAGCGACTTTGGGCAAACCTCAATGTTAAATGAAGCTTCACAAGTACATCACTGTAGCGCGCCTTGCTGAAAATGGAAAAGCACTTTCTCACCAAGTGGAAGCGAGTATTTGCGCGTGTGTGTGTGAGTGTATGTGTGTGTTAACCAAAATCAAGCCGACTATTTTGCATACGCAAATAAAAATAAATAAATTGAAATACATGCCACCTTAAAGCAAAGCAACCCTACCCCTACCCATGCACACATATAACACGCATGTAAATCGACGTTTTACAACACAAATGCTACCTGTGGGGAACCATTCCCCCTTTGTACTCCTGCCTCTGACCCATTCACTCGTTGTCTGGGGTGTAGTTGGCAGCTTACAGGTAAATTTGCTTTTCCTCCGTTTTGCAAAAAGCAGAATTGAGCTGGTAGCTACTGTCAATTGTTGAAATGCGTGGTCTGCTTTAATTTTTTTTTCCATTTTCTGTGTACTCTCCCGCTCTCTGTGAGCTACTACTACTATTTTGCATATTTTTCGATTTTCAGCAAAAGCTCAATGCTCAAAATGGGCACCGTTTGTGCTCTACAGACGAATACACATAGGTATGTAGATTTCTGCACGCTTAACTATATCGGGTACTGGAAAAAGAAAACCTTTTAGTGCAAGGAATTCAAATAAATAAATGTTTCCCTAGAGCAATTTCAATTTTAGATTTAGTACTTCGTATACTCCAACTGAAAACTTAAACCATTTTGTTTTTTCAAAAACATAGACACAATCACTTTTTGCAGATATTAGGTAGTATTTTAGACCATAAGGAAAATATATATATATATACATATTTAATTAAGGCATGGCAATGTTTTTAAAATATAAATAAAATAAAATAAATTTCTCAAACAAAAAGTTTTAAAATAAATAATATACTTGCATGGTATTATTTTGCAATTTAAGAATATAATCATCATATAAAAATCACTTAAATGGGTATTTATCTAGTGACGAAAGCGTATATTTAACTCTCAAAATATATGATATTAAGATAAAGTAAAAACTTTAATTTAAACTAAAAATATAATATGAATTATATATAAAAATAATGTATATGTGTCGTAAATGTATTTAGTTTAAACTCATCTTAATATCTTGAAAATTACTTGATTGTTTCGAAATCTAAATACTCAGAATTAAATCTATTAAAATATATAGGCCAGCACACGGCTTTTGTCACTAGCGTGAACTATCGAACACAGTGATAATCTGTTGGAGCTCAATTCACACAATTTTAATGATTCCAAACACGAAAATCTCAACGCAAATAAATCTGTCAAGTAAATGCGTAATATTACTAAAATAAATAGCTGAAAATATATATGGAAACCTGTGCATATAAACCAATATTTGATATTTTTGGCCTTGGGACCATAAAAATGGCTAATCGATTAAAGTGTTTTAATCAATGTTCAGGCAGGTTTTTCTTTATGGATGGGAACGCAATTACAACTAATTTACTGCCACCCCCCGCGATATGCAATAAAATGAAATTAAATGCCATAAATCAATGCCAAATACTTTTGGAGCTGCCTTAAACGGCACACACAGGCACACACACACACACACGCACATTTATATTTGACCTTTGACCAGTTTGTGTGCTGTTTAAGAGGAGACCTTCAGTTCGAACAATACAAATATGTTCTAAGGACACTTTGAAAGCATAATAATGCTTGATTAGATTATTAGAATGGTTCGCGTTGAGAAGCTTTGACTTGCTCCAAATGTATAATGGTTTTTGGCCACATACGTTATGGTATAAAGAACATTTTTGCTAACCTATTGATTAAAGTTCATGATAGTTAAAAAAATTGGACGGGTCGTAGGATTCAATGACAGCGACAACGACAACAAAGGTTGAATAATGTCTTATGTACACTTAGTTAAGTGAACCAAAAAAAAAAGCAGTAGCAGTATCTATGGGTGAGTTAACTCGACTGAACCTAGCCCGGTACTAATACTGTTAAAATTAGTAAATTGTTGATTAACGAAAAACTAATACTATAATCAAATACTTTTTGTTTTGTTTCTCTGTCTTTATCGCTCGCACACATTCTTTCGCTTACGCCGCTTCTGTGTTGGCAGCTTTGCAGCAGAGCTAACTGCGGCTGCGCTTTAAAGTTACATTTTTCGATGTACGATAACTTTGTTGATTACAATCCAATCTTAATGCGATTTTCAAGATTATTTGATATTGTTTGTCTCCAAACGAAAGTTAAGTTCAAAAACTATAAGTTAAGAAATAAGTTATTTAGAGGCATGCAAATTATCAATTCTTTTTGTTTCTAGTGGGCGAAGGGGGCGCGGCATCCAAAAAATTGTGATAGCATTGTCCTTACATTGCATCTAGGTATCTGAAATATAAAGTTGGTGTCTCTATGTGGTATAGTTACTGAGAAATTTTCCAATATATATATTTTGTTCGAGGTGTGTCTGGGTTTTCCTGTATTGTGGACAAATGGGACGAAGTATCAATAAAATAAAAAAATACTCTTGAATTAACTGATACTGATTAAGAAAATATATTCTTTATGGGGTCTGCCACTGCTTTAGCTTTGTAAACTACACTTCAATCTACCCATTATACACACTTTGTTTTTGACAAACAGCACCGACCCATTCGAGTACAGGGTCTGCAAAAAGCTAACATTAAAAACAAGCCAATAGAATGGTCTTAAAGTGGTCAACGGCTTGTGGGTGACTCGTGTTCAAATCCAATCCAAACAACAACAATGGAATGCGGTAATTGGGAGAGAGGGAGAATATTAGAAAAACCACCTGAAACGAAGGCTTCCCTCTTCATGCACACAACCGAGACAGCAACAAAGTATCGAAGCAGCCGGAAAAAAAATAGAAGAAAATGGTCACAATAAAATGCCAACTGCCAATAAATGTCAATAAATCAAACAATTGAGCAGAGCCAAGTTTTGTGACGCCGTGCGCCAAATAAGTCCAATCGACGTATCTGGCCTCAAAAAAAATAATGCCCAAAAGCCACTAGTGAAACACTCCGAAACGAACGTCCAGCGACAGCAACAACAAGTCTGACAATGACTACAATAAGAACAACCACAGCAACAATAGCATCAAGTCAAATTGATAGGCCATGTTTGCATTGAATGTTCTCGTATATCGCAGTCGTGAATGCAGATGCACTTGGGGTATATATTTAACTCTCCTGAAATGTTCAACACAAGCACGATTTAGAGATACCCTGTATGCAAGCTAAAATTTATTTTTGAAATTTTATTGTGATTAAAAAAAAAAAAAAAAAAAAAAAACACCACTTTTACATACTTAATATTTTAACCGTTTTTTCCAATGGCAGCTATGTATATAATATAGCATTCCTATCTAGATTATATATGGTTAGCACATGTAGAATGATAGCAAATGCATATTACGTGAATTTGGTTAAAATCGCTCAACAGATAGAAAAGATCTTCATACTAAGCATTTCCAGTCGATTGTTTTGTATTAAGTATATGGTCAGCGATACCAGTTTTTGTTGATGCAGTTTTATTACGATTGACTTCTGATTTTGATTTTTATTTACAATTTTGGTGTTTATTATGTGAAATTTTTGGATTTGTAATATTAAATTCGGAAGTACTAATCTGAATTCAAAGAAGAATTTGGTTTGCTGTCTTTATGGTCAGCAGAGTTTTGTGGGCCAAAAAAAACTAAAACATAGAGAAAAAGTTGGTGTTTTATCTGGTAATCTTGTCAATAACTTTTACGAGTGTTACAAATGTGCATATTGCATGGATACTTTTTAAGTAGTGGAGCTGTAGTAAATATACACAATTGTATACGTGTTTATAAGTATTTGGGGATAGTGTGTATTACTATCCCCAAATTGATCGTTGTTCAGTTTGTTCCTTTGAAATAGGTTTGGATTAGGAGGTGATCGTGTGGGTGTGTTTGGATATTGCGAATGATGTTAATGATGTTAAAGCGTGTATATGGTCTTGACCAATGATCCCTGTTTGGCCATTGTGTCCTTATGCAGTTGATACTGTAGAACATAGGCACTCTCCATGCGTAGTCCATCCCGCAACTTGCCACCGATTTCCAGGGCAGCTGCCTCATTGCTACCATTTGCTGTCCATATCGAAATCTTGTTGTTTTTGGCCCGTATATTGACAACAGCACCGCACAATTCATGAGAATAATCACAACTCTCACCGATTAGCACTAGCATTGTGTCAAGCCAGAAATTATCCAAATCTTTTTTGTTGCCTTTATTCAGGTTGATGACCCAACGACCTCCCTTCACATTTGCCTCATCCTCCCACATGGGCCGTATTCCCTTCTTGAACAGACAATAATCGCTGCCCATTTTGATTTCCGATGGCGTTCTAATATGATTGATAAGGCTCCAAAAATTCTCAACCGTATCGAAGCTAGCCACCTCGTGTAGCATCTCCTCCCAGCTTTTGCTGCGATCTGTTTCCAAATACCAAAGGGTCCATTCACTATTCAATGCATGATGAGGCTCTGTTGGTGGTTTCAAAGTTTCATTGACATTGTTTTTGTTTGTGTTATCACAATTGGTGGTTGTCATTGTTGTTGTTGCTGCTGATGTTGGTATTGATAACATATTAGTGCCATCTGTGTTGCAACCACTTAAATCGGAACGTGGCGTTGATATTCGCGAGCACGCCGCATTCATGATACTTTTATAGCTGCCACTGCAACTGCCACTGCCACTGCCACTGCTGCCGCTGCTGCTGCCGCTGCCCAACCCAGTGGGACCAGAATTTTCCTTGTTGGCCTTATTGGCGTGCGAGTCGCTGATGTTTTGCACCGGTGTCGTAGGGAACTCATCGTTGTTGGAGCAGGACTTGAACATGGTCTTCGGATTGGCAAAGTTCTTCATTTTGTAAAAGTTCGATGAATTCATTATTTCTCTTCAACTCCACTCTGTACAAATATGGTTCAAGCAATTATTTTATTAAAGTACTTGCTACACACAGTACTTGCCTTGTTTTGTATTTGTATATACATGCATATAGTTATTATTATTTATTTTTTTGTTTGCCTACGAATAACTTGGTCTTAATTGCCGTTACTGTGTTCCTCTGTACTTTTCTCCAAATATAAACTTGTTCCTTTTTGATTTGAGGACTATCACAACACGCAAACGATGTTATTTTTTGTTCAAGAAAGCAAAGACTGAAACTTTACACAATGCATGCTAGATGAGCTATCTAATAAAAATTTCAATGGAAAAAACATAAAACCTTTTGATTAAATATTCGAGTCCAAGGTCAGTTTTCTAATTCGGGCTCCTTAATTGAGTTAACCTAAAATGGTATATACTTTTAATTGTAGTAAGATTCGAAACATTTCCTTGATGAATTTTTAGTTTAGAATACAAAAACCATAGTCTTTTTAGTTTATAAACACATATTTTTGAATATTAAGATACTATTTCAGAACTATGCAACCGGATTCATATAAAAAACAATCTATTGATAGACAGACAAAACAGTTTACTAAAATAAAATATATTTTCTTCTTAGCCTTTAAATCTTTTCTGCTGATTGATACGTAGCACAACTTGTTCTACTAATTATCCCTACCGCTGCAAACTCAAAGAGAAATAAACAGGCAATACACACGCTCATCTAACCCAAGCAAGCAGAAGTTTTTCTTCATCCTAAATTGACTTGGGAAAAATGACGAAAAAGAAAATAAAATACAACTGAAAATAAAAATAATCTACAGTTTTTAAGTAAGAAGTATGTATGGTTCTTGTAGAATATAAATTATTTGATGTAAGCTATATACGATATTATAAAAGTTAATACACTCTAACAATCTGTTACAAACCTGAATATAGACAGCTAAGCAAGTCTATTCTATGTTTTGGGGTTTTTAAACTATTGCATAAATATTGTGGCACAAAATACTTAGGAATATAGATGAAATTTTAATATATAGTCGCATCAGTTGCACTGGACATTTCCTATCCAAACTCTAAGCTTTCATATGCTGAAAACAAATATGTATATTTTCATAATGTCTGTAAAAAAATATGCTTTCTTATTCCTTAAGAGATGCATATTTACAATTAAGCTAATGTAAGCTTTGTAGAAGAAAGGTATACGACTTTGAAAATTTACTTTGATATTTTACTAAGTGTATTTAAGGGTATAAATGATTCGTAAGCATGTATGTATGTGTGTGAAGTGGGTTCAGTGTCGAATATAGTGTTGGATTTTGACTTTTGCAGGATTCGAATATCCAAAGCCCTATTTTTATTCCAATCGCACGCAAAACTTGACGAGTTTCAAAATAAATATTTGCACACTCACACACACACATTTATACACTCTACTCGAAATACACTCGACCGACACGCTAAAGCAACACTTCACGCATTTCTTATTAGCTGCACTTCAAAAACTGTACAAAGTTGTGGTCCAAAACTTATTATGGCATTTCGGTTGCCCGTGCTTCCACCATAATCACCACCATCACCACCACCGCCTTTTCCGCCCACAAAATGGAGTTGGATCAAAACGGAAGTGGAAGCAAGACGATGGCAAAGTGGAAATAGAAGGGAGAAAGTGAGCCAACTTTAACTAATGGCAACATTTTTGTTTGCTCATGTCGAGTGTTATTGAGCCAAAGCAAAAGAGCAAACTTTCATTTGGCTCCGGCTGTCATAAGTTTAAATGGGGTTATTTGGCGGAACAGCAGCCAAAAAAGGCAAGAAGGATACAAAGAACACACATACGCACGTATGTATGTACATACAAACATACTTATACTATATATTTGAAAAATGTCAAGTCCAAAGTATGCCATCAAAATATCGTACCACATCATGGCTGGCAAATATTTGTGCAAAGGCCAAATGGAAACCAGATCCTATGCTGTTAAATTCAAAATTGTGATTCCAATTAGTCGCAAGCTGAGTGCATGCATTTGCTTAAGCCAATGAAATAACTCAGTAGCACTTTGCAAACGAGTAAAGAAAACTATTTTCAAGTGGTGAATATTACATACTTTTGAGAGCTGCACATAACTGAAAAAGATTTTTTACAATGAAATTTTAATTTCAAAGAAATATAATAATGTTAACTTTACGCGCCCCTAAAAGTGTGCTTTAGTTATTTTACAAGCCGCAAACCATGCAGTACATTTAAATTTGTGTTGCATACTTTTAAGCTCACAGTGAAACATTTTGATAATTGTTTATCATTTTTACACAATTTGATTCTTAAAGAGTCACTGTGAAAATTATACATAACTTGCACAGATTCATTGTGAGCTTAAATCTTTTATACAATTATTAAACAATTAAATATATTTATTATGATTAATGTATTAATTGGATATTATTTCTAAAATGCGAACTATTGAGCTCTGTATTTTGTGTATTTTAAATTACCAAATTGATTGCTGCAACTAGACAAATATATCACAGCTCTTAAAAATACTAATACTGCGTAACGTAATTATTAAGTCGGTTAACATTTATTTATGAAACATTTCCTAAGAGTTGATTGAATGGCAAAACACGGTTGACGAATTGGATGTGTTATTACAAGTTTTACAGCAGCACTTTGCAGTAATAAATGTCATCACTTTTGACTGACCGTACTGATCGGGCAGCGTTTAACACTTAACGCCATCATAAAGTGCCAGGGGCCAAGAATAATGCTAAAACATTGCACAACGGACATAAAATGTGCAAAGAAGTGCGCAGCTTGTGCCAGATTTGCTTTTAAAAAGCGCGCAGGGATTGAAATTGGCTGCCAGGCCAAAGACACACACCCCTCGTTCTCCTTCATCTGCTCCCGTTCCCGCTCCAGCTCCATCTTCTTATCCCAATATACCATTCTGATTCCCATTCCCAATTCCCAGCAACAGTCTCAGCTCAAAACACACACATTTACAAACATACTTCACTCTGCACAGTCAGAGCGCACTTACAAATGCGCTTTTAACTTAAATGACAGTCTTAGGAGGGGGCGAAAAAGGCAAAAGCTGAGAAAGCTACAGAAGCTGGGTGCACAGTGGTTGTAAGCATATGAAGAAAGCGATCAAAAATACTTCAAATTGGTATACAAAGGTATATAAATCAGTTTTTTGCATGCTAGTCAAATCAGTCCTATACTCTCGAATGCGCTGCAGTTCCAAGAACAGTGACGTCAGACTTTCGCATGCACTTTTGAGAACGAGTATTTATATAAGAAATAATTTAAATAAACTTGAAATTATATACATTTATTTTGCTAAATTTAATGAAGTTTCGAACCTAGCCGTTAGGTACTTAGAACTTATGAAAAATTCGCAAACTTTATTCAAATTATTAAAAATTTTGTGCCTTGAAAAATATCTAAATAGGTACATAAATACACGCGACTCAAAACTGGTTCTTTAATAACTTTCGAGTCTACTATCTGATCGTAATGATACCATACTTATAACAGTTTAACCAAGAGCTGCTTAAAATTCTGTATGCCTGATATTCTATAACTTTTCTAAGTGTTTGAAGCATTATAAATGTGTTTGTGACCCACTGTGCCATATTGCTTGGGTGGCAAACTGAATGTTGCTGTTTCTCTTTTGGGTTTGGGTCCAAGGCAAAACTTAACTGCAAAATATACGCACTGCAATTTTTTATTTGGACGTATGCCACACCATCCAACCCTCCGGCTCTCTTGTTCTCTCCACCTTCTTACACCACTTCCCTTACATCCTTCCCTGCTAACCACCTCGCCTACGTCAACAAAGTACTCCACCCCCCCGTCATGTACTACAACAATTTGATGTAAATATTGTATTAGTTGGGGCCAAAGTGTTGAGTAAATTTATTGGCAGCACATAAATCGCTTTTTGAATGGACGATGCCATTGCCATTGCCATTGCTTGCTGCCATTTGGACCAACTTACTCACTTAACAGAATGGTATGTGTATGAGTGTGTGTGGGCCACTTTCTTTACGAAAAATTCAATAAGGTAAATTTATGCCTCTTAAAAGAACAGTCGAAATTAGTGAATTAAATCAATATAATAATAAGAGTAGTGTTTATTTTTTACAAACCAAAAACATTTTAAAAATTATTATTAAATATTTATTATATTTTTAGAACTTTTTGGCAAAAAAATTTTTATACTCTCTGAGGAGTATATTAGGTTTGCGAAAAGTATGTAACAGGCAGAAGGAGACGTGGCAGAGCCCATAAAGTATATAAATTCTTGATCAGCATCAACATGTTTTTTTGGGAATATCTCAATTAATATGACACCTAGGGACTCCAAAAGATACTGTATACTGTAAATTTATACTGAGTTTTGCAAGGGTATCTAATCTTTTTCGTGCCAAAGATAACCTTTCTTTCTTGTTATTATTGCTGTTGCCACCACTCATATTTCTACTCTAAAAATTCATAAGATTTTTCTGCTGTTGCTAGCAACTAATGTTGTTGTTATTGCATCTACTGATGAGTACATAAGGTTGCCACTGCAGCTGCTGCAACTGTACTCAATTCTCAATCATATTGCTGCTGCTACTGCTATCGTGGTACTGTTTGATTCGTTGTAAACGTAAGTAATATGGCAGTTTCCACACAGACGTTGTAGAAATTATAAATTTTTGCAATTTTTTTTATGTTTATAAGTCTGCAAGCTGTCCAAATTTCAAAAAGAGTGTTCTATTGAGTGATATAAAACTTATATTAAAAATTAATTTGACTTCTGAAAAGTAACATATTAGCTCAGGAATTACTTAGAGGTATAAGGGTAAAAATTATAGATGAAAGTAAACGCGTTAGCCGTACATCTGCTTATAAGAAGTAGACGACTTTCTGCAGTCATTACTGACTTTGCTATTCTTTCTATTCCATTATCGTTGCCTAAAGGTCCAATAACTAACTCAAAACTTGCTTAATTGCCAAAAAAATAACAACAACTTTTCGTATATTCCCCTGTTGCCTCTGACTTTCTCAACGCCTTTTTCGATGCTTTTTATCTTACAGTTACCTTGCTTTTATATTTTTACATGCATGCATGTATTTTGCATTATTTCTAATTGTATTGGGTTGAAAACTCAAATTTCTCTTATTATTCTTGTTGTTTGGTTTTTGTGTAAAATCTAGGTATAGAAAACCACTGCAGTTATGTGTGGTCAGTTGTGTTGGGAAATGCTTTTCCATTTGCCTGGGCTGCCGTGTAATCCAAATGGACTGCCAATATTTAATATTCAAATACGAAATTCAAATCCAAAGCCAAATCCCATAAATGTAATATTTAAATCCTGACCTGTCTTCAAACTACTTTCAAATGTGTTGTACAATTTTCATCACCTCCCAAAACCCATTTCGTTCATGAAAATGCAGAAAATGTTTGACGTTGTTATTCCTGTTGCTGTTGTTGTTGCTGTTGTGGCTACTGTGCCAATTTTAATTAACAAAAAACACGACAGGATCATGTTGCGTTCTGTTGTACTCGTATAGCTTTGTTTTGTATTTTGTTTTAGTGTTCAGTTGTTTTATTTTTTGGTTCCGTGATGTTCCATTTTTATTGCTGCGAGGTATTCAGTCAACACCAGGTGTTGGATTGCTGAGAGGGGTAAGTGCATCCCGCCGAGTACAAATATTTTAATATGGGCCTTGGCTAAGACGTTATATTCTTGCATAAGTTAAAGCTAGCTAAATTATATTTATGACTCGAAAGTTCAATCTCCCTGGAGCCGTGTGCATCCAACTGGTCAGCAGATACATCGTTTCCCTTAAAATGTTTCGAAAGATTATGAGATGCTATCCATTTAACAAACCTAAATAACTAGCATTTCAGGGGAGTGAGATCTGATTGGTTTTCCCAAATAGTTGCAACAAATGTAAATTTATTTAACGAACTTAATTTAAACTTGCACATTTGAATTCCGACTTTGAATTGTTCCGACTTTTATAGTCTAATAATAATTCAATAAAATTAAAGAAAGATAAGCATTATCTTTTGACTAATATGTTGTCACGGTAGCCCTTCAAAGTGTATTATTGTCGCTAACAACGTAATGCAATGATGTGATAATATTTATTTGCCATTTTTTTACAATCAGTTTTAGTGCAGTTATTAAAATTATATGATTTGTGTATATGTCAAACAGTTGCATTTCCCTGCAACAGTCAAAACTGTATGCTTGAAGCTCATACAAAATAAATTGCTACATTTTTGGCAAAAAATAAACAATAGGGAAATTTTTAAATTAAATAGACTGATCTATTATATGGAATATTTTTTGTTATGCGTGCTTTTAATTAGTTAAATGTGCAACATTAATTAAGCACGTATGAAAATAATTTTCTAATTAAACCGTGCATACCAATATTAAAAACTTAATAAAAGAACGAAAGTAAACCAATTGAATAGTGAATTATTTAAAATTTCTTTTGTTTAATATTAGAGAAAAATGTATTTAAATTTAGTGCATGTTTAAGTATTAAATTATGTATATGCTTCTATGTACATATTTTGGATAAAGTAGATGCTCTTTTTAAATGTTGTTCTTAAATCACTATATACTACATAGATGAAACAATAATACTTTATAACGACCATTTTGTAGAATAGGCAGAACTTGTAGTAAAACTATGTTTTTGGTCTACACTCTCATATAATATAATAGTGCTTTTGTTTGGGTTTTCATGCAAGCACTATATGCAAACAATTTGTGTTATCTCAAGTAAACCCTATATCACATATCTGATAAACTGTCAACTACATCGTAGTGTATTGATATGTATACAAAAATACATATCTACATTGTTGCTGCTGTAGCTGGAAGAGTAACTTGCTTGAAACTTGATGAACTTCATTTGTTTGGTCAAGTGCAAAGCACAAATTTGCCTCAAAGCAAAAACATGCTTTGTTTTATTAAGAATTGGAACAAGCCTATATGTTAAAATAGATTTCAAATAAGGTATATGCGCAAATGGTATTTCCATACGAGTCACATAAATATGTTACTTTAAGTTATACAAATGTATTTGCGCAAATAGGAGAATGTGGTAAAGAAGAGTTACCAAATATAATTTAAGGTCATTTGAGTACATATCAATGTTGTGCAGGCAGTTCATGTTTGTTTCAACATCATCTCCATAACACGATTTAAATAGAGTAACAACATAATCTTTATATCTACAGTTAAGTTTACTGATTTTCATCTCGATCGGTTAAAGTTTTTCAATTATTATGTTATTTGTGCAAATTCATACCAACGTCTGGGAGTGTACGGAAACTTGCCAAAATTGGACAAGTTAATTTATTCACTGATAAGCAAAAATAAGGAAATAAGAAAAATGTAGAACGGCATGCCGACCGTATGATACCCTCTGACTTTCATTTCCTAGAATATGAGTTCAAATCGAAATAAGCGCTGCACATGCACACGTGTTTACATGTCTGTTTACGCTGGGCGACGGCAGCGCTGTAGCAGAGCTCAGTGCTCAGTTTTTCGATGTATGAAAAACTTTCTTAGTTATAGTCCGATCTTGATGCGATTTTTAGGATCGTTTGATATTTTTTAGCTTTAAGCAAATATAAAGTGACAAAACTAAACGTTTAGAAATACGTGAGTTAGAAGGCATGCAAAATTTTCAATTTGTTTTGTTTCTTATAGGCGAACGGGGCGTAGCATCCAAAAAATTATGACATTACTTCCTTTATACTGCATCCATCACCCTGTATGACATCCATATGAAATTTGTAGCCCTAGGTGTTTTAGTTACTGAGATATTCGCCACTGACATGCATTTTTTCCGAGGAATGTCTGGCTTTGCGCTCATTGTGTGCGAATAGGGCCTAGTATCAAAAAAATTAATGCAAACTAGGATTGACTGACTAAATATGTGGTCGATACTGATCAACTATGAGCTTGCAGCTCTTGCCATCTCTGAGAACTTTTCTTTCAGACAGACCCACATGGCTGTATCGGCTATATCCAGAATATATATATAATTTATTGGGTCTGACACGCCTCCTTCTGCGTGTTACAGACAAACCCAATAAACCCCATTGAGGGTATGAAATACATCGATAAGTGGTCTTTCAATAATTATTTTAAAATACATAAGTATATAAAACTTTCGGCGTTGTTGCTCCCAATATATCTTTTACATGATATTTCTCCAGAATAAGTAGCGACTTCTTCCTATGATACATATATGCATTAAAAAGAAAGTATAAATATGTTCCAAAATGTCGTCATTATAGTAGTATGTTTCGTTGATTTCTAAGAACAAACAAAACGAGTTTAACGAATGCTGTCAGCCTTTAAAGACATTCAGCTTTTTCGAGATAACGTTGTTGTTGTTGAGTTAATTAAAAGATACAAAGCAACAAATTGTTTGTTGGTAATGTTCAATATTGTGGAATTCTTTTCGTTGAACAACTTTGACAAATTTGCAATAGCGTCTTATTCGAAGAAGTATTGCCGAACAATTATAGCTACTATCTGTCGACGGAAGCGCTATCTGTCTAAAAGAAAAAGTGCCCATTTTGGGAGAAACCATGATCAGTTTTACCATTTCTTAGGCACTAAGTGCTCTTAAGTGTAGGTAATGGATAATATATTTCTATTACTCCAAAGTTATGTTGACTTATCCGATAACTTATCCGACCACGTTAGTGCAAGTACACGCTTCCAATTGTAGTACAAGACGAAAAACATTTTTATCAAATACTGCGTTTAGGTGTCTCTGCCAACGTAGACGTTGACGGCGACTTCGACGTTGACATTGACGTCAACGCCGACAGTTGCTCAATTGGATCGGGAGCAAACAGAGGGCAGAATGGAACTGTTGGCTGCTATTTAGAAATAGTTGTCGAAAGTCAAACAACGAACGCTGATCGTAGACCGTCTTAGTCGTTCTGTATAAAACATTACCATTTCCATGATGTTAGGAAAACACACGCGTCTCTTTAAAATACTTTTCCTAATCATCTTCGTAAAGGTGTTCATACTGCTAGTTCTGCTATGCCTCAATACCTCGGATATACAAAAATTAAGTCATGCTCGGGGTCGAGTAGTGCTAATCAATGAACTGCTGATCGATAAACGAGAAGGTATATAATGCAAACAAAAAGTGTTAATATTAATATATTTTTTTTTTGTAAAAAATCTAAAGATATTTTTGAGAAATATTTATAAAATTAAATATTGCATTTAATTGCGAGTGAAATAAGATAAATCACAACTTAGCTGTTACGATATCTAATTCAAATTTGTTGACACGTATTTTTTTTCTCGAACATGTTAGCTCCTAGCTTGCAGGAGCGACTCAAGCTAATACGAGAAGAGATGCCATCGTTTCCACTCGAAGAGCTGTTGCGCAGACCCGCAAAGGGAGTACGAAAAGATTGTGCCGAAGCACCCGATTTTATGAATATCCAGTATCACAATGAATACTGGCAGGTGCTTCAGAATGACAATTTTACATACTATTTGTTCGGTGCTTACTATGACGATCGAAAGACTGTGCCGAAGACTCCGCTGGTTCGATTGCTGACCATGATCAATGTGTATGGTAAGGCCGACACTGTCAAATATCCAACGACATATTGTCAACTGTGGTTCAAGGATCAAATCGATCCTGTAACTGTCGAAGCCATTGATTACAAAATCATTTGGCTCTGGGGTGGTGCCGCAAGACGATTCTATCCCACACTGATCAGCTGTCCACTGCCCAAGGCAAATGGTACACAACTAGTGCCCGAAATGGTCTCCCTTGTGGAGGCTCGCTGTGATCGTGCCAAGAATCTGTTGCGAGTCGTGCATGAAGTAGATGACGTGGTAAGTAAACCAGCGCAGAGTGCGCCGGATTCGAAGAAGGAGCGAAAGTTTATGGTCTGCGTGAAGAGCATGGACTTTCCCTATACGGATATGTCGTGGCGTCTGATTGAATGGCTGGAACTGTTGCGGCAGTTGGGTGTGGATAAGGTTGTGTTCTACGATGCCCAGATGCATCCAAATATGACACGTGTTGTGAATGACTATAAGGTCAATAGTCCTGGTTTTGTGGAACTGCGTCCCATGTCCTTGGGACGTGGTGAACCTCACTCTCCGCGAAACTTCCATCACTATGCCATGGATGCGGATGGTTTCAACCGCATATTGAATGAAATGATACCCTATAATGATTGCTTCTATCGTAATATGTACAAATACGATTATATCGGAGTCTTTGACATTGATGAGGTCATCATGCCGCTGAAGAATGTCACCAAGTGGAACGATCTCATTGATTTGGCCTACAAAGTGCCCGACTACCAGAGAGATTCCAAGAACTGCAAGGATTGGGTGAGCTTCTGCTTTAGGAACGTCTATTTTCCCCGCTATGTGGAGCGACCCAAGGTGTATAAGCAACTGCCCAGCTACTACTACATGTTGCAACATGTGGAACGTGTGCAGGAGCACTGTGATCGCTACTCGGCCACCAAATGCTTACATTCCACAAAATATGCGATCGGATTGCATAATCACTTTCCCCTACATCGTGCCCAAACGGGTGAATGTGATGCCAAATCGGTTCCCATTGAGTATGCCCAGCTGCATCATTACCGGGAACCCGATAATAAGACCCGTCTCATCAATCCCATTATCGACGATAGCATCTGGCGTTTCCAGCCGCAACTACAGCAGAAAGTCTATGGACAATACGAGAAACTTGGCTTCCTACCCAACATTCATGACTTGGAGGCTGCCGAAGTGAAACGCATTCATAGTGATGAGGAAAAACTTCGCGAGGCTATATCCAAAACATAGAGATATCTAGGCCAACCTAGGAACTGGCATAGTTGACTTTGAGCTTATCAACACTGATAGACTAGAACTTTAATTGTACACTCATTTAGTTGATTACTTTTGCAGTGAGCATTATCATTATTATGCTACAAGCTAATCAAGCTATACAATGGGTCCATCCGTCTGCTTTTTAATACTTTTAACTTAAACCTTTTAAAAAAACTTGCCTTAGATTTTATAGAAATTTGTATTTTTTTTTTTCCTAATCGATTGATTAAGGCTTAAAACAAAATGTACTAGTTAGTATTTAATTTTTTATTTTTTTTTTTTTACTTGTGTTCTTGGATAAGTTAAGTCGCTGCCATTAAATTTAACACAATTATCAGATATTCTTATCTCATAGATAATAGTAAAACATGTTCTTGAAATTAGCAACAACATCTAGACATAAGTTTATTATATTTGCCGTATTTTACTTTTTTTACTTAGCCATGAGCTTATTTACACGAACTACATATATACTTACAATAAATGCTGCTAACAATAAAAATATCTCGAATATAAAATACTGAAAGCGAAAATTAGTTTTTGTTGCCATCAAAACTATCAGATTAACAACATGTTCTTAAATCAGCTGTGCAATTATATCTGGAAAACACAATTGTTCAGCTTGCTTTAATTTCTAGAACATTTGTTTTTTTTTTGTATAATGTCTAATATTTATTTGGGGTAAACAATTAGTAAATAATTGCCGTAAGAAGCCTATTAGCCAAATGAAGTTCATTCGTGTCTTTCATAAGCGTCAGAGGTAATACAAATAAATATTGTCGACGCAGAGTTCTTTCACATTCTTTTCCTCACTCTCTCTCTTTGCTTGCGTCTAACTCTTTCTTTCACAATTTTTTCTGGCCAGGTTTGGGGAATTGAAATGCGCCGCAGGGTATGCAACAGACACCAAAAAGCAAATGCAAACACAACTAAACGGTGCACGAAGATTGCCTTGGTATGTTCTCTATGTGTTTGTGCCCAAAAGTGCGCAGAAGAACGCACCTGAGCGCAAATGAATGATGATGTTATGCAGTCGTTGCTCTCACCCGCTTTGTCTACCCCAGACTAGGCACAGTGGGTCGATATCAACCACGTTCTCGTGACTCGCTACCTTATCGCAAAATAACGCGAAGATGTTTTATGATTGAAATGGTATGGTCAAAGTTGGTCAGTAAACCACATATTGAGTCAGTCAATACAAATTTGTCTTCCTTTTTTGATGCCAGGCCGAACATTGCCACATAATAAACGGAAAATCAGACATATGCCGAATATATATGTTTTAGGCGAATATTTCAGTAACTATAACTTTTAGAAAGACTTCTGTTGGCATGCAGGTTTCCAGGTACAATATAAAGACAACGACATCATAATTTTTTGGGTGCCACACCCTCTTCGCCCATAAAAAACAAAACAAATGGAAATTTCTTAACGTCTAGTTTTGTAACTTCAAATTTGTTTAGAAACAAACAAAATCAACCGATCCTGAAAATCACATCAAGATCGATTTAAAATTAAAAAAGTTTTACATACAACGAATAATTTAAATTTTAAGTACAGCCACGTGCATTGCACCGAGCTCTGCTGCAGTGCTGCTTTCACACAAGCACAGTAAACGAAAAACAAGTGTTGATGTTAAGTTCTTGCAGCGCTTACTACGATTTCAACTCATACTATCGGCTGAAATTTTCTTTCTTGTAAGTTTTACTATTGATGAAGATATTTTTTCTAACTATAACAACTTTCTCTGATTTTTTGGAAATGTGCAAAAGTTTTAGAACATTTTTGCTATGACTGTGCATATTTCCATATGCAGTATTGTCCATTTTTGTTACGAAATTAAAATTATAATTTTTCATTTAATTAACATGCACAAAATTATAATCATAAATAGATTTCACAGTTTTAAGAAAATTTAAAAAAAAAGTATGTATATTTTACAGTGAATTGTTCCACTGTATGTCGCGTCGCTGTGTTTGCTGCCTGTTGGGCAATACTCGCATGCTTTGCTTATGTTGCTTGTTGCATCGCATTTTGGCTCATATGTTGCAACCTTTCGCTTAAGCAAATTGCCAGCATATGTGTGCTAGTGTGTGTGTACGCTAGTGTGTGTGTGCTGATGAGTTTGCCTTCGTTGCTTGTGCCTTGTAGTTACTTTCGGCCAGTAAAAGGCGCTGAGTTATTGTGCTCCTCGTGCAACAGTGGCAGCGACAGAAGCTATCCCAAAATGGCAACGTGCAACGCAAAGGTGTCTTCTCATTCCAATCCAGCTTTCCTTTTTCTCTTCACTTCACAAAGTTTTGTGAGTGTATGTGTGTGTGTTTTACATTTTTACTTAAAATGCTTTTAACCAAAACATTAAACAGCTGGTGTCACATTACATCACAATGTAGACTAGCTCTACGTATGTACTTACCTATATAGTTGTAACAAGCCACAACAACAACAACAATAACAACATTGGTGGCACGCAGCGCATCAACAAATTTATGGCCTAAAAAACTGGTTAAAATGCAGACAAGAAACCCTTTTAAGATGGCAAATAGTAGTTCAGTTCACCTGGATACTTTTATATCAAGATTATCTAATGCTTAACTGAATTTATGCATTTAACTCGGATCGTATTAGTCAGATGCACCTGAAGTGCTGGAATCTAAACCTAGTGAGCGAGATGTATTAACTAACGTCTAACACAAACCAATCAAATTAGACTAGTGCCATAGGAGTGTGATATAGAAACTTAAATTTTGTAGCTTTTCAAAAGAGACTGTGATGCGATTCTATATTAACTTTTGCATCATTTCAACATCAATTCAACTTTCCATTTTAAATTACTCTCTTTAGTTGGGATTTTTTGTGCTTCTTAAAAACAAATATTATTACTTGGGTGTTAACGAGCTTATATTTCACATATTAATATTTTAATTACAAAAATGTTTATTGAAAGATGCAAAGGTTGAAAAACCTGCACAGAAAATCTATGCCAGAGTTAAATTGGTTTTACAAAAATCTTTGCTTAAGATTATTTTCTATGAGTTGAGTAAACTTTTAGCCGATACATTTAATTCTGTTATCCAAAAATTCAGCAGAAAATGTGAATCGATAATCTGTGAGAGTTTCATACTGCATTGGGGCAGCTACAGTGACGACGAAAATAAAATGTCCACATAGCACAAATATTCCTTTTGACACAGCACATTACATGCGGCTGCAGTTTATGAAAATTAAAGAATTTATTTATGAATTTTATGCAAAGTTTCTTTCCACTCTGGTCCTCTTTTGATATGTGCTTTGACTCTCACATTAAGTGGGTTAAGTAAACAATTTATTTTTGTTTTTCTCTATTTATGTTGCCTTCAATAAATAAGGATTGAGTCATTTTGTCATGGCATTCCAAACTGTTTACTCAATGCCAGTTAGAGTTTTATAAGCATTTGAATTGCGGCATTTCGATTATAAAATGTTTTCCGATGCTGCGATAATTTGTCAATACATTAAACCTACTGTTGGCTACATTCATTTTGATGGCAAATGTTGACATTGATTTTCATTGAATTGCTATTTGATTTTAGCCTCAAATTGACTTTGAAATGCTTAAATACGCAATTTCCGATTAATGGTCATCGATGCAGTATTATTTGTCAACCGGAAGAAATCACGAAAAATTTCCGCAGGTTTCAACCGACCGTTATAAATCCTGGGCCTCGAAAGTGACAGCTCGAAAATATTATAATAATAGTAGTAGTAGTAGTAGTAGTAATAATAATAATAATAATAATAATAATAATAATAATAATAATAATAATAATAATGATAATAATAATAATAATAATAATAATAATAATAATAATAATAATAATAATAATAATAATAATAATTAATCCAAAAATAAATATTAATAATAATCATTATAAAAAATTAAACATAAAAGAAATTAATAATTAATAAAAGCATACAATTATCTAATTATATATTAATATTATATAAGTATGTGCGTTGTCTTTAGGGAAATCAAATCTTAAAATGATTTTACCTAATCTATTTTTTTAATTTCAGGAACTGTTTAACTTTACTTCTCCCTAGAATTAAGAAATTTTCCATGATCATGAATATGAAGTCGAAATGACTCCTTTTGATTTTAATATACATTGACATTTCAAATGTATTTAAGTATGTATATGTAAATTGCAAATGTTAAGCTAAATTTCAGGTTATACCAATCAATCCTGTTACAGACTATTACTCTTTGGAGGGCACTGTTATGGCAGCAATTGATTGTTTGTTTATTCAAATTAAATTTTGCATAATATACCCAAAGAAAAATGACCTCAACTTTTGTTCTATTGCTCGCTTAGAGCAGCCAGAACTCATGTGCCTTTAAATAATTGATGAAATCGCTCAGAAAATTGCCCATATATATTAATACATATACCAAACCATACATGTGTTTAGTATACTACATGCACTTAAAGCTGCCTCCATTGGCAACAACTTGAAATAGTTTTGCTAACAAATTATATGGCTGTGCGTCGAGTTCTCTTTGGCAGTGGACCGACCACTCCATAAATCACTTTAATACCCGCACTTCATGTAGGGGCCACTGCCCGAACTAACCGGAGTAACCTCCTCCTCACAAAGGCCAAGGCCAAATGAACACTGCCAGAGGAAGGAACTTGTTCGCAGCAAAAAGGAAGCTGAACGCTCCCTGCAAGTTGGTTCAGTGCTCAATGTTGGTACTTTGCCAATGCCAGACAAGATTCAATGGTATTTGGGTGTTGGAAATCCAAAACGGAATGTCGAAACTGTTTTAAACTTCACGGCATGATTGATATCATTTAAATAAAGTCTTGCAACTAATTACAAAACATTTCTTCAATTAAGACTAGTGCGGTAAAGAAAAACTGACTTTCAATTTTTAAAAACTGTGAGAACACATAAATATATGTTTAATTTGTACACCATAAACGAACTTAAAAAACATTTTCAGACAAAAAACATGAATTTTCAAGAAAGAAGTTTGACCATAACCTTTTTATTTTTTTTAAACATATACTGAGTTTCAATTAATTTGAACTTCCGGTATTATTCATTGTTTATGACCCTGCATGGTATAGAAGTCGCTCAAAGCGAAACTTGAAGTCGAGTCAGATTTTTAGCTCATCCTGAGCTCTATGCGTGTGTATGGGTTAGTGGGTGGAAAAGCCGCTTAAGTGTGAGCCAGCAGTGTGTTGTTCTGAATGCTTAACTGCAACAGAATCGTCAGTATGATTAATTGATGAAAATCCCTTTTGCCATGCAGGATAATAAATTACAATACAATGAACGAACGCACGGACACGGACACGGACACCGACACGGACGCAGACATAGACAGGGACACGGACACGGACACGGACAGGTAGCATGTGCTTCAAATAGCTAAAAGGGGGAGACAATACTGACACACAGCACTGTATATGAGGTCGTGATGTGTGCGGTGGCCCTGCATTGAATTAAACTACAGTCAGGATGAGTATGTCGACAAGTTACCGGCAAGGAAGGAGGACGACGACACGTTGGCTGTTTCCTAAATTAGCTTAATTTCATTTAAAAGCATACCATGTGGCTGCAACATGGCCGTCTGCCATGCCTCTCGCCACAAGCAGGTGTCTCACTAGCCCCATTTGCTATTATTATTATTATTATCATATTTCTTTTTGGATAAAACTATGTTTAATACAGCACTTCTCTCAGTAAATGTTTATAATTCATTAACTAGTTAAACATATTTGCCAGCTTAATTGGCATACTAAAGCTGTTGACTAAGTTCATGTAGTCTGCAGACTTTGTCTTTGCCTTGCTGGGCAAACTGATATGAGATTTTACAAAATAGAAGCTCAAGTATATACATAAGTAGTATATTTGTATGTACACCTGTCACTGACCCACAATTAGCCGTACTTGCTGCATTTAAGTGGGACAACACGTGGCGTACACGCAATATATATATACACATATTGCACACACACACAGTATGCGCTTCAGGCATTTCCGTTGGATGCTTGCATCCGTTTTTAGTTGCCCCCTAAAAGTATGCTTTGAGTTTATTATATGTGCCGCCAAACCACAGCGAAACAGTAAGAGAGAGCGACGGCAACAGGGCCATTGAAAGAGACAGTGAGTGTGACGTGGGAGTATGCAATTAAATGCAAACTCAAAGAATAATAATATTATTATATTCCGCCTTCAAGTCCTACTCAAGGGTTATTTAAACTGTTGTCTTACTAGTCAGACTAGACAGTGAAAGCGTACTAAGAGCTATTTATATCTCACCTTTTGGGTCTCAAGTAGTATTAGTCAAGCAAGATAGTGAGCAGAGATGATTATGTAATTTTATATTGCTTAGATAAATATACCTGAGAGACTGGATGGAGTTAAAGATATGTGGCTTACATCATTACATTTCATTCGTTAAATGCTCGATTAACTTAAAAAACGCACAATTGTAATTGTAATCTAAAATACTATTCGAGCTATGTGATTTTAGCACCAAGCGATGTCTTCCATTATTAATTATGTAACCCATTAATTTAACTAAAATACATAAATATTTTAAGTATTTAGAAACTCTACCATTTTTTTCGTAGCGTGAATTTAAATGCATTTCTTGATTCTTCCTTCAAAACGATTCAGAGCAACGATTTTCAATTGTACTCTGGTCTCCATGTAGCGTACTGCTTGTCGGTTTCCTTATACGAGTATTTTAGTCATATACATATACATATGTACTATGCAGCAATTGAGTAATAAAATCTTATCGCAGTCATTACGTAGCGAATGTTACGGCTGCATGTGAACTTTGAACCCGAATAAACTGCTGAATGTGTCGCTCGCTTAAGCTTTTGTCATGTACTGATGTACTTACTGTATATATGGCATATCAACCGGTTTCATGACAAAAGATATACTTGAGCTTTGAATTTAGCTGAGTCAAACCAATGTGGGACTACTAAGATCATGTTTATTGCTTATGAGACACTTTTTAATTGCTTAATTAACACTATAATTCAGACTAAGCGATTGACTAATTGAAACGCGGAGTCTTTATTATTTAATTTCAATTTTTCTGTATGTAGAACAAATAGCTCTTACTTGGAGATCCATGTTTCTCTATTATTTGTTTGAATATGTTTATTCCAAAGTTCTTTTTAAACTGATCTTTATTAGTTCTCTCATTTGCTATTGTCGCACTAAAACGCTATAATGCAGATTGCAAAATATATTTTTGTTTTAAATTAAAATGTGTGTATTAAGTAGTAGTAAACTAAAGAAATTTGATTAGAAATAGATAACAATAAAGGTTATCCGATTACCGAATAGAGGTATTTTTTAACGCGTTTATGAAGATTCCGCCAGCTTCGTTATTTTAAGTTCTATATATATACAAAATTGATATTTTCTTACTCTTTTGTGTTACCTTTTAACAAGTTTGCTTGTTATCAGTTGTTCGTTTAGAGTGTTCCGACTGTTACTAAACGGACGGACAAATACATCGATAGTGCAATAAGCGTATTAATAAATATTTAAGGCACAACTCAGATAAGATTGTCGAGCTGCATACGTAGACATAGTAGGTACAATCTATTTGTATTCGTATGTAGAAACATATGTTATGTTTTTATGTGGATAGCATAAGTTGTGTACATTATGTACAAGTATCTATATCGTAATCGCAGTAAAAGCAACAATTGCACGAGCTCGTATAGATACATATGTATGTACTTAAGTAAATAATCGATTGATCGCCTTCATTTTTCAGCCATCAAGACAATTCCTGCCCTTTGAACACTTTTAAAACGAGGTGTTGCCAAATCTATGTGTTATACGTAAATGATGTCACACCACAACTGACTATAAAGGTGTACGGAATGCCACCAACGAACCACCGTTATGGCACAGTGGTACACCCTCGATTCAACTGCATACTTTGTTTGTTTGGAAGGGTGCTATGAAGTCTTCAATCAATCTCCCTGTCTTTCCATAATTTTGAGTTGTAAAAATGCATATCTTTTAATCTTGCACTTATATGTATAATTAAATATATATTTTCTTAACATATTTTCGGGACCATTTTAAACACATTACAACTTGATCTTTTTTTTAGTAAATTTCAAAACAACAGCTTCTATATATTGGGATAACAACTTTGCAACTAAAATTTTAATTTTTTTCTAATTTATAATTAAGTATTAAAATACATAATGATTTAAAAATGTTACGGTAGATCACCAATAAGCACAAGGTTTCATTTCAGAAACTAAACTAAACGCTTGTGTATTCCTATTCTGATTCAAAAATTATGTACATTTATAAATAATAATAAATAAAATTAATAATAAATAACAATTTAACTTTTCGACGAATCAGGCATAAGAACTATTTTTTAATTCAAAACACTTTCTTTCGCTCTATTGTTTTATGTCTTCGAACTGTTTTAACTCTGAGTACAGTGACAATTTAAAGCCTTTTTATTTTTCATGCCTTTTTCTATGAACTGATAACAGTGCCACTCGGTTGGCTATTTTTGTATGAGCTGCGCACCACTGTGCGCCGCTCTGCGGCTCGGTCGCAATTTCTGGCGCTTTGCAACGCCAACTGCTCATTCGCTCATTCAATCGCAGAAAGGCACGTTGAACGGCACTGCGGTCGAAGTCGGAAAGAAAGAAAAGCAGGAAGTCTCCAAAAGCAGATTTATAGACTCGTCTGGATTCGTGTTGGAACCGATTTAAGATAACTTTAGTTGCCATTATGAACAAATTCGCATTGGTGACTGTGTGCCTGATGGCGGCCCTGGGCGCTATATTGCTGGAAGTGAATGCCAATCCGCCTCAGTTTAATGTAGATCAGCTGGAAAGCGTCTCGAAACAGTTTTTGCCGAAAGAGTTTCGCAATACGAACGTCAGCATAGGTGTGTTTACAAAAGTAGGGGGATTCCCAATAGAACATTGAATACTAATTGGGTTACATTCTATTTGTAGAGGATGTCAAGCGTGTGTATCGGGAGAAGTGCAAGAAGGTCACGGGTACGGATAATTCAACCTTGTACAAAGACATTGAGAACGCCGCAGTTACATTGGGCAGCTGTCTAAGTGGATTGGCCAATGTGACGTCACTGCAGGCTGAAATGGATGAAGCGAGTCTCATTGGTGAACTTGATGTGGTGTTCAACAAGTACTGCAAAAAGTTTCCTGAGGCTGAGGATTGTGTACAAGCCTTTACCGATAAGGTAAAGCCCTGCCTTACCCGCAAGGAGCATAGCCAACAAAAAACCATGATGCGGCTGTTTGCATCATTGGTGGGATTCGCCTGCGCCCGTGGCGGTGATCAGCTGGTGTTGTTTGTGGCCCAACAGGGTCCCGAGTGCCTGGAGGCCAATAAGGAGAGCATTGGCTATTGCTTCAATAAGACATTCCATCAGTATTTACCCAAAGATGGCGAAATCACTGAAATTTTAAATCGCCCTGAGTTCCTCTTCTCGCCCAGCCACTGTGTCGACCTGGACAGCTTCGAGGCCTGTGTGGTCCATCATTTGGAGCAGTGCAGTGATGTTACACCAGCCAACATAATGCACTCCATATTTCGCTTTGTGAAGAACGAAACCAACTGTCTGGCCTATATGGATGCCCGTGCCAAACAGCGTCCCGTTTTAATGGTCAACAGCACTAGAGATGGCGCCAACACGCTTGCCACCACACTCACGGGCACCTTGACACTCACGTTGGGCGCCTTCCTGCTGCGCAATTAGACACAATATGTACTCTTGCAAAGAGTTGAGTCTAAAATATTCCTTATTACCATGCTACGTATTCCCATTTTCATTAGCAATTTTTTTTTTTGTTTTTTTTTAAGAATTTTTTTTTTGTTATATTTTGCTTTTGCGATAACTAAAGTAGTGATAACATTTTCTGCATATATGTTAGTGTGTATGTATTCTACTTATAATTTTTTTTATTGTTGAAATATGTGCGGTACTTTGTAATTTAATGACTACTCTATTTATTGCTTATAATAAACATAATGATTACACAATACATAAGCAGAAGTTTTTCGTTCTTTTACTTAGAACATTTCGCAGAGTCATAACGCTCCATACATTTATTTATATAACATACAGTCAAAATATTGCTGGAATCGTCTGACATGCATTTTCTACACACTCATTTGAATTGATCAATTTATACTCTAGCAGAGGGTATATTAATTTTGTTACAAAATTCGCAACGCCGAGTGCTCTTATGAAACTCTTATGAAAGCACATGTATGTATAATATGCAGAGTATGTATAGTATAAATGTGTATATGAACAGCATCAATTCCCTATTGTTTCTGCTAAACAGTTTGCTTGTCAAATCAGCCATAACTTAAAAACGAGACATTTTATCTGATTTCTGAACAATCTTAACCAAATGCATAGAACATGCATATAAAAACTTTTTATATGAACCCACAATGTTTCGGAATTCTAAGTTGCATATATGTATATATAACTTTGTTTCAAATCGAACTACTATGTCATTTGTATAGCTTCACTAGAGTATCAAACTTTTGGTTTGCTAGCGAACACTTTTCTTTCTTGTGTTGTTTCAATATTTATGACTGTAAAAGTCCAGAATTTTTAGTGAGGTGTGATGATGATTCACTCCATTTGTGTGTGTGAAGTAATATTGTTTTATGTCGTTCTCGACGCATGAGAATGCCAACTGATAAGTCAGTCACAGCAAAGTGATAAGCAATTTACCTTTGAGTAAGAAGATTGCAAAAATCGTTGCCTACTTTTTGGCTTCAAACTAAATTCGATTGGAGCAATGCAAGTGCGTATATTTATTAAAAAGCAAATATGCTGATTTATATAATGAAAAATAAAAACTAAATTTAAAACCAAATATCGTTGACAATTTTTATTTTCTATTTAAACTTTTCCTAGCTACTTCTGAAGGCAATATGCCCAGTCTGCACTAGCTGACAGCCGTAGGGTATCAAGCACATACCATACAACATAAGCAGTAATCAAACTGTTCGACTATTCTTTATATAGAGAGACTGAGGCTTGTTTTGGGAAGTCTTTGGTGGCAAAAAAAACAATGGGAAAACACACAATTACTTGTTGAAGTAGATAGATGTGATGTGTGCCGCATTTTGACATATGACAAGTTTTGATATTTTCGATCATTTTGGGTTTTTCTAATGCTAAAGTTCTAATAGTTGATCTATAAATAATTTGTTAATTTTTATATAGCTAAGACATTTCTATTCACATTTATCTTTTATATCATAAATTAATACAAACAACAACTGATGTACATTGTTCCAACTATTAATTCAATTATTATTTTATTAATTATCATATTTCATTTAATTACTTTATGCTTAAGTTGTCTTGAATGTTTCAATATTTTGAGTAAATCAGTGTTGCAACAAAAAGCTAAATATAATTAGAAAATCATACAGATAACATATTACTTAAGTTGTAGCCACTTTTATGTAAAATCCTACAAGTATTTATATTACTCATGTTATGACACAAGAAAACAAATACTATGTTTTAGAAATTTGAATGTTTTTATACAGAATGTTTTAGCTTCTACACTAAACTAGCTTTAAACTAAGAAGAGCAGCTACAATCAAGCAATACATTGACAATAACCAAAAGTTTTCCATATTAAACACCGATTTCGACCGATCAAATAGCACCTTAAATTTTAATTAAGTGATGTTAGCAAATGTTGGTTGTCAGATCTATAATCCCACAGATAACATACTATAACGTATGTATTTGTCAAAACATAAAATGCTTTTTTTTACTAAAAACTTAGTTTTGAAATTTCGATCATATTGTAAGTAGTATATTATAGCGTTGACAGATTCAAATTTAGTGAGTGAGTTTCAGATACCTCAAATACTTTTCGAGTTATACGATCTAGAAAATAAGTTTTTGAAATGAGAACATTATAAGCTTTAGGCATTAGGTTTAGTAATCATTTTGTTATTATTTTACACAAGTATCTTAAAAGTAACTTAACATATGAATAAATATAAAAAAAAAACCCTATACGTGTGCTTATTTCAAGTTTCTTCGGCCCAATCCTGCTAGCCCAATTCCTGTTCATGTTCTTGATCCAGTTGTTCCTGTTCTTGCGACTCATCCCCCCACTGCCCATGCAGTAAACCGAGCTCCTCTGTGTCCACAGTCTGTGCCTGCACATCATCTAGATGCAGCCAGACATGCTCCACAGCAGCTCGCAACTCAGGCGCATATTTCCAGGCATTGCGATCCTCCACCAAATCGGTTAGATTATACCCAAAGTCTGGTTCGCGATAATGCTGCATCTGGGCAATATGAGTGTCTATATTGCGGTAGTTGCAAGCACCGGCCAGCCACTGGAGCGTAAAGTGATTGTGCAACGTCACCGAGTAGCGAGTATTGTGGAAGCACTTTGTGGCACTATCGCGCTCTGAGTAGTTCCGATACCGCAATGTGTGCTGCAGCACGTACAGCTCATCGGCCTCCAGTTGTTCGTGATTCATGGCCTCTGGCAGGACTTTGGTAAAATAGGTGTTGATAAAACAGATGGAGACAAATCCGTTGGGACAGGTTTTTACGGTTACCGTATGATCCGTATCGAATATATGCTGCCAGGTGCGTAGTGCACCCTGAGGCATTATTACCTCATCAATATCTACATTCAACAGATAGTCATGCCGATACATGTTGCGATAGAAGCAATCATTGTAGGGTATCAGCTCGTTCAAACGTTTCACCAGTCGTCGCTGTTGTAGCAGCATATGTTGATAGTGACGCAATCGTGGCATTCCATTGGCCAATGTCAGAGGACGTAGCTCTAGAAACTCAGTGCGCTGATAATAGTCCAGAACCCGCTGCACCGCCGGATGCACATCGTACATATAGGCATAGATCCTGGTGGCACCCAGCAGACGTTGCAACTCAAACCACTCGATAAGACGGGCCGATAGATCAACATATGGAAAATCGAATCCCTTCACACAGACACCGAAATTTAGTTGAGCTTTAACCGTGTTATTGCTGTTGCTGTTAGTGTTGCTGTTAGTGTTGCTGTTAGTGTTACTGTTGCTGTTACTGTTTTTGTTGTGATCGTAGTGAATGCGTAGTGAGTTTGTTGCATGTTCACAACTGCTGCTCACCAGAGAAATGGTGCTCGGCATTTTGTTAAAGATATTTGGAGGTAGCGCATCGGGGACTGGACAATTCAGGATATGGGGATAGCTCAGCAGTGGCTTATAGCCCCATCTCTTTTCCCAAATGCTCACATAGGTGCTAACTTCCACCATAATGGGTCTCTTATGATCCGCATACCACAGCTGACAGTGTGTGAATGGAAATTCAGTTTCAATTTGATTTGCAGTGGCCAAAATACGCACTATGCCCCGCGACTTGATACCCGTTCGCATATCCAGATAGGCGGCATATAAACGGAATGTAACATTTGCATTACGGAATGTCTGCCAATAGGTGTTGTGCAGCTGCAGATCTAGTGGATCCGGATAACGTGCACAGTCCCTGTTCACGCCATAATTATCGGGCTTGGCATAGCGATACCAGAAGCCATAGTCTACCTCAGGAAGTTCGTTTTCCAATTGCCTCACCAGCTCCGCATTAATGGGCTCCGCAATAGTTTGCACTGGCGGTGGCGTCGCTTTACCATCCCAAGTTTTGGTAACTTGCTCATGTTTCTTGAACTTTCCTACGGACTGTCGCTCGATATCCCGTAGCTCTAGCTCTTTCAAGTCCTGATTCGAGCTGTGCAACACATTGACCAGCAACATAAATGCAAACATCATGAGTAACGCCAATAGCGTCAGTCTGACAAAATTACCTCTACTTCTTGCTGCCATTGCGACCAAACTAATCGCAGCACCTGTTCGGAACCAAAAAGCCCAGATCCGCGTACCTTATCTACATACGAGCACTTGTGTATGTGTTCCTACACATGTATGTATGATCGTGTGTACGTACGTATGTACCTATGTCTATTCAATAGTGGATGGCTCGTCACATTTTCCTTCATCATCAAAAACTCACACACTCACAAATGTGGCCCAAACTGTTATCAGCAATGTTGTTGTTACCATTCATTAGTTGGTTAATTAGACTGCTCAACTGCAAATGGTTTACACTTAAAAAAAAAAAGTGAGTAAGTAAGTAACAGTACAGAACACGTGCCATAATGGTAGCTCTGGCTTTTTTAGTCACAGATATCTGGGTGTTCATACAGACAAACGAACAGATGGATACGTGATCGATATATAAGACAATATAAAGACAAAGTCTTCATCAAAAACAAATTAAAATAAAAAATTTGCATACCTCCAACTCACGTATATCTTAACGTAAAGTTTTGAACCTTCACAATCGTTCAGAGACAAACAATATCAAATGATCCTGAAAATCGCATCGAGATCGGATTATAATCAAGAATGTTATCAATCATCGAAAATTGTAAATTAACAGCAGAGCCACAGCCACAGTGGATAGCACTGAGCTCTGCTGCAACGCTGCCGACACACAAAAAGTTTAAACGAACGCATGTGTGCGACCTAGAAAGACATAGTACATACAAACACGTGTGCATGTTTGGTTCTTACAGCTCCGCTATGAAGTGAACCCAAAAGGGTATTACACGGTTGGGATGTTTGTTTTTTTTTTTATGATTGAAAATATTCCTTTGAAGAAATAATTGAAAGCGCTAAAAATGAAAAATATTTTAAAATTTAAACTTTTTCCTAATCGCAAAATACTTGATTTCCCAAATTTACTTATGTACAAGTTGTTCGACAATATATTTTCGTTAGTTGCTGTTAATTTTGCGCAGTGTATCTTTACACCACATATTCTAATCAATATAACTTCATATTATCATTTATATTGGTATACGTTTTGATACGCGTGTATGTTTGTATTTATGTATGAGTTTTACTATATACAGTAAGTTACTTTTATGTTTACTGACATTACGTGTTAATTACTAACATCGACTACTTTGCAAACATAATTTCAACTTTCTTAATACTTTTACGGTCACTGACACTTTCAATAAAAATGTGTTATAAATCAAAAAGTTAAGAGTCGTCGTAAAAAGTAATATTGCGGTTATTTCGCTTATCTTATTGTTTCGCAATATGTAAATAATTGCAATAGTGTTATCGAAACGACCGATTATTGCTATATTTGCAATGTCTAAAGCAACGCAATATATTTATCCTATTCTAAATTTATTACTACGATATCACATCAATCATATGTTTATCTACAACTAATTTTGGTCGCTGAATAAGCCCAATAGCTTTCTCACACCGCCGAGCTACAAACTGCGATCTATTAGGTTTGTCGGAAAGTTTATCAGTTTTGACAGCCGAACCAATATAGCGATGTCGGTTCATCCGTCTGTATAGATGAATACCTAGATTTCGGAGACTGTTAGGCCTACAGCTTAAAGTACATGGTCTTTGACAGTCGTTCCTACTTGTTTTATTGTAGTTTATTCCATATATACTCTAAAACCCATTCATAATTACAATCAATTGGTATTTTTTTAGTTCATATCAATAATACATTGATAAGCTTTAATATTAAAAGAAACTGTAATATATGTTAAGATAACATTATGTAATTGTTCACTCATTCTCTCCGCATTTACCTCCCTTTTAACGTCCCTTATATTACACCTTTTTAATATCTGAACTAGGTCCCTTGTTTGTTGTGACATTCACGTGCTAAAAAAGTACAATTTTTAAACATAATCTCCGTAAAAATTGCATCCTAAAACTATAAAAGTATCGTTTGGCTGGACCAAAACCCTTGGGACTTGGCAACATAGAAATACGCTGTATAGTATCTAAAGGGTACACACAACACACAGTAGTTGATAAGAGTAGAGTCAAGCGAGTCGACAGTAAAAGACCCTGTAGTTTTTCAAAATATACACGAAAATATTTGAACATGGAAATCATTCCAAACACATGCATATAGAACTAAAGCTTAAGTGCTTGACTGATAATATTTTAAGTCTGTGTACAGGGTATCTGCAAGTCAAGCCAGAATTGTTATCTTAATTCTTTTGTTGGCTTTATTTTGTGTTATTATAACTTTGCGCTGCCCCATTTTTGCAAGTAATTTAAAAATAATTTGATGTTGTAGCTGCTTTGGGGTTGACTTGGGTTGGTCGGAATTGGGATAGGGCTCGAGTCGAGGCGAGTCGTGACGGGTTTGGGTTTTTTGAGTGTCCGAAGTTTGCTTTATTGACATTGTCACCAAGGCTTGCGACAATGAGACAGCTTACCTGCAGCAGATGAAAGAGAGAGAGAGAGACAGAAATAGTAAGGTGGAGAGAAAAAGACAGCCGCCAACGAGAGGATAATAAAATTGTGAAACAACTTTTTAATGAGAAACATTTTTTGCACATTGCGCTGCCAGTTGCAGGATTACCCTACAGAATGAGGGGAAAATGCGTGCTTGTAAATTGTTGCTGCTTCTATGGTGGCTGCCACCGAGAATGATGATGATGTTGTTGCCATCCGGATGGATGGTCAGGTTAAGTAAGATAAGTAAGCTTAAAAATAACAAAAAACTTAAATTATCTTTAAAATGATGCGGTAATCGCTTGAGTGCTCATAACACATTTTCATTTAGCATTCATCTTTAAACTACAAAACATAACTTTTAAAATTTTACTGCAATTTTTCGAGAAATATGCACAGCATTTTTCCAATCGAACGGAATTTAACAAAGTGCAAGTGGCTTATTGATTAAAATAGAATACATACTTGAATCATCATTGTTACTGATACTTAACTATTAGTTCAATATTAATTTCTTATCGTATATAAATAGTAATGCATAGGCAGATTTAATATTTGTCAAAATTAAAAAATGATTGCTTGGGTTTAGGGTATTTTGTAGTTGAGCTATATTTACTAAAGCATTTATATTAAGTTTCTGATATGGTCGTAATCGGAAGACTGACCGATTGCAAAAAATAAACAATGAAATACCGATATACTTGTTTACTACTTGTCTATCTATCTAAAAGTGAGTAAAACTTTTGTGTTTCTTACTTAAACTTCTAATATAGTGTCAAACTGATATATAAGTAAAACACATATAAATAGTGTACAATATAGTATCTAGTAAGATAATTTACTCCCAAGACATACAACTTTTGCATAAAAAGTGCATGTAATGTGCTTTCGTCACTAGCGTGACCAGTCATCTTCCACAAAGAACCAAACTTTGTTAAGCTTATTTAGCAATACTTTTGTTACCTTAGAAATTCTATTTCAAAACTAAACTTTCAATATTTCAGCTAACAACTTTCGTTCCTAGTGTTAGCTTTAAAAATAATATTAAATATTAATGAAAATTCAACTACCACTTAATTTGTTGTTTGCTTTCGGCTCTAGCGCAATCCTAACAAATAAATACTAAGCCTAGCTGGCTTAGAATTATTAAGAATAATTTAGTTCATTTAGAAAGTTCTACCAATTTTGAATAGTTCGCTTTCGTCTCTAGAGTGAGCTAACGTACAAATGATACTCATAATATTAGATTATATATTTAATAATTGTTTTAGAATACTTATAGAATACTTTTGATTTATAATTCGACATGCGTAGCAAATGGTATGGTTTGGTATTTTGAAGTTGACTATCAAAATTGAAGAAAAGTTCTTTAGTTGATTATGCGGTTTATATTAAAACACACACTTTTCTATATATGTATGTACTATTCAGCGAAACTTTCAAGTAGAATTTTATTAAATTGCGAGTTTAATTATAAAGTTATTGTGATCATTAAAATTAAAAGCAATTTACACGAAAATAAATAATTAAAAAGTTTTCATAATACTCGCTTTAAACCAATGAGGAGTTTAGCCAGCATTCCAAACTTTGCCATTCAGAGTTGCAAATAATTCGGAAGACCCAAAGCACCAGGAGATTCTGGCAGTTCGCACTTGTTGCTGATGCTGTGGCTATTGCTGCTGCTGCTGCTACTGTTGCTACTGCTGTTGTTGATGATGAGCGTGAGTTGCCCATTAGCAGCAACAAGCACAATCGATTTTCGAGCCATGCAAAAGTGCACGCAACAACAACAACAACAACAATAGCTACAATTGCAATTGCAATTGCAACAACAACAAATTCAAGCTACCAGTAAGTGGATAAACTTTTTATATGCCAGACGATTGACGTGGCCCAATGCCACGCCCAAGGCTCAATTCTCGCTCACAACTCGGTCGTCTGCTGCTGCTACTGCTGCTGTAGCTTATGGCCAACAGTCGGGGCTACAATTAACTATGAAAATTTTACGCCGCACTGTAAAACTGCAAACTTTTTGCCTTAATTGCCCAGAAAAGTAACACAAATGAAACGCATCGACGCTTAATTACTTTTGCTAAATGGCACGGACGTTGCCGTCGACTGCGTTAGGTAAACAGGCGGGTGAGGAGCTTCATTATACCCGTCCTTACTCACTCAGTTTGGGTGTGCTGCGTTCAGTGTGCCCTAAGAACACTCACAATAATAAAGTAAAATGAAAAAAAAGTATTTTGTCACTAAACAAATAGACACAAGACGAGTTAAATGAGTTTCAGTCTATGCCCATATAGCTATAGATTCATTACAAATAGCATTTCAGTTTATTTTCTAGCTTTTGCAATTATAATATGCTTCAAGCAGCTTAAAATAAGCTAAAATGGTAACGCTGCTGCTAATGCTATCGAGCTAAGTGTATACAAACACCAGAAAATCATCGATCTAAAAAGATCTTCTATAAAGCCTTCCATAAAATCTTTGCATAATTTTTCGATACTTGTAAAGTTGAGTAACAGGTATACTTAAGTCAAGATACATCTATAACGTTCATATTTTATTCTCTCTTGCACTACCAACCACCCTCTTGGTTTTCTGGCCGAGACTAAGGGCCAACTTTGCAGCATGCGGGCGTAAAAGGTAGTCAGTGACTAGTCAGAGGTTGAGTTTTGTGGCACGCTTTGAATTTGCAGCATGGCAATTTACTGCATTCACTTCATAGCACTAGTAGCATTGGCTTAGGCTCCTTCTATTTAAACACTTTTACAATGAATGGTTCAGAGTCCACACAAGATTTAACTAAATAAGAGACGTAAACTATTTTCTTTATTTAAAGGTAACAAAAATGTAAAAATTATGATTAATTACTTGTACTTATTTTTACTAACACAATTATAATATTATGAGTAAACATATATAACGATTAGTTAACTTTACTTTTTTATTTTATTAATGTAAAAATCTTTTAAAAAAAATTTGTTTCCTCCAAATATTATACTAAAGTTGAAGTTGTCAGTAACAAAAGTACATTTTAAGAAATGCTAAGTATAGTATAATGATTTTAAATTGTAGCAAAAAATAATAATTATTTTACAAAAACTAAAAATGAGCTAAATTAAAAAATTAATAATGTGAAATCCAACTGAAAGACTCTATGTTATAACACTAAAGTTATTATTAAGGTGCCAAGTGCATTAAATAATACTTGTTCTAAATATGTGTTATAAATTTTAGCAACATTTTCTTTAAATACAAAACTTAAACGTAAAATGATCAATGATTAAAACAGTTAGACGGATAAACAAAGGAATGTTAGAGTAATGACAGTGCGTTTGGAAACAAATATGTTAAATGTGAGTTGCTGCTTTGTTTGGACTCGAGACTGATTGCTGCCAGCATGTGAGGAGAGCTCCAGCACGATTTGACTTTTGTCGACGTCACAATTTGAGAAGTTTGCCCAGCTTGCCAGTCAGTGTTGGCTGACAAACTTGGCCGAAAAACTTGTCTGCCACTTGGGTGCAAGTTTTTGATTAAAAGCCTGCTGCTACAAAACGCCATGCACGCAGTGCGGCAAACTTTTCTACCACTCGCAGTCAGGGAAAATTGTTAATTGAATGCATTTTCGGGGCTGAGCAATGTTTGCCTTTTACTGAAATGAGTTGGCCATCTGCTGACTGCTAACTGGTAAGTCCTATAGCTGCCAACTTGGTATCAGTGATATCAGTGCATAAATTGAACAGACTACATTCTATCTTAGTATCGACAGACTTTTCCAAAAGTCTACGTTCTTAGTGACTCAACTGACTTTTTTTTTTTTATTTGTAAATGTATTACGTATTTGATAGAGTTTTAAACGTATTTTAATGAAATATATATAATCTTTATATCTTTAAATAATTTATATAGATAGAAAGATATATTTACCAAACTCATGATATAGTTTCATAGCAAATACTCGTACTTGGTTAAAAAAGGATATCTTAAATGTTGTGTGATTACAACTTCTTGTCTGCCTCAAAATTACATAATGGAATTTGATAATATTGCCCTCTAAACGAGTCCCAATTGTTGTGGCAAGTTAAGCCACAAATTAGTTGTTGCAACTTACCTGTTGCAGGCTGCATTTAAAAAGCTTTAGCTGTACTTTTGGCATATAGTACATGCTGTGAAAAGGAAAACCTTAAAGAGCGTCCTTAAGCTTTTAAAGCAAAGCTTCAGGAGCAACTGACACCATCCTCGTCACCAGTACGAATTCTAAATGGGCGTGGCATCTATTCACTTGAATAAAGTGCAAGCCAAAAAAGTAAAAACCCAAGCATAAAAGCAAAAGCAGCTGCAGATTTTCTATAAAAGCCGAGGCTAACGAGATTTGATGAATTGCAAGTCTTTGTGAATGGAAACTGTAGGGAAAGCTGTGTGCGTGGAAAGCGTCTTGTCCCCTCAACTAGCTCACATCCGACCTTCGCGTTTAAGGCAAATCCCCAAAGGAAAAAAATCCCATTAAGTGGTTTATGCCATAAAAAGGAGCTGAAAAAGAAGCGCACAACAAGAAACAGCAACGAAAAATGCAGTTGACATAAAAGGCGTCCAAAGAATCAAAACCAACTCCCATGCCAATAACAGCTACAGTCCAGGACACACAGACAAACTGACAGACAGACAGATAGACAGACAGACAGACAGATAGATAGATAGATGGATAACTAGATGGTAAAAGCACGTGAAGATGAGCACAAAACATCTTGACGAATTACTTGGCAGCTGTTAGAGCCGTTCTCAAAATGTCTGAAAGGAAATTTAATTTCACCAATACTTTTATGCTGCTGAAGTGGATTTATAACTGGCTTCCTGCCAGGTGCAACAGGATATACTATGTGAGCTATTGTCAAAGTTTAAATACTTTGCAAAGGGTTAAACAAGGTCTTACTTATTTATGACTTTGCAAAGAAATAAGGGTAATAGTTGACTGCATTAGTCCCAAACGTGGACTGCCGTCCATAGTGATATTTAGTTCGGTTAAACTTGTTTTCTTTTATGTATTTCTGGCGGTCTTTTGGATTTTTCAACTTTTAAGCTCTACAGCAAAGCTCGATGCAATGAACCTAGCTTCGTCTCTGCTGTAAACTTATGTTTTCCGATGTATGATAAGTTTCTAGATTATAACCCGATTTTGATGCGATTTTCAGGATCGTTTGATATTGTTTATCCATAAACGAATTAGATGTTACAAAACTATACGTTAAGAAATCCGAGAGCTAGAGGCATGCAAATATTCAATTTATTTTGTATCTTAAGAGAGAAGAGGGCTTCGCATTTAAAACATTTTATTGTCATTATTTTAATATTGCATTTAGGAACCTGTCTGTCAAAATTGGTGCCCCTAAATGTTCTAGTTACGAAAATATTCGCCAAAAACTTGTATTTTCCGAGGTATTTCTGAATTTTCGTTTATTGTGGGCGAATGGGACGTGGCATCAGAAATTGGAAACAAACTTGTTTTGACTGACTAAATATGTGTTCGATACTAATCAACTTTGTTTATTCGGGCAGACTATGTAATGTAAATGTTTCAAAGTCGTGAATTTTGCCATGAGGATCAGTGATGACAAATGCGAAATAGAACCAAATATTGAATACTATCGCAACTTATTTATCGCAACCAAATCGAATTGACAATAAAATGTAAGTTCCCTACAACAATTTACCTAAATTATATATAATATAATATTTCCAAGCTTTGCGCCACAAAGTATGTAATGATTGAAAGTACATTTCGTGGAGAGCTTAAAGCTGCTGCTACTAAAGCTTTTGTCAATGAAACAAAAAATGAAAGTAAACAGGCGACTTTTGCACTTAAAGTGCGGAAAACAAAAACTACTAAATGCTTTGATTTTCAAGCCAGTTAAACCTGAAAATTGTCTACATGAATGCCAAATTCATATCACAAACATAATTTCGATCAAAATTGTATTTGAGATGCACAGTTAGTAAAATTTATTTAAAAAAAAAACAAAGACGAAGAGAGAGAGAGATTGGGGGCGTAAGTGAATAAAGATGGAACAATTATCGATCTCAGCTCTGGGTTTGGCCACAATAATACACTCGGTAATGGGCGTCTCGCACTATTTTCTATTAGGCCGTTGCTCACCAGCACCACTGTTGGGCAGTTGGCTATTTGTCGCCTGCATTGTGTCCGTGTTGCAGGCGGTGCACATATTTCCGCAGTGGTGCCGCAACTGTTCAACATTATTTCGATTGACATTGGAGACGACTGTCTGTTGCATAACAATGGATGTGATGCTGACCAAGTTGTGGTGCCGCATTGAATCGTTGTGCCACTGTGCCATCATTGGCATACTGCAACATCTTATCACCGACGATTGCACCTTTAATTTGTGCGAATATTGGATACTTGGTCTAACCACCAGCATCATCGGCAGCTGTCTGCTCTGGTTCACACTCTGGGCCACCGCATTGCCAACCAAATTATATATTGGCTATAACGATTGGCAGCGGAATGCCAGACGTTCGGTTCAACAACACATTTACCAATTGGTTTTCGGGCCATCAGAGCAAACGAGCAACACGTCTTCACGATCCAAGAAGAGTGTGGCGAGTTTTGCCAGCTGAGAGAAGAGATAAGTCCATATAAGCTGCATGGATTATGGAATACTGTATAAAATTTGACAACTATTCAAGGACGATACAGAGATTTTAACAGACACTTGCACAGTGAAGCAAATTAAGAAGATACAGTGCAAATAAGCACAACTTAACGAACGTTTTCAATATTTTATCCACTAACATCGCTCCAAGAGTTTGCCAGTGCATCTCCTGTAATCATCATGTTGGAAGTCCAAATTGACAAATATTTAAAAATAGTTTCTTGGTCTTTTGCAACTACTTTATTTATTTTATTATTAAAATAAACATATTGTTGACAAAAAAATAGTATTGTGTATAACTAAACTATAGAAAAGATTTTCAGATGCATGTTCTAAAAAGTTATACATATTTTCATAGGAAAGAGTGGAGTATTTGAAATGATTTTGGTTTGTACTTTCAAATGAAAAATTGAGGTATATATATAAAGTATATATATCACAAGCCGAGTCGATTGAGCTTTGTCTGTCCGTATGTCCGTATGAACGAACAGTACTCAGAGATAATAAGAGCTGCAATCTGCATTTTACCACATATTTAGTAAGTCAATACAAGTTTGTTTTAAGCCACGCCCCATTCGCCCACATACCTCGAAAAAAAACATGTTTTTTGGCAAATGTCTCAGTAACTAAAACACAAAAGGACGCCAATTTTCGTATGCAGCTTGCTAGATGCAATATAAAGACAATGCCAACAAAATTTTTTGCATGAAACGCCCCCTTCGCCCTTTAGAAACACAACAAAATTGAAAGTTTTCATGCCTCTAGTTCATGTGTTTCTTAACCAAAAGTTTTTTAACTTCACATTTGTTTAGAGACAAACAATATCAAACGATCTTGAAAATTGTATCAAGTTCGGATTATAATCAAGAAAACTGCAGCGTATTGGACGGATCTTTGCTGCAGCGCTGCTATCACACAAGCAGCGTAAACGAAAAACTATGTGCGAGCAAGACAGACATACAAACAAATGCGCATGTTAAGTTCATGCAGTGGTTACTCCAATTTGAGCTCACATAATTGGAAAATTCAGAGGGTATTACACGGTGGGAGCACCGGACTAAAATTTTTTACTCCAGGTTCTCATTATAGAAGTATGTTATGTGAAAATGAAACATCAATATTAATTAACAGAACCTAATGAAATTTGTAACATATGTTCGCAAACAGAAGCTCAGTGTCGATTTTGAAAGTAGTTGGCCTAAAATAAGCCAATTTGCTTGATCTGCTTGCACAATAGTCGGAGTATTGTCAGCACAGTTCCCACACAACTGATCTAAAAATTCTCGAGCCAAAATTTCTTTATTGAAATCTTCGCATGCATTATTCAATTTGTAAACTAGAAAAGAATGAAAATTTGGAACAATTGTTAAAGTAATTTATACGACGACCTTGCTATGCTTTTGCCACCGCCAACGAAAACAGTCAGAAAAGCCAAATTGGGAAAGCATATTAGTTGGTTTTGTTGTTGTTGTCATGGTGGTGGCCACAGAAGAAAACCCGTTTAACCGTATCATGGCCATGTGGCAATGCGGAAGACATCCGTGGCAAGCGGCTAATTGTGGGCCGAGGCGGTTCGGTATGTTTGGGAAGACGGAAGGAACCGAAAAATCAACAACATGGAAATGGCAATAAACAAGTGTGGACGATTGTTAAGCAATCAGATACCCTGGAAAGCGTAAAAGAGGAATGTGTGTAATCACATATAGTGCAGGGTATTTAAAATTTGTAGCAATTGTCGTAATTAGTTTTGTTTTTTTTTTCATTTTCATAGTAGTAAACTTGAACTTGAAACATGTCCAAAATGTTTAATGAGGCACATGCAACAATGTGCACAGAATGTGCAACGTTGCAAATGATTTTGATTTCCACAACACAAAACGAAAAAAAGCCACTAAACACGCAAAGACGCATTGTTTTAGAGTTGCAGGTAAGTAAGTAGCTAACAGCTTTGCTTGCAACTTGTGGCATGCTTTGGTTTAACTGCTTTTAATGGCAATTGAGGAAAATTGCAGCCTATCTCTATAACGCCATCCCCAACCCCATCCCCATCGCCATCCCCTGCTCGACTCCAGCGGACGTTGCAAGTCTCCTGGCGAACTTGCAGCTCTGCTTGGCCAAGTGGTATAAAAGCCACATCGCCTGGCGCCAATGACGTTAATCAAACCGCGTCGCTTGACAGTCTCAGGCTGCTGTTAAAAAAAAGTGCAATTGTTTTTTTTTTTTTTGGTTTTTGTTTCTACCAAAAACAACATCAACATAACAACAATAATAAGCTACGAGTTATAAACAAACGCCCCAAAACCGAGAAAGACATAAAAAAAAACTACTACTACAACTTGTAGCAAAGGTGAAGCATTCAGTGTTGTTTTTTCTCCACCTTTTTTACATTTTTCTTTTAGCTTTTAAATTGTTATTGTTTAAAAACAGATGCTTGTGCCTAAACATAAGCATAATTGTTATAAAACTACAAATTAACACAAAATAAAAAACAAAAACAAACCGCAACGAGCAGCAAGTGAAAGTGAACTTGAGTCAAAAATAAAATATTGCTGCCCATTCATGGAATTTGGTTATGCTTAATTTGTTGCCTGTTTTTTTTTTTTTTTTTTTTTTTTGGTACTTTTATTTTACGTATTTAAGCCAATCTTCGCACAGAACAAGCCATCCGACATGGCAAACCAACGGTTATGGGATTGGCACCGACACCAAAAAAAGAAACCCCCCCAAAAAGAGATTACAAATTAACACGAAAAACGAAACTAAAGTTTAACCTCGAACAAAGTGTGTGTCGGTTAATAAGTTTTAAATAGTTTAATTATTTCAAGTAGTTAATTATGCAATTTTTTGCACTTAAACAGTTAATTATCGAATTGCTAATAGTGATAAACTTATATTAATTGAATTTTCAATGGTTAACATTTATTAACAAAATCACATATTTGAGAATTTGCTAGAAAATATCTATCTTGAATGCGAACTAAAACTGATTCAGCCAAATTACTTTTAACCATAATATAAATAATATAAACTTACATAGATTATTTTCAAGAAACATAATTAAGAACCTTTTGGCAAAACTAAAGTCAAAAAACCATCTGTAAATGTTTCTTTAAATATTCTAGAAACATAACACACATTATACACATTATACACTTATACACTTTAATATACAATTCTTATTATGGTTATATAAATCTATTTGAGATTTTTCTGGAAACAGTTTTGTTTTTCATACTAAAACTAATATAGCTCAGCAGTAATAAGATCAATTTTGTGTACAGATTCAAAGTTTCTTTGATGTTGTGGTTTGGCTAGGCCGGTGTCAGTAATTGAATTAATGAATGAATAGGTTAGTGGGTACAAACTGTTAAATGTGGTGTATAGAACACAATATTGATCTTTTCTTCTAGGATACACTAATTCTCCTCGGATTTTTATAATAATTTATGGGGATAGAGATTTCTCTTTTGCTAACATACACATCGCTTTTTTATCGAATCAATGTATTTTTATTATTTTAAAATTTTAATTTTCCTTGTTTGTGAGTAGAGACAATTTACTAACAAGTGTTTTTCTTAATTAATCTATGTTTCACCCTAACTTTTATTACGAAAAAATTTTTTTGAATATTCCAGCCCTTTTCTCTTATGTACTAAATAAAATTAAACATATTTTTAACTTAATTTCTAGTTATTAACAATACGTTTGTTTGAACTTATTAAAAAACTTTCATGAACAATATTCTCTCTATTAGCTTTTAAAGATTTTGTTTAGATATTTAATAAAAATACCAATAAAGTGTGTGCATTTTAACAAAAACTAGCTAGTTTACACAACATTTGGGTGATAAATAACCCTCTACTACACCCGCTTTATACTCTATCCTATATTTGCAGATGCTGGGTCAAAGCCAAATGCATTGTTTGTTATTGGTTGTCCAGCTGATGCTGATGCTGCTGCTGCCCCAACTTGATGCGCTGCCAGTATCGAGTCCGGAGATAGCCAACAAGTCAGCCAAATCGGCCAACAGTTTGCTGGCTCAACAACAGCAGCAGCAGCAACAACAACAACAACAGCAGCAGCAGCAACAGAAATCCATCGGAAATGGTCAGGACACACAATTGAATTCGCTGAGTGCCTATGCCAGCAGTTACGATAGTTTGGCCTCGGGACAGCTGCAATTGCAGCCAGGGAGTGAGGCAGGTTTTAAGCCCTCCTACAAGATGCCCGAAATGGAAACGAATTTTACACCGATGCAAAGCGGCAACATTGTTGATAGTCCCACCATTGCCAATATGCCAAGTACACCGATGCTAATGCAATATCTGCCCGCACAGCCCTTACAAGATGGCAGTGGCACCGTCCAGTACTTGCAGCTAATCCCGACGCGTCCCATCATTGTGCCCATCAGTCCGTTTCTGACGGCAGCTGCCTCGGGTGGCGTTCAGGGGCCAACGCCGGCCTTGACACCGAACCTGGCTGCAGCTCCTAACTATGCCACACGTGGATCTGATGTGCAGCTCAGTGCTGTGCCCGCTAACAGCGGCATGACGGGAGTACACTATACCACTAATGGACTACAGGGTTATGCAAGTGCCATCAGTCCCGTTGCCGCCTATCGCAGCAGCTATCGCATTAATCGTGAGACAAAGGACAAACAGTTTGCACCCAGCTTCAGTCTGAATCTTAATGAGTATCTGCCTTCGGCGGGTCATGATGCGTCGACAGCTTCACATCCACATACTCAATTGTACCTTAGAGCCAGGCCATAATGCGAAACGTTGTTACCGCGTTTGTTGCTTAAGTCTTCTGTTTTATTTCTTTTTTTTATTATTTTTATGTAGTTCTTAAAAGTTATGATTGTTAAAGCTGAGAACTTAATAAAGCTAGTAATTTAAAATGAAAAATAAAAATTTTTGTAATGTTTAACACGAATTTAACCAATACAACAGAATTGTTAATTCTATTTGTAATATGTTTTAATTGTTCTTGAATAGGTTTAAGGTATTGTAAATACAGTTGTTGCTTTTTCATAGTTTTGAATCAACAGTTTTAAACCAAACTATGGTATGTAGTAGAGGTGGAGAACTATCGATGGCACTATCGACACTATCGATGGTTGGGCACTATCGAGCCACAATCGATAGCAGCAGACATGTTCGATAGTGGCTATCGATAGTTGGCGTCTCACTTCGCAATAAAAATTTGCTCGCGTTAGTTCTGTGGAAAAACCATAATAAAACCAATAGCAAAATCAATATGGGTCGCTTTTTAAGAAAAGGTATGTTTCATGTATTATACATAAGTATTTCGATCGATAATGTGTTGAATTTTAAGTAAACGTCAAGTATCTCCCACACTTAGTGCTTCAAGCGCTGACACGCAGGAATGCGAATGCACGAGCACAGATTCCGAAAAAGATTCTGTACAGCAGAGTTCAACCAAGAAAAGTAAAATTTCCTATGTCTGGAAATATTTCAAAAGATCCGACGACAGAAAACTTGCAAAATGCCTTGACTGCGGCAAGGAGTACAAGACAAGCGGCAATTCGTCAAACTTGCACGATCACATAAAAAGATTTCATCCTGGCTTGCAAATGAATAAGCCAGAATCCAACACACCAGCTGTACCTGCAAACAGTAACGACATTGCCTCTTCAAGCAGCAGTTCTAGGTCGAGCGTGCACTCTTTGACGTCATATTTTAAAAGGGCGATAGCATCGACGACTATCGATGGCACTATCGACACTATCGATGGTTCAAAATTAACTATCGTCGAATATCGATGGTGCCCACTATCGATAGTTCTCCACCTCTAGTATGTAGACCTTTAATCTGATCACACACTTTTAAAATTAAACGATTCTAAAAATGTCACAAAGAAGGAATTGAAAAGAAACTAAACAGTTAAAAAAAAAAAAAAATAAACGATATTCCTTTAAAAACATGAAAGTGCAATAAATTACATTTAAACCCACTTATTTATCTACTTACACAGTAACCGACCAATAAGTAGTTCAAGGTGTATCGCTGTTGTTATAGGCGTGGTATCCTGTTTAGTCATTACGAGTTTAAGCCTTAAAACAGCGTGGGTTCGAGTCTCAGTCAAATAATTTATTTGAATGGTGTTTTACAACAAATTTTAAATTTTAATTATTTATGAACCATTATTATAGTTATTACAGCAATATTTATAAAGGTTATTAAAAAGGTATAAACAGCTATCGCTGCTCAAAACGGCCAGTACACTCAAGCTATCTTTTATAGAAACAGGTTTTTGAATAATTTCGTTAGTATATTTATGATTTCCTGAGAAAGGCGCAAAATTTAAGACAAAAAGCGAAGAAAAAAAGTTGCAATAATAATTTTATTTAAAGAGATTCTATGAATTATATGAATGTAAAGTTTATGTTGTAAGTTTTTATGTGATAAATTGAAACACATTAATTAATTAATTATATTTTAATATATTTAACCATTATGTATATAACGAGTTAAGCTAAAGTTTTCATTTAATTTTACGTCAAGATATGTTATTGGGTATTTGGCTATTTCAATAATTTTTAAGTGAAATTGTAGAATTCTGTATGATATGATATTATATTTTGACAATAGTATCGTAGCTTAGAGGTTAAAGAAAAGTTTTCACTGAACAAAAATGGCTAAGAGGTCTGCTTAGGCGCTAGAAAACTAATTATATTTGACTAGAAAAATGACTTAAAACTGAGTCAACTTTTTAATAAACTTTGTTTCTACCTAAATTAGGTAAGACATAGTTTACTTTACGCAAGAACCAAATTTTCTAATCATATGTACACAAATGCTCTGTGTACAAAAAATATTTACCTAACAACATTAAAATTGTTACATCCATTACAAAACCAACAAATTGGTCAAGAAAAGTAAATAAACAAACACAGAAGTAAACAAAAACTTTGAACAAGGTCAAAGTAACCAAGACGTCGCGATGTCCGCCCTACAGAATGCATTCCCATTGTCTTTGAGCTGAAAATATTTATGTTTTTGGTTTTTAGTTTTTGTGAAAGTGAACAGAAATTTCACGCCCTTTCCGGAACAGACATGGGCAATATACTACAACTTACTTAGACATGTGTCAGACCAGCAGACATTACGTTGGCAACCTTGACGTTGCGTCAGATAGCCAAGCCGGTCCAATTGGCCAAGTCGCTTCAAGCGTTTGAAGTCGAATAGAAGTGAGCACTTGCCTCGAACTGAATTTCATATTCATCTATCTAATTGTCACATTTTGACAAATTCATTTGGCATTAAAAGAGCTTTCATTACCACTCCATCATGCTCTCAACTACATAAAGTCTATGAAAAGCTTCTTTCACTTGGTTCATTATGTGGAGCAAATGCCGTTGGGCAGCTTAAACTCAAAAGCAACGCAACTGAGATACTCTATAAATAAATTATTGTTATTGAACTTTTCGGAAATTTTTTGGTAATTTTGTATTTTATTTAGTTTTTTTATTTTGTTTTAGAATTTCGAACTTAGTTCCCTAGATACTAATTCGATTAAATGTTTTTAGTTGGAAATGTATAGTTAACTTAACCATATAAGTTTTAGAATACAAAAAACTATCGTTTAAAACTTAAAAGACATCATGAAGCATAAACTAATCTAAATTGGTGTCTGTTTTTTAACACTAGTATAACGCCCATGCGTTTGCAGTCCCAAGAACAGTGACGTCTTGCAATCGAGTGATTGCTCGCGTATATTAATTTATAGTTGAAAAATTATGTGCATAAAATATTCATAATTTATTAAGGTCCTCAATTTTTTGATAATAAAATGTTACAAGTTTTTTATCACGTACTTGCTTATGGCATGACATTTGTGGCATACCCGAACTATAATTTGATGCGGTACAAAATCGATGAGCATTACATGCCACATCGCTGTAGATCTGGCCACAATGAACTTTCGAGCTCTAGAGGCGATGATGTGATGCCCCGTGGCGTGCCCAACGTTTGGTGCACCGTCTTTTCGGGGATCGCAAATGAAAAGTCCATGTGGATGGGTCTGATTAGGCCCACTTGGGTATTACTTTTGACTGGTTTGCAAATGCTTTTGGGGCGGAAGTGAACGGTTGAACGGTTGGGGCGATCTTTGGGTTGAGAGTAGAGCAGATAAATACTTGCATGTAGTTCAATCAATGGTCATGTTTTCTATTTCTTTCTTATTTTGTGTTTTTTTTTTTTCTTTTAAGATGATTTGAATGCTTGTCGCAAGTGTGTTGATGCTGCAGGTGGTATCGAAGGAAGTGGCGGAGAGGGCTTGCGGGAGTCTAAGACAGAGGCCGCCCGTGGCTGAAGCTGTTATAACACTTTTAAATGCGTAAATTAGCTTTGATGATTGTTGTGTTGCCAGCTGTTGCTTGGGCGGTATTTGAATTTGAAATTGAAATGAAATGAATTCAATTTGAATATTCAAGCTCTTTTGCTATTTACTTTCCATTTCAATTAATTGCGCGCACTTGGTGCTTTCAGCAGCTTCATTTTTGTTTCACATTTCTGGGCTTGCCGCTGCCACAAAACTGAAACTCCAACACCAACACCAACAGCAACATCAACTCAAACTTAAACTCTGGCTAAAATCCTTCGCACATCTGCAACGCAAATGCCTATACAGCAGTTAACAACATAGTTGCTGCCACTCTCTTTCTCTCTCTCTCTCTCGCTCTCTATCTTTCTCACTCTGTCTCTCTCTCTCTGAATGTCTGGCAGTCAACAATGCGTCCACTTGTTTGGGCCACTGCAGAACTGCACGGCCAACACTGTTGGCCAAGTCGTCGCTTCGCGGTATAAAACGCACAGTTAACTCTACGCTCTGTCGCAGTCGCAATTGCTTCGTTGCTCGCTTTCGATTTCGATTACGGTATCGTTTTAATTTTTTTGTGAACTTTATTTTATTTTTTTTGAGCTTAAAGTAGCTTTAGCCAACAAATTGTTAAAGTGCCCGATAATAAAACAAGTTTTGATAAGAAATCAAGTGCTAAAAGTGTAGGAAAAACGAGGTGGACTCAAGAGACCCTCAGTGATCGTTGTGAAATATGGTGCGTAAATCAAACTTTCTACTAGGAGTAATTTATAAAATGCATTAAGGACTATCTGGGAAAGCCGAACGAGATTATTATTGGAATTCAATAAATAAAACGTCAATTTTAAGTTTACCCACAAATTTGATTTAGCTAAGCTGCGTGGGGTGATCAAAATGTTCGCGGTATAGAACAAGTGGTATAGCTGTGGTTATTTATGCATAGAGACACTTATTAAGCAACACATCATTAGCATATTGTTGAAGCTAGTATGCTTAATTAGTGACTTAATGGAAAATGGTTCTTAATGGTCCAATACCGCGAACATTTTAATTAACCCCCGCATTTAAATTATAGCATTATTATTAACCAAGTTCCGCTATGTGCGTGTGTTAATTCCTTTTTAATATAGTATGTTGACTGACTATATACTCAATAAAAACGATTGATCACAAAATTAACCGCACTTATATAAGTATTCTTACTAACTAACTGATCATCGCACACTGTTAAAACTAATAGAATTTAAAAACTGCAACACACAACACAAAGGCAAATTGCTAAATTTTTATTATGAAGGGAGCTTAATTTTAAGATCAAATATTAAATCTTTTTAGCAGAAAACACTTTTTGGTCTTTAAATGTACCATTTCATAGGCTAAAAATAATATTTTAAATAAAATTTACTATTGAAAAAGAAAAATAAGTACAGTTATAGATATTGAAAAATTGTAACAAAAATAAGTAACTATTCAAATATTATTTATTGGTTAGTTGAAGCAGACACTTGGAATTTAATTCAAACAGTTTTCACTTCAAATATTTTTATAAATTCTATTATATTTATTTCTTATGTAAAATATTTGAAAACAGTTTTCTGAGATTTTAAGTTAATAGACTAGCTGATTTACTTATATAAAATATTTATAATAACTAAAAAAAAAACTAAATAAAAAGCTATGGATAATATTTCAAAATAGTTTTCTGAGATTTTAAGTCTATAGAAAATTATATTTGCTAAATTAAATAATATAAAATAGTTTTAATAACTAAAAAATAAATTAGAAAATAAAGATTGAAATTATATCATTGTCATTATCATTATCAATCTATTATCTATTTTTCTATTTTTTTTTTTTTTTTACCACTTTTAGTGTTATTATATTAAACTATAAATTATAAACTATACATTTCTATTCTTATAATATTAATGATCTGCCACTAGAAGAAGCTGAGTCAAAGGCCAAACTTTAATGTAGCCAAAGACAAAATTGAACAGCTCATTGCTGCGAATAATGAGCATTACCAAACCAATACGGATGCATTCGAGTACCTATGCCAGTTAAATTAAATTTGCAAAATGCAGCAATGAGTTGTGAATACACTCACAGGTGCTAATGGTCGGTGACTTGGACCGCCCAGTAGCTAGCTGACACCTCGAAATTGACATGAGCTATGATTGATTGGAACTGCAGTTCTTGAAGTTCGTGTCTTAAGTCTTAAGTCTTTTGTTTTTCTTTTGTAAGCATCGGTTTAAATATATTTTTGAGAATTTGATTTTTGCCAGGGGCACAACAAAAGGTGCACAAATTACGCACGTTAACGATGGCATTTGGCAGTCAGTCATTAATCTAAGCTGCATTTTGCAGCCACAATGTATGTACATACAAACGTACTTGGTAACATATATATGACCTGACCGATCATTACCAACTGCCGTGGCCAAAATAATTAGAGAGCAGAGCCAAACTAGCGCACGCAGCAAATACATATAATGATGACGCTATCTATAGTTGAGGTTGATGCCGATGCCGATGCTGATGCTGATGGTGCGGTTATTGTGGCTGGTGGTGAATGCTGCCACAGTTTGCAACCAAAAATTGCAACTAGTTTTTATGATTTTCTAGATTTTTGTTTCTTTTTTTTTTACTTTGAGTGCAATTTTCGGCTGCTGCCAATTGGAGGAGACCACATGATGATGATGATGACGATGATGTTGTTGTTGTGTATTATGCGGAGATGTTGCAATATCTTAGTGCGCTTGGAATTTTTTGTTGCGTATATGTGGCATGACAAATGGCCGTTAGTTAGCTGTTGGCCAGTTGGGTAGTTTTTTAGAAAGGCGCCAATTCAGCTTATTAAGTGCTGCTTCAGTTGGCCTTGTGCCGCTTCCTTGTCCACCCACCCACCTAGATGATTTGAACATTTTATATTTGCCACGCTTGAGTGATCAGACCAGGGGACAAGTTGTAGACAAACCCCAAAAATACCAAAAAAAAAAGCCGAAAAAAACGAAGAAATTGTAACGCTATAGACTAAATAAAAACTCAATTAAACGCATCACTGGGCGCGTGTGGGCGTGGCAGCGTCTACATTTAGCGAAAGGCAGCAAGCTAAGCGAAAACCTTTCACCGCCACAACACTTAGTTGGTAACATGCAACTTCCACTTTTATTTTGCACCTCAAATTGCCCCTTGCACTATGGGAAAAAGAAAACAATTTTGCATAATATAAAGACTTGAAATTTAGCTGGAACATTAATCAGCTTAAAGTAATGTAGTTTGCTGAATTTGAGAACAAAATTTAACTCCTTTTCTACTTTTAAATGCCCTAGGTTTATAGAAAAGATCATATATGCGTAATTAGGAATATTTTAAATGCATTATATTCAGAGGTAGTGCCCTGTAATGCAATCAGTAGAATAATCAACACCAGAATTAATAGCCGTAGCGACAGGAATATCGATACCAGCATCCAGCAGTAGCATGGAAGTGAACGTCAGTACTTCATAGAAATAAGGTAAACAACAGCAGTTGAATACCAATCGTATAAACTTTTATTTAATCAATATTCTACTGCTACTGAAGCGCCAGGCGCACACTTCAACAGTGGGCCTGAAATTGTGATTAACGTGATCAGTAGACAAATCGGGGCACTAAAGTCAGGCAATGTCACAACAAGTGACTTTACAGACTTTACAGCTGACTCAGAATACTTATCAATCGCAATATACCCAGCAACATATTAAATTGCTCCCTGAAGTTAGAGCTCATCTCAAAACCTGAAAATTTTTCTAGTGTAGACCGCACTTACGATTTTACCTACTGAACTCACTTTCCATTGGGAATAAAACCCAAATATTTAGAAATCACTATTAATAATGTATTTTATATACTTTTACTTTGTTTTATCATATTACATAGAATTGTTTTCATTACATATCGTACATATCTCAATCCATGCACAATTCAACTCTTAAACATTCAGCTTTTATAGAGCTTCAAATGTTAAAGGTTGTCCACTGTAATTAAAACAAGCTATAGAGAGTTTGGCCAAAATATCTTATATTTAGTCCATAGTACGTTGTTATAGTTTGTTGTCTGGTGAATGCCCTTCTAATAAACTAAATCTCCCATTTGTCTGCAGCAACTCACTTTGATCTGCACTGCACTGCTGCCACTACTGGCGCTACTGGTGCCTGCAGCACAAGCAGTGCTGTCTCCCTCTCATCGCTATGACGACGACAACACCTCACTGCAGCTGAGTCTCGAGGATTTGGAACGAGAGCAGGAACAACAACAGCAATATCAACATTTGGACGTTAATCGTCCGCCACTGCTGCCCACACACTATGAGTGGCATCCGAGTGTGGCTGCCAGTGTGCCACCCAGCTATGTTCACGATGCCGCCCGGCTGGAGCAAGCGGAGCGATTGCGACAATTGCATCTGCAGCATCAGCAGCTCAGCGCTGGTTATCAGCTGCCCGCTCACCTGCCGGGCGGTCTTCTCTTGCTTGGCGCTGACAACGTGTAAGTATGCAACATGTAGGCACTCAAAAAAACTCTTCGAAAGCTACGAGTTAAACTTGAGCTTTTAGTGTAAACACAAACTACTTAAAGCTTCGTTTTTGATTCACCTGTTAAGAGAAGCTTTGAAGAAAGCTTTACGTCTTAGTAGCTTAAAGCTTTTGAGCGACAGCTTTAAGCTTGTCTAAGTGTTAAGTGAGTAGACAACTTAATTAAGTGAGTGAGATAAGTGTAATGTGAGCATGCTTAAGGTGTTAAGTTACAAGTTAGGCATCCATTAAAACTCATTAAATAACCATTTGAGTTCACTTCGCTTTAAGCTGCAAAATTAAACAGTTTTCTTAACAGGAAAAACAATAAGAAGATTGAAAAGTATATTAGATGCAGTAGCCAAACTCATGGATAAGGATAAAAAGGTGCATATGCTAATATATATATATATTTTTCCATACTTTCGTTACTAGCAGGGACTACCGTTTGGAGTTATAATGACCAAACATGAGAAAACAAGTATAAGTACAAATATAAGTACTATGTAGCTAAGTAAATGCTAATAAAATTCCATGTGTTGAAAATTTTTGTTAAAAAATTACAATGTTCACAAGTTTTTTCACTGATAAAATAAAACAGAATTCAAAGATTAATGAATTTAAAAAAAAAGTATTTTATGAATAATTTTGTAACTTACATTTTTCATTTTAAAAAAAGATTGTTTTAGGCCTTAAAAAAGATCTAAATAATTTTGCCATTATTAAAGATTTTGAATTCGCATTAAAAAGATTTTTTTAATTATTCCGAAATTTTTTCTTCACTTTAAGTAACAGCAAAGAATGATAAAATTTGTTTTGTTTTTTTCTTCGATTTTTGTATTTCGTATTTATATTTTGAGCCAAAATTCTTACAGAACTCACTCACAACTGATTGAAGCTTCAACAATGTAACACTGGAAAAACTTAGAATTAAAACAATGAATTGCAATTAGACAGAAATATATTTATATGCTTTTCGGTTAATTTATTGGTGCTAAAATCTAGTTAAATCATTGAACCTACACATGATATAGACAATTCACTAACAAAATAAAATGCTCGATTAGATTTCGCTACTTCTATAGTAAGTACTTGCGGTTGTCAAGTAAATTGCTGTGGAGCTCGTTCATTTGTCGAATTGAATTGCTGAATTGGCTGTGAAATTGCCGTGCAAATTGCAGACTCGCAGATTATGCCCTTAAACACATTAGGGTCTATTTGCGGTCAAATCCAGTCAGGTTAATTGCTGTTGCTGATGGGTGTGTGAGATATATAAGATGTGGATTGGTTAATGTGTGCATGTGTATGTGATGGGTGGGTGTTGAAACGCCAGTTTCACTCACGATTGTTGCCGCCGTTGGCTTCCGACAAATGGCAGCAGTGATTGCCATAATAAATCGCTGAGATTAGATAAGAGCAGCTCGTTAAATGCTATTAAATTCACTCTACGACTCTTACTCTCACTCTCACTTACTATCTCTCTCTCTCTCTCTCACTCTCACTCTTTCACTTTGTAGCTCGCCCACATCAGCGACAGCAACAACGACAACAGCAACAGCAGCAACAATAAAGTCTGGAACGCGTCTGCTTCAACCCATTGTGCCCTTTGATCTGGATCTACAGCTGCAATTGAATGGTGTGCAATATCTGAATAGTAATGCCCTGCCTGGTGTACCGTCACGGCCCCCGCCTAGACCCGTGCCACGCCCACTGCGGCCACCATACACCTATGTACAGCGTCCGCCGCAACGACCCAGTCCATCCGCCATTCCACTGCAACTCCTGCAGCAATCGAAGCAGTATGCCTACGCACCACTTCCACAACGCAACTATGCGGCGACTCCACGCATCCCTTTGCCGTATCCGCCCAGTTTTATCAGCATTACGACCAGAAAGCCCGGTTCCATTTATGCTCCCAGCTATGCGAAACCCTTTAGACCCTCACAGCCCGATCTAACGCCGGATCTGTTTGCGGGTCGGGAATCCAAATCTCTGCTAGAGTCGTATATACCCAGTTGGGAGGTACTCCGACTGCTGCAGCAACACCAGCAGCCACATCAGCAGCCACGTGTGCTGCAACGTCACACCTTGGCCTATGCTGGTCCCAATCTTAGGATCTTCAAACGCGACTCCCAGGAACGTTCCGATCGGAGTAGAATTGTCAAGAAATCGTTACCCAAAGATGGCACAAACAAATTAATCTAATTGAGTTCAAATTCAATTAGCAATTGCATTTTCAGCTAAGCCTATGCATTTATGTACTAGTTTATATTTATTGTATAGATAAACTATTTTATTTTTTTCTGTTACATGTACAGTTTACAATCTATATGCATTTTCTTTTATTTATTAAAGCACACTTTTCAAAACTTAAGTCGAAATTTACATTTTCAAAGTAACTCAATTAGTACTTTAATAGCTGAATAGAGATCAGCTATTGACTTGACAGACCGAACATTCTACATATACCCAAACCAGCTATACCCAAATGAAGAACTTTTTTTGATTTCTACAACTAAATTATTGTATTGTATTGTCAAATCGAACCACAATTAAATGTTTTTCAAGCATGAGGAGTTAATACCGACCGAATTTCAGTTTCCCTATAATTTCAGTTTGCAATCATATGAGTTCAAATTGAAATAAGCGTTGCATGAACTTAAATTGCACACGTGTTTGCATATCAGTTTCGTTTCACAACGTTTATCGTGTGCGCTGCTTGTTTGACGCCAGCATAGCTCAGTGTAATGCAAATTTTACGTATTTCGATGTATGATAACTTTCTTGATTATAATCCGATCTTTTTAGGATTTTTAAGATAGTTTGATATTGTTTATATCTTAACAATTGTGAAGTAACAAAACAATACATTTAGAAATACCTAAGTTAGGAGGCATACACATTTTCAATTCATTTTGTTTCTTATGGGCGAAGACGGCGTAGCATCCAAAAAATGTTTGATGACATTGTCATTTTATTGCACGTCGCAATCTGCATGCCAAAATTGGTGTGCCTAGGTGTTAAAGTAACTGAGGTATGTCTGGTCTATCGCTTATTGTGGGCGAATATATTGACTGACTAAGATGTTGTATTGATAATTGATTTATCTTAGTTAAATAATTAAAACAGTAGTATTCCATTATAAAAAAAACTTCAAAAATATTTCTCTCCCTCTTAGAATCCTAAATCACCTTATCTACAGTAACTCGGCATCGATTTTACTTTGAAGCTCTCAAAAAAACTCATTGTTAGCTTAAATTAAGCTCTGCCTGCAGCGACATAATTAACCCTTGATCAATCTAGGAAACCCAATTGAAAGCTTTTGTGCACTTTAGTGATCATCTGACCCTAAACAACTGGCCTGTGGGTATGTGTGTGTGTGTATTTTGTATATTTAGTTTTGAAGTGGCAATCATGGGTGTATGTCACGTACAGCAGCAAAGTACAGAGTCAAAAGAGCTTTGCTCACATAACACATGCAAGCCATTTAAAGCGATGCAAAGCCAATCGAATTATGCGACAACTGTAAGTGCAATATATGTGACTTTGGCGTTGTTAAATAGTCGATAAAGTGTACAAGTCGATGATCCGATCAGACGATGAGACGATGATTCGATGAGCTGCTGATGTAATCGCGTCCATAAAACCAAAACATACATACAGCAAATGCTGCAAACAATTACGGGCTGGCCGCATCAACAGCGGCGTGCACCAGCTGAATAGCTGCACCCAAGACCCAGTCGTAGACTGTATCTCTCTCTCTATCTACTCCTCCCTCTCTCTCTCTCTTTTTATTTCTGGCTCTGTCTGCATCACAGTCTGCGTTGCATCTTCACAAAATTATGATTTGTGTGGCAGTGTGTTTGTTGTATCGCCAGCATTTCAGAAAGCCTCAACAACCATACAATTTATGCAAGTAGGAAGCAAGTCAACGTCAACAACAATAACAATAGCAATAACAACAATTACAACAACAATAACAACAACAACAACAACAGAAGCAACAGCAACAAGCGTTACTGTTAATGAAGTTGCCACCAAGTTGGCTGCCACTGCCAACTGACGAAGGCCCTAATTGTTGCATTGTCTGCTTGCTGCGGCTTGTTTGTCATCAATTAAATGCAAACAGAGAAGAAGGAAAAAAAAATATACAAAAAATAAATATGAAAATCTGCAAACGGAGCTTGTCAAATTTTACCCAAAGTTTCCGCTCATCATCCACTGAAAAGGACTGTGATTATGTTAAAGTCAGTCTGTCTATATTTCCTGACAAATTATAATGCAGTTAGAGTCGCCAAGCATTTAGCATTGAACTTTTGGCCTCAGTTAAACTATAAACTTTACCCGTTTTTTTTAAGGAAAGTTTGTAGTTTCTTTTTGAGTCTTGCAGAAATTGCAAGAAATTGATCAGAAAAACCTAAAAGATAAAGTTTTCAAAGAGCATACAACTAAGAGACTAGTTCACGTAGGAACAGCCGGACAGGACAGACAGTTATGGCTATATCGACTCGGCTGTTGATGCTGATCAAGAATATGTAGACTTTATGGGGTCTGTCAGGCCTCCTTCTATGAGTTGCAAGCTTCGTGATAAAAAACAAAATACCCTCTACAAGGGTATAGCCTTCTATGAGGCTACATATTCCTTATTTAGCATTACCATCTTTCACCAGATACGTAACTGAACAAGTCTATTAACTATTTAATTGAGGTACAGGGTACTTAACTATCTACTAATTTGCTTAATATGCAGATAAGATAAGGGTCGCTAGTTGAAATGCAAATGAACTTTCTTTCAAGCAAGTACTCACATGTGATATAAGACATTGTTATTCTCACTATCAACAAAAACTGTTATAGCTATTTTGCCAACTAACTACATATAAAGTGGTAAAGACGTTGCGAGTATCTTCATTATCTCATCTCAAAATCCCATTCGTTTTGCGGTACATTGAATTATAGTATTTGGCAAACTACACAATAATTTAGCGAAGTTAACTGCTTGAAATAAGTCAGAGTTTAATTTGCAATTAATTGTTAGAAACAACAATAACAAAATATACATTTATTGGTTTTAGAAATTATTTATTATTGTCATTCCTTTTTATATACGTACAATATATTTAAGACAATTGCCAAGTCCAACAATTGAAGATTATCTTGTGTTATATATGTGACCTTCGTGGTCCAAGGGCCCGCTCCAGATGCTCCATACCAAATAGTAGTATTTAAATACCGACACATAAACATAATAGGGAACTCACCTTCGGTTCGAATCGAATGCAAGTCGATTGTTGTCGTTGTCGTTGCCGTTTTGTTGTTGTTCAATACAAATATTTTTTACTTATTTTAGTATTTTTTTGCTTTTTGGTATTAGTTGACGATACTCTATATTGGGTTGCATACCAAAGGTGTTTGATTAAGCTAAAATTGACAGTTAAAGCCGACATATAAGTTTCCATTTATTTTATGTTTTTTTTGTGACCTGTTAGAGTTTCTCATAACTAATGAAAAGTTATTTAGAATTCACTGCTATAAGTCAGAAAATTCTTAATGTGAACTGAAAAGATTGGCAGAAGTTTTGACGGTTTTCTTAATTCTGCTGCTTGACGAGATTTTAAAGTGAATCCGATTGAATTGAATAGTTGCAATTTAAGTTGTACAAATTCAAAATGTTTTTACATATCTTCCTATAGTTTCGCTTTTTTAAGCTAAATCTTCTTAATATAGTCTGTTTTAATGGCTTCACAGATTTTAAAATCGAATAACTGCAAGACTATTAAAGAAATCAACAAAATTTCAACATACACTCTTTCCATAATTTTTAAAATCAAATAAAATTACTAAAAAAAATTTTTAAATAGAATTGGAACCGCACGCTGAAGATCTGGTTTTACTGTGCAACAAAAACAAGTCAGTTTCACTCCATGATTTCATAAATTAAACCAATAAATCAAATGATTTAAAATACACATGTTGAAAATTCATAAAGAGGCACTTAAGCATATTTCTTAAATGTCCCTACAATTCTTAACTAGTGCACCATAGTTAGTGTATTTGCTATTCGCTGTTTTTCTTTAATGAAATTTATCTACCTTCACCGCCTGATGAGCATTTGCAGCTGCAGGGGCAAAGCCCACGTTTAACCTTCTGCAAATGGGCGAGTAAGCTGCATTATCATTGCCGGGCATTATGATATTTCATATTTTATGGGCGCCCCTAAGACTCTGGGCGCATCTTCACACACATGACAAAAAAAAAAAAAAAAAAAAACAGCACTAAAGAAAAATATGAAATATGCTATAATAAATAATAATAATAATAACAGTGACGTATGAGGTATCTATAATAAATATACCAACTGACCGACTAACACTATTATTGCAATGACTTGACTAAAGGTACTGCGAGGGCCAACAGTAGACAGAGAGTGAAAGAGAGATTGGAAGGGTGTATAGATGATCTTATTGTGCAACAGGCTGAACCACGATTTGAGCGATTCACTGATCAACATTTCAATTGCTGTTTATTTGCCTATCGATGCAAGATCAAAGCGAATTTGTTAAAACACCAAAAACTTGCAAACAATGCAAAACGATTGCCGATTGTCGATTGCGACGAATTCGCGTGATATTCGTATTTTTTTGTTTTTGCTTTTTTGTTGTGTATGTTATTTACTTCATCATCATCTTTCTTTCGACTACTTTTTGAAAAACAAAAAACCAAAAAAAATAAAAACAAAAATACAATTTTTATTGCTATTATCGTTATCGCAGCTGTTTGGTTGCTGGCACTTCACTTTGACCAAATTGATTACAAAACTGACGGACGCCTTTGTTATGCCATTTCTCTTTTCACACACAGTCAACCCAAACACCAACCCAAATCCGACAACCGAAATCTCGAATAACTTTAAACCCAATCCAAACGCTTGGCGTTGCCAACTTTAATGCGCCAATTAAATTGCCACTACTTGTGATGATCGTAGCGTGCCTTCGAGCTTGGGATTTGAATTCGGGTTCGGTTTTTAGTGGGTTTGGAGTTTGGGATCACTCTGCAATTGTATTTATGCAAATAGAGTTTCGATTGGTCGTCGTCACTGCTTCGCTTTGTGTGTTTTACTTTTTTGACTACAGCCATCGTAATGGCCGTAATAATAACCATAAAATGTATTCATTTAAAATGAAAGGTCTAACCAGATTGAATCTCCCAGACATCTAGCCAAATATTGCGCCAGTTTCTTAAAGTTTTATGACTTTGAACTTGAACTGGGCAAAACAACATACACATTGTCTTTCTAAAAAGAAATTTCGTAAAATGAAAGGGATCACGAACAATACAATTGGTCGATCAACCCATTCACACTTACCCATTCAATATGTTAAATGAAAAGGCGTCAATAAAATTGACAAGGTCGTTCAATAAGCTCCAATCATAACTTATTGTCAGCTGTCAATAGTTGTCATCGTTGATGACTTATAAGTCCAATCAAAACCTAAGTCTAACTAATTTTAAACCATTTTTAATGAACTGTCCATGATTGTCCTTCAGGTGAAAAGACATTAATAACTCTATAATATTATTAAAATTAGATGAATGAATGTCGAACTTTTCTTTTAAGCTGCTTCGCAAAATGCCACTCATTATTTTATCGAAAATCTTTTATATTCTTAAAAATGAACAAAGAAGTTTTAAAATTGCAGTTGTTTAAAAACATAATGAATAATTTTTATATATACAAATATTTTATAAATTCGCAAAACAGTTTGTATTTTTTTCCACTTTGTTGTCTTTGCCCTTTTAATTTAAACCTAAAACAATAGTTAATCACTGTGAACGACAGTCCAGCTGACGACAGCAGAAGCTTAAATTTCTTGATTCTAGAAACAGCGAAAATAAACCATTTTGTGCAAAAAATTGCAGAGCATCTTATTGATATACATTTAAATATAATATTTATATTTATTCTAAGACCGAAAATTTTTGATGAAATCACATTTAATTAAATATTAAAAAATATATATAGTACTTACCAAATCTAAGGTGACTAACAAAATTATATTTTTATAATTTTGGTAATTTTTTTAGGAAATTAGTTTTTGGGAAAACAATATTTATTTTAAAATGTAAATAACTCACTGCAAATTGGCTTGAGGAAAAAAAATGTATTGGTAATATATAAGTTTAGCTGAAATATTAGTTAGTTATCTGAAATGGTTAGATTAAGAAAGATACATAAATACGGGTAAAGTGAATATAATTAAAGTAAATACTAATTTGATTACAGATTTGAAATAATACATTATTCAAGCATTATATTTGTATTCTTAATCCACAATCATGTCCATTTGCTCATCTGTCTATGGGAACATAAGTTTATATGAGACAAATCAATTTGGCTGTCGATTCTTCCTACGCCCCACACCGCCTCACAAATCAAAATTTCTATGACATTCCATAAACACGATAAATTAAAAATTGGTATTTAGTTTACAAAACGTTATTGCTTTTCAAACATCTCATAAAATCTCGCATATTTGCAGTATTTATTGGCACATTTAAATGAATCGAATAAAATGAGAATTAATTATGGCATTAAACAAGTTGCTGCTGCAAGAATCGTATCCGTATCTTTTGTTGTTTTACATGCAAGCATTTTATGGATAGCTCCAGTTGGTGTTGTTCTGGAACTAACTTAACACGGATTTGCTGTTGTAACTGAAGCAACCTACACCTTCAAACAGACTCTAAGAGCATACTATATTGTGTGAATAGTATGTAAATGCATAAATGTATGTACGTATGTCCAAACGTGTGGTGTCATTGCCTGTGAACTCGTCTATTACACTTTCCGCACACACTCGTCCCGCTGGCTGACTGACTGGCCAAGTGACTTGGACTTGATGCAACGAAGACGATGCTGCTGCTGCTGTTGCTGTTGCTGTTGCTGTTGCTATTGCTATTGCTGCTGTAACGAATGTTGTTGCTGCTGCGGCTGCTGCTGCTGTTGCTGCTGTTGTCGTTGGGCATAAAAACCAAGCGCGGCGCCAGCGCCAACCACAGTTGATCGCGCGACTTTTGAACGCCTGCACGGATCGCACGTAACGGGCAACATTTTCCAACAATTTTCCCAGCATCATTTCATACACATACATATATATATTTTTTTTTTCTGTTTTCTGTTACTGTTTTAAACTGTGCAACAACAATTACCAACACGCGTAGCAAGTGAACAACTACTACTATATGGAACATAAATACAATACCTCTAACTATATATACCATACATAGTATATGGTATAATAGCATACATTTGTATGTGTGAAAATTAATATTTAAATGTGCATTGTCTAAGGCAGACAAACCTAAACAAATCGGGAGCAAAAACTAATTAGAAAACAAAAGTAATACCAAGACTCTGTGGAACAATGAGATTAGCATTGATATTGGTATGTATATGGATGAAAAAACAAAATGAAATATTCAGGAAGTGTAAAATCTAAACTGCTAAACCATCAGAAACTCCAATCAGCACTTGCATAATCGTTGTTATACGCTTTTCCGGTATTTGCATTCTCTCAGTCCACAAGTGAGGAAAAGCTCTTGAAAGATTCTCTTATTTCGTTTATCTCATGAAAATCGAAAGTTTCTGTACATGTTTTTTTTTTTTGATTGCTTGACCAACGCCCACAACGTATGTATATAAGAAATGCTTCCTACTCCTCCATTTTGGCTGCTCAATTAATTTGCATTGCAATTTGCAGCCGCTCGGCCGGCTTGGCCAGCTGCCAGCTGCCACAGCTCGTGTTTCACGTTTCTTCAAAAGAAAAATTGTTTCTTTTGCCGCAGAGCAGAGCAATGCAACGGGATGTAAGCTTAAAAAAAAACCAAGAGCTGGGGGTGGGTGTTGTGGAGAATACGAGGGAAAGCCACATTCATACGTATGTAAGTGGAAAGTGCGCACAGTGGGAGTTCGGAGTTGTGAGTTGGGAGCTAAACAACAAAATAACCGCTTTGAGGAGCAAAATCTTGGCTGGTCTTCAACAACACAGTTCAGCGATCCTAACACAAACAATGTGTAACTAGTATAACTCTATTTGTTAACATACAAACTCAAATACCCTCTATGAGTGCTGTTCTTACAATTCACAGATTAGATTCGATTAGTAGAAAGTTACAGATATATAAAATGTACAAAATAGTTCCACACTTTTTGGAAAGGATTATGGAAAATAACAGATTTTAGAAAATTTTATTAGAAAATATTTAAACTTTATTCTGATGTACCAAACTTAAGTAAGTTATAAACTTTTATTATTTCAGTTTTTAAATAATATCATTTACATTCTACAGTTTGAGAACCACTTTTACAAAATAATTAATTTGAAGTAACAATCCGACATATAGAAAAATATTTCATCAGACAAAGAAAATCGAATATTAACAAAAAGAAAAAGACCAGTTGAGCACGGCTGCCCTTCGACTCTCATTTCCGATTATTTTAAGTGAAATCGGAGTATGTGCTGCAAGAACTTGTCATGCACTTGTTTGTGAATGTGGCTTTCTCGCTCGCACACATGCGAGCGTTACGCTGCAGCAGAGCTTAGTCGTAAATTTACGTTTTTCGTTTAATGATAACTTTGTTGAATATAAACCAAGCTTAATGCGATTTTCAGAATCGTTTAATTATGCTTATTTCTAATAGAATATGAATATGTTAAAAAAATATGTGAGTTAAAAGTTATGATGTCGTTGTCTTTTTATTATATCTAAAAACCACCATAGCAAATTTGGGATCTCGACATATATATATATGTATATATAACGTATAGCCAAGGTTTTATTACATAACAAATCAAAGCAAATCAATTTAACTGCTGTTTACAAATTTGAAATGGTATTAAAAATATGTTATATATGAACTCGTTAGTGGCAAACGAACAATTAAAAGAGTAATAATGAATACTGAAATTTACAGATTTACAACGAAACTGGCTCACCCTGTATAGTAGCTTTTACTAGCAACAATTTGAGGTGAACTGCACAATCGACTTTCAGCTGGCAAATGTAAACGAACTGTAAACGAAAAGATTCCCCAATCTCTGTGTCGCTTTCGCTGTCTCTCTCGCTCTCTCTTAGTCTCCCTGTCAATCTCGCTTATTCTCTTTCTCCCTCTAGCAAAAATAATCGCTTCGTTGAGCCGAGAGCAAAAGCAGCTTAATGGAGGTCGCCCTTGCCCTTGTCTCTTTGGCCCAAAGTGCCTGCGGTTCTGTTGATTGACCTCGTCCAGATTACAGCCAGATATCATATACGATCTGATCGTTTAAGATAGTTCCAGTTTTAGTTTCATTTTCAGTTTCAGTTTCAGTTTCAGTTTAAGTTCCATATCGTTTGGCTAATTGGGGCAACGTTTTATTAGCTCCGACGGATTGCCAAACCGTCAAAGTTGGCCACAAAATCTATTTACGCAAATGTGCGGCGAGTTTGTAATGAGAACTCGTTTGTTGTGGTTTCTTGTCGCTGTTGTTGTTGTCGATGTTGCGGCATGTGGCGTGTGGCATGTGGTATGCATATGTATATATATAGTTGTTGTTATGTAAAGTCGCAGGATTAAGTGCAATTCGAGCTTCAAAAGCACTCAACAAGTTGGCTCATTGTTTGTTTAATTTACATTTTATTATTATGCCTTCTTTTTTGCTTTTGTTTTTGTTGTTGCATCATTTTGAAAACAGCAACATTAACTGTAAATATCCGCTGTGGAAGCTGAGCGTAGTCACAGCGGTAAAACAACATCAACAACATTAAGCCAAATGATGAGACTACAACTAAATTTTGATGCGTTGCGTGGTGCCAACGGCAACAATTTCTACTTGATGTAGTTAAATACACCCAAACGCAGGGTATTGCGTATTTTACACCATGTTTGCAACGCATTAAAGCAGGTGTGAAAGACCGCTTTAAAAACTATGTACCTCAGTAATATTCTCTATCATTGTTGGAATACAAAAGACGAGAGACAATATACAGTCGAGCTAGCCCGACTAAGGGGCTTTGGCTTTGTTAAAAATATGTAACAGGCAGAAGGAGGCGTGACAGACCCCATAAAGTATATATATATATATATATATGCTTGATCAGCTTAAACAGCCAAGTCGATATAGCCATGTCCGTCTTTCCGTCTGTCTGTCTGTCTGTCTGTCTGTCCGTCTGTCTGTCCGTATGAACAAACAGAACTCAAAGATGGTAAGAGCTACAATATCCGTTTTAGTCAGTATCGACCACACATTCAGTCAGGCAATACAAGAATCCATTTTTTTCGATGCCACTCCCTATTCGCCCACAATAAGCGAAAAACCTTGGAAAACATACATGTTTTTTGCAAATATCTCAGTTTATATAACACCTAGGGACTTCAATTTTGGCATGCAGGTTACTAGATGCAATAAAAAGATAATGCCATCAAAATTTTTTGGATGTCACGCTCCCTTCGCCCATATGAGGCACAATTGCGTTGCAACTTTGCATGCCTCCGCCTCACTTATTTCTTAACGTATAGCTTTGTAACTTATCGTAAGCTTGAAGACAAATAATATAAAACGATCCTAAAAATTGCGCTAAAATCGGACTATAATAAAAAAAGTTGGTCATACAACGTTACTTTCAAGCATGGCATTGCACTGAGCTGTGCACACAAGCAACGAAAAACGTTGTGCGACAAATATGCGTGTATGTTAAGCTCTAGCAGCAGTTACTCCAATTTGAACCCATATAATTGGAAATGAAACTCAGAGGGTATTACACGGTCGGCATGCAAGACTGAAAATATTTTTTTTTGTTTTAATATAGTTTTTAAATAATATATAGCTAATTGAAGGTAGTTTATTGAATTTATTTGCTAGAAATTCTTATATTTTATTGTTTTACTTTAATATGATTATATTTCTTTATTTATTTAATTCATAGTTTTGTTTTTGCTATGCCAACCAAAAACTGTATTTCTTAATTCTTTTGTATGTTGTTTAGTGTCGTTGTTTACTGTTGCACGCGTGTCGTGCAACAAACTGACGAGACAGTGATTCAGTTTTTTGATGTGTTGCAATTGCGTTTGAAAATATTTTGCTTTTTCTGTATCATTTTTAAATTCAATTAAAAGTGTTGTTGTGCAACTTGAGGGTGCGTTTGCTTTTTGCTATAAAATGTTCTGCCTGAGCTATTTGACAATGTTACTGTCTATTATTGTGGTTGTCACATTCTGCAAAGTGAAAGGCAACCACAACAGATATATGCGCTTTATAGACCGTGCATGTGTGCGAAAACACAGTGGTCTATTAAGTTTACGAAAAAAAAAGAAAAAGTTTGCTGCAGGCAGAGGCAGGTACATCATTATAAAGTACTTTATAGCTTAAAAAGTTATTTAAATATCTCAAGTAAACGTACACATTTTATGTTTGGTATTATATTTTAGACAATGCTTAAATTCAATAAGAATCCGATAACAATATCAAATAGCAAGTTTGACCTTAGTATGAAAAATATTGTTGCTTTTGAATGCTTATCATAAACGTTATTACTGTTATACATGGAATGACTACTGGGTCTGCTATAGTCGGTACATCCGATTGTGCTCTTACCCAGTAGTTTTTTTTTTTAATTAAATTATTGCACAAAAGTCTGCTAACTGCCAGCAAAGATAAATCAATGGTAAGCGAAACTGACAGGCGGACGCTGAGAGAGTGAGAGTGATGGTGGAAGAGAGACAGGGAGAAAGAAACAAAAAACAAAAATAGAGAGGGTATAGACTTGGCTAAAAGGGGGCAGCTACTGGACGCCTTACATAAAGCAGGCAGCACTAACAACAAAGATCACATAAATTCGCATGTAAGCGAAACTTGTCGACTTCCAAGTATTCCCCCCTCCCCTCCCCCTCCCCCCATCACCTCTCTCATATCCCCTAATACACCTTGGGGAGCCATAACTAACTATGCCCCATCCCCCAAATCACAATGTTAACATTTGACAGAAATTATTTCTATCTTTTTTGTTGCTGTGCATTTTTGAAATTTGTTGCCGTTGTTGTTGTTGCTGTTGTTGCTGTTGTTGCAGGTGCGCCTGTGCAGCAGGTGAACGAAAGTCTGTTAAAAAAGTCTTCCTGCTTAGCACACACACTCGAACACCCAAACACACTCTAACAGTACTACAGTGCGCGCTATTAAATGATCTATCATGAGAGCCAGTTGAGTGGAGTTGTCTTGACACACTGTCCCAGTTTCGAATTTATCGTCTCGGCTGTAATTGAGTGACAAAATGCAATTAAAAATTAAACTATTATTTCGGAGTACCTGTGAGCTTGTGACTCGTAAACATATTATACATACATATATCCAAATCGTATGCAAAGTGTTGAAATTACAGACACAACAATAGCCAGAGAAACTGTTTTCAATTCCGCACACAATACAATGGCAGTGAACGACCTGCTTATACCCTGTAAAGCAGACAGAAAGTACGGAAGCTTTGAAATCTTAAAGTTGACATTGGAACAATAATATACTTATACGCCTTAGAGGAATATTAAACTAGTTTCATGTTGATTTTTTGAAGTTTTAGTTTAAAATAATATTAAAATAATAATAAATACGTCTTCTAAAAATATTTAAAAATATTGAATTTAGTGAAAATATATAAGAAGACTTTTAAATATTTAAATTATAATAAATAAAATAATTGAAAATATTGAATTTAGTGAAAATATATAAGATGACTTTTAAATATTTAAATTATAATAAATAAAATAATTGAAAATATTGAATTTACTGAAAATGTATAGGAAGAGTTTTAAATAAATTTAAATTATAATAAATACGCCTTCTAAATATAATTCATAATATTAAATTTAAAGAAATATTTAAAAAAAAATGTTTTAAATAATACTTAAGTTAATAATATTTAAGTTTAAATAATATATTAAATTCAAAGAAAATATATAAGAAAAAATAAATTTTGTGCAGATTCGATAAAATACCTTAATTACATTTGCTTATAGTTAGTTTGGAATGCTGAAATTGGTATGAAATAAATATGCCATAAATTAATATAACAGTTTAGTGTTGATTTTTGAAGCTTTACTTTAAAATAATACTTAAATTATAATAAATACGCCTTATAAAAGTATTTAAAAATATGAAATTTAAAGAAAATATATAAAAAGACCATAAAATAATATTTAAATTATATTTTACAAAATATTTAACATATTAAGTTTAAAGTAAATTAAAAAAAAAAATTAATTTCACTTCGATTCGAAAAAATACCTTACATAAGAAAAATATAAAATATAATATAACAAACAACTTTTTAATGATCATGAAAATAAAGCAATTTTTTGTTCAATAAAAGCGCTTTTGTTATTCAAAAAGCAAGCGAAAGTTTTGACTTCCATATATATTTGCACTATTAATTCATGATTATATCGCATAACTATTGTTTACATATTTCAAATACTACTACTGCAATTTCGTGTATTGTTTCACATTATAGCTCGATAACAGTCTATAAAATTTAACACTATGTTATGAAAAACACAAAAAAAAACACTCCAAATTATATATAAACTCATTTCTTAACCGTATCAAAATTGAGTCAATACAAAATTGGTAGTTGCTGTTTTATTTTAAAGTTTATAAATAAGTTGTAAATCGGACAAAGATTTCATAAATCAATTTAAACTCTTGTGTTTCAATTATTACTAAAAAAAAAAAGCTACGGAAATGTCCACTCAACAGTTTGAGCATACTACACTTAGCTTGTAAGTACCTTGTTTGTAGTGATTAACAGGAATAACAAATTTCAAGCACAGCTTAGTGTTATGCTAAAACAAAAGACTCAAGTCACAAACTTGCAGAAAATAAAACTGTTTACATGCAACAACAAATATCAAGAAGTCTCGTGGTAAATTAGACATTAGGCTACCGATGATATAAAAGAGCATTCACCTTATTCATTCTCTGTATTCATGGCTTAGACCAAAATGTCAAATGTGAAATAATTGTGTGTGTATGAGTGTGTGTTTGTGTTTGTGTGTGTGTGAATGAGCTGTTAAAGTGTTTGTTTGATTTTATTATTGATGCTGCTGAAAGCGTCGTTTGATTTTATTGATTTTTGATGATTTGGCTTTTTGTATCGAGACCATTCGATAGCCAAGAGCGCCAAAAACAAAAGAGCTTTTGGCGCAATCGAAGCGCCATTCGCAGCGTTCGATTGTCTCGATTGCGCCTCACCTTGAGCCCAAAAACCGAAGAGACGAGACAAAAGTGCCAGCAAACAAAAGCGAAAAGCAGCACCACTCGTCTTCTCAAATGCTATTTATGTGTATTTTTGTTTTTGTTTTTTGCAGTGCACTTTGAGTGCAGCGCTGTGTTTTGCCAGCGCTGTGGCACAGTCGACAGCGCCAACCAAATCATCGGCCAGTGGGTATCCCAAGAAGGTGACCACCCTTAAGAAGCGACCCACCAAAACGCCCAGCACATCAGCCACCGCATCAGTCGGCAGCAGCAGTCAATTGTTAACCACCACAAAGCCAAGTAAGCCACGTGTCAAGATTGCTACAACTAAAGCGCCTACCTTGGATGCCAAATTCAGCAATTTGCCCGCCGATGATTTGGAGTTCATCAAGGAGCTGGACAAACAATTTAAGCTACATGGCAACAAGATCAAGATCAAAGTTGAGCGTGACAATTCAACCAACGCCAGTGGCAGTGGCAAAAACAATAAACGCACCATCGATGGCGAACTCGGGTCAGTATACGTATATGCTATATATGTAATATAGTATATACCTTATATGAACCACTTGCAAACGAGTTTTAAGCAAAGCTTCGAATGCTTACTAACTTAACTTTTATTATGAAGTAGTAGAAAATGCAAGCATCAGTCAATTAAATAATTCATAACATAAGCCTTATGTGTGTATACTTATGAAGGCTCAAGATTTTAAAATATTAAATAATATCATAGGTTTGTTTCAGTATTTCAAATCTTCGTTTATTATAAGATCTGAGCTCAAGATTTAAAATCCTGCCTTAAGTTAGTTTAATGCATTTGGATAGATAGATAATGCACATAATAGCCTGACGTCACTGTTCTTGGCACTGCAAGCCCATTAGCCGTTGCCTAAAATTAAGCACAATAGTTTCGCTTATATCTTTTAAGTTAATTATCCGGTTGTTATGAAACTTTTAGAACTTATATGACCTTAAGTAATTTTCATGCCTACAGCCCTAAATAAGTCATATACTTATCTGTCAATTTTTAATAACAAATTGTATTCGAAAGTACTTCATATTTATTAACTCAGTTTTCTTATTCGTTTTTATCTGCTTTAAAAATATTTTTTTGACAGAAAGGCAAAATTTAATTAAATTTAAAAGTTCAGTGTCAAGTTTATGACTGTAGTGAATGTGGAAAAACAACGCTTAGGTAACATAAACTTAAACTGATAAAAATACGATTCTGTTCGTAAAAGTGCGAATAACAATCTAAAAGAAAACATAAGTTTCGTATAAAAAATTAAACTTATCTTGAGTTTAAGACCATTTCAAGTATGTCAAAAATATTAAATTACAACCAAAGAGTTATTATTTTCTGAGTACAAAAAATCAGATTAATTTTTCTTAAATAATTTTCTTAAACTATTTTAAATTTCGGGACGAATTTCCTTTACAAAAACAATGCTTTTTAATTTTAAAAAATACTTGTAGAGCAGAGTTTAGACATTGAGTACGTCAAAAACGTAAAATTAAGCTTAACATTTTGGTTCAAATGCGTCAATAAAAATAAAGATACATATTCCGGTTTGAAGAAGTAATTTTTGATCAGTGTTTAGGGTGACCATGTTTTGTAACTGATACTAAGCGAAATTACTCTTCATCTCACAAATTCTAGATTGAAAAACATTAAATTTATTTATCAATGTAGGTGTTTAGGTTGACCATATCGCACCCCGTGTTAAAGATGACCATGCTTTGTCACCGATACTAATTGCAATAGCTCTTCCCATATTCTATGTTGAAAAACAAATCATTTTTCATCAGTGTAGGTGTTTAGGGTGACCTTGCTTAGGGTGACCAAGTTGTCTTACTAATTGTAATAGCTCTTCCCATATTCTAGAATAAAAAACATCTAATTTTTGACCAGTTTAGGTGTTTAGGGTGACCATATCGCATAACGAATACTAATTCAAGCTTTGTCTTCACTTCACAGCTATGGCTATGCACATCAGGGTTACGACTACACGCCACCGAAGTTCATGTTCTATCCGTACTCGCAGCACGATATACCCGCCACCGAATCACCGGATGCTTATGCCTATTCCCCGGCGGACTATGAGCAACCGGAGACAACACAGCCACAGCAACAGCATGGACATCAGCAGGTGACTAGTGTGACCATTGAGCCATCCTACTCCTACGAATTGAAGCCCCAAACCAGCTACGAAACACAACAACAGCATCAACAGCCTGCAGCAGAGCCACACGGACATCCAGAGCAGCCACAAATTGATTTGCCTCAGCCACAGCACGAGACGAGTGCTGCTGGTGTAGATGAGACTGGTGGCTATCAGGAGCCGGTGATTGTGTTGCGCATACCCGGACCGGCCAAATATGCTGCACATTTGCAGACACTGCTGCAGCAATATCTCGAAATACGCGCCGCACAGTATCTGCAGCTGCTGCAAGAAGCCGAGCAGCGCAAGCAACAGCAGCAGCAGCAGCATCAGCCGCAGCAGCAACCAGAGGAGTTGGCGCCACAGCACTATGCGACACCGGAGCAGCATGATGATGCGCATTATCATCCGGATGTCGCCTATGCACATCAGCTGGCACCCACACCACCGCCCGTGCAGTATGGACCCATTGATGATGTCTATCAGACGTACAAGGGACGCCAGCAGCACCAGCAGATTCAGTATGAGCAGCCCACTGCTGAGGCGTACTACAATCCCGCCAGCTATCAGCCACAAACGCAGTTCTACTACGCTCAGCCGCAGCAGCAGCAGCAGCAACACCAGGCGCAGTATGAGAGCAGCTATCAGCCGCATCTGTATCTAATTGCTATGGCGCCACAAGCGCAATACGCGGAGCCAGCACATCATGAACATCAGCAGCAGCATCAACAGCAGCCCATCTATGTGCCCGAACAGGAAGCGCCAACGGCACCCGATGCAGCAACCGCCGAGTTGCCAATTACCGAGAACAATCCACGTGACACACACACCAAGGTCATCTTTAATGCACAGAGCAGTGGAGCCGTCGATTATGCTGCCCATATGTATGCCCTGCCCTCTCTGCACCACTACGAGCCACAGGAGCAGCATCAGCACCAGCAGCAACACCAACATACACACCAGCAACAGCATGCCGAGCCTGTGGATGTGGAAGCGCCAGCGGATGATTATCAGGCCAGCGATGAGGTAATGGGCATAACACAGCCGCCATATAATTATCACGCCCATGGACTAAAGATGGCACGCCCAGTGCGTCAGGGCAAGAGGGCGGCAAAGGCGGAGCAGCCAGCGGATAAGCAACTGCAGCAGATACGCGAATATGTGCGAGAGAAACTTGGAGCCGAAATGGGTTCGGCTGTGGAGTACAAGACGACGCAGCTGCTCGAGGGTTAATCGAACAGTTTCCATTCGACTTAAGTTTTGTTGAGACAGAGACAGAGAGAGAGAGAGAGAAAGAGAAAGAACATCTATATCATTAGTATTTATTCTGTTGTAGAGTCAGGAAACGGAATCCAAAGCTGCCAAAACCGTGCCCAGCGTCTTATCCAATTCGCTTCCATTTCTGACTGCAATCAATTTAAAATTCATCTCGCCTCGTTTTTTCCTCCATCAATTTCATGCCACATGCCACATGCCACTTGTTTTTATTATCGTAATCCAATGTTTATAATTATTACTTTAATTTCTTTCATATTTTTTCATGTTTTATTTTAAATTTAGTTTTTTTTTATTTGTTGTTTTTTTGTTATTAGTTAACAAAACACACAAATTGTGTTAAATATGTGCAATAATTAGTTTGTAATTATATTATGTGCTTTTGAAATTATTTTTGCACAAATAAATAAAATGAAAATATTGAAAATTTAAAAAAAAAATGAAAATCAATTAAAAACTTATGCGTTGTTTGAGTTTATGCTTTTAACTGGGTACTGGGTGTCTCGATGTCGAGCACATATCATTTTATTTACGATACGTTTATAAGCCCTTGTTGTACTAGTACTTTTCTTCCAGGAATATTGTAATACTTTGGTAAAATATTTATTTTAAAAATTTTTCAAATAAATAATTTTTAATTTATTTAATTTGTAATAATAATTTTTTTAATTTTGAAAATGTTAGGCTTATCTTATTAAAGTCAACTAAATTTTTTGAATTCTTGATTCTTTTACCCAAAATAGCAAATTTTTAATTTGAGTACAAAAGATGTATATTTGTATTTGATGAGTTTGTAACTCTTTGCTTGCGAACGTTTTCCATAGCTTTGGGAATTTCGAGTGCAGCCTAAAAGTGTGCAACAGTTTTTGTTTGCTCGTAAAATTGCATGCAGCATGGAGCATCGCTTGGCCGCCTTGGTGCGTTTAACACATTTGAATGCGGAACAAGACCTAGCAGTGCGAATGTGAATCTGAGCTTAAGCACGAGTATGAGTACCCGTTAGTGCAATCGAATTGAGACTTATGCAATTCTCGCATTGCACGGAAGTCACGCATTAAACCAATAAACAAAAACACAAAATCATATCAATTTGAAGCTCATGCACATTTTGGCTCACATTTCTCATTTGAATTTCTGTGGTGTTAAATGCCAGAAATTTTTAAATACCACATTGCACATAATAGACAGCAGCAACAAATAATGGTATATACAGAAATAGCAAAAAGCAGTTTAAACATTTCAATAACAAGTTGCTCAAATCACGCAAAGCTTGCAGCCAAATAAACAGGAAAAGATGCAACAGCAGCAACAATATTCAATTAACGTACAAATCGACGCCAAATTTAAGCAAAGTTTGATTTCTTCACTGGTATAAGTGTTTTCGAAAAGTCAATGGCTTTTGTGGTGTATAATCATAACTGCAGAGTGCATTAAATTTGTATTATGTAAACAAAGATGAAAATGTCTGATTTGTTTAACAAGTATGTGTTTAAGGTAAACACTTATTGTAAATAGCTAATATTATTATAAATGCTTCTTGTGAATTTACAATTAACAGTGAAAAATTATAATTTTAAGCTATATTAAAAAATTTTGTACGATTCTTTAAACATTTTATATGAAAATTCTAAGCCCAGGGCTTTAGTTCGTTTGTGTTTAATACAGAAAAGGAACTTTCATTTTAGGACTCTGTTATTTAGACATATAACATACATATGTAGGTTGTGGCAACCTGGTAGTTTGAGTTCTTGCTCATTTGCAGTAGAGAGTATATAGAGTATAGTATATGCGAGAGATTGAGCCTAGGTGGCAACGACAAAGACATCAAGAAGTTTAAGGTCATTACAGAGTTTAAAATCCGCATTTATTATATGTCATCAAGCAACATTACACTTGTACCGTTAAGCATTGATGTTAAACAATGAAAACTTTAAGACAATCTCAAAATTATGCATGTCTCATTTTGTTAAAAATATTACCAATTCCTGCACTTTTCTTCCAAACTAAACTTATATTTCTAGAAAAGTGCTATGATTTTTTATTATGCAAATATTGTTAAGGGTAGCTTTTAGTTGTCTATAGGTTTCAGAAACCAGCAATTTACATAGCCGTACAAGATAAGTTGTAAATTCTAAGTGTGGGTAGCTTTGTATCTCTATAGAGTCCTCTTTGTATGCAAAAAATTCAATATATTTATGTATACACATTTAGCCCAATTTTAAGCGTTTAGTAACTTTCACCTACTTCGATAATTGTGGAGCGTTTTTCTTCGTGTTGCACCACAACATTTAAATGAGTTTTACGTAAAAGTCAGGTATGCAAAGCAAAGTAAACATTTAGCATAATCAGCTGCCGTAATGGATGGTAAATTGTGCCAATTTCAATAATTTATCCTATTGAAATGCGGCAGTCCAGTCCAAAATTATGAACATCAAAAATGGCAACAGTGACTTCCGTACACTCCAAAATGGGAGTTGCGCAAATCAGATTAATATCAGACACATTGGCAGATGCCACAGTTATCTAGATGCCACATTTGCCACATTGCATGCCAGCACGAAGCGCAACGAAACTGAAAGTTTCTTCTCAAAGTAAACGCAGCAATTGGCCATTGCTGTCACGTTGGTCAGATGGGCAGTTAGCCAATAATTTGGACTAGCCCAGTCTAAGGCACGCCCAGACAGACCAGGTGGTCGCATGATATTAACCCATGTCAAGCGGAAGGAAGCTGAACAACTTTCGATTGTCACATTTTGCGGCATCTTCATATAAGTTATAGACATTTCCTATAAGATGACAAAAATACAAAAAAAAAAAAAAGTGCTCAGAGAAAGGAAAGTTGAGGGAAAGATGACAATCAAAAACAATCAAGTTATACCCATACAATTTATAATGATCTAAATGCTGCTGCTACATAGCATAACAATGGACACATAAAACACACCACAACGGCAATTCGCTTGCCAACAGCAAACAAATTAATAACTTAAGCGTCAGGCCGAACACAAAACGTAACATTTTCCAACATTGTCCAAGCGTTGCAAACACCACACGCTGCACACTGGTTGCAGATGCATGAAAATGTGCTTAACAAATTACTTTTCACACAGAAAGAAGATCGTTTTGTTTACGCCTAACAAGTAGCTACTCTTTTCAATTGTGTCCATAAAGTTTTGAAAAGGCTAAAAGATATGAAAGAAGCAATTTTAATCAATCCGCTTGCAGTTCCAAGAACAGTGACGTCAGATAACTGTGTGACTTATATGTTATGTTTATATAAATGCAGAATCTTTAAGTAAAAATAAATTGAAAAATGTTAAATTAAAACTTTGGACTATTATAACACATTGAATCGCAAGTCAAGAGTTTGAGGAGAGCCCCAACCGCCTTTTTCAAACCTTACAATTTTGCAGTCTTTTTCCCAATTTATCAAATTTAGAAGCTTATTTCATTAATGTTATTAAATGATTACCTTATCTGTAGTTCAGTTAAAGCTCATGTTTATAGATTTATAAGTAAAGATACAAGAAAAATATAATATATATAGCTAAGACTGTGTCCTCACTGACGTTTTATATAAAGACATGAGTATTGGAGATATTACTAATCTTTAACCAGTGTGCTGTATTTCTAGTGAGTGGCTATAGTTACTGTTGTTGTTGTTGTTGTTGATTGTCGTTTGCAGTTGGTTGTAATTGTTGTTGTTGGTTTAAGCCATATAACGAGCATGCATTGCATTCACGTATTCGCATTGGCAAGGTTATTGATCTTCACATGCGGCATGCCCCGACTTGGTTCCCGATCCCTCTTTAGTTGCTACCATCCATTGAGCATTTATGTTTTTCCTCCTATTAATGTTGTTAAATGTGATAAATGCTATGAGCAGAACAGAATAAAAATAAAAATAAAAATAAAAATATAAATATAAATATAAATATAAATATAAATATAAATATAAATATAAATATAAATATAAATATAAATATAAATATAAATATAAATATAAATATAAATATAAATATAAATATAAATATAAATATAAATATAAATATAAATATAAATATAAATATAAATATAAATATAAATATAAATATAAATATAAATATAAATATAAATATAAATATAAATATAAATATAAATATAAATATAAATATAAATATAAATATAAATATAAATATAAATATAAATATAAATATAAATATAAATATAAATATAAATATAAATATAAATATAAATATAAATATAAATATAAATATAAATATAAATATAAATATAAATATAAATATAAATATAAATATAAATATAAATATAAATATAAATATAAATATAAATATAAATATAAATATATAATATAAATATAAATACAAATAACAAACAAACAATCTCCCGGCTGTCTTTATAGAAGAAAGTGTTTGATAAACAATGAACCCGTTTCACCTCGACTATCAAAATAAAATTAATTAAGCTGCTTTATACATACATAGCATTCATATTGGTGAGCAATCGAAATTGAAATCTTATTTATCCGTTTGAAACAACTGCAGCTCAACAACTGCTTCAAAGCTGTCTGTGGTCTGATTAAAATCATCATCAATTTTGCGCAACTCTTTTCTCTCTCAGCTAGCTAATTACTATGCACTTAATCAGTGACCATGAAGTAACTGAAACCTTTAAGCGCAGACTAACTCGTATATGAAAATACTTTTAAACAAGCAAATAATAAATCGGCTTTCGGTTAATGTGGTTGCGGTGATGCTTGCTTTGGTCCAAGTGGTGTTTGCTGTGGCTGCCACTTAACTGATTCGATGCCACGCAGCCTTTCATTACGGAGCCAAGTGTCTTATATCGCTAAGACTTATAAGCTATTGCCTGCATTCAAATATTTGCATAGGAAATTATCTAATCAGATATGCAACAATTAGCTAGGAAATTGGAGAATACTTATATGTATTTTATATAGTACTTATAACAAATATTAAGCAGTATCATTTATAAATAAAAAATTCAAATACAAAATCAAACTTAAACAAATTAAACTTACATTTTAAATAGAAAAATATATTCAAACTATTTGTAGTTTTGTAATCAAAAAAAAAAAGAAATGAATTATATTTTTGAGAATAAAGAAATTTATTATTATAAAGTACAAAATCGAGAAATACATTTTTTGCACTGTTTTAAAACCAGGAAAATTTAATTTAAATGTATAAATATACTCCAAATATTTAATAAAAAGAAAATAATAGTTTCCCACAGCGAGCCCTAGTATTACAAGTGAGTTGTCTGCAATTAGACATCAAACTGTCAAAACAGGCAACATAATGGCATAATAGTAACCATAAATTTTTATGCTTGTATGCACTATAAATATATAATTACTATGGGTGTATGATTATTTGAGTGTTTGTCGCCTTTTGTCGTCGCCAGAGTCAACAATGGCAAAACGCAAACATTTCATTGAACTGCATTTTCACTACATAGCAGCGTGTGTGTGTGTGTGTGTGTGTGCGCAGTTTATGGCTTAATTGGCCGAAACGAAATCGAAACTTAAGTTTAAAGTAGACAAAAAAACCAGTTGAGAGCATTTGACATTTGATTTTTGTGTGCGTGTGCATGTGGATTGCTCTGTGTGGCAGCAACACTGACATCAGCAGAGGTAGTCAATAGTTGGCTGTGCGTCACACGAGGCGTATACTGAATAGCTCATTATGATAGCTAAGCATATCACGCATACGAACAGTGCGCCAAATGGCCGTTACAATTTGAATGTCCAGCTGTTGATGACGTTGAAGTTGCCGCCACAAGACACCGTTATGCCGCAAAGAAATGGCAAAAAGCGAATGTCTCCGTAACAGCACATCTTTCATAGCCTCTTACTTGCGCTCGCTCTCTCTCTCTCTCTCTCTCTTTTGTCTTTCTGTCTCTCTCTCGCCATATAATTCACAAGTTTTCTTTGGCCTGCACATTCGCATAAATTTTCCGCTGCACCGGCAGCGTCATTATAAAAGCCTCACCTTACCAACTCGACGCCAACAATACGAATCCAGTTACAGACGCGAAATGATCTTCGCAATGGTAACGCGTTGTCGGTCTACAAAGAGCCCAAGTCTGAATCTAAATCGGAATATGAATCGGTCGCTTCTCTTCTGTGTCGCGGCATTTCTCATTGTAAGTAGTGGACAGCGCAGGATTCACTCAATCTATTCCTCTTTACAACCAAGGATAATTCAATACCATATTTTTTTTAAAGTGCTACGTATGTGTGTGTGTGTTTGTGTGTGTCTCTGCTACGCAAAAGTGATTTTAAAGAATCAAGTGAATAAGTTGATTAATTCAAATTAAACCAATCGGAGGAATACAAAAGTATATGATTCAAGAACAAATTATGGGTTTTACAAAACATTGAGTATCTGTAACTCACTCCCCAAAGAATATAAACTTTGCTTTTATCCTATACCAAGATGTTAAAAGACACCTCTATATAAAATATAGTAAATTATACTTTATCCAATCGTTAAGAATAGTATTAAAATCTACCCATATTTGTCGCCTGGATGTTTAAAATATATACATAAGTAACTGTCAATTTCTGTAACACACTCCCTATATAAAGGATATAAACTTTGCTTTTTTCCTATACCAAGATCTTATAAGGCATCTCTATATAAAAAAATAACATTATACTTTATCCAATCGTTAAATATAGTATTGAAATCTATGGATAGATTGTCGCCTGGATATGTAAAAGATACACATAAGTAACTGTCAATTTCTGTAACACACCCCCTATATAAGGAATAAGTATAAACATTGCTTTCATCCTATATCTATATGCTATTGTCGTCTCTACATAAATTATTAAATATTTTAAAGTCTATATGTATTAAGCGCCTGAATATGTGAAGGATATTCATACATTTTAATTTGTTCATACTCTGTAATACAAAATATACAGATCATTATTCACGCTCCTTCTTTGAAATATCTTTTCTACACTTCATATTTGTCAGCCCTATATAAAATACATACCAGTCAGAAATATATCCTTCTATGTACTTTTGTTTTATAAATTACGTTTTCTTTACACAAGTATAGTTCAAGTTACCTAGTAACTATAATACTATGTTTGAAATTTCGTAAGGCTTTCTAATGTTATTCTAGAGAAATATATGTATATAAACCAATTCACATACGAATTTACATTTATATCCTCCAAAAAATTAACTTTAACTAGAAATAAAGCTAATCTTTAGCATGCCAATGACTTGATATCCTTGCAAGGCTCTCTACAAAAATTTAACAATAAATTTTGTTACTATATATTTGTATGTTACTTATATGTATATTCTATGGCAACTAACATATATGATTGACTGATTTATATGGACTAGTCTGATTTATATGGACTAGTCTGCTGATGCTGATCAAGAATATTTTCGCTTTACAAGCTTTGAGAGAAAAACAATATATCCTATGGAAACAGCTAATTCTTAGCATAACAGTAAAAAAATTCTCAAATTTTTATGTGAAATAAAAAACATTAACATTATTATGTACTTTACTTTATTACTTAGTCAGATATGAGATATAAAAAAAGTGATAAAATAGAAATGTTAAGAGTTATCAAATGAAGTCAATCATTTGCCTATTAACTAGTGGATGTGTGTCGTTAGCAATGGATTGATTAATCGAGCTTTAACTACATATATTGACTGCCACTATCTAACCGTTCACTTAAGCTGTAAATCATACAATAAACAACCAACAATTTTGAAGGCTATCCGTGACCGCCAGGCGCCATTTAAAAGAAAATTGCGTGTTGAAAGCATTTTGTGTTGTGGCAACAAAGCAGTGGGTAGACAGGGGGAGATGCAACATCCATATGTGTTGGGGTTTAATGAACTTGCAACGGACGCCGCACAAGCGCCAAGTCAATCATAAGAAATTAAAAAACAAGGCGGATGAGGAGCAGGCAGAGAGGCGTGGGAGAGAGACGGGGGAAAGACAGAGGTGTGGTCGGAGCTCTGGCAAATAGCCCACCTAAGCGAAAGCGAATCTAAAAGTTAACCAACTTTAATTAGTTTAATTACAAAATATATATATATGTATATAATATTAAAAGCAAATGGCCAAGAGCGTGAGAGAAACAAAGAGAGAGAGAGAAAGAGATACCAAACATCGCTAACAATTAACATTTAATTGAACTACATATTTTTTTGACCAACTGAGTTCACCTCAGTTCTCATCCACACACTTTCCCACCTTTCTCCAACTGTTTTTTATCTATATTTAATTTTAATTTTTTTCTAACTCTCACCCACTTGCATTTACAGTTCACGTTGCAATTAACGCCCAGTTGCGCTCAGTCTCAGCCCCGGCTAAATCGGAGACCAGCTGCCAAGACAGCTGTTGATGAATCCACCGATAGATCCGTAGTACCCGATCAGCTGGCCTTGGCCGCAGGTCGCTTCGATGGCCAAGGACGTGGCAATGGTGGTGGTTATCAGCGGCGCGGTTCAACAGTGCACTCCAGAACCAAGGAACAAAATCCAGGTGAGAGTCAATATTATTCCAAGGAGTTTTTTAGAGCTTTAGTAAATTAGCATATTAGTATAAAGCTGTAACAAAGCTGTATGCTGCTCAAAGAATTCTTTAAATATTGTTTGGCGAAAGCAAAGCATTAATATAGTTTGAAAATTGAGATAACGTTGCAAAACTCATCTAAAAAATGGGGCATAAACTCACATTATAAGCTAACAAGCTAACAAGAAAGTAAAATGCAGTTGGGCATCCCGTTCGTGTAATCTGACTTTCGTTTCTAACTATATGAGCTCGAATCGTAGTAAGCATTTTCGTTTACGTTGCTTGTGTTGCGGTAGCGCTACAGCAGAGCTCAGTGCTACGCAATTGACTCTGCTATAAATTTACGTTTTTTGATATATGATAACATTCTTGATTATAATCCGATCTTGATGAGATTTTCAGGATTGTTTGATATTGTTTCGAAATATGTGACTTAAAAGGCATACAAACTTTCAACTATATTTGTTCCGTATGAGCAAAGGGGGCGTAGCATCCAAAAAATTATGATGTTATTGTTTTTATCTTTCGTCTAGTAATCTGCGTGCCAAAATTGGTGTCCCTAGGTGTTATAGTTGCTAAGACATTCGCCAAAAACATGTAGGGCGAATGGGGCGTGGCATCAAAAAAGGAAGACGAACTTGTATTGACTGACTAAATATGTAGTTCATATTGACTTAAATTCAGATTGTAGCTCTTACCATGTCTGAGATACTTTCGTACATACGGACAGACAGACGAATGGACAGACGTACATGGTTATATCGACTGGGCTGTTGATGCTGATCAAGAATATATATATTTAATGAGATCTGCGGCGACTTTTTCTGCCTGTAACATACTTTCCACAAACCCAATATTCCCCACAGAGGGCAAAAAAAAAATAATTAACTACCGAAGCAGTTCAACAAACACAAATACCCTGTATTGTTTACAAAGCTGGCGGTAATAAACTTAACTGGAATTTAGCGGCATTCAACAACTGCCAACTTAATAGGCTATTAAACAAAGTAATTGAAATATTTTTAGCTAAAACTAAACAACTTTTCGCCCTTCACAGACTATGGCTATGGCCAGCTGGAGCTAAATCTGATACGGCCCGAACATGAGACGTCTTCATTACCGCCACATGCCAAGATCAATGGCTATTATGGCGGTGGCGGTGGCGGTGGCGGTGGCATTTTGAGCACAACAGTCGAATCGATTGGTGGAGCCGAGATGAGTCATGAGAAGACACTGGATGAGTCCGAGACGGCTGCCGAGTACGTGGCCAATGCCATGAAAATGGCCTATGGCACACGGCACAAGGAGCCGCAACCAAAGCTACGAGTTGCTGCCGTCACACAGCGACCCTACAAGCCGAGCACAAGTACAGAGCAGCAGCAACATCAACTGCAGCAACATCAACAGCAACAGCAACAACAGCAGCAGCAGCAGCAGGAACAACAGGAGCAGTTGAAACAGGTGAAGGCACAGGCACAGGCAGCGCTGTTGGAGGCACAAATGCAGGCAGAGCTGCAGGCACAGCTGGTGGAGCAGCAGGCATTGCTGCTAGCGGAACAGCAACAACACCAGCAACATCAGCAGCAACAGCAAGCTGCAGCTGTAAGCGAAATAACTCCTGCCGCACCGGCTCCTGTTTATGAAAAGGAAACGGTGCCAAGGAGCTATGAAATATACGAGACACCCGCACAAAGCGAACCAGCTGCTGGCGATATCGAACGTCTATATCGCACCAAATACTATAGCTATGCGGCGCCACCGCAACCATATCGCAACATTGAGGCAGAGGCCGAGGAGAAGGTGCGTGTCTCTGCATCGACGGAGATACCCAAGGCGGAGATAATGAAGCAAATTGAAAAGTCTGTCATCAAGTATATGAAGGAACTAGAGGCGGAGGGTAAGATAATAACCACACCGCAGGAATTGGCACCGCCAGCAGCAAAAACCTATTACAAAGTGCTTTCGCTACCGAATGCGGGTCAAAGTTCACTCAATTCGGGAGAGGAGAAACGCTACAGCAGCAGCACGCTGCGTCCCAAGTACAGTAGTGCACCACCGGTGGGTCAGGTGGGTCGTCAGCCACAATACCAGCAGCAGCAGCAACATACACAGCAGCAGCATACACAGCAGCAACATACACAGCAGCAACATACGCAGCAGCAGCAGCAACACTCGCAGCAACATCAGCACAAGACCAGTGTACACAAGCCGCAACGCTATCAATCGGAGACGGAGACCGCTTATCAGGCACCGGAGCTATCCGCCGAAGCGTTGGCGCCCAACGTGGAGTTCATCTACAAGATCAAGACACGTGCACCACTGCAGACGGCCACCGTGAAGACCGTTTCAAAGCCGTACACATTGCCCTTGAAGAGCAGCGCCGATCACTTTGATCACGGCGCTGCGATGAAGAATATCGAGGAGTTTGACCTATCCCATGTGGTGACTACGCCGGAACGTGAACTTGAACTGGAGCAGGCGCATGAGGCGCAGCGGGTGAGCAGTAAACCGCAAAAGCTCTACTTCAACTCGGAGATCTATCATGATATTAATTCATTGCCCTACAAGGGCGATAAGTTGCGTGGCATTAGTTCTAGCTCCAGCAGTTCCAGCTCCAGTCAGCTGCACGGCGGCGAGTATCGTCATAAGGTGAAGTCTGGCGGTGATATGCATCCGGATTACAAGGGCTATGGGGGTTACTTTGCCGAACCGGTATCCAGCAGCATGGAGGTGTCCGAGAGACAACCGCCCAGCGGCATGGGACAAGAGGACAGCGAGGAGGGTTATCCCATACCCATACCGTATCAGTATGTGCTCAAAAAGGAACCGCTCTCCAGCAAATACGAGGAGGAGCGCGAAAGCTGGGAAAACCTACGTCTAGCTCATGGCAAACCCATTTCCAGCGGCTACAAGTCCCAAAATGGACAGAATACTGCCAGCAGCAGCAGTCTGGACTATGACAGCTATAGTCCCAAGTTTAACAACAATCCCGAGGGCTATGGCTATCAGCATACGTACAAGACGCAGTTGGTGCGCGGTGCTGCCGGCTCCCAAGGCGGTGCACAATCCTCGCTGGCCGGTGGCAATGCGGTGAAACGTGGCAAACGCGGTGGTGCAGCGCATCCTGCCAGCGGTGGTGGCAAGAAACAGCACAGAGGTGGCGCCTCGGGCGTTGCTGCCACAAACAGTGGCAAGCACATCAAGGATCTAGAAGCCAATTTGGCACTGCGACCACCACCCAAAAATTAGTCCATTAATTATTGTAGTTTATTATACAAAATATTATACAACAAAATGTTTACATTTCTTGACTTGACTTCACTTTATGTTTTTTTTTTTTTTGTTCTTAAATTTTTCCCTTTAGTTATTTGTAGTTTGGTAATGCTAATTATTTATTTTATAGCCAGTTGCAGTTTGTGTATTTTTTTTTTTCACTAACTAAACGAATACCGCTAACTGAATATGAACTTAAATTAAGTACTATGCGCTAGAGAAATACTTTATGTAGCCCACAACAGAATACAAAATAAATAATATAATTTTATGAAAAGCTCGAATTATTGGAAACATGTGCCCTACAGCTTGGTCGACTAACAGTTATGCAAGCTCAACGTTAAGTTTTTGTTAACTTTTGTTCAACTACAAATCAATTATTTCTAACATGAAAACAGACCTTTAAAGCTTGAAGAGTAAAAGCTTTACACTACAGCTTTCATGTCTAGGCAAAGCCACAGACCTTTTGATAGATTATTAGCTCAAGCTTTGCAAGGTGCACTGTTGCACTTGCTTTCGTTAGGTAGCTTGATTTTTTGGGATAGCTTTTAAGCTTTTTAAGCAACGATCAAATACAAATCAGCTAGCTTGGGAATAAAATAAAAGCTTAACACTAAGTCTATAAATTATTAGAGCATCCAAAGCTCATTTCCGGTAGGTATTAAAGTCTGGCTGTAAACCTTTTAATACTTTCTAAAGGGTATATTGAGTTTGTGAAAAGCAGTACAAGCAGTGGCAGACACTGTCAAGTATATATATTCTTGATCCGGGTTAGTCGATATAGCCATGTTCATCTGTCCGTCTGTATATATAGAAAACCGAGCTCAGAGATAACAAAAGCTACAATCTCAATTATAGTCAATATTGACCACAGCGCTGCCGTCACACAAGCAGCGGAAACGAAATATAAAAGCATGTGTGCTAGCGAGATAGACTTACAAACACGCTTGTACTTTTTATGTTCGTTTGAAATTATAGACAGAGGGTATTACAAGGAAAGCTGTGGGCGGTATGGGTGCCGCTTTTGCTCACTACGGACAAAAATCGCAACCATGAGACCACTTCAGAGCAGTGTTTCGAGGCTACTTAAGCGCTGTCCAAAGAAAATTCTGCGTCAAACATGGATCCAGCAGTACACACCAGAGATCAACGAACTTCACCCGGTAAACATACTCCGAAAAAGGCGAAGACTGTCCCATTGGCCGGAAAGATGATGGCTACTGTTTTGTGGGATCCACAAGGTGTAATCTACATAGACTATCTAAAGAGGATTAAAACGATTCGTCGCCGATTCGACGCCCACTTGCAGAAAAGACAAGTACAGTTTCCAAGAATATTTTCTACTTACTCTCTTAGATTAAGAGATCAAGTTGGAAAAGTAAATAGAATTATTTTGAATATTCAAAGAAGCTATCCATAATTGTAGAAAGAATTAAACTTATTACTAAATTACCAAAATCGGTTACAATTACTTTCCATATTCCTCAATTCTCCATAATAATATTTAAAAAAAAATCTCCATTGTCTTCAATAATACTCTGGGCAAAACTTTATTTCACATAGTTGAGATAACAAACAAAGCCTTAAACCTAAGCATATGACATATTTAAGGTATCAAAAAAAAACATTCCAGAAAATATTAAAAATTATTTGGCAAAATATTGGAATCTAATCACTAATTGGAGAATTTTCCACAGCAAAACATGCGAGATTTTATTCATGATGTGAATAATGCTCATAGTGCTCGGAATGATGCACTGGCTCCTCGTAGTGTCCATGCTCATGCAGATGGGACTCGCTGTGATTCTCCAAAACCAGACCATGATTGTGATTGTGCTCCGTCTTGGGATGCAGAATCTTCAACTTTTGCTTGGTGCCGCCAATTTCGATGGGCTTCTTCACCAAATGCTGATCCTCCTTCTTGATGTAAACTGGAACGGCATGATAATGATGGAACTTGACGCTCTGATGTGATGTGGCATGCTTGTGATCCACCTCATGATGCACCTCGGTTTCCTCGTGTTCCGGTTCGTATTTGGCGTGCTCCTCATGCTCGTATTCATGGATTTTTAAGGCACTGGTCAACGCCAAAAGTGCCAGACAGGAAATCTGCAACGCACAAGCGGAAACCGTATGTCAATCATGTGAAAAGCAAAAAACCAGAAAGAAAGAAGTTTTATCTTTGACATGCCAAAGATTTGATACCCTGGCAGAGTGCTATATTTATGTAGTCAATAGGAAAAGTTCAATAAGCAGAAAAGTTTTCATACTATATATTTTTAAGCAGATAATTCCTATGTGATACATTTATCTGATTTAAATGATATTTGATAGTTAGGTGTAGAATGTTAATAAATATATGTTTTAAGAATTTGCTTGAGAGAATTTATTAAACAATAAAGTTATTATACTATATTTTTTAAATCGATTGAAAAGACATAAAGTATTAAATTTGGATGAAATTTGGTTTTGTAGATGTGTAAGAAAATGAATGTTGAATGCATTTTTTAGAGAAAGCTTCATAAACAGACTACCTAGTTTCAATACAATTTATAATATTTTGAACCGATCGTTCCTATATATGTATATAGTTTTCTGTTTTAGACAAAACTATTTCTATGGGTAAAAATTTGTTAGTAAGTGTATGTGGACAAAATTCAATGCATACAAAAGTATTCCTATTTTATAATTTCAAATCTATTATTCAAATATAATATAGTAGACCGATTCATACGAAATTAGAACAATATGTATTGAATTTAAAAAAAAACTAGTTTTGTATGAATTTAAAAGAAAAAAACTACATAAGCACAAAAAGTTTTTCATACTTATTTTTTAAGCGATTGTTTTTAAAAGATATAGTGGTATAATATGTAAAAAATTTGAAAAATACGCATAGAATGTTAATAAGTGAATTTTCTGTATATTTTTTGTTGATTGGTAAAAAAAAGAATAGTGTTTCACATTATGAGTGTATATTGCGAGCGATTGCTCCTAGTATGGTCCTGTATCAATTTAATAAAAGATAGCCTTCAAAACCATCTGACATAAGAACGGACAGAAAAAGTATGCAACTTTATAAAAAAAATATCAATAGATCAACTGTCCGTTGCTTTAAATATTTTTTTTTAATTTCGATATCCTTGTTGTTTTATTTATCGTTGTTTATATTTTGCTTACAACAAACTTCAGCATTTTTGTTTAGTTTTTGGACACCGACACAGAAACGCACACACACGCAGACACAGAAAAAAAACAATACACTTTCGATTGAAAAAATATATGGAATAGAGTTTCCTGTTTTTGGATGATATTAGTTTTGGTTTTGGGGATGTGAACTCCTTGACGTTGGTGAACTGAGTGTGGCTCAGTGTTTGGGACCAGATTCGATTTATACCCAAATAACGATGTGGCGACTCCAACAGCCGAACAGACAACGATCAAGTGAAATGTGCAACACACACAACAAATAACAACAACAACAACAACAATTGAGTAATCGCGGCAACGAACTTCAAAATGAACAACAGCAACAGAAACAACAACAACAAACAACAGCAATGCACGAAATCGAAGTCGAAGTCGTTAACAGCTTATAAGAGAAGTTGTCGCTAACGTTTTTGTTGTTGTTGTTGCTATCACACACACACACACACACATACACACAATGGAGCACATGCGTGCGAAACTCGTACAATTAAAAATTATTACGTATACGCCACCGCCAGGCGCTTTTCCATTCAAAACTTGTTGTCAATAGATGTGGCAGGCACAACGGCTACAGCAGTAGCATCAGGCGGGTTAACCACCGCCGACACAGTCCACACCACACCACCATCACTATCACCACCAGCAGCAGCAGCAGCAGCTGCAGCAGCACCAACAGCAACCGGTCGAGCGCTGCACAAATATGTAATGCAAGTGCAAGGTAATTGTGGAAAACGAAGAAAACTATTGGGGAAAGGCTAGAGTCGACGGCAAAAGTCCCAGCACCCACTCTTCAGTAATAACAAGACAAGAATATCACGTCATTTATGATTTGTTCCAAAAACAGGAAGATAAGTCTTGAGTTATTTCCGATCTTACTTTTTACTCCAATTTATCAACGATTGTTCCTATGGCATCAATATGATTTAGTTGTCAGGTTTTAACCAGATTTGCTGAGTATTTAGTAGATTATAAACTCAGTCAAGGTTTATTATAAGAAACAACTTTATATAATACTATATTATATAATATTGTATAGTTTTTGATTTGATGATACTATATGACCTGCAATATACAAAAGTTTCTCATACTATGCCTGAAATATATAATACCAATTACAACTAACATAACTTTGAATACACTTATGCTATAAATGATAGTATCGCAAAAGTTTAACATTTGAAACTTGACTATATAATTCTTATCACTTTGGTTTTCCACGCTAATAATTCAAAAATATACGAAAGACGGGTTTAAACCGAAGAGATTTCAAAAGTTAGCTCATCTCGTATATTCTTATAACCAGTATTTTATATTTTATTTTATTTTGAAACGATTTCTTTAAAGAAATTTTGTATTTATCGGCATTTTAGTAGAAATATTTTGTCATAAACTGTAGAAAGATTGCAAGAAATTGTAAATGTATATTTTTGTTGGACTTAAACATTTACGTTAAAAATATTGAATCATGCTTGATCTGCTAACATTACAAACGGACATGACAGCTAAATTAACTAACTCTAGCTCTTAAAGTCTACAGACAAACGGACAGACGCAATATACATATTTAATTTGTGGGATTGAAAATTACTCTTTCTGACTAGTACCCACAACATTTTTTGACAAACTTAATAGACCATTGTCATTTTTTTTAAGAAACAGGGTCTTAAAACATAGAAAAAGATATATGTATATACAATATTAAATTTTAACAAACGACGGTCAACAACAAAACAAGCAACGAAAGAAACACACAATAAAAATCAAGCAAATAATATTTATGATTTACAGATTTTGATTTGGATTATTGTTGGTTTGCTAATTGGTTGCAAGCTGACATCTATATGCAATTCAAAGATTTAGGGGATTTTCCCCAGCATCTAATGAAAATCTTCCTGTTGGCAATTGTTGCTGCTGCTGCTGTTCTGCTGGCAACAACAGTTGTTGCACACTCTGAGGCTGACTCTGATAATTTTGCTTCCTCATTCATTCGTCATTCATCAAGCCGCCGAACCCAACCCAATCATAAAATGTAAATGTAAAATTTTGGAATGTTTGTGAAATTGGTGCATGGATGATGATGGATTGATGGATTGGCCCTAATTATAGGGAGGGCAATGTGCAACATATGTATGTACATACATTTCGTGTTGCTTGTTGCATGTTGCATGCATTGGTTGCATTTGAAAGCGGCACGTTGCGTTTATTGTATTACGATGGGGGCATTAGCAGTGAAAGGGTTTCAAAACTGTGTAAATCGACTTGAAAAAAAAAACAAAAACTTAAAACATAAAACTATTAAACGATTTAATCAGTTTCCTAGCGCTCCAATTAACATTTAAATTTTAAATGTACATGATAGAAAATCAAACGATCGCAATTAAAATGCAGCACGATTAGATAATCAGTCGGTGGTGAATGGCGCTGTTTGGCTCAGGAAGCTCAAAATTGCGAAAAATTTCCAAAAACCAAACACACACCGAAAAAAAAGACATCAAATCGTCTATTTGAGACGAACTTTAAAGCCGCTTTTAACAACCAACAACACAAAAAAAAAAACATGAAAGGAAAGTAGCGTCGAGTTCACCAGACTGCAAGCAACTCTGTGCTAGTTCATTATATAAACAAGGCATCCCGATCGTGTTAGTTTCCATTCCAATTATATAAGTTAAAATCAGAGTAAGCGCTGCAAGAACTTAACATGCTCATGTGTTTGTATGTCTTTCTCACTCGCACACATGCCTTCGTCTACGCTGCGTCTATAAGCTGACGTTTTTCATTGTATGATAACTTTCTTGATTATAATCCGATCTTGATGGGACTTTCAGGATCGCTTAGTATTGTTTGTCTTTGAACGAATGTGAAGTTACACAAAAAATAAGTATAGACATACGTTAGTAAGATGCATGGCTATATCGACTCTGCTTTTGAGGCTGATCAAAAATATATGTATGTATGTATATACTTAATGGGGTCTATCATGTTGCCATATATTATTAAACTGATAAGTTTATAAAATAATAAAAGGTAAATAGTTATTTCCAACATTGAAACTCCTGAGCAACTTAACTTTTTGTTATCTTTTGAATAAGTCTATAAGATTTATCCGTTAAGCATTAGTTTTCTTTCAACAGCAAAATTTGTCGGAACAAAAAAATAGTTTAGCTGCTTGCTGAGAGCCCCAGGTCTACCCAAACTATGTAAATTTTATACACCCCCGACACAGGGTATGTAAAGCATAACATAAATTGTCTTGCCAAATGGCACTTTTGTTTTATTAGTGTTGTTGCCGTAGTGCTACATATTTTGCATATGCAATCGATTGCATTTCATTGGGTTAGTAGTATGCCACAATTTGGACAAGAAATTGCAGTGCAAAAGTAAAAGTAAACTACACTCACACACACACTACTACTTTCTCACACACAATGATAGAGTGAAATTTTCATAACAAGCAAATGGTGTTGTTGAAAGGCACTCGCGCCAGCCACACGAGTAATTTTAATTACTAATTTTGATAAACGATAAGCTGTTTATATAACGAATCAATCCTCATACCAGCTGGCAGGAAGTCAAGCTAACTTTTTGAATTCGTAACCGCCAACCGTTTATTGGGTGTGCTGCCACTTGTTGCCTAAGCAATCGATTGCACGATAACAGCTGTTAGAATGTAGAACAACGCCAGTGTTGTTCAAACAGTGTTGGGCAAGTGCGATTATTAGTTAAAACATTTACAATTTAAGTGCATATTTAAAAATATATGTATATAGATGTGTATGCTAGGGTTAATAGTGTGATAGTTGAAATATTTAACTTTTTAATTACAGACCAAACAATAGTTCGATAACAATGTAATCGCTATCGACTGCGCGCGCGGCCCATGAAATATAACTGTAACTGTAAAGGGAAAAACTTGTTGCCTTAAATTTGGAACATGGATTTGGGCGATGCGAATCTGCGACCCGTGCGTCTGCTGGGCACCGGATCCTTTGGCCGTGTCTTTTTGTGTCTACAGCGCGAGGGACGCAAGCAGCGCAAGGTGTGTGTGAAACGCATAATTATGCGAAATGTGAAAAACGAGTTGGCGCTCATCAAAGAGGAGGTGAATTTGGCATTGAATCTCTTATGTAAATACTCTATTATAACTTGTCTGCAGATCTATATCATTTCGCAGCTGCGTCATCCGCATATTGTGCAATTCATACGTCACTTTGTGCACGCCGGAACTGTCAACATTGTGATGGAATATGCCGAAAATGGCACGATACGCAATGTGATTGATCAGCTGCGTTTCACTGGAAAACTGGAAAGTGGGCGACTCTTACGGTATTTCAGTGACATGATCATGGGACTGGAATATCTGCACATACGTCATGTCATACATCGCGACATTAAGCCCGAAAACATGCTGCTGAACGGCTGCGATCGTGTCAAGTTTGCCGACTTTGGCATCTCCAATATCCACACACCCGCCAAACAGTTGCCCTGGCAGGTTCTGGGCACCCCCCTCTACATGGCCCCCGAGATAATGTGTGGCGGCAAGTGTGATTTCAAGTCGGATATCTGGTCACTGGGCTTGGTCCTCTATGAGCTGTGCATTGGCCGCAATCCCTTCGTCTCGGTACTTGATCCATCTGCCCGTTTCGATCAGATTCATAGCGTTATCAAGGCCATGTCGCGTCCCCATCTAGACTGTCAGCTCATGCGGCAGCGCTACGATCCCGTCTGGCCGCGCATCTGCCAACTCATGGTCGTCTACGATCAGGAGCAGCGCATTTGTTTGCCCGATCTGTTCAGTGTGGATCCCTTCATCACACTATCCATCTACAAGCAGTACTTTAACTACAGCTATTAGAATGTACTTTCAACACTGAATACTGTCGATTCGTTTCTTTCAAGCATTGTCTTAACTATAAGCACTTTTAGATAATCCCTTGTTCTACATATTAGCTATTTTACCAGTCTGTCCGTTCTGTTCATAACTATGTTTAATACTATAATCTAAAATCAGCTCTTCAAGCTTTATAACTAATTACAGTCTGTTTTATCTTTTCATAGCTATAAGTACTAGAATCTAAGATAATCCATTGATTTATGTGTTATCTATATTGTTAGTTACAGTCTGTCCGATCTGTTTATAACTATAACTACAGTCTAAGATAATTTATTGTAATTCTAATAACTTTACTTTATGTTGGTTGTTGTCTCCAATCTATTCCATATAGATACCACTTAGCTATATTTTAATCTTAATGTCCATCCAATCTGATCGATGTGACTACTTTAACTATAACTACTAGCTCATATATAGAAAAATGTCATTTTAGAATTTTAATATTATTTCTTTTTGATTTGTTTCTAATAGCTTTGCTACTATATGTATACTGTCCGTCCGATCAGTTTGGCGTATATCGCTTGAATTCAGTATAGGATAATCTCTTGGTTTAAATTATATTCGGTGATGAATTTGAAAACTTAATAAATTGTTAGCATTATCACTATATACATATGTATTTACAATCAGTTTTTATTTAACGACAAGTCATAAACGATGTCATAATAGACCGATTCCTGAAACGATAACAGATAAGTTTGAGATTTGCAAAGTGGCTTCCATTAAAAGTATAAATTACTGATCAGCGATGACAAGAGCTGATCAAAATTTAAAAAATTTATAACGATCTATTAATAGAAATGAGCTGCGCGCAGATCAAGTTTATTTTACTATTTTAGTAAGCTTCATTTTGTAGCAAAATTCAATTAAAAATATTCTAAATAGAAACAAATTTATTGTAACCAAAAATTTTTTATTATGTTAAGATACAAATAACAAACTTCTTAGATATTTACTGGAAACATTATAACAAAATAGTGATGAATATAGCATTTTATCTTGATTTTCAAATTGCCAACGCAAAATTTTGATATAGATTTTCAAGTAATTTGCGTGGTATAGAAAATTACGATTTATGGTTCTTAAACATATATAGATATTGTTTTAGTTATTTTATTTTTACTACCTACAAATTCAGAACTCATATAATTTTTTCCATTATAAGAAAAAAAATGAATTCAACCATTTTTACTTCAATACTTATTAAAAAAATAATTTAAAAAACGAAAAAAAATATGCTCAGCAAAATTCAATGTATAAATTTATCGATATTTTTTTACATCACTATTCAAAAAAAACTGTTGTGCCCATCAATCGGCATACTTGGCTCACACGGTTATTCCGCTAGCTGCTCAGGAGCATTAGTAGAATATCCATTGTTGGTGAAGACAGACGCACAGGGTAACAAAGAAGCGATCACACTCAGTTTCAATGATATAACAAATTGTTTACTTTATTACATACTACTAGATATAGAATCTAAGCTACATAAATCATAAGAGAGTTGAAGGTGCAACAACTATGTCTTTCGCTGCTGAATTTTGCGCTTCAGACTCTTGACCAGAGCACTCGTCTCCAGCTGTTGCTTGGAACGCTTTTGAGCTGGCTGCTCATCTTCCTCCCCCTGCTCCCCGGCATTATCCTGCTGTTGCTGGCGACGCTTCAGTTTCTCGCCAATCATCTGCTGCATACCCTTGGTGGCCTTGTAACTGGAGTGGGTGGGATCAATGTTGTACTCGTGCGACTTGTAGACGGCCTTGAAGCGTGTATCATTCAAATCCACTTGGAAATTATCATCCTCATGAGGCTTGCTGTCCACTGTTTTGGATTTCTTGAGCTGCTTGCGACGCTTGCGTTTGCTGCTGGCATTCTGTTGCTCGTCCTTAAGGATTTTGGCCAAACTAAAGTGTTGCTTAGACGTAGCAGCGTCATCCTCATCATCGTCCAGTAGCAGCGCCAATTGGGCTTCGGCTTGAGCATTAGCTTCATCATTATCATCATTTGTGGATTTCTTGGATTTCTGTTTCTTGGACTGGAGCTTTTTGCTTTTCTTGGGCTGCTCGTAGTCACCATTGGCAAACTCATCGGCAAAATAGGAATCATTCAGATCAATGCCATCGGGTATGGAGTCATCATCATCATCATCATCATCATCATCTGCATTGTCAGCAGAACGACCCTGCAGCTCCAATTGCTTGAGACGTCGCTGCTCCTTGCGCTGTTTATTTTTCTCGCTGCGCTTCTGCAGCACTTTTTCAATGGGCGTGAGTTGAGAGTTGCTGCCGTTGGCTGTGGAAGCGGAGCCTTTGGTCTCGCTTGGCTGCGTGGTGGTGGTTGTCTCTATATTCCAGGACATTTCCATTTCATACTTTTTCTCCTTTGATTGCTGCTCCTGTTCATTGATTTCGGCTAGCAGATTTCTGTACTTTTCAATTCGTTGTTTTTCCTTGAGGCGCTTGCTTGGCTTCTTTACAGCCTCCGCCTCCTCCTGCTGTTTGGGCTCCTGCTCCTCCTCTCCTTCCACCTCATCCGCCTCATCCTCCTCTTCATCCTCTTCTTCGCTGCTGTAGGCTACAATTTGACGCAACTCCTTGTCATTCAGCTGATCCACCTTGCCGCTGGACAATTTATCGCCCAGCTCACGTCTATCCAATGCCGTCTCGTCCCACGTCAGATCCACCTTGGCCTGCTGCAGTGCCGTTGTGGTAAATTGACGTGGCTTGTAGCTGCTTGCATCCGGCAGCTCGTAGCACTCATCCGTGGGCATATCCTCGTCAAAGCTGGTGTCGTTGGGTATGTAACGTAGATCGACACGCGTCGCGGAGCTCTCATACTCAATGCCATCGCATTCCTTGTACACTTTGTCCGCCGTAGAGACGCTGTCACATTCGACTACGGCGTAGTAGTAACGTAAGCGATTCAGCTGATATTGGCGTAGCTTTTCCATGTGATAATCATCGCCCTCTTCGGCATCACTGTCCTGTTCGCGTACCAACTCCTCATCTGTATCTACATCGGAGTATGCATTGGGTTTGGCGCTCAACAGTTCACTGGGGCCGTGTACGTCTTCCTCGGCCATGCGCAATTTGCCGTATTCCGATGGATAGATTTTTACGCTTAGAATACTGCCACCAGGCGGCAGAAAAGAGCTGAGCAACACCATCAAGTCTTGGGCACGTATGCGATCCCAATCCATATTACACACGGCCAGACGGTGTGACGATTCCTCTGTGCACTCTGCATCCATGTCTAGCTCACCCCACACATGATCGATTTGCAGTTCGGGACCACCTGCATCATCATCTTCATCACTGTCCTCATCCGATGAGGAGTCGGTCATTAAACGACCCTCACCACGTGCATAATCCACATTTGGATTGGTTAAACGCTCGCGTAAATTCTTCGGCACTTCATCGTCATCTTCATCATCGCTGTTCAGCTGCAGCTCATTGGTCGTGTCATCCTGGACGATGGCCAGCTCCTCGGCACGACGCTCCTCATCCTCACTGCTTGCCTTAGTTTCAGCACTCTCCTTTTCACCAGCATCCTCATCGGTGCTCTCGTTCTCATCGAGCTCATAGAACTTGCGCAAATCCTCGGCATTTGATTTGTTTACCGGCCTGCCGTACTTGTCCACGGTGTACTTGACCTTGAACTTGGCATCATCAAACATGCCCTGGAAACGCTTGTCGATCTTCACCTTGCGCTGCACCTTGGGAACACCGCGAAAACGGGGATCGGACAGCAAATGCTGGAAACGTGCATCTTGCCATATACCGTTTGCTTCGGAGCTGGCATTTTGGCTGCTTGAGGGCTTGGATTTCTTTTTCACTGACTTTTCTGTGTGCTTTGCCATATTATTGCAATTCAAAAACAAACTAGCGAAGTTTCAACACGTGCATGGGGTGCTAAACCGCATATCGATAAGAGTAAATTCCAGAGTTGTATCGATATGTTTAGTATATGTTCGATTGAGCTACTCGGCAAGGCGAGCGAACGAACTAGGTACATCGTTAATTAAAGTTCATTTCGTTCAGTTGCCGTATTTAATTTAAAAACATAGAATTTGCAACAGAAAGATGTTAAAAATATATATATATTTCTTTTAAATACGAAACACAAATATATCTAAAATATTTTTTAACATATGTGTTATTTTAATTATTTTGCTACAGACAATCCGAATTCCTGAAATGAATGCAAATTAGTTTTAAGCGAGATTCAGAATTTATCACTACATACTAAAATTCTGAAAAAAATACCGTATAAATTAAGTCAAAATTTGAAAAAAGTGAAACGATTTATAATGGCATTGAATTGAATGGAAAGTTTTGTTCGTTTAGCAAAAAGTGAGCGAGTCATCTGCAACGACTCAATTAAACTGCATTCAGCAAGTCTGGTATCCGTGTCTCTAGCTAAACCATCGATAGCCCGATCAACAGCCACAGCGTTGCCACAGTTTTGAAACAAGTATGTTAACGGTCATTTAATTTAATTAACAATTTGGCCAAACCCGATGAAGTATTATTACTTAAATGTTAATAAGCAATATGAAATGTCAAAACTTTAATAAACATGCACATTTGCTCCTTTAGATTTTCAATTGGCACGTCAGCAGTCTGGCAACTTTTTACGTTATCGCTAAGACACCGCCACAACAATGGCAACAAAGTATTATCGATGACGACCTGCGCGAGTTAAATACATATGATGTATATATATATATGTGTGTGAGCAGTGTTTTTATTTTAGTTTATACGCATATTTCTATGCCACAATTGCATTGTTAAGTGACACTGCAATCGTCCTCCACATGGATGCTATAAGTGAGCCAAGGAGGCGGTAAACACAACAACAACAGCAACATACAACATACAATAGTTTTTTTTTTTTAATATTATTACTACATTCTGCCTGCGTGGATGCGTATAAATAGTTGGATATCAGAAACATCACGTCAATTGGATAAGAAATCAGTTTGTAGTTACACACACACATCAATCGAAGAGTCAATCAAACAACAACAACAATAAAATTGAAATAATTAAACCAACAACAACAACAACAGCAGCAGCAGAACGATAGCAGTCGAAGTTATCGACGGAGGGTCGGAGGGTCGAAGACAACAAAAACAATAAACACACACACGCACAGAAAAGTATGAGTAATAACGTGGAAAGTAACGGCAATAGACGCACCGTTGATTGGCAACGCTTTGGTCTTGGCGGTGACGACGAAGGTGAGATAACGGTCGCTAACTTTCGCCAGCGCAGCAACAACAACACTGGCGGATTCGTTGATCTGGGCAATGAATATACGTACGCAGCCGGCGGACATCATGCATCCGGCGCCAATGAAATCTTTGCCGGCGAACAAGGCGACAAGCCATGGTGAGTGCGCGGTGCGCGGTGCGCGGTGGTGTGCAGTGTGTACGCATCATAACTTTTTAAACTGCTTGTTTGCTCAACAGGTGGCGCTCGAACTTCTTCATCTCACAACCGGTGCTCTTTGGCACTTGGGATGGCGTCTTCACGTCCTGTCTGATCAATGTGTTTGGCGTAATTGTATTTCTACGCTCCGGCTGGATTGTCGCCCAGGCGGGAATCATTAATGCCGTACTGATTATTTTCTGTACGGTGGTAATTGCCCTAATCAGTGTGCTCTCCGCCATTGGCATCTGCGAACGCTGTCGTGTGGAAAGCGGTGGCGTCTACTTTCTAATTGCCCATACGCTGGGCTCTCGATTTGGCGGCGCCCTGGGATTGCTCTATTGCTTTGGCCAGGCCGTTGGCTGTGCTTTGAACGTCATGGGCTTTGGCGAATCAATGGCCGGTCTAGTCGGTCTAGCCACTAACAAGTGGGCCATTCGTGGCTTTGCCACGGCAGCCGTTCTTCTGCTCGGTTGCATCAATGTTGCCGGCGTCAAGTGGGTGATTAAATTGCAGTTCATTTTGCTAATGATACTGCTCATATCGGCACTGGATTTCATGGTGGGCAGCTTCATTGGCGAAGATTTAGGTTGGTTGGTCAACAGTCCTATTTCTATTTGACATTTACTAACTTATGACTACTATTTTGCAGGTGAGGGCTTCCAGGGCTGGATGAGCGGTAATTTTGTGGATAATCTTTGGTCCAAATATGAGGATGGCTATTCGTGGTTTCGTGTCTTCGGCGTTTTCTTTCCCACCGTCACCGGTGTGCTCTCCGGCATCAATATGAGCGGTGATCTGCGTGCTCCTTCAACCGATATACCCAATGGCACGCTCGCTGCATTTGGCACATCGTAAGTTTTAGACAGATCCTATAGTACTATAAGAGTTTTATTTATACCCTCTATGAGGGGTATATTGGGTTTGTGAAAAGTAACTAACATGCAGAAGGAGGCGTGGCAGACTCAATAAAGTATATATATTCTTGATTAGCATCCACAGCCGAGTCTACATAGCTATGTCTGGTTGTCCGTCTGTCTGTCCGTATGAACAAACAGATTACCTCAGTAACTCTATCATCTAGGGACACCAATTTTGGCATGTATGTTGCTAGATGCAACATATAGACTACGGCATCCAATTTTTTTGGATGCCACGCTCCCCTTCGTACATAAGAAAGATGACAAACTGAAAATTTGCATGCCTCTAACTCACGTAATTCTTAACGTTTAGTTTCTGTAACTTTACACTCGTTTAGAGACAAACAAAATCAAACGTTCCTTAAAATTGTATCAAGATCGGACTATAATTATAAAAGTTATCATACATCGAAAAACGTAAATTTATAGCAGAGTGCGTAGCACTGAGCTCTGCTGCTGCGCTGCAATGAAAGCATATGCGCTTACGCCGATATGATCTCATTTAGAAAATTGGAAATAAAATGCAGAGGGTATTACACGGTCGAGATACTCGACTGAATTTCTCTTTCACGTTGTTTTTGTTTTTTTGTTTGGGATATCTCAATCAGACTTTAGAATTGTTCTATCAAAACTTGGTTTCTAGCATGAGGTATTTTAAACTGCAACACGGTCTATTTTTTACTGTTAAGAGCTAGAGCAACCAAACTTGGCAAGTAGGTGCCTCTCAAAAACTACACGTATCTCAAATTAGGTTGCACAGTTTTCCTTTAAAAGCATAGTTAGAGATTTCCTAACTAAAATCGCATATCTGTACCTTCAGTACAGGACCTTTTGAATGTCGGTTAGTCCGACTGCAGACTTTGTTAAAAACAAATATAATAACGATATATAATTTTTTTTGTCTACACAGAACGTTCCTTTATATGGTGTTTGTGCTGTTTTTGGGCGCCACATGCACACGAGCAACATTATTGTCTGACTTTATGATCTCCGTGAAGGTGTCCGCCGTACAATTTTTGCTAGTGGCTGGCATCTATGTGTCCAGCATGTCCTCCTGCCTGGGCGCCATGTATGGCACACCGCGTGTCCTGCAAAGCATTGCCAAAGAGAATGTTATACCCGGCATTGATGCGCTTGCCAAGGGTGTAAGTAAATCGATATTACTTATAGCTAATAGCTATATTGTTTATTAACTTCTCTCTCGCTCTCTTTCGTTGCAGCGTGGACCCAATAAGGTGCCACTTTATTCCATGGCCGTTGTGGCTGTTGTCACCGTCACGTTTATCATTGTGGGTGACATCAACTTCTTGGCACCCATTGTGACAATGCCATTTCTGATGACATACGCCTGCATAGACTATGCCTACTTTGCACTGGCCCAGACCTTTGATATACAGGAACAGCGGGAGGAACGCTTTCGCATACAAGCCTCGAGTCCCAGCTATGAGACACGTCGCTATGGCAGCGTCTCGGATGGTGGCAACGATCTTGATTTACTATTTCCGGATCGTGTGCGTCACAAGAACCTGCAGAGTCCACAAAATTCACCCATGCATCAGACACATCAACCAACACCAGCCGCAGTGCCTACTGAGAATATTGTGGACTTTAATGCACCCACGCCAAGTACATCCTCACGCCAAGGACCGGGACAGAGCGATGATGGTGCAATTGCAACCGATGGCACCACACTAAACGTAGAACAATCTGCGACACCCGGTGGCACTGAGCTAGAGGATGAGAATGAACCCATTGCACCCATACGTCCACCCATACATTCCAAGACGAAAAACTGGTACTCTGGCTTCTGCAATCGTTGGGCTTCATTGCTGGGCGTAAGTTTAAACGAATCGATGCCATTATCGAGCGCATTAATATATTTGTAATGCATTGAGAAAAGGTTTAATAGATTCCATAAAGCCACGTCCGTTCGTCTGCCTGTCTTGCTGTATGCTAACTAGTCTCCCAATTTCAAAGCTATATTGCTGAAATTTGAATCAGGTCCATCTTATTTATGCACACAGTTTATACATTAAGTTTAAACAAATCGAAATGTATTAAAAACGTACTACTATAGAATATTATTTAACCAACTTCGAAACATACGTACTTTTATCTACAGATGTGTGATGACCTCAAACTTAACGAAAACTTAGTTTTACTAAAATGTTATCATATTCGTTCGATTCCTGAATCGCATACAGATTGGTTTAGGATTTCATTTAACCAAAATTTCCTGTATCCCATTACATTTGGCCATATTTTGTCCGAATTTCGAAATGCTCTCCAACATTTTTATAAAGTAACAAGAAAATCTTTCTTGAATAGATTTTTTTTTTTATTATAAAAAAGTTAAAAACTTTAAAATTCCTTAATGACAGATCGGAGACCTGAAATGAAATGAATTGAAAAACATTCATTAAAAAAAATGACACTTAAAATGCATTTTTATTTTGGAATAATCTTAGATTACTGCTAATATTTTTCATTAGTATTTTGATATTTAAAGCATAGAATTAAAAAAAAAAAAAGCACAAAGAATGACTATACAGAAATTTAATCAAAAACAGTTATGGGGAAAACTCTAACAACATATCGCAAACATTTTTAATGTGGCTTTTTTTTTTGTTAAGTGCCAAAACACTGTAAGAAAAAAATCGATGAAATTATTCTTTGATGGGATAACTAAAAAAAACCTTTTCCTGTCTACCTTTATATACATATATCTGTCTTTCTTCTTAAATAACTTGTTGTTCTCTGTGTATTTGTAGGCACTTATAAAGCTGCTGGTCATGCTGCTGGTGAACTGGTATTATGCCTTGACCTGTTTTCTGGTCGTCTTTGTTGTTTGGTTCTACGTGGGCACAGCCAATCCCGCCTTTAAGCCCGGCCTGACCGCAGAGTTTAACTTCTTTGGCTGGCTAAAGAGCGTCATCTTTCGTTGCTTCGGGTATGGCATACATGAATACTAACTTTTATTATTATTCAATTAACTGTTAACTAATATTTGCTAATTTGCTTACAGCAAACGTATGCACGAGTACGAACAGATTGTGGTGACACCATCGTGCCCGGGCGTGGATCTGTCGCCCACACAATTGAATGAGCAAAATGAGGATTTCAGGCCGCGTCCCAATTATCATCACTCGTCGGTAATTGAGGGACGTCTGATAGATGACATTTAGACATTTGGGTCATGGATAAAAATGTGGGAACAGTGAATGGGATTGGGATTGGGATTGGGAGTTGTGGAAGGCGAGGCAAGCAATATTTTTAAATGCATTTGGCTATATACTAATTAATGTAATGCTAAGGATAGTTATCTTTAATCCTCCAGCACATGCATTTAGAAGCGTTCTTCCCACACACACACATACTGAGCAGAGACCAAGCCCAACGCACATTGCAGCTTTAGCTTAACTTAATTGTCTACTAATTATATATATATACTTCTATATATATACATATATATAAATTTCTAATAATCCAAGTTGATGAATTTAACAACAACAAAAATGACAAAACTGCTTTTAATATGCTGTTCCTTTTCCAAAATTGTGCAAAGACTCTTTGTTAAACTTTCCTATTGTTTTTTTAGTTCTTATGTATGGCAAGTCTGTAAAATTGTTGCTTAATATAGATATGTTTCCATACGTTCCGTATCGTCGTCTCACAAAGCACATACATTGCTTAGTTGTGGAAACATATGTGATACCGAGATAATAAGTAAAACGATAAATACAAAAACAAAACATAAACCAAGTAAAACATGAACCCACAGTCCAAAAACCATGAACGTTTGTTAATACAAAATGTACTAAGTTTAATTTTTTCTTTATTTTATAACAAACTTATGTTTAACACTTTAAGAGCCACAAAATCACAAAGTAAATGAAAATGAAATTGAGTCCATAAATTCACAAAACACATACATATATAATAACAATAACACAACAATATAACCATTGATAAATCATAATCTATAAACAAAACAATAAAAAACAAAACAAAATAACCGCAATAGCTGCATTATGTACTACATTATACCATAATAATTGATATAACTCTATAGGTATGTAATCAAATGTTGTTTAAGTAAAACTATAACGAAATTATGATTATATATGTATATATACAAAGCGTTTTACTTTTGGACGTACATATATATATAATAAATATAGCATAAATTTAAACTAGTTATACACAATCAAGAACAAACTGAAGCATCTATGTAAATGTAACAAAAAAAAAAATGTATTAACAATATTAACTGAAAAGTGTGTATTAAAAACCAGTTTAATAAACCAAATCAACACATTTTTATTACAAATTCCAAATATTGATTTTTAAATGTAGAATTCCGTTTGTCAGTTGGCGCCAATTGCGTTGCAACCGTTATCGATATATGCTTAGCTGCTAGCAATCGATATCTTATGGTGCGTAAGTCTGCTTGGACAAAAACCAACTGATGCAGTTATATGTATGTAAAAATGTATAAATAGTATTAAAAGAAACCCAATCAATACAAACACTTAAAATACAATTTAAAATATTAAACTCCGTCAAAGGTGAGTCGGGTTAAAGGTGCTATCGCTATGTGCATAGCTATCGATAGTTTATAGTGTTGCTCTTTGGCAGCCCTAAAGGCGATTGTTGCAGCCCTCTAACCTCAAAAACTGCTAACAAAAACACAAAATACACTAGCGTTTTGTTCAATTTCTGCACAAAACTGACAAGTGCAAGTAGATGAGGTTGCTCCATTAGCACCAGCCAGACACCCAGCCATGAACACCCTAATGCGCCGAGCCCAACAGCTGCAACACTGCCGCACATATTGCATAAAACAATGCGCTGCCGCCGTCGCCGGCGCCTCAGGTGGGTAAACAATGAATAGTGCAACGGGATATGTTATTATTTAAATCGTATCCTTTTTGGCAGACAAACCCAATTACGAGGAGCTGATTGGTCGACGACATAAGCAGGCGCAGCACAGCATTGTGGTGCAGGTTAGCTCAGAGAAGTCATACAATGAATTGTATAACTACTGCAGCCGCTTTGGACGCATTGTGACTGCCCATCACTATTGTGTGCAGCATGAGGATGTGCTGCATTACATGCTGCTAGAGTTTGCCAATGCCGGCGAGGCAACGGCCGCCATTGACTCGAGTGCCTACAATGGCGATCTGGGCGGTGCTGGAGTTGGTGGCATACCGGTGCGTTCGCCATTCCTTTGGTTCAGAGCGGCAGCCGCTGGCAGGCGCAGTCAGACCAAACTTACGGCAAGTCAGAAGACACAGATGCTGCCGTTGGGCAGCACCGATGGCACACGGCCACTGGCTACCGACAATTTGCAGTCACTGTTACGTGGTGCCGAGAGTATTGAGCAACAACAGCTTTTGCTCTACGAGCACACACGTCTGAATGATCTGGGCGTGCGCTTGCGTTTTCTAGCCGCTCTACAGGTGCAACAGGCCATCTCGGGCATGTTTCCGGATGCACGTGCTCAGCCGTTTGGCTCCTCGGTGAATGGCTTTGGCAAAATGGGCTGTGATTTAGATTTAATACTGCGTTTCGATAGCGACACCACGTCCAGTAATCAACGCGAGCACTCCCGTCTCGTTTACCACACCAAGGAGAACATGAGCAATGGTCGCTCCCAGCAGCAGCGGCAAATGGAGTGCATTGGTGATATGGTCCATCTGTTTCTGCCCGGCGTTTGTCATGTTCGACGCATTCTGCAGGCACGTGTGCCCATCATCAAGTATCATCATGAGCATCTGGAACTCGAGGTGGATCTATCCATGAGCAACCTGTAAGTACTTACGTCCTTTTGGGCACCTTTAATTAACAGATTTTGTTTAAGAAAACATAGCAAGGTAGTTGTTCTATAGCAATTCTCATAATTGTTCCAAATTAATTACTCTTTTAATGAATTGTTAATTTCATTAGCAGTAGATATAGTAATTCTAATGAACATCTCTTTTCACTAATAAGTAATTCCAATGGAATTGGGATTTCATTAGCATTGAATACAAAAAGTTATGAAAACTCCTTCGGTTGGCATTAAATAATGCTCAAGACATTGATTTTCATTAGCATAATAAATAGTACGATTAATAATTAATAAATAATAACTGCATGTTCATTTCTCTATACTCCTATATGGATTTGAGAGAAACTTTTCTTCTACGTTTACTCAAAGATAAAGCTATTTAGAAATTAATGAAATTTTTCTTTTTTCATTGGAAAATTAACAATTTGTAAGACCGTAAATAATCTATACTATATATAATATTTGGAGCATTAAATTGCAAGGAGTTGTTTTTTTTATTAAAAACAGTAAACATTTTTGAAAGTGTTTTATTTTATATAACAATTAAAGCCATAGTTAATATAAAGTTGATGAAATAGTTTTAAAAACTTTTGCGTAAGAGTAGGAGTTCCTAAAGACATTTGGTATTACATAATTGACAATTGATATTGAAGTCGTAAAAAATTTTAGTTAAATAAATATCTTTGGAGATATTGAATGCTTATTTTTTAAGAATTATAAGATCTAATATGTTTGCAAGGCTGCAAACCGGTTCCAAAGCGAGCATGGCTGAACTGGTTCGGTTCGGGAGTCTTAGGTTCTTTAACCGGAGCTTAAACCGAACGGTTTATAAACATTACCCTCGAACCTGAATCTAAACCAAACCAAACCACAGATGATATGAACTGACTTCGGTTCGGGAAAAATATATAAAAGTAGCAGACAACGCGTTAGCAGTTCCAAAAACTGACGTTAGACTGCCGACTGTTAATTATAAAAACTGAAATGTATTCAGAGGGTATGAAAACCGTTTTGCGAACCGAACCAATTTTTGTGGAGAAGTTCGAAGTTCGAACCTTTAAACCGAACCTTCTTCAAAATGTTGGGTAGCCCAATGACTCAATGTGATGAGTTGTTAAGACTTGCCGCAACCCTTGAAAAAATCGTATTAAATCCGAATTGAATTATATATTGTAATTATTTAAAATTTTATGAAAGTGTTTCGAGTACCTATCTATTCCTAAGCCGGCTAAAACTCCAGTGATGGTTAGATTTAAGAAATATCACTGTCTTTCGATAGTAACTCAATATAACATTTTACAAAAACTTTACTCGTGAACTAATTGTATTTTAACATCTCGAGCCGTCTTAAAAATCGAATATTGTTAAAAAGATGCACAAAACAAGTAAGAGATAAAAGTTAACTGGCAACTTTAACATTTTAGTATATACATACTGATAAATCTCTCGTAAAGGTCTAGTTTATAAGATAAAACCATGCTATTCAACGAGTACTGTAAGGACAAATCTCTATAAAAAAATCTTATAACTATGCGTTTAGAAAAAAAAGATAAGATAATTAGTTTGGCCAAGGATGGTGGCTTTGTTTATTAAATGTATAACGTACTTATTGTTCGAAATGAAAACTTAGGATCTATGAAGCATGGACATAACTTTTTGCACTCTTAACTCGTTTAGACAGTTGTGTGTGTTAACTTAGTCGAGGTAACTGTAATCGGCTGATGTGTGTGTGTGTGAGGAGAGGCCTTTAGCGTCTGTAGTTGCTGGCCTGTTCCTCCTCCTTCTTGACGGCCTGAACGAGAATGAAACTCATGACGCCACAGACGACATTCATCATGGCCATTGTCATGGCAAGTCCCACAATCCACGAGGTCTTGCCCTCAAAGAACCAGGTCAACTCATCCACACAGCCACTGAAGAAGGCATTGCCACTGACAGTGTCGCGACAGGAGCTGGGCAACGGTTGATGCAAATCCAAATAGTCCCAGGGTCCAGAGGCGCCACAGCAGCCAATATTCTCCTGGATCATGGTCAGCACATAGTTCGAATACGAGTATTCCGATGTCGATACAAATCTCCTCAATGTCACATTCAACAGCGGCTGTAGACTCGAATTAATGGTGCTATACTGCAGCAATATGGCCGATCCGATAACAGTGCCCACAAATCCAAAGATCTGTGTACCCACAAACACAAACAGTGCCAGTGTATTCTCCATCAAGGCACTGAGACAACCCAAAAAGCTAACAGCCATCATAATGATACTGATTGCAATCAGTATATAGACGCCTATATAAAACGATTGCGCCTCCAGAATGCGCAACCAATCATTGAATCCCGGCTCAGCACGTAGCCACACAGTCAGTGCAAACAAGGCCGTGGAAATCATCCAGGCCACAATGTTGAAACAGAAGAGCGTGTACTTTACACATCCGATTTGCTTCTCCAGCTGCTCGTCAGCGGCGCCATATCCAATACCCATGTCGAGGACCTGTCAATGAGAATATAGCACATTTGTATTATTCAAAGCGGTAAACTAGAGTAGAACGGTAGAAGATTATTTTGTAGAAAAGTACTAGAAAATGTGGTATTTGTTGCTTTGTTCCATAAGTTCGTACATAAACCCCTAAGGAAATGCACGAGTTGCTCTAAAGTTATATACGAGCGGTATCTTAACTCCAAGAAGTAGCAAGAATCTAATATAAAGTGTCTACAGATTGTACAGAAACCTATCCTTAGATTGTACAGTACTAAGAAAAAACATTTCTTACGACTCAAATCACAAAAAAAAAACAATGTTTAACAAAAACCTTTAAGTTAATAAGAATTATAAATTTACAAATTATGTCAAATTTTATAGAAATATAAAAGAAAAGTTTTTAGCGTAGAAAACGAATAATAAGGTATAGGATATGGTCAATATAAGTCAGTAAAAATTGAGTCACCACAAAAAACTAATGCAAACATTCTAAAACAAGGTAAAAGGGAAAGAACACAAGATATGTATATGAATATTAAAGAAAACTCAATTGAGTAAGAGAGACTTGAATAACAAGAAAAGATATTACAAGTTTTTGTAAGAGAAAATAATGAACATTTTTAAGCAAATATTACAACAGTAAATTGAGCTATACAAATAAACTCCCAAAGATTCCCTAGATTCTTCCTTTTGTTACTGTCTGGAAAAAGGCAAGGAAATGTGACTAGATATAAATGTTGAAAACAGTTATTCCAAAGAAGTACGTTGAGTCATCGATACAACATCATTAAAAGCTTCCCCTACTTGTTGGCACCCATTGTATTAATCATGCAAACCCAACTAAAACATTGCCAACCGATTCCCAGTTATGGCCACAGCCCCAAAACAACGAATGGGGCCAGGCGACTTGGTCTTATCAACAGCAGTCGGTCTGTTTAGCAAATAACCTTATCGATAAGGCACACACAAAAACTCGTACGCACTAAATGATTAATACAAAAGTATTGCAACACTTTTTAGATTTCTGCAGGAAACTGTCTTGCGTTTTCTTTTTTTTTTTTGCCAATTCCAAATAGATTTACTATATAATGCGTAACATTTAAATTTATGTTTGTTTTTGTTTTTTTGTTTTTTGATCTATTATCAATTCCAATTGGCGCTCACTCGCGTGCACTTTTCAAGGTTTTCGTTATAAAATAATGGATATTCATTTTGCTTTGCTTAGTTTTATGAGATATCTTAGGATTATAATGCTTTCAAAGTTTCACCTTTTTTTTTAAATATATTTTTCACAGAAACAAAAAATAATATTGGTTCTTGGTTTTTGGACCGTTTGGAGCGTTATTTATTTGAAAATAAAAACGCAGCTCCGTTTGGTTCGTTCGTTGAAATCGTTTTGTCTGCTCGGAAAATGAATACAACGCCAGCAACCTGTATCAAAAGTCTTACAAGCACAGCAACAATAATAACAACAATAACTTTCAGTACGATGACAACATCATCCACTGTATATACAGTACAGTTTGGCGGTCCGCAATTGTAACAGGTTGAGAAGACCGCGCTTTTCGATAAGATAAGATAAGGGAGTGTGTTTGTGTGTGTGTGTGTGGTGGTATGCCAAAGCTTTTGTCACTGATAAGATTAGATACGAACAGGTGCCGATTGCTAAATGCCGTGTAATATTTCATGGCACTCTATAGCCATCTCTTTTGTTGCTCCATTGAGCAGGTGAATCAGTTTTAAACTTATTTTCCCCTCCCCTAGAAAATTTGACATTCCTTCTCCTGTATCACATTGTGATTCATGGACGAATCCATCGAGCTACTGATAATGAAACACATACACAATGCAACAATCATAATCATATCCGGTTTGTGGTGTGTGGTCAGTTTTTTCGGTATGAAAAATTTACAAATTGGAATGCCTGCCACGCCTTAACCGATTATGTTAGTCAGCATAACTCTGAAAGCTTTTCCGCATAACGCGCTTGAGTTTCCAGCAATATTCTATTAGTAAACTTATCTTATATACCTGAAAACCGATTATGAACCAAACCATGCCGTACCGGTTCGGTTTGGGTTTGTTGGGTTAATGAATCTTAGCATTCGGTATGTGCTTTTTTGGCTTCTCGAAACTTATCATTAAGGAAACCCCTTTCAAAATGAAAATTTTCTCGAACCTGAACCTGAACCCGATTCAAAACGGTTTTTATACCCTCTGAGGGGTATATTGGGTTTGTCAGAAGTATGTAACAGGCAGAAGGAGGCGTGGCAGACCCCATAAAGTATATTAATGCGAGATTTAAAGGAGATTCGATAGTGACTCTTTCATATGCCCAAAATGTGATCTATTTGTTGTACAATAGCATGTTGCATAGCAATCGCCCATTGATCATGAAATATGACTTAATTATAAGTCGAAACTATGACCAGAAAATAAAACCTTTAAAGGGTTTCCTTGATCCGTTCTCAACGTTATTTAGTTCCTGCTTTGTATTAAATTGAATAAATTTTTAAGCCAGAAATCAATTCAATGCGTTTGCAGTTCCCAGAACAGTGACGTCAGCTAATCGCGTACTCTATGTAATGCTTCTTAATTTAGGTGAATTTTTAGAAAGACTTTTTTTAATTCTTTTTCAAAATCGTTTAGCTAATGATTTTTATTAAATTTAATCAATTTTTAAGCAGAAATCAATTCAATAAGTTTGCAGTTACCAGAACTGTGGCTTTTGTATACATATGTTTATAAGGAAAATACAATATTGTTACCAAATTTTAATAAATAATTTGTATAAAATTTGAACTAAAGTGCGAACACGTTCTAAAGCGAACCGAATTGATTAAATAGGATTTTCAAATTTTTAAAAGAATTTGATTCAAATGATACTTAACTTACCCTTAAGCATCTAGTATGTACATAGTTCTATGTGTCTAACTTTCTATTATGTTTTTTTTTTGTTGTCATTTTCAGGACCGGCTTTCACATGTCCGAGCTGCTTTATATGTTTGGTGAGCTAGATCCGCGCGTGCGTCCTTTGACCTTTAGCATACGACGCTGGGCACAGTCGTGTGGTCTGACGAATCCATCGCCAGGTCGTTGGATAACAAACTTTTCGCTAACATGTCTTGTCATCTATTTTCTGCAGCAGCTGAGGCAACCCGTACTGCCAGCCATTAGTGCGATGGTGAAGGCAGCGGCTAGCAGCGACATTAGGATCACCGAGGATGGCATCAATTGTACCTTTGCCCGGGATATGGAACGTTTGGCATTCCAAAGTCGCAATACGAGCAGCCTGAGTGAACTGCTCATGCAGTTCTTTGAGTTCTATTCACAATTTGATTTTCACAACCGTGCGATATCATTGAACGAAGGTCGAGCACTGTCCAAGCCAGATCACTCGGCCATGTACATTGTGAATCCGCTGGAACAGCTGTTGAATGTCAGCAAGAACGTTAGCCTGGAGGAATGCGAAAGATTGCGCATTGAGGTGCGAAATGCCGCTTGGATACTCGAGTCAGAGGTGGAGAACTCAACGCTGTCGGAGCATGAGCGTCTCGAACAATCCTGGGGTCTGCTCAATCTATTCAAACATCCCGAGAAATCGGTCATACGTCCCAATATGTTCTTTAAGCCACGCATGGTCGAGGTCAGTGATCTCTTTGAGAAATCACAGAATGCTGCTGCATCACCGGCCATCACCTACAAGAACGCCACGGTGCGGCAACAGGTGCAGTCCATTAAGGCGACGGCACGTGGAGAGTTGAAGCAGCTGCGTGAGTCCAGCACAACGACGTCATCGTCATCATCGGTGACGTCAACTACCACAGCGAAGACCAAACGCAGCAGATGATAAGCGGCGGCATTTCGAGTTAATCATGCCCGGATTTAGTGTATATAATGATTAGAAAACGTAGCTCTTAACCCATTGACCACTGAATTAGTTAACTAAATGTTGTTCATATTGTTAAGCGTTATTGGCCAATCGACAGCTAAAGAGGCGTACATTATCCTAGGATCTTGCAATTTACGGAAAGGATGCATAAAACTTTCCTTTTGCATCGCTACATTACTAGTATACGTTAAGTATTCTAGCTGTTTTCTTTTTTAATTCATAAACTAAAATTACAAATAAAAGTGTTTTTCCAAAAAAAAAAAAACACGAGTTTTCTTTATCATGTTGATTGCAAAATTTTGCATAATATTTTAAATTTAGAAAACAACTCTCTTGACAAATCGTAACGTAACTATTAACCATTGTTAGTTTGATTTAGTTAGTTGATGATTGAGCATTTTAGTTGATAGCTCAAATTAACATAAAGTGATTAAAGGATAGTAAAAATAGCACAAAACGCAGCTTACTTAACACAGAAGTCAATAATACTTCTAAAAATTAAATCCTGAATTTAAGTAAGGAAATTTCTACTCATTAAATTGTATAAAACTTGTTAAAGAGCACTTAAAGGACTTTGTCAGACAGACATTGAACAGTCTTGCTTAGTTGTCAAGTTACCAAGTCGCTCTGGCCATCATACATATAACCAGAAGCGAACATTCCAACCCCTTCACTTAGACAAGAACAGTTTAAGCATGCTAACAGGGGTCTCCTAACGTTATACTCCTTTATCAGACGTGTGGCACAAAGTTATTCCCTTACAAGACTTCTGCGCAGGAAGAAGAGCAAAGCATTTAATACCTCTTGAGTTACTTATCTGCACTTAGTAGAATAAGATTCCGATTCCCTAAGAGATCCTTCTCGGAAGACCTGCTGTAGCAGGGCTCAGTACAATGCACGTGGCTATGCATCGCACAGATTTAATGTATGTTATCTTTCTTGATTATAGTCTGATTTTGATGAAATTTTCAGAATCGCTTGATATTATTTGTCTCCAAGTAGATGCTTAGTTACAAGAGTATAAGTTAAGAAATAAGTGAGTTGGAGGCATGCAAAGTTTCAGCGCAATTGTGCTTGTTTTTTAGCGAAAAAGGCGTGACATCCAAAAAATTTTGATGACATTATCTTTATATTGCAACGAGCAACCTACATGCCAAAATTGATGCACCTGGGTGTTATAGTTACCGAGATATTCAACAAAAACATATATTTTTCCGAGATATGTCTGGTTTTTCGCTTATTGTGGGCGAATGGGGCGTGGCATCAAAAAAAAAAAAAAAAGTTTCTTGTATTCACTGACTAAATATCTGATCGATGCTGACCAACTTTGAACTTTGTAGCTCTTACCATCTCTGTGATCCTTCCATTCATACGGATAGGCGGACAGACGTACATTGCTATATTGAATCGGCTGTTGATGCTGATCAAGAATATATGCACTTTATGGGGTCTGCCACGCCTCCTTCTGCCTGTTACATACTTTTCACAAACCTAATGTACCCCTCAGAGGGGTTTCTCGGTTTTCTCCCATTTAAATCCCAACAAATGCTCCAACCAGTTCCAAATTTTTCTCCATCCTCTTCAAGTTAATTCCTACAGCTGTCGGACATCACAATGCGCCATGTGGTTAACTTGGTCATTAACAGCTGAGCCGTCAACCTAACCTGCTTATAACTTGAAAAAGATATTAAATACTTTAAGTAATAAAAATATTCTCTAGCTTTTACGCATTGTAGGAGCGTGATAAGATCAGAAATAGACTTGATCTGCAACAATTTAACTTATTTCCTTCTGCTCTCTTTAAGTATTTTTTTTGGAATACTCTTAGTACAGTTTTTAAAATTACAGGTTAAATAATGAACATTATATAGTTACATATCTCAAACTGAAACAAATTACTAATATGTACCTGTGTTGATATTGTACCTACTAAATCTCTTTGAACTTGAATGAAAGCATAATAGTATTAATATTTTCATAATTGCTCAATTTATTCAATTTGTTGTAATAGATTTTTGTTCATTTTCTTAATTTGTTTTAAAATTCTTTATTTTTCTTTTTATTTTATTTGTTGTTTTATTGGTTTTTCTATGTTAGTTATATGTTTTGTATAATTACGGCAAAAGTCTTGATCGTTAACAACGCGCCTCATACTGCCCAAAAATTGTTTAAATATTCCTTACTTAAGTGTTTCTCACTTTCTTAATTTTTTTTTTGTTTCTCTCTCTCTTTCTCTATCTCTTTCGGTCTCGTTTTAATATAATTTTAATCTTATTTCTTCATTTTTAACTATTTTGTGTGAAGTTTTTTTTTTCAAAATGCTTTAAATTAGCACTCGATATTTGATTTATATATGTTAATGTCTGTCAGTATGCATGTATAACAAAAGGCTATATATATATAGATATATATATAATACATATGTTTGTTCTGATCCTAAGTTGTTGCTGCTGCGCTTGTGTGTGTGTGTCAATCACGTGTTGCATTCACATAGCATTTTTTTTTGTATATTTGTTTAAGTTTCTATATGAATTTCAATTTTTTTGTTTGTTTATTCTTTGTTGTTTGTGTTTATTTTGTAGTTGTTGTTGTTGTTGTTCTGCTTTGTTGTTGTTGCCATTGCGCTTAAATAATTAAAATAATTTACATACAGTTAATGAAAATTAAAATTGTAAATCCTAGCTGATACATAGGTACAAAATGATTCTCGTTTGTCATGCGCCACTTTAGCAGTTAATTCGTGCGACAAACAAACGCCTAATAAAAATTAATATATATATATATATATATATATACACAATATATATTAATAGATTTATATATAAAAAAAAAGTTATTTATATATGTATATGTATAGAGCAGAAAAAAACAAACAAACAAGAGTCCGATGTGTGTATATGGGGTGTGTGTGGTGTGTGTGGAAGCCAGCCCAAGGAAAACATTGGGTACTTTTTAACTAGTATATAGTTGAGATAAACAAACATAAACAAAAAGGGAACAAGGACATTCCCTTATTTCGATTTTTGTTTGCAAATCCCTCTCTTGGCGGGCCACTAGACAATTATTTCGACGGCATCCTCCTCAGTTATTATTGCGTTGGCTCATCTAAACCAGAGCTTTAGACGCAGCGCATCCACGCCATTCAAATAGTAACGAAATAGTCGTTTATCACGCACAAAGCCCAAATTTTCATACAGACGCAACGCCGGCTCATTACGCATTTCCGTTTCCAGCACCACTTCATCGGCATTATCAGCGAGCATCGCCTGCAAAATATATAATGTTAAATTTATATATATACAAAATACTTATGTATATACTTATATGCAGTTTCTAGTACTCACCTCAATGGCTTTAGTCACAAGCGTGGTGCCAATTTTGAGTTTACGGTATTCTTTGCGTACCGCCAACATGGCTATATAGCCGCGTCGCACATTCATATGCATGTCCAGCTTGCATACAATGGCGCCCACATATTGATTATCATGCGAGGCTAGGAAGCATAGTTTTGGCCAATTGTAGATGAAATAGCGATAGGTGTATATAGAATATGGCTCGGACAGCTCTGCCTGTATCAGACGCATAATATCCTGAAACACATGAAAATAATATATATTAAAAAGAAATAATTTTTGCATGATTATGTGACAATTCGCCACATCTGAGAGTTTCTCTTTGAGCAGGATCACAATAATACCAGCCAGTCATTGGCCAAATGTGTATGGTGTATATAGTCCTAATACAAAAAGAGCTAGTGCTATGCTCAATTTATGAATATTCAATAAAAATATGTTAGCTCTTATGTGGTATGTAGTAACCTACATGCCAAATTTGGTCCTTCCAGCTCCTGTTTCAATTCTAAGCGGGGACGTGTGTTAATTGTAAGTAAACTTGATCTGCCCCAGTCTAAAAACGATTATTTGAAAATAATACAGTTGGTGTTGCAAGTAAATCTGCAGTAACACTTTGCTCTATGTACGAAAGATCTGCTTGAGTAAATTTAAATAGACAAATGAATTAAATTGTGTCAAATTTATCGAGTGATTTAGAGTTAAACATGAATTTAAGTTCAAATACAATAACATTCTAACGTAGAAAGTCAAATTGGTATGAGTTTGATACTGAATCAGCAACAAAAATAATTAATTTATGCAATTTTATAACTAAAAGAAGTCTAAAAAAATATAGTTCACAATTACAGAACCTTTGAATGATTTTGTCAAAATAAATTCAACCTAAAACAAGCTAAACTTCATTTATACAAATTCATCTCCTATAAGAAACAGCAATTACAAAGCAAATCCATTGGATTATAATATTAATTCAATCCTCTATATTCTAAGCTATATTGTATTTTATAGAACTCAAAGTTTCAATTGGTTTTAAAAGAGTTTTTCCTATGTTTATATCATAGATTTGTGCAGCATTGTAGAATATTTACATGCATCTGATGCTCGGCTTCATATTCCTTGTAAACGATCTCATCGGCTGAAATGGCAGGTTCGAGCTGAAGTTGGGATTTATCTTCTGTTTGTTGTGGTTGTGTTTCTGTTTGTTGTGGCTGTGATTCTTGTTGTTGTTGTTGTTGCTGCCGCTGCTGTTGCTGCTTTTGTGGCTGCGCTGCAGCTGAGACCGCTGACTCCGATGCGGATGCCGCTGCAGCAGCTGCTGATGTTGTGGGCGTCTCATCCAGTGAACTGCCTCTTGTGGCAATGGCCATGGCTGTTGTCTTTGTTGTTGTTGCTGATGTTGTGTGTGTGTTGGCAGTGCTATTACTTGTTGCAACAACGCTCGTTTGCTGCTCCAACAGCTGTTGATTTTCCAATGCACTCGCTGCTGCTGCTGTTGCTGTTGCTGTTTGTGATTTGTTGTTGTTTTTCACTTTACTGCTGCTGTTGCTGCTACTGCTGTTGTTGCTATTGTTGTTGTTGTTCTTGTTTCGGCTGCTACTGCTTGTGTTGTTGTTGTTGTTGTTGCTGTTAACATTGTTATTGTTGTTGCTGCTGCTGCTTTTGTTGTTATTATTATTATTAATATGATTATTATTATTAATAATAACAGCAGATTTATTCACATGCCCATTAAGTGTGGACGTGACTGTAGTTCCTGTTGGCAACATCTCAGCCAGCGCATCAGCCTTTGCTTTTGTTTTGGCCTTATCCTTATCCTTGGCATGACCATTACACAATTGCACTTGCTGCATAATTCCATTGATCAGTGCAACATCCGCATCCGCATCGACATCCACCTCCACCTCCACAGTCGCATCCGCAGCAACATGTCCATTTGCCACTTTGACAGCAACTTCTGCTGACTCTGTCTCACATTTTTGCTGTTGTTGCTGCTGTTGCTGCTGCTGTTGTTGTTGTGATTTTTTGTTCTTATTTTTGTATTTTTTCTTGCTAGTCGCCGCAGTTGTTGTTGCCGCCGTTGCCGTGTCCGCCATGGCCGCCGCTGCTGCTGCTGCGAATCGAGAAAACGATATAATAAATATTTGCGTTATTAGGAACACATAGGACACAGCTGAGTGCCTTGAGCGTTGGGTAAAGAGGGTGGGGATGGGGGGAGGAAGTAGAGTGCTACATATATATGTATGTATGTAGAACGAAAGGAATATGTTAGTGTTCACCTGCACCTCCAACTGCGCTGCTGCTGCTCTGCTGCTGTTGCGACTTCTCAGCTGACGTTGGCTAACTTAATGTCGGCTGTTGTCGCTGGCGTTAAGTCAACGCACTTGATACAGATTTGTCTTTATTTTTGGTTATATTTTCACAGTTGCCAGTTTTTCATTCACACACCCGCAAGCACACACACACACACACAGAGCTCCTCCTAGAGATGTGCGTTATGTTCGAGTAACGAGCACTGTGAGTAACGAGTCGCAGTTACAAAATCATCAAACCGAATAACTGTTGTTTCTTTAACAAATAAAACTCTTTGCAATTGGTGTATCAGTCTTTTTATTTTGAGCTACAGACTCTTGTTTAATGCGGAAGTTTTAAATGTAACTTTTCTAATTGTCACTTTAGTTCAAATAATGCATTATTTTCTCTTCTCTATCAGTCACGATACTGCACACTCGCACTTACACACGCACACTCTTTGGTGCTTGTGTCGCACTTTGTTCTTGCTCCCCTATATGGTACTGAATTTTATTTCACTTCTCTTTTCACACACACACACCCCAGCATACGTGTTTAAACTTTAATTAAGTTATCAATACTTTTTCGTAGTGTCTAATAATGTTTATCGTGCGTTTCTTTGCTGATTTTCTGTCTCTTGGTTATGAACAAATTCAGGCACATACACATACACACACACGAACACATGTAACGCACAGAACAGCTGTGCGCGCACAGACTCGTTACGTTTGTGCTATCGATAGCTATCGATATTATTGTTCTGGCACGTATTTGCACGCAAATCGATTGTTGCTTTGGACTTTGGCGCCACTGGTTATTTGACATTTTAACTTTTTAATTTCTAAAGTGCAACAGTCATGGTGGCCGCAATTAGCTTTAGTTTCGAAAGACTGACTAAAGAATGTTAATTCACATATTTGTTTAATTTATAAATTGTAACGCGTACTTTAACTACGTTTCTATTGCATTTAATTTGTTTAACAAATGGAAATGTAAATATCATAGAAAATATAATATAATGATATTTTTTAAACAATTTCTTTTGGCATATTTAAAATTGTCAAATATTTTGTAAAGAGAATAGAGTTAAAGATTTTTGTTATATTTTGTAAATTAAAAAATTAATTTATTTCATGTTTTTAAAAGATTAAAAAATTGTTAAGCATTTAAAGTTCAGTACATTTAACTTTAAATAAAAATTAAAAATATATTTAATGCCATTTGTTAAATGAATTTATCTAAAGACAATGTCCAAAGGCATGGGATATTTATTGTACATGGCTAAAAACTTTTTCTTTTTTAATAGTATGTACAAATATATTATATATGTGCACCATATATTTTTTTAATAGTCTTGTATTGGTAACTAAACCTTGTTTAGAGCTATATATTTCAAACTTGATTTCTGTTTATGTGTTTGACTGATTTTCCATAATAAAATGAAGAAAAAACCGGCGAATCCAACCTTCGCCTAGTTTTAATTATCTATCACACATAAAACTACTCATAAATAAAATAAAATGAAATAAAATTGGTTAAAGATAAACGTGTAAAAAATTTAAGTGTGACTAAACTTTAATTTGTTTCCCCCCCTCTCTCTCTCTCTATCTCACTCTATCTCTGTCTATCTGTTTCTCTCTTCTTGTCTGCCGGCGATTTTATGCAAAGTGAACGCTTCACTGTGCTTCCTTCCTGTTTGATTAGGTAGGCGCCGTCAGCCGGACACCAGACACCATACACAGCGGACAGCGGCACTGAATGAGTCAACTGCAGCCGAGTGTTTCCAAGTTTTCGTCTGTCAACTGTTCGATTCACAATGTCTCTGGTCTTATGCAATAGACGCATAAGCTGCTGCGTCTTAAAAGATTTTAATTTCATTTCAATTTTTAGACTCGAAAGCTTTGCAAAAACAATAATAATAAACATGAAATCTTAATGAAAACGATAGATGAAGTTGGCAAATAGCAAATATTTTTCTTTTTTTGAGCTGAATACTGTGTACTCTACTATAGCCAGTAGTTAAAATTAAAGTCAGTACTTTATGTTGACTTTTAGTTAACGAAATACAAAATTTTACGATCAAAAAATGCATACACTGCAAAAAACTAGAGTTTTCCTGTTTTGATAAAGTCAGAAGTTATGTTAATTTGGATTTTAAATAGCTATAAATATGGTAATGAAAATGATATGACAATCATATCTTACGAGTTATATCAAAAAAAGCTAAAAAGTAATAAAAACGCTATTTCGGCGATAAAACTCCAACTGCAGCAAACAGTGATTCTAACACGAACTTTGTACTCTAATCAAATATTTTAGTATTATTTGGAATATTAATAAATAAAATAAAAAAAAAACAAATTTTACATAAGTTTTTGCGAGTTTTTTACTGTGTATTTAGTTAAATTAAAATTTGTTGAAAATTAAACAGTTGAAAATGATGTAAATTAATAATAAAACAATACGTATTAAAACCATTCGCTGCCTTGAGAAATCGTAGTTTGAATTTCCTGACTATATAAATTTAAATCCTGAAAAAATATCAAGTCTATAAAAACTAGTTTATTTCTCACTGTGTGACACATAAAAACTTAGCAAAACTCATTTAACTTATTATAATAAAACTTGATTAACATTTACATTTAGTATTTTGATTATCTTTAGAAGTGGCATCTCTTTTTTAACTTTTCTTAAATTTATATTCACAATTCGTTACAGCTGAGTAAACTTTATGCCGCAAGTGTTGCATAAGCGTCCCTTCCCTTCATGCTGCAACAGAATCAGCTGCTTTTCACAATCACATGCGCTTTCAAAATCTAACAAATGCATTGTATAAATGTATGGATCGGTTTTTTTGGCAAACCCAACAATATAATCATAATATCCAAAAATGTGGGGAGTGTGTGTGCAAAATGAAGACTGAACAACAATAAAAATAGTGAAGACTCATCGGTCGCGCGCCTTTCACTTGGGACAACTGGAAAGTCAGGCAGGCACAACACACTTGACCAAGCCAAAGTAAATACGGCAAACTGACGTTTAGGCCAAGTTGTTGAAGATGCTCACAGTGGCAATATTGGTGGCTGCTGTGTGACTGTAGCTATAGCTGCAATTGGCATTAAATTTTCGACGAACGATGTTAATTAGCAGACACTGTTTGTTTTGTTTGTAAAGTCGCGCCCTCCACAGAGCTTCACTGATTGATTGGGCACTTTATGGCCCTGTGAATGAGTTAAAAGCTTGCGAGCGGCGTCAGCAGCAGCAGCAGCAGCAGCGGCGGCGACGTTGACATCAATTCATTGCATGCTAACAAAAGACTTAGGCAACGAACTTGGCATTGCAAAGTGCTCGCATTATTATTGTTGTTGCTGCTTTTTGCTGCTTCTTCTTGGTGTTGTTGTTGTTTTTTTTTTTTTGGTTTCGTTTGTTATGCCTACTTATTGCAGGAATTGGAGCACAGTGCACGCATTAACAATATGATGCAAGTGTACATTTTTTCTCATTCATTTATTTAAACGATGTATAACCGAATTTTGTCATCGAGTGTCTTATTGCCTAGGGTAACTTCTTGTTGGCAAGAGAATAGCTAACAGTAATGCGGTCAATAACGCGATTGAATAATGATCTAGCAATTTGCATATGCCAATACATAATCTTACTCGTTTGATCGCTTACTCTCACTCTCCTTCTCTTTCTCACTCTCTCTCTACGTCAGACATTCTTTTGCTGTTTCACTTTTTAAAAGAGAGAGAGAGAGAATGAAAAAAAAAAGTGAAAAATTTAGCAAAGCAAACAGCAACAGCAAATAAAAGGCATGAGGAGAAAGTGAATGGCCGTTTAAAGTAAAAGCAATAACAACAACAACAGCCACAAACAACAACAGAAGACGAGTGACAAAAACCAACGCCCCAAACGTCTCTCTTATCATAGATGCAAAGCGTTGTTGTACGGACTCCTCAAGTGGGGCCTTGTTATACCCTCTGAGGGGTATAATGGGTTTGTCAGAAGTATGTAACAGGCAGAAGGAGGCGTTTCCGACCCCATAAAGTATATATATTCTTGATCAGCATTAACAGCCGAGTCGATACAGCCATGTCCGTCTGTCCGTCTGTCCGTCTGTGCGTCTGTGCGTCTGTCCGTCTGTCCGTATGAACAAACAGATCTCAGAGATGGTAAGAGCTACAATATCCGTTTTGGTCAGTATCGACCACATATTTAGTCAGTCAATACAAGAATCTTTTTTTTTTCGATGCCACGCCCCGTTCGCCCACAATAAGCGAAAAACCAGACATACCTCGGGAAAAATACATGTTTTTGGCAAATATCTCAGTTAATATAACACCTAGGGACTCCAATTTTGGCATGCCGGTTACTAAATGCAATATAAAGATAATGCCATCAAAAATTTTTGGATGCCACGCCTCCTTCGCCCACAAAATGCACAACTTCCTTGAAACTTTGCAAGCGGCGGGCTCACTTATTTCTTAACGTATAGTGTTGTAACTTAGTATATATCTGCAGACAAATAATATCAAACGATAGTGAAAATTGCATCAAAATCGGACCATAATTTAAAAAGTTTTTCATACAACGCAAATCGTTCCTTTCAAGTAAGTCATAGCCACGTGCATTGCACTGAGCTGTGCACACAAGCAACGAAAACGAGAAACGTGTGAGCGAGATAGAAATACAAAATGTGTACATGATAAGTTCTTGCAGCAGCTACTCCAATTTGAACTTATATAAATGAAAACGAAGCTCAGAGGGTATTACACGGTCGGCATGCCCGACTGACATTTTCTTTCTTGTTTTACCTTTATGTTGTGCGGTGGTTCGCTGTGTTGCGGTGTGTTGTATTATGTTGTGCATATATGCACTTAGTCAGCTCGCAAAAGCAATTTAACTTTTGTTTTTTAGCCCGGTTTATTAAAACAAAGTATAGACTTATATTTTCGTGACAAATTCAGAGGCTAAGTGGCATCTACAAAATTATGATGTCATTGTCATTATATTACATCTAGAAAACAGCATACCGATTTCGCCAAAATATTGCATTTTTCCCGAGGTATAAAAGAACTCAGTAATGATAAAAGCTAGAAGAAAAATTTTCATTGGCATAATTAACAAGTAAACCATATGGTATATTCTTCAAATTTAGAACAAGTCTTTAAAAAAGTATTATTAAATGAACCTGTAAGTTTCGTCAAGATCGGTTCAAAAAGAAGGATGCAAATCACAAAATAAATTTCATGAATTAAATGATTTTTTAAAAAGACTCAATTATCATAAATAAATAAAGCCTTATCGCACATAATGTTTATAAACAATGTTGATAAACAATAATAATTTATATGAAAATATTTCAAAGAGCGTTATGTTAAATTATGGGGTTTATAAAGGTCTGGTGAGCTCGACTGTACTTTTCATTTTGGTACAATATCACTTTTCTATGGAGTACAAGAACCACAACAAAATCGGAGACGGTTGCCATGCAAAGGTCTAAGACTGGGCATGTTACAGAGGAGCACTTCGAATGTAGCGTTCTTACTATTTTTTGTATATTGTTTTTAAATTTTTTTTTGTTTTGTTCAACGGCACCATTTGACCAGTCATGTTAACGGTTTTGTGGTGTCATTTTGCCGGCATGCTGTTGCAATGTTGCCAGCAAAATGTGAACTACGTGCGTTCCACTCTGGTTTTTTGGGGTGTCATCCACGCATCCATTTAGCTTAAACAACAACACTGTGTCAATTTGTTTTACTCGCATTTGTTTTTTGGTGTTTTCAAATTGTGCCAAATTTTGTCACCAAGAGGCCACTGAGGCCAGGCTGCTCAACAAAATGACAGACGCTGCCAGACGGACGGAGGGACGGACGGATGGACAGACACACGTTGAATCGGCAAAGTAGTTAACAATTTTGCGTTTGCTTTGTTGTGGGTTTTTGTTTATGCCAAAACGAAATGGTAATGTTACAAATTTGTTGCCAAAATCGTTTTTAATTATTTCCAGCAAAAGCGAGCGAAGCGAACGCTGTGCTAATATCCAAGGGGGCGGCGGGGAGGAGGTGGAGAAGAGTTTGGGCGGTAAGGGGAGTAGTGGTTGCTTTGGCAAGGGCACTCAGCGTAGCATTATGCAAAAAGCCAACTTAGAAGATATCGAAACTGGAGCAAAACATAAATAATGGCATTGTTGTCAAACAAGTCAAATTTAGCAACATTTAACAATTATTTGCTGTCATATTTTAAGCGAAATTTCAATATAAGATCGGTTTTTATATCCTCTGACGGGTATTTTGGGTTAGTGAAAAGTATGTAAGAGGTAGAGCAGATTTACTCAATCCAAGAATCTTTTTTATCTTGATGCCACGCCCCAATCGCCCAAAATAAACGAAAAACCAGACTTACCCCGGAATAAAAACATGTTTTTTGACAAATATCTCAGTAACTAGAACACCTGGGGACACCAATTTTGGCATGCAGGTTCTCAGGTCCAATACCAAGGCAATGACATAATATTTTTTTGAATGCCACGCCCCCTATGCCCATAAGAAACAAAAACGAATTGAAAATTTTTAAGCCCGTTACTCAGGTATTTCTTAACGTATAGCTTTGTAACTTCACATTTAGTTAGGAACAAATAATAACAAAAGATTCTGAAAATCGCATTAAAATCGAATCATAATCAAATAAGTTATCGTACATCAAAAATCGTAAATTTATTGCAGAAGCGCAGCGCTTCCGTCACGCAAGCAGCGTAAGCGTAGCGAGTTTCCCAGAAGCAGCGGCAAGTGTCGCCTCTTAACGGTCTTAATGCTTAAGCCTGCTTTCAAGTCGATTTGTATGACCATAAAGGTGATCATTGTATCGCCTCAAAAAGAAATAGATCTGATCATCGATGGGCTCTAAGTTCAGATCTCAATGTAAAGTACAAGATTCTTTGTTTTGTCTTTGAAGCTGGTTCCTAGATCTCTGTGCCCCACTACTGCTTTCCTCAGTAGCTTTTTTAGTTCTTAAATGCAGCTAGATTAACTAACCAATTTCTTAGCTTCGGCTTTACTCGCAGTTTGAGTAGCTCAAATTCATTCTGTCAGCTCTGCATTTGTGATGCAAGTAGTGCCGATTAACCAGTAGCATGTGAATAATTAACAACTATACAAAGCCATCAATTGGATGTACGAAACTTGTCATTCGGCTGCCAACAACAACACGCAGTATAACAAATCAAGCAGTGCTCCATTGAAATGCTCCATTTGCAGTTATAAATATCAATAGATTCGAGTGCAACGAGGCCCAACGCAATGCAATGTGATCGACAAACACACATTCATAACATACTTACTATATACTTAACTATACATATATGTATATGTATGGATGAATATTTGACTTGATATGCATTATGCAACAATAGCCCCGCCAAAGCCAAAGCCACAGCCAAAACAAATAAACAAACACAAAATAAAAAAAAGAGACTAAAAAATATAAAACTCTACGAAATCGTAATCAAATTCCAAATCAATTTCAACGAGCTAACGACTGGCGTCAAGTGGTCAGGTTCCCCAAAAAATGGAGCAGCAAGTCGGAAAGTTGAACTCTGAAACTACAGGGGCGTAACCAGCAGGATATTACACCCAAGAGGGGCTTAAGCCATAAATCTACTGCAATTTTCTAAACTCAACTTAAAACAAAATAGTTAATGATCAATATTAACTAAATTTAACGAGTAGAAATATACTATACTTATTCTATTCCAGTAACATATAATTTTATGAAAAATTGTGAATTATTTAAAAAGAAAAAATAAGTTTTTCATGCCTTAGATTTGATTGTCGCTCAATCTTTACTATGGCATTATTAATGCAAGATTTTTACAAAAGTTATAAGCAATTGAAAATATTGTTTTTTTTTGACATTTTAATACATATTTCCAATATGTTTGCAGCTATGCAATCAGTTGTAACTCTCTCTATATTATAGATTAAAGGTTTATGATAGTAAACCATAAACCAGTAATACCATTCTAAAAATAGTTGTATGCAATTTTGTGGTTACATTAAAACAATTGAAAACTATGAAGCTTTTAATTTTTGAAAAAAAAAACCGCTAATTGAGCTATAAATAATTTGAAATCGTTTTAGCTTAATTAAGTTTGTATATCTCTTAGGATAGGTAATATTAAATGCCTTAAAAACCTCAATACAAGAAAAAAAAAGTTCATTCCGACTTTTCCAATGTGCAATATCCTCTGACGTTTACTTTCAATTATATAAATAAGCTCAAATCGGAGTATGCTCTGGAAGAACTTACCATGCTGGTGTGTTTGTATGTCTTTCTCGCTCCCACATATGCTCTCGTTTATGCTGCTTGTGTGACGGCAACGCTGCAGCGCCTCTGCTTTAATTTTACGCTTTTCGATATTTGATAACTTTCTTGATTATATTCCAATTTATATGCAATCGTTTGATATTGTTTGTCTTCAAACGAATGTGAAGTTACAAAACTACTCGTTAAAAAATACCTGAGTTAAAGGCATGCAAATTTTAAATTTGTTTTAGTTGTTTATGGGCAAAGGAGGCGTGGAATTCAAAAAAATATTATGTTATTGCCTTTGTATTTGACCTGGGAACCTTCATGTCAAAATTGGTGTCCCTAAGTGTTCTAGTTACTGAGATATTTGTCAAAAACCCGGTTTTTATTCCGATGTATTTCTGCCTTTTCACTTATTTTGTGTGAATGAGGCGTGGTATCAAAAAAACGATTGATGGACTGAATAAACTATGTAGTCGATACTCACTAATTTGGCGTTTGTCTTTTAAATAATTAATTTCCAGACATAATTCATATTCATAATCACATATTTTAACACAGATTTGGTATACATTTTGTACAATTTTTTACTAACCCCCTTCGGTAAAGCTGTAGTTGCCGCTGTTACGCCCCTGTTTGATGCGTGTCTGGACACAAATGCGTTGTCATCTCACAGAAGAAGAAAAAGAGAAATGTAAGATATGAAATGTGGGGATAGGAAATGGAAAATGGCGCACAGTTGAAGCTGGGCAAATATGGGCGACAAGACCAGTATGCTAGAATGCAGTTAGACCGTCGACAGCATGCAGCTCCCCTTCAACTAGTGAGGGTCTGCTCCTTGGCCTCACAAATCGAGACCCCTGCGGGCTGAACACAACTCTAGCAAAGCGCTCGAGCAGGTGTACTTGGTCAAGGTAAGCGAGGCAAATAAACAACAAATAGTAATCATAACAATATCAGCAACAGCAGCAGCAGCTACAGACTTTGGAACCAGAAGAGGCAACTGTATGAACTTTTTGAATTTGGCACAGAATCCAAAATGAAAAGACGCCAGTTTGTTGCTTCTAAAGACACGCTTCAGACGCTCTCTTTTGGACATGACAGAGACGCAGACGCAGACGGAGACGCAGAAGTAGACGGAGACGCAAACGTTGACTGAGACAGTTAAAGCGTCGACGGCAGCGATGGTAGCGTTGTCGTCGGTCCAACCCGTTCAGTATAATTCGAACGCTCATTGAAAATGGTCTACAGGCTGCGCATGCGCCAAGCCTATAACTATACGTTCACCTCCAATTCGTAGTTGTCGTGGAAATCGGTATCGGTGTCGGAATTGGATTCGGTTTCGTATTCGTATTCGTATTCGTATTCGTAAACGTAATCGTATTCGCATTCGTCGCGTGCTCACATTCAAAATCGTTGTTAACTATTTGAAAAATTTTTTATTTGCTTTTTGTTTTGGTGCAACAAATAAAAAACCAGAAAAAAAGTTCCACAAGAGACGTGCCAAAAAGGAAAATTATTTTGTGTAATAATGTAAATGAAAATTGCTTTTAGTTAAAAACAACGAAAATCAAAAATAAAAAGCAAAACACACAACTGATAATTGACAACTGATTTGTGTAGGCATTGTGTATGCAGATTGATGGTCGGGGTGGGAGGGGCAGGGGAAAATTGCTTTCAACGAACTTGCAATGACCTTGACTTGACTGCATTGGTAACATTGGTTGCATGAATCGATGTCGTGACAGCAGCAGGCAACGTGGGTTGACCTAACACACAAGTGTGTCTCTGTTTGTGTGTATAGTTGGGAAAAGGGGGAATGGAGTGGAAAAGGAAATATCTATGCAAATGAATTAAATAATGCAACGGTTTTTAATTAGGCAAACTTGAAATTATGCAAAAGTGTTGCATATATATATATGTATATATACTTGCTATATATATATACTTGCTATCCGGCACTATAAGAGCATTACATACTTCGATCATAATTGAATTAAAATAAAAAGAAATGTTATACTTACTGTAGAGCCACTTTAAGAACACAATATGAAGTGTTTGTAAAGCAGAACAATGGTTTATATTTAACACTGATTTTAGCTTGTAGTTAAAAAAATTATCACCAGAATATTAAAATTTATACTCACATTGTGTGCGTCTAAGCGGAATACTTAGAATAGTAAAATCTAAAAAATTTTAAGAGTATAATCAAATTTTTTAGTTGTCCGCTTTTCACCAAACTTGATTAGCAAAATGCATTTGATACTTTATACATATTGTGCGAGTTTCGTTAGAATATCTTAAATATTGCTAGAGTTATGCGATTTTGAAAATTTTTTCCCATGAAACGATCGTGAATCATAAAGCGGCCTACTTGAATTATTTGATAACTTTAGCTATTATAAGTTCCGAAATTCAGGAGCTTATAAAGAGGAATATATCAAGTTGGGAAGCAAGTTTGCTTGATATGTTTAATCCAATTTCATAGCTCTAGCTCTTAAAGTTACTGAGATTCAAGAGTTCATATAAAAGAACTGCTTCTATTTGTTATGTAACAAATTTTTCTGACAAATCTAAAAGACTACTGTACTTTATAAAATACATGCTCGAAATAAAAATTATTATAAAAAGCTCTAATAATAATTATATTATAATAATAATTATTTACAAATTATAATATTACAAATAAATAATTACAAACTAACTATAAATTTTGCTTTCAAAATATCATTATATATAGGAAATATTCTTTAATACTTGACATTTAATTTTTTGATAATTTAAAGTTCATTTTAGCAATAATAATTACAATTATTTGCAATTTATGCTACTTTTTTACTTGTCATTGTTGAAAAAGTTCAAAAGTATTAGCATTAATGTGCAATTAACATGAGGATGTAAAAACTATTGAGTGGCTACACTGCAATTTTTAAGTTAGGAAGAAGCATTCGATTAACATTAATTAATTATATGGATAGAGATATTGAAAGATTTAACTAATTAAACGGCTTTTGGTTCATGCATTTTGACAATGTATTTTTAAAAAAGAGTCAATTAAGGGCTTCATTTAAGAATTATGTAATGCATACATTTTTTTTTATATGGCTTAAAATTTTATAAAATATTATAAAAATTTCTTAAAATATGTTTTCTACCAGCCAAATAAAATACAATTATAAAGCTAATCAGGAAACCATACCACATGAACTTTTACTTTGCTAATCCATTTAGCTTTAAAATTTATCAACATTTTTAGTTACTTGCAGTGTTATGTGATTTGAAACAGTAACAAAACCCACCAAAAATGTTGCAAGCTTAACAATGAATAATAAAAACAAAAAGCAACAAGTTTAGCAACAAATAATGAAAAACATTTAAACAATTACATGTGCTGAGAGTGAAATAATTTCCATAAAACTATGAAAATGTCAACAGGTTTTCATTTTGTTTGCTTGGCGACAATAATAATAATACTAATAACAATAATGAAGTGCTAAAAAGGCAGCAGCAACAATTAAACTAAGCAAAAGTGAACAATAAAAGTTTAAAGTGTTTCATATTTATTTTTTCTTCTTTATTTTTGTTGGTGGCACAGGTGAAAGTGTTAATAATAAAAGGGAAACACTGCCAAAAAAACACAAAAAAAAAACAAATAAACAAAACAACAACAAGAAGCAAAAGGAAAACACAAAGCAAAAGCAAAAGCAACGCAAAGAAAAGAAAAACAAAAATCAATAACACAAATTAAGCGTTAAATTTGTTAAAGGTAAAAAATCAATTGAGTGAGGTAAAAGTTGTGCAAATTAATGAAAATAAATATATATATAGAAAAAATATATAATAAAAAAATGGCAAGCGAAACAAAGTCAGCAAGCTGATCATGCTTACAAGTATAGTAATGGTATATATTAGTAGCCTATATATATATATATTACTAACCATATCTATATGGTATAATGTAATTGTAGCCAACTTTAGTGCAAGCCGGCAACTTGTTTTGGTTAATGATATTTTTGTTATTGTGTTTTGTTTTCGGTTTTTTGTCTTTGGATTTTGCGTTTGAATCTGGTTGGGGATTTCTTTTCCTGCAAACAACATTCACTTGTCATATGTAGGCAATGTGCGCCACTTGGCTAAAATAGAATTTAACTGCTGCAGCAGCAGCAGCAATTGCTACTGCAACGAAAACTTGCAAATTTTTGCCATAAACTGAAAAGCCTGTTCGGCCAGTAGGCTGAATAAAAAGCAGGAAAACTCGTGTTAAAGTAAGAAAAAACCACAACAACAACGCCTATTGCTGGCGGCAGCAGCAACACACATTTGTAACAAGTTGGAGTAAAAGTGGTGCGTATGAGACGCTCTGTCTCCTTCTAGCTGTAACACTCATCTGCCAATTTCTCTCTCTCTCTTATTCTCTCACTTCGTTTGCACGTCAGTTGCCTAATGAAGCGCAACAATTTGAAGTTGATGAATTTAACACGAGTTGTCGCCACTGACTAATTGACTAAAGTGAGAGCAGTCAGACAGTTAGACCGTCCGTCCGTCTATCCATCTGTCCGTCGACCGCCAACGGCGCTTTCTCAATGATTCGTACCGGAAATGTGCGCACTTTACACCGTATCACTTGTAGCAGGCATTGCCCTTTACATTCGAATTACTACTGTACTTCGCGTTGAATTTTTTTAGTTGAACACATTCTAAAATTGCCACAGCAGCCCACAGAGTTTGTGTCTTAAGTCTTTTGTTTGCAGTGCATTGCAGTTTGTGTTTGTTTTATTTGAAGTAGAACAAAGTTGTACGGCAAGTTTGTGCCTTAAATCTTTTGAAAAGTGCTGAATGGAACTGCGAGTTTGTGCCTTAAGTCTTTTGATTGTGAGTGGTTAAAATAGTTTGCGCCTTAAGTCTTTTGATTTTGGCACACACCCAAATCAAATTTTGAGTTGATTTTGAGTTAAGAGTGCCAACGAATAAAAAATACCCAGCATACAGCTCGATTAATCCACGCTAGTGACGAAAGCTGTAGGTTATGTAATACATTGTACCGTCTGCACAGTTGATAAGTGTGCTCGCCAAATGTATTGCCTCCAGCTATAACCATCTGTGAGATCTTTATGCTATACTTTATCAATGCAAACATGTCTGCTGCTGCCTCTGACAAATGCTTAGCTTAGCTTAGCTTATGTTACTAGTAGATTATCTAATGTTAATCATATGATTTACTAGTCTTGTCTCCATTTCATAATATGTTAGCAAAGTTTTGATGACGGAACTTTGTCATGTTTGAATTTTGTTTTTGTTTTAAGAGCATTTGCAGTTTGGTTTTTCAACTGCACAACTAGGTCAGGTTAATGTACGACGATCAATCTTTGGCCAACATAGTTCAGATTTGTAAACTGATCTGCAGGTGTTGCCAATAAATTTCAAAAACCGTTGCTTCAACTGTCCCATAAATTATGTTAACTTAACGATTCTTGGTTGCAAGAAACCAACAAAAAAAAATAAACAAACTTTCTTCGGGCCATAAAAATGTTGATCAAAAGGGTGCGGCAGATGTGTTTAATGCTGCTTGCTTATGCTTTTTTTTCATGCTTAACCCAGTTGCATTTCACAAACACAGCTTTTTTTTATGAATCTTTGGGTAGCTTTGGTTATTTTTGAGCACATATTAAGTACCAAAATTTAACAGTTTGCTGGATATAATGCTCTTGAAAAGCTATAATGACCTTCAGGTCATAGCAATTGCGGTGTGTGTGAACTACCAGTGCCTGAATGCTCTTGATTAACTAAGCTAATGAACTGGACTAACTATTTCTAAGCCCCTCCATACCTTACCAATCCAAATTATTTTGTATCGCTGCTGCTGTCTGGGAAAAAAAACAATGGACAATGGTAACAAAAAAAATAAAACAGGCAGCTCGTTATGTGCCGCCTTGACGATTACTTTAAATTGGATTGCTGTTGTAGTTGTAGTGTTGTTGTTAGTAATGAGAGAGGTCAAGTGAATTTAAGCGTTCGCTGTCCTCAAGAAAGTTACACGTTATGGTTCAGGGTTAAAGCCATTTGGCTGCAAACGTTCGCCAAAGTAAGTGCAATGCCACAACTAATTAGTTGATCTAAATATTTCAAACTATTTGACTTTTGTTGATTAAAGAATTTGCATATGTATGAATATAGCATATACTAGCTGACAAGCCATTTTAAGAGCAATTTTGATTTTTTATATCTGATGTTTAACACTAATTGCATAGCATAATGTGATGTTGAAGTGTTTATGAGTATTTCTGCTCTAATGGATCTTATAAAAAGCAGCTTTAAGCTGTCTTAACTTTGCTTAACATCATTTTGCTGTTAGGCATTAAAGCCACGTTAAAGTCTGCACTTATTGCTTTGTCATTGTTTTGAAGCTTCATAAATAACCGTAGCTTTAAGGATTAAGAACTAAGCTGTTCCAAGTATTTAAAACTTGTGCATAGTAAAGCTCTGTTTTAATCTCATGTTTCTACCAATGCATCTATTGAAAGCTGTTGAGTAGTATAATATTGATTTATCTAACTAATTAGAAGATATATAGAAAGATGTTTAAGTTTATCTAGGCTAAAGCATATCAAAGCTGTAAACTATATTTGTTTTAGACTAAAGCTTATTAAAGAATTAAATATAAATCGATGGTTTTATTGTTAATTATTAAAAATTTAAATTTGGCTGTTAAAGCTTATAAAACAACTTTAAGCACATCGTTTGTGTGCTATTAAACAAGTTAGTTACAAAGTAAAAGCATAATAGAGCGCTTACAAAACTAGTAAAAGCGCTTTAAGGCTTAAGCGAAGTTTAACTTTTTGGCAATAGTTCTATGGGCCTTTCGAATGTTGAGCTTTCAAACAGCTGGAAGCTTTAATAATATTAAGGCTTTTGTTTGAATTCACAGTTTGTACCAATATTTCTAAACCCCTTTTAATTGTGAGCTTTCAAAGCAGTTTAAAGCTTAACACCGCGTAAAAGCACATTAAAGCTCTTGTGTAGAGAAATTCAAGTCAATGGTTCTATAGTCTTTTACTACAGCTTAAAGCTTAATGCAGCGTAAAAGAACATTAAAGCTTATGTGCTACTCTAGTTGTGATTAGCTGTTTTACTTTTTAGCTAGAATAAACTGTGACTTTATCTGCCACTTTCAGCTTATGTCACCTAGGCTATTAACACATGCAAAAGTCAAGTTGGAAGTAATATGTTTTTGTTTTTTTTCTACTTGCCCTTTCTTTGTTAAAAATGAGTTATTAAGTCGCATGTCAATGTTTTTAATGCTGAACTCGGCGACAGTTTCACTTCCGTCTAACGAATGTGTCAAGTTGAATAACAAACAAAAAGAGCCAAGAAAATGAAAATGAAAATGAAATTATAATGTCAAATGATAATAATAACAACAAGGAGAAATAACATGACAAATCGCATTAAATTAATAGAGGGACTAGGCCATTGTAAATATGTAGTTTATAATGTTAATAACAAACAATACAAACGAACGAATAGCAGCAACAAACCGTCAGGAATTACTTAACAGCAATTTAATTGTTGCCACAATCAAGCTCACATGAGTTGTGCCAGCAGCGCTGTCGACGTCTAATGCGCTTCAGTGACGTCGACGTCGCTGTCGCCGTCGCCGGTGGATTGGAAATGCACTCACCAAAGATTGGCTCATATTTTATTGTTGTTGTTGTTGCTGTTGTTGTTATTATTATTATGTTTGTTGCCGCAATTGAAACAAATTATTTGCGTTTTGATTGTATTCACCGTAATATACACACACTCACACACATCCAAAATAGAGTGAGACACGCACAGCGACAGTGATTATGAAATTAAAATGCAGTTTTTTTTTTGTACTCTATACATTATTTTTTTATTCGACGTTTAATCGAATTTTTGCCAATTGCTACTTGCAAATATGCAAATCAAAAGGAAAAAAAAAGGAAAACATAAATTAAATTACGTATACGACGTGAGGTTTAAAGACGAATTGCTAAATAAAAACTAATTAAGTAGCTGCAATAATTGTAGAGAAATCGTTTGCATATCACATTTAAATTTATTCATGTCAAATCAAATTATAGCTAAATTTAAACTTTATACTGAGACTATTACAAGTTTTTAAATTTTCATAGATTGCAGAGACCGCTGTGATTATGATGATTATTATAATTATTGTTGTTATTATTATTATAATTATTATTTTTCTTATTATTATTATTATTATTATTATTATTATTATTATTATTATTATTATTATTATTATTATTATTATTATTATTATTATTATTATTATTATTATTATTATTATTATTATTATTATTATTATTATTATTATTATTATTATTATTATTATTATTATTATTATTATTATTATTATTATTATTATTATTATTATTATTATTATTATTATTATTATTATTATTATTATTATTATTATTATTATTATTATTATTATTATTATTATTATTATTATTATTATTATTATTATTATTATTATTATTATTATTATTATTATTATTATTATTATTATTATTTATAGCTTTTTTAAAAATTATGTGCTCCTACCAGCACTCAACAATTCTTAAAATATATATATATTTCTACCACAAAATGCTTATAAGAAAAAAAAACTTAAGCACATTGTTTAACACACAACGACAATTGCTTTGTGGTTTCCTGAGTTATCTAAAACTCCGTTACATTGCATTGTATTAAAGCGCTGATTATAGCATGCGATCACTGTCATTATCACATATCATTATGTGTTGGCTTATATGCGGTCGCTGACTTTGAACTATTAATTAAGACACCCGGATCGATGGCAAATCACCGAAACAATTCATATCCATTTGGATTTTGTCACAATTGCATAAAATACTTATTATGCTACACTTCAAACTCACTTGTTGTACAATTTGCTCAACATTCAAGTAGATTTCCGCCAAAGAAAGGGGGGTAAAATGAAATGAAAAAATTGTAGAAAAACGGAAAACAATTAAATGAAATGCACGACAAAGTTTTTGTCTTAAGTTGACAGCAAAGCGACAAGACGACAAGTGTACAAATTCATTTGAAAGAAATTACACAAAACAAAAATGTAATTAAAAAGCAATAAACTGCTATGCACGGCAAGATACCTTGTAAAATATTGTAAAGTTTATTTAAATGCAGCTCGAGACTTAATATGAAATTTTTTGAATAAAATGGTAAAAGAGTGAAAGTGTTTTAATACGAAAATTTAAAAAAAAATTTTAATTTATTATAACGATGACTTTTATGTGCGTAATTTATTTTTAGTTTATTTAAAGAAAAGAAGACTAAGAAGATCAGTCGAACACACCTGAACGTGTAATACACTCTGACGCTCATTCTTGATAATATGAATTGAAATCGGAGTAGGCGCTGCAAGAAGAACAGACTGAATAACAACCGAACAGTTTACGCTGCACGTGTGTCGATAGCGCTGTAGCAGACCTGTGGTTGCGCCTCAGCTATAAATTTAGATTTTTCGATGTATGATAACTTTCTTAATTATAGTCCGATCTTGATGCAATTTTCAGAACCGTTTGATATGGTTTGTCCCTAAACGAAAATTACAATAATATACGTTAAGAAGTACGTGAGTTATAAGGCATGCAGATTTTCCATTTGTTTTCATTCATATGGACGAAAGTGGTGTGGCATCCAAAAAATTGTGATGTCATTGTCTATATATTGCATATAGAAACATGCATTGGTATCCCTAGGTGTTATAGTTATTGAGATACTCACAAAAACATGTATTTTTTCCAAGGTATGTCTGGCTTTTCGCTTATTCTGGGCAAATAGAGCGTGGCATCAACAAAAAAGATTCTTATATTGGTCGTGTAAATCTGTAGTCCATACTGACTAAAATTGAGACTATAGCTCTTACCATCTCTGATATTCTTTCGTTCATATGGACTGACAGACGAACAGGTGGACATGGCTATAACGATTCGGATTGTGAATAAGAATATATATTCTTTTTTTTTTTTTGCCAATTGTGAAGAAATTTTGAGCAAACGTTTTTGAAACGTGTTTAATAGATTCTGAATTCAGATAGTAATATGAACAGACCGACATTAGTCCATAGTTATATATCAAAGTTATGAACAGTATTTATTATAGATTATTACCAAGCAAATATGACATTTTTTAAGGCGGAAACTGCTGCGGTTTTTCTTCTGCCATTATGGGGAAAAAATTGGTAAAACAAACTTGATGAACAAATTTCGTAAGAAATTTTAGCTAGCTCTTTAAGCAGCTGAGATCCAAATGTTTGTTAAAAGCTTTCTTTGCCTTAAACAGTATTTAACTCTAGCTTAGCTGCAATTAAAGTACACTACTTGGTAGCTTTATGTTTTACAGGGTATATTGTTCACAATGTTATGTGGTCGTAGTTTCCCGTCAAAATTGATGTGAGGAAGGCGTTGTTTGTTATTTGCACCATATTTTTAAACAGTAAATTAAATTTCATGTATTACTATTATGCAAAATATTAATGGCCAATAAGTGAAAAGAAGAAAGAGAAACATAGACAGAGAGAGAAAGAGAGAGAGAGATGCTCGTAAATATGATGCAAGAGTCATAATGTTGACGATTGGTCGATCTTTAGCTGATTGTGCGGAACTATTTTTCACAGTCCATTGCCGGTTCATCAGAGTTGGGTTTAGAGCAAGTTAGTGTGTAGTGTGTAGTGCATAAGTACAATCCGTCTAGAGCCTATCGAAGCATTTAATTTGTTACTTAATTGCCGTAGTTAAATCATAAACTTAATGAGTCCCAATAGAAAACGACGACAGCGACGATGAATATAACGATTGTACTATCGTTTGTCGTCTACGTGGACTTGACTTATTTAGTGTCCAGCAGCGAAGCCGTTAGCAAAATGAACTGTTAGATAATCTTGACACAAAATGGTGAAAGAGTTGCAAAGAAAACAGAAAGAAACAAAACCCAACAAGACCAGATAACTTAAAGGTAACAAAATGCAACGATTATGGCTAAAGTATTTAACTACAAACCCATTCAACTACGTGCCTTGAATTCTTAATGTGCCGCATTGTTTCATACTACACATAGTTGTAACAGCTTGACAACTCTGGCAACTGGAAATGGAACTTAAACTGGAACTCCAACTAACCAGTCAGTCGCATATTTCGCAATTGTCTGGAATAATCTAGAGACAGTAACACATACAGAGACAGACGGATAGACAGACAGATTCAGTTAACTGGAAGCATGTAATTCACTTCTATTACCCCATAGTTGAGTCACTAAGTTTATTGCAAATCCTTTCACTTCGATAACTTTAAAAATAAGCAAAAAAAAAAAAAAATTAATGCACTTTATTGCCGCGCATAAATCTCTTGAGTGCCAAAAATCACTTTTACTCTTCAGGAAATGCGCTATAAATGAATATTAAACGAAAAACTCTCTTAGACAAAGGGAAATCCATAGCGTGAGGCCCTTAAAGTTAAGGAATGTAATCATATTTATATTAAAATAAAACATTTTTAAGCACGTTATGTTATGTTATAAAAATGCATTAGTTAACACATTTGTATTTAATTTACAATCGAACTGAAGAAAGTAACACATTGCTAGAGAAATGGTTTCAAATTTCAAAATAGAGATGCCTTAAACTGGTGGAATCTATCGCTTAAAGGCAATACTTGATAATAAGGGCTAAAAGCAAAACTAGTATAAAATTTGGTTACTTAGTTTCTTTAAGAAAAACTATAAAGTAATTAAATTTTAAATAAAATTTATTTAAGTTCTGTTGGATCAAATTCTGTTTATTTAAATAACAAGCTTGAATATAGGAGACCCCAAGAGACGAAAACTTTTATGACTTATTGTACATACTTATGTATATATGGCTTTATTTGCAGCACTACTACTATTTTTGCTTGTTCAGTTTTCGAAAACTTTTACATTTCATAACTATATTTCTTAATTTTAAAATATTTTGAAGATTTTTTGCCATTTTTATGTTATTATTTTGTTTCTAGACTATAAGTGGTAAATGAATTAAAAAAATTATATTCTTTTTGTTGATATTTGAAGAAAAATATTGAGTTTACTGAACTGCATTGAAACAATTATTTAAATCAACCACAAACTACTTTTTTTCGACTCTGAAAATTAAGTTTTTATCTGTACGAAGACATTATTAGGCGACTGTATAATTTATGTGGAATTAAATGCTTTAATTTTTATGCCCTAAACGGGGTGTCAGCTATATGAAAACCTACAACTGATAAGCGATTTTATAAACGATTCTTTACAATTTTCGGAGTGAAAAAACAACCTTATTTGCTTGCAGTATAGATGCTCCTGGCTGGGATTAATTTGATCAAGAATGTATAGACGGTTACCTACAGTAGCGGACAAAGAAATCCGGACAGGCAAAAAAAAGTGCGATTCGTAAATTTTTAAAAATTGTGTTTATTGTTTGAAGAAAATTTCTATTAAACTTATTAAATGAATGTATTTGCTAACCAAAATAAATGTTTTTTAGATTCCAGTGATGTTTTTTTTAATTATAATTAATATTAATATTATATATTAATATTATTGATAATATTTCAAAAACTAAGGAACACAAACAAATTTTTTTATTTTTTTTTTAAAGTGAGTTACAAATTATTTGAAAATATTATTTTTTTAATTGAATATTATTCTACTTAAAAAATTAGATTTCAGTATTTTGTTGGAACTCCTTTGTTTTTTATTACCGTCTTTGTTCGTTTCGGAAGTGAATCCACTAGATTTTGAATTGTTTCTATGGTTATATTGTTGTACCAAACATTTTCCAAAATTAAATCGAGCTCTTTTACAGTTTTCGGTTTCTTCTTCGTTATTTTAACCTTTAAAATATGCCATGTAAATCGACCAATTTTATCATAATGCAAATTTATCACAAATCGTGTCAAATTGTCAGTGTGTACAAATAAAATTGAATTTTTTACGTACCTTACTCACTTGCAAACTCTTCCACTCCTACTTACTCTTTCTCCACACTTACTCTATCTCCTCTCTCTCTCTCTCTCTCTCTCTCTCTCTCTCTCTCTCTCTCTCTCTCTCTCTTTCCCTTTGAGCAGCTTAAGATGAACCGTTTGCTGTTGCTGCAGTTGACGCTGCTGTTGGTGGGAATTGAGGCATTGCCCACAATACAGCAGCATGGAGCGCACAGTGGGGCCAACTATGTGCAGCAGTTGGACAAAAGTTTCTTTCAGCCACGTGAAATTGAACAGACCATCGATGAGGTGCAAAAGATATTGGCCAATGATCCAGCATTGCCACGTCTAACACGGTAAGAATAGAAGCTCTTTCTATCTCTCTCTTGCACTCATTTACTCACACTCTCTCTATCTCTGCAGTGGCGAGATCGAGGAGCTGTACGAGAAGGTGACGCGTGAGGAGTACGAGAAAAGCATTGAGGCGGGTGACATGAGTCGAGCGGACAGCATGCGTGCTCTGATGTTGGTGCTGCCATTCAATACGGACAACAACACCGAGGAGAATCTGCAGGAGTTGTATACACGACCGCCGGTTACGCGGGTAATTGATGCGTACACACCGCCGGATCCGATAAAGTTTATAACCCCAGATCCCAATGCAGCGCCACGCAGCACTGTGCCCGGCGGTAATCCCGCCGTGGCAGCCACCACATATAAGCCCAGCTATGGCAATCTACCCAAGCAACTGTATCCGGCTCCAACGGCAACCACATATCACCCACCGGCGCCGGCACCAGTCATGTACCAATTGGCACCGTCTCTGGGTAAACCAAGCATGGATTTCCAGCCCATAACCAAGCCACCACAGGTCTACGAATCGGCTCCTCAGGTCTCCGCTCAACGCTTCAGCTCCCATTACAATGCCAAGAATGCGCAATTTCTACGCAAACCGCCAACAGCACCGCAAAGCAGCACGGTTAAACCCGTGGCGGATATACTAGAGAGCCTGGGCATAGTCGGAGGAGTGGGAGGGGCAGCGGGCGCAACGACACACAAACGTTATGCCATTGATGATTACTATGCGGCAGAGAGTGCACCACAGCCAGTGGTGGCGATGGCGGATTTGCGTGGCTTGCAGGGCGCCCGTATACGTCCGGATGCCTATTCCAATTTCAAGCCACTCAACATTGGTGAAGAGTTGCGCGTCAAGCCCGAGGTCGAAGGTTATCTGACACGCTTTGGCATTGTTAAGAAATCGCCCAAGGCGTTGAAGAAAACGCCCAGCGCTGCCACGCCCACCGAGGAGCCAGCGGGCGCCCATACGGAGCTTTCGACGGCTACGGCGAAGTTGCCCAGCATGGAGCTAGCCAAATTGCTGCAGCAGCTGCAGGAGCTAGAGCAATTGCAGGCGAAGCGTAGCAGCAGCAGCAGCAGCAGCATCACAAGTAGCACCACTAGTACCACTACTACTACCACTACCACTACAGCTGCACCACCACTCATCACACACGGCGCACCGCTGCTTATAGAGGCCAAGAAACCGCGTCGTCGCATTGATCCCAATATTGATATTAATTTTGCCAATGCCGGCAATCAGCAGAAATCTTCCAGCTCCATGGATGAGTTGTCCAAGCTGCTGCAGAATCTGCAAGAGCTGGAGAAGCTGCAAATCAATCCGGAGAATGTGCTCAAAGCCACCACCACCACCGCAACGGGCACACAGGCGCTGAGCAATCGCTTTAGCAGCAGCAGCAGCAGCAGCACCACTAGCACCACCAGCACCACCAGCACCACCAGCACCACTAAGCCACCGAAAGTTAATCAGGAAGCCGCAGAGCTGCAGCAGTTGCTGCTTGAGCTGCAGAAATTGGAGCAGGCAGCAAAGAGTATACCTAGCACCACTAGCACCACTGTAAAACCCAAGCCCAGAACGCCAGTGGCTAGCCTAGATCCCAGCCAGACCGGCAGCTTGAGTGTGGCGGAACTGGCGCAGCTGCAGCAGCTGCTCAGCGATGAGCACGAATTGGAGCGACTCTACGAGCAGGCACGCCAACAAAAGAAGGCAGCTAGAAGTCAGAGTAGCAGCACCACTAGCACCAGCACCACTAGCACCACCAGCACCACCACCACTACTACACCACGGCCCACACGTCCGCCCACCAAATCCGTGGATCATGCGCAATTTGAGGCTTTAATCACACGCGTGCAGCAGCTGGAGCAACTGCAGCAGCCCAAGACGACTACACCCGGTTTCCAAACACGCAACGTGGCGGCAAGTGGACATGGCGCTAGCCTAAGCCTGCCCAGCAATGATTACGCACAGCTGCAGCAGCTGGCGGCCAGCGCACCAGCAGACTATTTGCCCTATCTGGCCGAGGATCAGAGGGTGGAGATATCCACAGCAGCGAGCACCTCAAAGCAGCAACGGCTGCGTCCAACATTGAGTCACTTTGAGCGAAGCAATGGACTGCTGCAGGATGTGCAGCCGCAGGACTATGTGCAGCTGCAGAAGCTGCTTAGCAAGGTGCAGGAGCTGGAGCGTGTGCAGCTGCAGGAGACGCGACCCACCACCAGCAGCAGCAGCGGTAGTAGCAGCGGCAGCGGCAGCACCACCAACGGACAGCAGCTGGTCACCGCCGCCTCAGTGCGCAGTCAGAATGTCAAGAGTTTGAGTGGTGCGCAGATTGTCTATGCGGAGCCAGCGGATGCAGTTGATCCTGGCTTGAAGCTAGAGTTGCCGGTGTATAGACAACCCATGCGCACATTAACCACTGCTCGACCACTCAGCTCCAGCGAGGAGCTGCGTGAGTTGGCCATGTCGCAGCCAGCGCATCCAGTTGCGGCCACATACGGACAAACGGACGCCGATGCGGACTTTGAGCAATATCAGCAGTTCTTTAGCAGTCTGGAGGATAATGGCGAACGGCAGAGCTATCAGCACATGCAGCCCATCTACAAGACGTTGCCAAGCAGCACCACGGTTAAGCCCACAACTAGCAGACCTAGCACCACCACTAAAACCACCAAAACCAGCCACATGATGCGTCAATCCGATCTGGCGGAGCTGCAGAAGTTGCTCTACAATACACAACAGTTGCAGAAATTGGGCGTGGCGCTGCCCAATGAGCTATCCCAGCAGCTGGAGAGTCAACTGCAGACACAACCCAGCAGTAGCTCCACTACCAGCACCAGCACCACCAGCACCACCACCACCACCACTAGCACCACAGCTGCGCCGTCGTCTTCCTCCACTGCGCCGCTAGCAATGCATGATTCATCCTCGCCAGCGGTTTTCTCACTCACCACCGTTAAGCCAGCAGTGCCACGCCCACCACGCCCCAATCTGCTAACCACCGAGAGCAGCATGGAGCTGCCCATTTTCAGTGCCACCAAAATCATTGAGGCGGCCATTAAGCGTGCCGCAAATCGCATTGGTGTCGCCACCGAACAATCGACAGTGAATCTAGTGCCAGGTGTGGGTTTCGGTTTCCGGCGTCGCAGCGATGATCAGCTGGCAGCGGATGTGGCAGACGAGCAGGTGGGCGTCATGGACGGTGATCTAATGGCCGAGTTTAGTGAGCTCAACTATCAGCTGGCCAAGCCAGAGGCACAACCGGAAGCACAACCGGAGGCACAACCGGAGGCACAACCGCAGTCACCAGCGGAGCCACAAGCCAAGCAGCTGAACCAAGTGGAGTCCACGGTGACGGGTGAGCAAAATCTGCATGAGTTGCGGCGTCTCATACACAATCTGCAGCAGCTGCAACAACTCAATGTCAGTCTGGATCTGGTGGATAGACCACAGTCCCAAGCGGACGCCATCTATTTGCATTCACAGCTGCAAGCACAGCAGCTGGATACAAGCAAGACGCGCAGACAAAGCAACGATACGAAAGACAGTAGCACCACTAGCACCACCAGCACCACCGCAGCACCACTGGCAACAGCGGATGAACAGACAACGCAGTCACCCACACGCATTAGCCTTAATCTAGGCTTAAGCGACGCGGATCTGGGCTCAAGTCAAGATGGTAATGATGCTAGCTCCAGCACCACAACGGATGCAACCACCACCACAACCACCACTGAGGAGTCACGCAATGGTTCACTTGATGATCTGGCGGATTCGTTTGCACCCGATCCAGTTTCACAGGAGCCACCGCCGGCTAAGAAAAAGAACGGTTTCTATTTTCTAGCCGATTGGAATTCGTTCCTTGAAGTGGGCGATGGCGATGATCAGGTTGTGGTGCGTCTTAGTCCCAAAATTGGTGATCCACGTGACTTTTTACCATCCTAAAAAAAACTACAGCCCAATACAAATCCGATCTGATCGATCGATGGTGAATCCCTCTAGCCAATCTGCAGGCAGTGTGTATGTATATAGTTCTTAATTAGTTCCCTTTAAATTTACAAATATTCTAATTATACCTGATATCCAATATCAATATCGTTATGATTTTCATTATGATTTGAGCGTTATCATTATGCATTTTATTAAAATCATGTTTGGTAAAAATTAACTATTAATTTTCATTGTAATTATTATTGATTTGAATTCATTTTGATTGGCATAATCATTATGTTTTCCATTGTGAATTTAATTCATTTTGATTGTCATTACGATTTTTATTACGATTGGCATTATCATTATGTTTTCCATTGTGATTTTTATTAATTCTGTTTGTCATTAAGATTTCTTTAATGATTTTTATGACACATTTTAGTTAATTGCAATTTAAACAATGATTGATTGGCATTATCATTATGATTATCATTGTAATTTTTATTTTGATTATTATTGGTTTTATTTAATAATGATATTCATAATGATCTTTGATGATTTGAATTAATTTTGGTAGTTGTTACGATTTTCATTATGATTATCATTACAATTTTCATTATGATTATTATTATCAATTTTAGTTAATTATAATTTTAATAAAAATTAGCATCTTGACTATCATTTTCATTATGAATTGCATTATGATACGCATCATCATTATGACTTTCATCGATCATTGATTATTGATTATCATGTATTGTAGTATCGTGCGTGTGTTGTATTTATTTTAGTCACTGGTTTTTTTTTTCGCCGCCGCCTAATGAACCCAACCCTAACTGGGTTATCGGTTCGTAGTCATAAGTTGGGGCCTAAGCCTAATGTGTAAGAGTCAATAACGAAAACGAAAATTGCGATTTTATCAATGAATCTAGATTTTTATAAGCAGATAACAATTTTACATATACTACATACTTATATGTAGTTAAATAAAGATGTGTAACAAATGTATATATGCAAAATGGTGTTTTAATTATTAATCAATCGGATTACTGCTGAAGATATTAGAAAAGTTGAAAAGCCAAACATTTTTCCTGTTGATAGTCCATACATTAGGTTTGTAGAAAAATTAAAATGTTATGTAAGTAACTATATATTTTAATTATCTTATCTGAACTAAAGCAAGAAATAAGAAATCTGATTACTATATAGATGTATTTAAATGCAACTTAACTTACAGTCTTTGCAGTTGCTCCTAAATTTTTAATTCATTGGCATTGGAAAAGGTGATTCTAATGAAATTTTGATTTCAGCTTCATTGAAATCTATGCTATCTGTATACATTTATACGATATACATATGTTAATATATATCAGAGATGTGTGTTAAAGTATTATCATTCATTTTTTAATGTAAATCACAAAAAATGCAATTAAAATTAACTTTTCTGATGGTTTATATAGTATTATGTATACAAACGTAAATATATATAGTGTAAAAAATTAAAATATTCTGATTATAATTAATGATAGCTTGTGTTTTCAATGATATCTATAATCAATGAACGCCAGTTTCGTCTGTTCTGTATTAGTGTTACCGAAAGAGATGATCATGATAAGTGTTGTAATACATCCTTAAAGTCGATAATTCCTATGCAGTATACAGTCGATTTATATCCATGCATAGAGAGCATACTTTTAACAACATTATATAATTAACAACAATCTAAATCAACAAATATGATTTAATAAAAGATAAACTAAAATGTTTTTTTCAATAATAATGGTAAGTATAAGTATAATAAATATTCGCAATTGGTGTATTTATTTATTTCATAGATTACATATATATTTTTATATATTTTTTTATCAAAAACTGCAACATAACTTATAAAGTAAGCACTAACTAAGGTTAATTTTAGAAGATCACTCCGATAGACCTCTAATACTCACAATTTAATTTTGTTCATTATGGATTCTATATACATATTATACATACATAAATATTTTTAACATAATTATACAACTACATAACGAAAGATACAAAACTATATAAAGGATTGCGCTAACTATCAACAATGAAGCCAGGACTCAAAGAGTCCGGGAACGACGAGCTCGTAGAAGATAATGCGACGAGTCTGAACAACGGCCAAGCTGTAGAGAGCTCCCGGAGATTGCAGCAGTGGCAGACGTAAGGCCAGCAATTGCAGCACCTCATCATCAGTTTGGAAGTCGGTAAATGGCACAAAGCCCTCAATGCCACGATAGATGAAGACACGCACATGGCAGCATCCCTCGACAAAGGCCAGCAGCGTCTCGTCCAGCACACGAAGTGCGGTGAGCTGACGTGCTCGCCGATCGGCGGCCAGGGATTGAAAGAGTGTGCCATTGGCATAATGCAGTTGAATGTGGGCAGCTGGTGCAGTTGATGGTGCCACGGGTGGTGGTGCATCACTTGCCACAATGGTGAGACGCGCATAGAGCAGTCTACTGCGATGGGCGGGACCCACATGTAGACGAATTGTTTGCACCGGTTGCCAGTGTTGCTGCTGCCAAGGTGCTGGCAAACTCACACTGTACACCATGCTCTCCTCCGGCTGCTGCAGATCCAATTGCAACTGACGCAGTCGCTCAATAACCGCATGCAAACGTATCGTATCATCATCCACTTCAGGTGTGGCCACATTGCTACCCATGTAGGCCAACTGCAGCACATCGTGCACTGTCTGCTCCAGCTGCAACAGCAGCTGTTGTTGCTGCTGCTGCATGGCTTGACTATCGTTGATTGCCAGACGCGTGTGTAGTTCCCTCAGCTCCTGCAGCACTGGCCAAATGAGCTGACAACTGCTGGCGGCTAGCACACGTGCCGGATTGTTTGGCAATTGTAGCGTATCCGTTGGCAACTCGACAAACATTTGTGAGCCGGTTTTGTGAGCATGCTTTTGCAGTTGTTCCATTAGCCACAAGAAATCCTCGACCAGTTGCTCATTTACATAGAGATCGCTTTCGGGTATGCTCAACTGCGTGATATTCACCTCGGTCTGCAGCCGAAAACTGAGCTGTTCCAGCAGATGTCGCTGCAGCCTCTCAAATTGTTCCCTGCTCAGCAGATCGGGACGTGGTTGCAATTGCGATACAATACTGGGACGATTTAGATACTTGATGGCCTGCTGGTAGCGTGGACCACGACGATGCTGTTGCTTTGCCTCGTGCTGCTGCTGCAGCTGCTCCAGCGAATGGAGGGGCACAGCCAGTGGCTCAGTGATGTCACTTGTGCGCCAACTCTGCAAATGCTGCAGACTGCTGCAGTTCCAGTTGCGTTCCATTTGCTCCTCGCTCAACTCATAGCTGGTCATGAAGGTAAACTGTTCATTACTGTTGCGGCTATCGTTGTGCAACTGCAGCACCGTTACATCATCGATGGGACCACTTTCAAAGACACCAGCATGGGCAAAGTGTGTGCCATTCCAACGATAGATGCGTGTCCAGCAACCGATCTCATTGAGCAGCAAATACATGCTACCTTTTCCAGCTGATTTCAATGCAAACACACGTCGCAAATCTGACTGATCTTGTTGCTGATGCAACTCAAAGCCATGTCGCAGTTGCTTCACCTGATATGGCAGCTGCAGCAGACCAAATAGTCTAGCTAAACGGCGACACAACTCACGCAGACGGTCCTCTAGTGCCGTCGTCTGACGTCGATAGATGGCATGTGCCGCCTTCTCTGCCTCATGCGGCTGCTTTACGCGCAACCAGTAGACACTCCAGTTGCCGGTGATGAGCTGTGTGCTTCTGCCCTTCACCCACAAGCTCTTCTCATGCCAGGCACTGTAATCGAAGCCATTGATGGGAAAACGTGTCCGCAATTCCGGAGCATGCAACAGTTCGAAATATAGTGGCGTCTGCAGCTGCAGCTGCTTCTCATGCACAGTGGCCACATCACTCAAATTGAGATTTTGATCACCATTGATGGATGCATTCACCAGCAGGGAGCCCAAAACATGCACTGACTGCATCACCAACGGTGTCGCCACACGTTGCACATGCGGTGCACGCACCTAAACATAAAAAAAACATTTCAAACATTTAGATGAAAAAGTTGTAAATTTTCAGAATACTCATATGTTACTCACCAGCAATGTGTTGGCGTATTCATCTAACAGATTGATGCCATTCACCAGTCCATCGAACAGCACTTCACCATCATGGAGTTGCAATTCATTGGCCACCAGTGGATAACTCAGCGTCTGTTCCGTATGCAGTGTTACCACAAGCGATAGATTCATCTCATTCAACTGCTCCACTTGCAATGCATTGTTGTTCAGCACACCGGGTGCAAAGCTAACGACAGCTGCAGAAAAAAATGTAGTAGATTAGAACAAGCATTACTATCGAGCTAAGTCAACCGAAAAATACCCTGTGGTCTGCTTGAACTTTCTTCGAATTACTATTGAACTGCGACTTTCAACCCTATTTACATGCAAACTAATTATGAAAGCTAGACAATTTAGTAAAATACTTTTTTAGCTATAAATCTAAATATTTTCTTACTTTATAAAAAGAAAAATTGAATGAATTAAAATCGGAGTGAGCGCGGCAAGACCATAACATGCACTCGTTTTTATATGTCTGTCTCGCTTGCACAAAGTTTTTCGTTTACGCTGCTCGTATGACGTCAATACACCTGACTGCGCCTTAGCCGTAAATTAAAGTTTTTCTATGTATGATAACTTTCTTGATTATAATCCGATCGTGATGCGATTTTCAGGATCGTTTGATATTGTTTGTCTCTAAGCCAATGTAAAGTAGCAAACCCATACGTTAAGAAATACTTGAGTTAGAGGTCATGCAAATTTTCAGTTTGTTTTGTATCTTATAGGCGAAAGGACGTGTCATCCAAAAAATAATGATGACAAATGTCTTTATTAGTATCTAGGAAACAGCATGCAAAAATGTGTATTTCAAGGTATTATAGCTACAGATATATTCGCCTAAAACATGTATTTTTCTGAGGCATGTCTGGATTTTCGCTAATGGGGCGTGGCATCATAAAAAAAAAGATTCTTATATTGACTGCCTAAATCCAATTGGTTATTAAAATTGGGAAAGAACTAATATTTATTTTTTTTTTATATCTCAAATTTATAAAACTAGCAAAAATTGGCTTGCAAATACCATGTAGAGATGTGGACATGGTATCAAACTATTAAAGAGTCAAAATCACAAGATATGCCGGTGCTAGCTTCTGCTTACTTCTAGCTCCTATTGCGCTAACCTATACAACACATAACAAACGTTAAACGAATCTTTTAAAACCCTCAGCACAGAACAAAACAAAGAAATTTGAATAAATTTGCTTACATTCTGCTTGGTACGTCTGATCCACACGAATTGTATCATAAATCCAATCAGTGATGTTGCATCCATTGAGACGTTCGCCTGATAGAATCAATTGATCCACATCAAGTTGATTCATCTGCACCGGCGCCTCAAAGTGCACTGGTGTGTGGATTGTGATTGGATCCGTTGCACTTCCGTCGAGAAAGATAAGCTGCTCCAAGAGCTGCTTCACCTGTAAACCATTCACTGCTGTGACATCAGCTCCACCCAGAATGCTCACACGACCTGTGAAGATCTTGTGGCCATCCAGTTGTAGACTAGGCTCGTTTTTCATCAGAAGATTGCCAAAGAATTCGTGCAGCGTTTCTTGACTACGATTACCCAGATGACCAAATACCGTGAGATCTTTTAGCTGCATTTGCGGCAACTTTACAACGCCACGTTGCACAAAGCTGTTCTGTTCGGGATGCCAGAGTAGCTGCTGCTCCAGCTGCTTAATGTCTGCTCCATTCAGTTCGCCAGCCAGCTGGACATTTGTGGCTTGCAAATGACCTGCCAAATGCAGATCTCCAGTCAAATTTATTGGCTGCAATTTGTTGGCCAATTTGTGGAAGGGAACACCATTCAAAGCCTCCAATTGCAGACTCTCCCGTACAATTACAGGGCCAATAAAGTTCTTCGTGCCCACAATGATCAACTCGTGTGCAGGATCGTCACGGAACACAATATCCTCGAGTAGTTCGGGTAGAAGTCGTTGGTTGTAGCTACCCTGGAGCTCAAGATCGCTGGCAAAGATGGGCGGCTCCTGGAAGCGCCAACGTGTACGCAATTCATTGATTTGATCCAACCAAACCACCTCACGTTGCAACTGATCAAAATTACGTCCATTAAGTGTACTCTCCACCTGCACAGCACCTGTGACCGCAATCTGTTCCACCTGCAGCTGACCATGGAGTATGTGCAGCGGCAGCATATCCAGTTGCTGCAAAAACTCTAGCAATTGATCTGCTTCAAGTCCCTGGAGTCGCATTGCCTGCACACCCATGGGCAGTATGAGTTCCTGCACCTGCACATGATCCGCTTGACGGGACATATTCAGCAGTTCGCTGACTAAACGATTATTTAGACGACCCTCGCCCACCACATTGTATGCCACATCCAATTGTTTGGCTTGCAGACGCTCAAAGTTCGCTCGACTCAAATGCAGTGGTTCGTGGAGTGTTTGATAGCCAGAAAGTGGCACATTGTTCAGCATGCGCGTCACCTGCAACTGTGGCAACTGCAACTCCAGTTGTTTGACAAATTGTAATCGTGTAGTTGGCGCCATCAGAGGTGCATCCACGCGCAGCGTTTGATCCAGCAGCTGCTGCAAGTGAACGCCATCAAAGGATCCGCTCAATTGCAGCTGATGGAAATACACATAGCCATCCAGAGTGTGAATATTTTGTAGTGTCTGTGCCGTGTGTTTGGTCACAAACTGCTCGATGGGAATGCCACTTAATGTGCCATCCAGCACATGTACATCCACTGGCAAGGTTAGCTGTTCTACGTGCTTTACACCCGGTATAGTCAACTCTTCGTTGCCATCGACCGAGCGCTGTACCAGATCTCCCAGCAATGCATCAAAGCTGTTGCCATCCAGCAGCCCTTGCACCTGCAATACTCCGTTCACCACGAGCTCTGCAAAGTGGCAGGCGGCGTTTATTTGTTTTGCCTCCAACAATGTGGGATTCAATGGTGCCTCCTCAAAACGACGACCTTGTGCATTTCCATTAAGCTGCAAAGTATTTAGTATATCTTAAATGTGAGCAGTAATTAAATGTAATTCACTCACCTGCAGCTCCTCGGAGACTTCCAGTTGGGTGAAGGTGACCAAACCTGGCCAATCTTGTGCATCGCTCAATGTTATTGCATCCAATGGATCACGTCCATTAATTCTGCCAGCAGTGTCCACATCATTGACAGCTAATAGACAGCAACAAATAAATGTACTCGGTTGGTTTACTTGAGATTGATGTACTTACTCAACGTCTGGACAAATTGTTTGGGTGCACGCACGATGCTCGTGGTGCTGCCTTGTGACCAGAGATAATCGTCAGGAAAACTAAGCTCATTTAGTGCACTCAAATGCAGCAAGTCCTCAAAGACGACAGCCTAACAAGACAAGAAAAGACGAGCATTTAAAAAAACAAGATAGAAAAAATTCAGTCGAGCATTCAGACTGTCTATAATACCCTCTGACTTTCTTTTTCAATTTTATGAGTTAACAGCGTAGTAAGCGCTGCAACTTGTGTTAATACATATGTCTTTCTCTCTCGCACACAAGCCTCCGTTTAATATGATTGTGTGACGACAGTGCTACAGCTTTTATGTATATGCCTCTGTGCTGTTAATTTAAATTTTTTGCTACATGATAACTTTCTTGATTATAATTCGATCTTAATGCAATTTTTAGGATCTTTTGATATTGTTTGTCTTTACACATATGTAAAGTTTCAAAACTATACATTAGTAAATATGTGAAATATAAGACATGCAAATTTATAATTTGTTTTGATTCTAATGAGCGAAGTGTGAGTGGCATCCAATAAACTATTATGTCATTGTCTTTATATTGCATCAATAAACCTGCATGCCAAAATTAGAGTCTTTAGGTGCCGTAGTTCCTGATATGTTCGTTAAAAACATTTTTTTTCAAGGTATGTCTGGGTTATCGCAAAAAGGAAAGCCAACTTGTATTTACTGATTAAATATGTGGTCGATACTGACTAAAGTGGAGATCGTAGTTCTTACTATCTCTGAGATCCTTTCGTTCATACGGACAGACAGACAGATGAACATGGCTATATCGATACGGTTTTTTTTTTTGCTGATGAAGATTATACATACTTAATGGGGTCTGCCATGCCTCCATCTGTCTTATACATACTTTTTACAGACCCAATATACATTTCTGAGAGATTGTTTCTAAGGCTTCTATATGATATCTGATATCAGGTTATGTTATGGGGTCCAATACTATCGTCCCTTACGTAATTTTATATCGATTTTCGTATAACTTACACCTTTAACCTGCAGCTGTGATAGCTGCAGTGTCTCGTAACGCCAGATCAAGTCATTTAGGAATGTATTCCAGTCGAGTCCATTGATTTGTTGACACGATAGATTTCCGGATAGTTGCAGTTGCTGTCGCGTGCTTGAGGGCAGCGATTCGATTGGCACCAAGAACTCTGGTTGTGGTTGCAACAGCTGCAATTGTTGCACATTGATCGAACCATTGAACTGCAGTGTGCCATTCTGTATGTAGAAGGGTACATGGTTCAATTTGTCAACGATCAGTTCTTCGACTTCAACTGTATCAAAGTCCAATTGCTCGTAGTCGTAGTGGAAGAGCGAAGAAGATTGACGCTTGCCACGTGTGCTCTCGTGTGGCATGTCCAGCAGCTGTTGCTTCAGCAGGCGTATCTGTTGCAGCAACTCGTAGAGATCAATGCTGGCATCAGCCATTGTCCAAGGCACTTCATTCACATAGAAAGCATCGACAGTGCCTCCTTCAAGTAGGAGCACTGATGTGTTCAACTCATCGTATTGCATATGCTCTGCTGCTGCTGTTGCTGTTGCAGCTGGAGCATGCAACAGCTGTGTGGCAAGCTGCAAGACTTTGTCCTGTTCCTCAACCCAGTTGCGCATAAATTCCTGTATCTCCTGTATGTCATGCAGCTCCGAGTTGCGCGGCAACAATTGGGTATGCAAACGAAACAGTCCCGACGGTGCCTCATGCCGTGGCACAATCAACAGTGGCGGCTGCACTTGACGCAACAATGCTGCACCTTTCAAGCCACTGTCTCTCAACTCGTCCAGCATACAGACGGCACCATAGCGCAATAGCTGTGATCCCAGCTCACAGGGCGGCGGCAAGCCCGCCTCAAACGCCTCACCATTCCAGATGAGCACCTCCAGCTGAACCAAGGAGTGAGTATCAAAGTAAACTCTATGCTGCACCAGCAGCAACAAATCATCGCGATAACTGCGCACCGGCACCGGCAGAAACAACTCGACCACACCAAAATTCTGGCCCAGCACAGTCTTGGGCAACAGCTGGCCCTGCACATAGGCCAGGATCTGTGGACGTTGACCGCCCAATGCCAAATAGCTGCGTCCACCCATTTGAAAGGCTGCAATGTCTGCAATCTGTGGTGCATCCAAACGCTGACGCTGTTGCAGCTGCAAACCCGCCTCCGCACCAGCTGCAGCCACTTCATGGGCATAGATAATGGCCTCATTGCGCTGACCCAAGGCCAGCAACAGATCCCTGCTCGTGTCCAGCACTGCCAGTGCAGTAATCTCCTCCAGCAGCTGCAGACGCTGCACAATCCAAAACTCCAAACCAACCACATTGTGGGCATAAATGCTCAGCGTACGATTGGACACCACCACCAGATATTCGTGAGTCTCCAACACAAATGCCAACATTCGATTCACATTGGCCAAAGGCCAGCGCCAGAATTGCCTTAAACCCACATTCGCCTCCATGCGATACCAGAGCAACTCTTGCTCCACGGACAGCAGTATCAAGCTCTCCTGTTGCTGCAACTGTGGATTCCAACGCTCATAACTGAGCATGGCATTAATGCTGCCCTCAATTGTCAATGTCTGCAGTGTTGTGTACTTGTGAAAACCAGCAACAGATTGCGGTTGTTCCTGTTGTTGCAGCAGCAGCAACTGCTGTTGGCATTGACCCACAAAGTAAATGCTGCCATTTTGTTGCAGTTGCAGCCAACGTGTTACATTCACGCCCAGATTGAACTCCTGATGCTCCTCAATCCGACTGAGTATAAGCATTTCGCGTGTGCGTCGCTTGGACAACTCCAGCTGCTGCAATTGCCCCAGATCAATGTCCAGCGGTGCTGCATCCACAATATTTGTGTGATTTATCGCAGACTTATCCTGATCATCATTATCATCATCATCATCTACGTCCAGACTGCTGCCCAGCATCTGCTGCTGCTCATCACGCACACTGCCGAGCTGCGTTTGCTGCTGTTTCTCGGTCTCTATGTTTTTTGCCTTGATCACCGCCTCCAGTTGACGCACTTCCTCCGTGTCTCCTTGTCGACTTACAGCTCGATTGATTTCCGTGCGCAAAGCTTCGGCCGTCTGCAGCGTTGATTGGTTGACAACAACTTTGCTGGGAGTCGTATTGGATTTTGCATCAGTCGTAGTTTTTGTCCAAGCAGGCTGCACAATGACACCATTCTGTGAGATTTAGAACAAGACATTAGAAAAGTGTGCTCAACTGCAAGATAACCTGTTCTAGGTTCTACGTTCAAACTGTCAATAATTCTAACGTTCATCACGCATTATAGAATACAGCTTTTGTAAGTAAGACAAAATGCATGTGGAGTATGTCTGACAGGAAAATACTCTGGCGCCAAGTTTTTGAGCTTTTATTAAGCCGTACTAAATACTTTATTCAAAATATGTAACTTGGAAATGTAAACTCTAACAATATCACAAGTAAAACCAAATTTAAATCGCATATACCCGACTTCAAGATACTTTTTGAATAGATTCCGAAGTAATAAACCAACTTTTAGCTTCAACTAATAAATTTAATAAGATACACATCAGTTTCGAATATGTAGCGTTAATATTTCAACTTAAACTGAATGAAAAGTCATACATACATTATTATTATTGATATTTATTGATATTTTAAAGAGGTTCTGAAATTAAAGCGCCAAAACTATAGTTTGGTAAAACTCTTTCAATTTTCAACACGAGCAGAACTTGGCAAATGAGGTCCAAAATGTTGGAAACTGGGTAACACGACATTCAAAACATATTTTTGTGCATGGAATATATTCACTAGATCCAAAAAGATAAGTTTTTTAAATACCTTATAGTCAAAATAAGAAGAGATTATTGAAAAATTGACTGATTTTACGCCGGAAATTACACAGAATTATTTATTTTTTATGCCAAATCGATTGGAAGTAGTTACTAAGTAAAATAGGTAATAAAAAAGTGCACTTTCCAGTTCTTTAAACTTGATTTCTTACCAATTAGTCAATTATACGCCAAATTTGTTTATAAAAAAGCAAACAAAATATTTACAAAATTAATTAGATAATTTCCAATTAGCTTATCTAGGACTCTTATAGTCACTTTACCCTTTACCTAAATGTACACAAACCTATAGTACCCTTGATGTAGCGTAAGCCCAGCTCACGTGGCTTAAAGTTCTGCTGCTGCTGCTGCTGCTTCTTACCTGCTCCACAGCTTCTCCTGCCTCCAGTGCATCGTTCAATTCACCGCGAATTTTTGCCACTGCGGCGCGCTGCTCTGCCGTAGGAGTTGCCTCGCTGGATTTTGCATCGCTGCTGCTGCTGTTGCATGCCACGCACAGTAGCAGGCACAGCAATAATTTCATATTATACACTTAATATATTTGAGCACACAAACATTTAATTACAATTTAAACAAGCAAACACGTGAATACATATATTTTCCTACTCTCTCGATATTTACACAAATTTACCGTTTCTTTTGAAACAGCGCTGCCAAAGCGTTTAAGTTTTTCAGTCTGGCAGCACTCTTTTTTCAACTACTCTTTCATTGCATACATTTATAACTATCTTACGCGTAATTAAAGCTTATTTCTTATGCTATTTTTATTGTTTTGGTCATTTCAACATTAATTAAATTATTAATTGATTTAAGCATTTGATGCCTAAAACGCTGCTTTGATTTGTTTATTTGCACATTGCCAGCGCTTAGCACGGACACAAACCCGCTACTGATATTGCACGGAAAAACAGACTAGAAACAGTATAACAAATTTAGAGGATTCCTAACGTTTATTTAAACTTAGCGAAACTGACATACATGCATTTGTAGGAAGACAGTGATGCCAGAATTTTAAGGACTAAAAAAGCCATATTGAGGATAGATATACAGTGGTGGGTGTACATATAGGAAAGATATGACTGTTCTCAGTCATTGTATTAAAATGTTTGATCAAAACTACTGTTCGAAGAAAAGTTATGCTGACTGTATTTTGTTAATCATTTTTTAACACTTTTGAAAATAAATACATGCAAACATATGTAAGTACATACTTTTTTTAAATATTAAATATTTAAATTTATACTCTTATTTTCGAAAATAATTTGCTTAAAATATTAGTGAATTTATGGTAAAAATAAGAAAATTTTATAAAATACGGGAAACTAGCCTAAAAGAATCGAATTTTTAATAAGTGAAAAACATACTTATTAAAATTTTAAAAAAATTGTCTTCAAAAACTTCTTAACTTCATACATATGTAACTTCAAATCAATCACTTTAAAATAAGACATTTATAAAATTAATATTCTATTTTAGCAAAATAGTCCTTATGCTAAAGCATCTGAATTTTTATTAAGTAAATACTATTTTAGCCTTGTCTTGCAAAACGACGAACTCAGCTTCAGGATTTCAAATAATTGACAATTTTTTGATGATTTGTCGTTGATTCTGGGAAAAAATAAACCAAGTCGAATGAACATTTCTTGTGAACCTGCTTTTTTGATTGAGATTGTGCCACATGTTGTCCATGACCATTTGGCATCGGCATTCGGAATAGCACATGCTACTCAAGGGGGCAGCAAAGGGGTTGCAAATTGTTCAGGAATCGAGAAGACTCCAAAACGTGAGAGGGAGAGAAATTGGGAGAGAGAGGTACAATCTGATTGCCGCACGGCTTCTATCAGCTGCGTAGATCTCTCACGCACTAACACACAACACACACACATTCACTGTACGTGTGAAAGCAGTGATGCCAGAATTTCATGTGTCTTAAAAGCCAAATTTAATAGCTATAATCTAGTAAATTTTTTCGCTTTAAAAGGCAAATTTAATAGCTAAATAACCATACAATTGTATAACCATACATGTACATAAGTACACCTGGATGATAACAAATTTGTTGCTTTTCCAACTTAAATATTCTTAAAACAAACTAAAAACTCTAAAATCATTGAATTTGAATGTAATAGCTTTATTATTTATAACTTTGTTGTTTTACCTGCTTAAGCTCTGAATAGTAGGCATCACTGCACTTATTGCCACAATTCCAGTACGAAATACAGTTAGCACAACTTTTATTCACACACACTTTTTATTTTACTTCAACTGCAATTTTAGGTTCGGCGAAATACTATTGTTATTTTTTTTAAATTCATGTAAGATCATTTTTTTTTTTTTAATAAAATTCTGACAAAAAAGTATCAATCTATCATGTTCACAGGAATTGGGACAGAGCAATCAAAAATAATGCGCGAAATGTCGCACAAAAATTATTGGTACACTTTATGTTAAACCATTTGCAACACTTCTAAAAATGCAATATTTTCGTCACTAAAAATTCGAAACCAATTAAAATATGTACATACATTTATACAACTTACCATTAGAAAATTAAAGCATCCGAAACATTTTAAAATCAAGTAAAACAACGAACCGATTTTGCGTTCATGTTGGAAAAAAAAAGGCTAAGGTGGCAACACTGATGTGCAGCAAAGGTAGCCAGCCGGTTGCGCATAAATACGTCTCTCTATCTCCCGCTCTCTACGCGTGTGTGTGTTGGTTTGTTTGCCGTGGTCTCTCTCTCTTGGGGTACGCTCTTTGCTCTCGCGCTCTGAGCAACAAGTTTGGGAAAAACGGAGCAGCGAGCGTCGACTCAGGCCGCTCGTTCGATTAGTTCTTCCACGGAATTCAGCGTTTTTTGACGTTTGTTCTTGCTGCACACTCGCACGCACACACACACGGGCACGAAGTAGGCACGCACACACATGCAGCTGAGAGCAACCACCAAGCAACAGGCAAAAAAAACGGCCACAAAAAAATTAATTTTTTTTAGTACTTTTTTTTTTTTTTATAATTTTTTGCTTGTGTTTTTCTTATAAAAAGTGAAATGTGCAGAAAGTATAAAAGAAACTAACTATTTATGATATGAATTAAACGTGTGCACATAACAATTGTTGTTATTGTTGTTGTTGTTGCTTCATCGACCTTTGCGAACTTATCGTCGTAACCAGTGGCAAACACAACAACAACAACAACAACAAAAACAGCTAAAAATAATTAAACAGCGCATGTTTCACTTTATAGTATGTGTGAGTGCGTGTGTGTTAGAGGTGGAGAACTATCGTTTGTCGGTGCAATCGATAGTTGACGATAGTTTTGCGAAAACATCGATGGTCTATCGATAGTGATTTTCTCAAAAAAAACTTAAAAAATTAAAAATTAAATTATCAGAATGAAATATATTAAGTGATTAAATTTTGAAAAAAAAATTATGTAGAATTCTGTTAGATAATTATTTAATTTACACCCCCTTATAAAAAATATGTTGATTTCGATGTTGAATAATCCCCAAAACGAGTTTAATTATAGGAAACACCTAGGATCGAATACTTTTGTGGCTAACTGTATTAATATTTTTTCCCCTAGTGACGAGTGACAAGCTACTATCGATGGTGTCTCCATAGTGCTAAAATATCGATGGTACCGATAGTGTCATCGATAGTTCTCCACCTCTAGTGTGTAAGTGTGTGTGTGGTCTTCGGTTCAAGTTGAAAGCCCAACAACACATTAATTGCCGCTGCCGGCGTCTAATTGTCAACAGTTGAGCAACAGTTGCCAGTGTTGTTGCTGTAACAACTTAATCGTCATATTAAAGTGTTTGGCCTGCAAAAGCATATAGTTGTTTTTTTTTTTTCAACCCATTTCCTGCCAGACAAATAATAGATCACAGACAGACACAGTTGGAAGCTTTGAAGACAGCGACAAACGTGTCGCCGCGACGCGACACTGAAAGTCTCGAAAGTCATAGTCAATCGACACTTGCTTATCCGTCCGTTTGTCCGTCTGTCTGTTCGTCTGTGTACGGTCGTTGCTCCTTGCTACATTGTGCGGCTTTACCACTCTATCGCTCTCGCCAAATTCGCGTGTGTAAAGAAAGCAAAAAAAAAAAAAAAAAAAAAAAAAATCAGAAAATTTGTGTGCCAAATTATTATCAAGAAAACAAATTAAGGTTGAAACCAACAGTGCAACAACAACAAGATTATCAGTTTACAATAAAAAAAAATAATCAGCTTACATTGCAAAAAAACAACTACAACAACAATACAGACGAATGCTACCAACAGCAGTAACAACAACAACAACAACAACATAAACAACGATTGTCTTTAAAATCGAAACGGTTGCAACAGGTGAGTGCTGTAAATTGTGTTGCTCATCAGCACAACTAAAGACAAGCGAGTCGACTGTAAAAGACTCGGTACTTGGAATATGTAAAGAAGAAAACAAGTTTTCTGTTCTAATATAGATTTTCAATTCTTCCTGCATAAACAATTTATAAGAGCAAGTTTAATGATTTCAAACAAATTTAGTCGGTATTTAGAATATAATAAAAATGTTGTGTGAATTTAATTGTTCACAAAAGTTGGATTGGTCTATGGTATAGTGGTAAAATTTGTATCAAATCAAGTTAGTTTTAAATGTCATCCACAGAATTTATCTGAATTTCAAGAAATTTTATGGAAAGCGATCTACTATAAAAATCATGTGAAATATTGAAAAAAAGTTCTATACTTCGACTATATAAATTAAAAACTTACGAAATATTTACCTATGGCAACTATATGATCCACTTACACTATTTTGGCTTATCTAAATCTTATCAGAATACATTTGATAAACCCAATTATAAAAAAAGAGAACTTGTGGTTTTTTTTTTTTTTGTCTTACTTTATTACTTTACTTTACTATATGATATAGTTGTACGATCCTTCGCAAAATTAGTTAAAATATTAAATAAAATATCTAAATAATATATAAGTTTAATTAAAGTATTTTGAAAAACAAAGAGTTTTCTATACAATCACTGAATTTGAGCAAAATTTACCTAAATGTTAAGGGCAGACTGGATATTTTGTATGGATGAGATCTAAAATAAATCTAAAATTAATCAATATTCGTTTCAGAAAACGTTCTAGTAACAAATACACAGAAGGAGTTTGTTTAGATGTATATCTATGGTGTTAAAAAATGCAAACTGCCTACCCTGTAGCAATGTGAACTGGATGTTTGTTAACTACAGGGTCTAAAAAGATCAGTTTTAATACGTGTGAAAAGTGTTGACAAGCGAATTTTGTATGCGCATTGCAATTAGTAAATACAACAATGAAATCTTGCCAAGTTAAGCAACCTCAAGGCGATTTGTCTAGACTTTAAACAATATTAGATTTAATAACTTTTTTCAATTATTTTAAAACAAGTTTGTTAAAACCTTAATTACGTAAAACAACGCCGCAAAGAAAAGACTTTGGAGTCGAATATACATAAATATGGTATAAAATGTATTTGATGTGCAGCCAAAGTCTGTTGTTTCTTTGAAATTAATATGTTTAAAATCCTTTTAAATGTTTTAAAACTTTCTTACTTACTTACTTCAAAAACTTGAACAAAAGTCAATTAGTACTAAGAGTTCATTTGTGAGTGCTTTTACTAGTCTGATTGAACTTTAAACTTATGGCTTTCTTGTTGAATTAAAATTATTCAAAAAGATTTAATATTATTATTAAATTTAAAATAAGATTTATCAGTTCCATAATATTAGTTTACAATATATGAAAGAAACTATGTCTATCAAGATGAAACAAAACTATATATATTTGAAAAAAATTAATTTGAAATCGGAATATCATTTAAAAAGCATTGTATAATATAGGTTTGTATAATATATATATTTGAAAAAAATTAATTTGATATCGGAATATCATTTAAAAAGCATTGTATAATATAGGTTTGAATATTGAGCTATGGTCATGCCAGATGGCCAAAAATTTGTATACACTAAAAAAAGATAAGCTTTCAAAACATACAAAATATTTGTCTAACACTCTAGTCAGTTACAGAGCTCGAAACTTAAACTTAAACAGAGCTTTTCGATAAGTCATTAGTTCTACTTTTTTCAGCATGAATGAAGGAAGAATTTTGTCTTGCCGAAAAGACTGGGGTACAATTTTCCTTGATATTTGGTCTTAATAATCGATCAGTTTAATCAATTGTATCCATTTATCTAGAATAGTAGTTTATAATTCGAATAATATGCAAAACTAGAGCATACAAATAATATATTGCAAAATCTAAACAGAATTTCGGACTTCTGTGGTGTTGGATAAGAATTGTGCCAACATTGTCTAATAGTCAAGGTAAAACAACTTTCCACACCACAAAACAAAAGAAAAACTGGATGATACACACACGTCGAATAAGTCTACAAACAAAATATAATGAAATTGAGTTATTATCTGCACTAAACACAACGTCCGATAGTCTGTTGCATAATTGAGATACTCGTGCTTGGCAGAGGCATAGCCATAGGCAGGTAGTTCATTTATACACAAAATTACTAGACCAGGAGCTATTCAACAGAAAGCTGACCGCTATAAACACACCTGAAAAGGTGACTAAGCTCTAAAAAGAGAGAGGAAGAGAGAGCGAGAGAGAGCAGTGCAAAAAAAGAGGAAAATTAAAAAAGAGATTTCCAACTTGAATCGTAGCCAAAACCCAACTCTCAACCGATCAAAAGTCAATACACCAGCAGCTATGCCTCAAATTGCTAGACCAAATACATACATACATAGTTCTCGACACATTTTGTTTGTTTGTTTATTTAATTAACATTTATGTGTGCCGTCGATATGACGCTACAGAGAGTGGAACAAATAAATTAAACATTAAATTGAATGAACAATAACAAAATGAGTTGAGATGTACTCGTAAAAGCAACGTGCTCTGCTTCTACAATATACTACTATATATGCTGTAAGGTGTCTCCAAATCCAATCTTTATGGGGCCACAATCTAATTAATAAATAGTTTGTATTTTTTATTTTTTGCACTTGGACAATGTCCAATTTATTTGTAGCACCCCAGCATTGATCTAAATATAGTCAACCAGCAGCTGTGTGCCGTCGTCGTCGTTCCGTCGTTTATTTTCAATCTCAGCTCAGAGAGCTATATATACGTATCTGTAGCTGCATCTTAAGCTGTCTCAATCTCTATCTGTATCTGTATCTGTATCTTTCTATGCCTCTACGCCTCTACGCTGTGCGGTCGCGTCGCTACTTTTAAGTGGCCGGACACATTATCAGATCCAAGTGCACTAAAACACAAAATTGTTTAACTAACATCAATAGACCTCTCAAATCTGTGTGTGCGTGTGTTTATATGAGAATGTTTCCAAGAAAACATTGTATGAGCAATACTTCAAATGAAAGGCCCATAAAATTTTGGAAAATCAAATTACAATATTGCATTAGACTCTTGGGTATTTAAGTGCCGACACAATTGGATTAAAACAACAAATTTTATTCTTATAGTTTAAAATAAACCCAGAGATATGACTAAACTAATGGAATTTCTTACGTTATTTCAATGCAATTGTTTTATTTACTAAAATTTTGAAAAAGTTTGTGAATATACAGAAATAAGACATTCCTTTTCAGCTGTTTTGGTCGTTGCTATTTTCATCAACTTTGAATTTTCTCTTGGTTTTATTTAAAGTGAGCTTAGCTTTAAAAACAAGAAATTTTAATTCAATTGTTTCACGCTAATTTAACACATATTTTTTATTTAATTTTGCTTATAGACCAGTAAAATATATGAATTATATGGGTTGCACATTAGAGGTGGCAAACTATCGATAGTCGGTGATAGTATTTTTAAAACCATCGATAGCGGACAATAGTGCCCTCGATAGTGTCTCGTTAGTGTCCAAGACGAAACAACTGTATTTAAGTATGTAAAAACTTGGTTTACTCAATGCTCAAACAAAAGAACTCTTCAAAATTTCCAATTGTTAACTGAAATCCAAGAAAAGTAATTATAAACGAAAATTCAATGTAAAAAAATGAAAAATTAAACCACAGATTTTGATGTAGGAATAACAATATGTTGAGTTTTCCTCCTTCAACCGTGTACGGCGGTCGGACACAATTTATTCAACCTTTTGTATAACACAAATTTTAGTAAAACTCTTTGAAAATAGTTTAAAAGTATTTTATGTTTATACATTTTGGAAAAACGCAATCTATTATTTTGTTTGATCATATGAAAAACAATTTTCACGGCACTTTGAAATATTTCCATAATTTAAACGTCGTCAAAAATTCATATAATTTATCGGTGACACTATCGTAAACTATCGGTTGCGAAGAACCATCGATAGTTGGTCGACTTGATAGTGAACAACCATCGATAGTCTCGATAGTGCTATCGTTTGTTTACCACCTCTATTGCACATTTACATTTTCTACTACATAATTTTTATATAATACATATGTACATATATCTTAATTTAAATTGCTTACAACTTTATTGTATTTTATTTTCTTAAATACACTTTGATTAAAGCAATTTATTAGCAAGCAGCAAGAGCGACAATTATGCAAGACGACAGTATAACACACTGCAATATATACATATTTAAAGGGTAGTTCTAGTTTAAAAACATGCATTTCGTATTTTTTATAAAACATATTGGGTATATGCCCAATAAAAAACAGGGAAAGTAATTTTACAAAATTTTTTGCTTATCTTCAAAAAAATGAATTGAAAAATATTAAAAGAATAAATTTGCCTGTATAAAACAGAAGAAGAAATTGAATAGCTGTTCGCTGTCTAACAAATTTTGTTTAAATTGCTAGTAATTTAAATTTTTTCTATATTTTTGGTTAAAAGTACATATAGAGAGATAAAAGATATATAAGAAAGACACGCACAAAGTTTAAAACAAATTGGCTAAGTAAATCAAACATGTCGATTAAAAACCCAATTCAAGTTTTAAGAATAAATTGTTTATTGGTCAATTGCATAATAAAAGCGTTTTAGCTTTCATGTGAATAAAATAGATATATCTACTAAAGTGTTTATATAGTTAAAACAGTTATGCTACAGTTGGTGTGTTCGAAAGTTTTTATTAGGGGGAGGAGAACTATCGATGGTTGTGCCCTCGTGTCACCATAAATGGTAGTTTTACACGTCAATGTTGCATGTCATTACTATCGATAGTGACTTCGATAGTTGTTAGTAATAAAGCTAAACTTTTTTTCACAAAATTCAATCGGACAACGAATGTTTAAAGGAAAAAACATAAGTATATATTATATATATTTATTTTATTATATTTATTTATATATGATTATATATATTTATTTTTTTTTGTTGACTATGTAATTAACGTAGGGAAAGTGACTATCGTAGACTATCGATGGTTTAAAAAGCACTATCATCCACTTTTAATCGTTAGAAAATTATCGTCGACTAACAATTGGATCGTTATTGGATAGTTATTAACCCATAGATAAGATATCTTTTCAGGCGTCGTAAAGAAAACTGAATTCCAGAAAATATGTCTGAGATTTCGATTTTTATACATTCGTCTTATGAACAGATTTTGAAACAGTAGTTGAAAATTTATTTTTGCTTGTAAAATTCTAGAACAAACTTGATCTGTGTACAGCGTAAAGGTGCCTATGTTAGTTAGGGTATGGTTAGGGTATATCGAGTGCCGTTTGCACAAATTTCAACGGGGATTATTACAATTTCACATGTGCCACGCGCCAGAGAAATTATCCAATCGTATTTTATTTAAATTGATTACGTTTCATTTTCTCTTTTTCTCCCTTCTCGTTACGGATGCGATCTGGTCGGTTGGGGCTTTTCTGTGTTTTTCGTTGATGGCAGCACCCCCATGAATAATAGGTGAATTGTGGAGTTCCCCCACCGAAAGCGTTATATAGGCGTTTATCGAAAATGTTGCAAAATTCGATGACGAAGCGTAAAACGCTTATCTTTGGCTGCTTTGGCATTGTATTGGGCCTGTGTATCGGCACTGTGCTCAAGAACTATCGGGCCCTGGAGATTGTGAAACGTTGCACTATGCGTCCTACGAACCTAAAGACACCCAACGAAATCATTGGCCTCAACGATGAGGATACCATACAGAATTCACAACGTAATTTAGTTTTTGTGGGCGTTATGACAGCCAAGAACTTTATCGAGGGACGTGCTCGTGCCGTATACGATACGTGGGGCAAGGAGGTGCCCGGACGGATAGCATTCTTTAGCTCCGAGGGCAGTTACTCGGAAGAATTGCCCGTGGTGGGTCTGAAGAATGTGGATGATCGTTATCCGCCGCAAAAGAAATCGTTTATGATGCTTTACTACATGTACGAGCATTATATTGATCGATTCGAATGGTTTATACGCGCCGATGATGATGTCTACATGGAACCAGATAAACTGGAACGTTTCCTACGTTCCATTGACAGTTCGAAGCCACAGTTCATCGGTCAGGCTGGCAAGGGTAATAGCGAAGAGTTTGGTCTGTTGTCCCTAGAATTCGATGAGAACTTCTGTATGGGCGGACCGGGTGTCATCCTAAGCAGCGAGACACTGCGACGCGTAGCACCGCATATACCCACCTGCCTAAAGAATCTGTATAGCACCCACGAGGACGTCGAGGTGGGTCGCTGTGTGCAAAAGTTTGCCGGCATACCCTGCACTTGGAACTACGAGGTGAGTGTTTATACTATTTATACTCACATTCGACATACATTTTTAGTTAGATGATTAGGAATTTTTAATAGTCTTAAGCATATGGTTTATTCTAAGATTTTGTTTTAACTGCAAGATATAGTCAAGATCGAAGAATGCTATAGAGATTGCGCCCTAAAAGATTACATTATACTATATTGTTTTTAAAAACTATAATTTAAAATTAACATGGTTATCAGTTTAGGTACGAAAGCGTGTAACAAGGTATAGAACCAGTACTTATACCCAAGACAGGCCAGACCAAAAAGTCTATGTTTTTCCACATAATTTACAAAAATTCAGAGCTAAGTTAGAAAGAGGTCTAAGAGAAAGTAGATAAGTAAATCTATAACTTCCATCAACAGATGCAGTACATTTTACGGCACAATTCGAGTGGTCGTAATGCGTATACGGGCAAGTTGAAGCGCAAGGAGATTCACAATGCGATCACACTGCATCCGATCAAGCAGGCACCACTTATGTATCGCCTACACTCCTACATACAGGGCCTCAAGGCCGGGGAGTTGCGTCAGGAGTCGCTGTTGCTGCACAGGGACATCAAACTGATGGCCAAATATCTGGAAGTGCCCGATGAGAGCACGTACATGATGCCCAGCGTATCACCCGATGTTGTGTCAGAGACCGATAATGGCAAACAACAATTTGAAGATCATAATATTCTAGGTAAGTTATACATAAATATGTAGTATAGAATTGAAATTAAATTAAAAAAAAAAATAAGAACAAAGCAGGACAACAAGCTAACAGTTATGATTAATAAAACGATTATAATTTATCGATTTCAATAAGTTTATTGATTAATGAGTTACAATTAATCGTTATCGATAAAAGCAGTTGTATCTTTTTATATAAACTAACACAAAAACAAAAATTTACATTTCAACTGCTAAATATACAGTTTAAAAGATAGGCATTTGTGTGATCGTAATGTTTCTATTTACGTTGATGCTTGCATAGGGTATCACCCCGGCCAAGACAGCCGGCATAAGCCATGAGATGAGGTAGCACATTTTGTTCCATAATACCGCTAAACAGATGCGACTGGGGTCCCTGGGCAAAGACGGCCACATCTTCGCCAGAATGTACGCCCTTGGCATGTATATAGCTGGGCGTAAACGAGGCTAACAAGACAAACAATAGATTATTGTATAATCACAGCATAATATTACAATATTTATATAAATATTGTAAAAAAAAAAATGTAGAGTACTCAATTGGTTTGAAATGCTATTCCGCTCGAAAGTTATTCCAAAGTTATCGTAGTTCAAAGTTTTAAAAGAGATGATACAGGGACAAGCAAAACTATTTATCGGGCCCAGAAAGTGTATATAATATATTTATAACCTACTTTCTAATCGATTATAATGGTTTTTAAGGAACAAAATTCAAAAAATTCACATAAAATTCTCGAGAATTTTAAAACTTGTAGCAAACTAATCGTTGTTTGAAGTTTAAGGAAAGTTAGCTTACGGATTTATACCTAACCTAACCTAACAGCACAACTGTCGCGCACGCTCGATCGTGCAATACCCTTTAAAAGCCAATTATAGCATAAATAGAAATCGATTTCAATTCTATTTTCAGGATCTTTTAAGATTATTTTTAACTGCATGAATTTGAAATTAGAAAAGAGAAATATATACATACTTTTAAAAAGGGTGCAAATTTCACAAATATTCTTACTTCTTATAGACAAAACTTTATGATGACATTGTGTTTATGTCGTATCTAGGAGCTTGCATGCCAAAATTGGTGCTATAGTCTTGAGATATTCCCTAAAACATAGGTTTAAATCGAAATATGTCTAGTTTTTTCGCTTAACCACATCTGAGTTCTGTTTACTCATACGGACAGACGGACATGATTATATCGGCTCGTCTTGTAATGCCTCTCTGGATACTTTTCACAAACCCAATATACCCTGCACCGAGTTCTATAGGCATTACGTAAAGTTTTAAACATCGTATGTCCATCTGTTTGATGTGTACGATGATCAGTGATAGGTAGAATGCGTAACATACTTGTGCTGAGATGTGGTGCAGGATTCTCGCGTTTGCCGTTCTTGTTGAGACTTTGCCACTTGCCAATGGCGTAGTTAAGTGTGCTGTACGGCACGCCGTCCAGGTCCCGCTGGGTAGTGTCTACGCCCAGTATGGACGTGCCGCGATTTGCGTAACCAGCCATGGTCAGCGTATGGGAATGATCGGCTGTGACGACAATCAGTGTGTCAAGTGGATCGGTTAGACGGACAGCCGTCTCGATGGCTGCATCCAGTTCCAACATCTCATCGAGAGCATATCCAGCTCGAGTCTCGTGATGTCCATGATCGATGCGTCCACCCTCAACGAATAGGAAATAACCTTGGGAATGGTGGGACAAACGTTCAATTGCTGCCGCTGTCATGTCACTCAGACGCGGCTGATCCTGCGACGCGGCCAAATGATAGGCCATGTGACTGTCACTGAACACACCAAGCAGGCTGCCATTGTGGCAGCTGCAGCAGTCGCGTAGTTCTGCCAGGTTGCGGGCAAAACATCCGCTGGGATTTGCCGTATGCCACTGCTGGAGCAGATCTCGCCCATCGGTACGTTCGCCGGCAAACTTACCAAGTCCGCCGCCAAGAATCACATCCAGATTACGTCCGGGCACATCCTCAATTAGCTGACGTCCAATATCTAATTCTTGGGTGCGCTTCTTAACATGCGCGTAGGCAGATGCCGGACTGGCGTCCGTTAATCTTGTGGTGGTCACAATGCCGGTGGCCTTTTCGGCACGTTGTGCCCACTGGACTATGGACTCGACATGTGCTCCTTGGGCACTTTGTCCAATGCTGCCATAGCTGGTCTTGATACCCGTTAAACACGCTGTACCCGCACAGGCCGAATCCGCCGTCTGGCTGTCCGTGCAATAGGTTTTACTCAAACCGGAATAGGGAAACTCTTCCACAGCCAATTTGCACTCCTCACCGCTTTGACCGGCCTGTTGGCCCCTCAGGATGCGTGCTGCTGTCATTGTGGTTATGGACAGACCATCACCCATTAGCATTATAATGTTTTTGGCCACCCGTTTGTCCCCGTTTGTACCCGGCACACGTGTTCGTTCCAACCGATCCGCCAACTGACGTTGCGCCTGCTCAAACCAATAGCTAGCCGTCCGCTCATCCTCAATGGGCTCCGCCTGCCTCTTGCCGGTGCCAAGGATTCGGCAATGGATGAAAAACGACGAAAGCAACATTAACAGCAGCAACACCACAGACTGCAGACTAGACATGTTCCTTGGCTACATGCATTCACCCAATTATTGTTGAGCTAAATTGACAACAGAAATCTAACTGCCAAATGTTGCCGTTTAAACTAGAAAATGTTGACACTAATTTCAACTGCCTTATCGTCTGTACAATCCATTTCAAGTCAATGTGGACTCCAGCAGCGCTACCGAGATATTTGCAAGTGAACTGAATACTTAAGCCAATTTCCAAACATTTTACATATGCTCATTTACGAACAAGAAAGGGTTTATTTGTTTTTGGATGATTATGGTGGGTTCACACTGTTTCAAGTCACACCATTTCAAGTCAATGTGGACTCCAGCAGCGCTACCGAGATATTTGCAAGTTAACTGAATGCTTAAGCCAATTTCCAAACATATTACGAACAAGAAAAGTGTAATAAATATCAGTTTAATTTGTTTTTGGTTAATAATGGTGGGTTCACACTGTTATACTATGACTAGCCTGTGCTGATCTTTGACAAAATGTATTAAGATATTCAAAATTTTGCACACATGCGTTAATTTTGTAAAGACCATATCGAGCATTAGCACCTGTAACATGCTTTTAGGTAAGTCAACTGTATTATGGTGGGTTCACACTGCAATGCTATGATTAGTCTATTCAAAGAGTTCACATTGAGGTATTCTAAATTTCAAACACAAATTTCGTTTTAATTTTTGAAGACCATAGTGAGCTGTATCATCTTAATCGTGTTTTTATTTAAGCTTATAGAAATTGTGATGAGTTCACACTGTTATGCTATGGCTAGTCACTTCAAAGTTATCACATTGAGGTTATCTAAATTCATTACACTTCGTACATATTAAAGGTGCTCACATCAATTAAGTGTGTCTATTGTTAAGCTGTAGCATCTTTAACGTTAATTATGATGGGTTCACACTGCATTAGTATGGCTAGTCTGTGCTGCCCTGCTCCAAAAATGGTTCACATTGACGAAGTCTAAATTTAAAATATCGATTAACTTATATTTAATCGAATTGCAGCATCTTTAACATAGTTTTGATTGATCTAATTGGAGTTATGGTGGGTGCACACTGTAATACTATGGCTAATATGGCAAAAGTGCTCAAATAAAATGTCAGCCTTCCCAAAACTATTTTTTTTATATATGTTCTGGTGTTCTATATATTTGCAGGTATTAGTCCTGAACTGAATAAATTTGTACCGGAGAGCACTGCGGATCTATTGGACTGGTCCTTCATAGCACGCAGCCTGTATTCGGCGGGTTCGGCGAATCCCAAGCAGAAAATTGACTCGGCAATGCGCGAAGGTCTCGAGGATGTAATAACCGAGGTTATGGAAAATATAAACTATTATTCACGGCAACGTGGACGTGTAATTGAGTTTCGTGAACTACTCTATGGCTATCAGCGACTGGATGCGCTGCATGGTCAGGATTTAATACTCGATCTATTGCTCATCTATAAAAAGTATCGTGGCAAGAAGATGACAGTGCCGGTGCGTCGTCATCTCTACGTGCAACGTGCATTCACTGGCATCTTTGTAAAGGAACTGGACGAGGACTTCTACAACATGACGCTGCAACAAAGTGAGTACAAAACAAGAGAGCGAGTGAGAGAGAGAGATTACTAACTCCAAACGAAAAGCAACTTTGGATTTTAGGATAATACCAGAAACATAATTTGTGAGTTTGGGTTGAGAAATCTCTAAAAGCAAAACAGTTTCCCATACTAAATGACTCGTTACCATGATTGCTGTATGATATAGTGGCTTACAGCGACTTATGCTTTCGTCACTAGCGTGGACGGCCGCTCTCCTGCGGGCTTGCGTAAGAAATCTTGAAAAGAACAAAGTTTTACCTATTAGGTTATCAATGCTGTTCACAAAATTTGACATCATAGCTCTTGAAGTTTAAGCTGCGCGCTGATCAGGCAGCAAGGCAGGCTGTACTGTACGTAAAATCTCTGTATATATGATGCAAAACAAATAATGTTCTACAACTCAGAAGTTGCTCGTAAAGCTATGATTTTTTTGACTAAACTAACAAATATTAATTTTAAAATTAAATAAAACAATAATAAATTCTTATAATGAGATCGATGAATTTATATAAATTTCAAACATAAATCTAAAATATTTAATTTCTTATTTAAAACACGAAAACCTTTAAATGTATAAGAAAAAAATTCTTAAAAATTAAATTTTAGTTCTTAGTTTTGAAAATATATTCTTATAATAAAAGCAATAAATAATTTTTAACTGACAAAAGCAGCAATCGAAACCTTATATCAATTTTATAACGCAAAAATGTTAATCAATTCGTTAAACTCAAGCTAAACGACTACGCTTAGAGCGTTCTCTCGATTATTGCAACGAAAACTCGTTTACAAGTTAAGCTTATTTGAAAATCTTCCGGGTATAACGTCGGTCCCTTGAGTCTAATTACCACCGGATTCTATTATATATATAGTCTCATATTAGAAACTTTATCTCCTTTAGATTCACATGCATAATTTCATAATTTTTTCCTAAAAAAGTTCCAAATTTAAGATTAAAATCTTAAAATTGCGTTTTCTAGATTTTAAAACATTTTTTTGTTAGGCAGTGTACACCTAATTTTTAACTAGCATACTAATACACTCAGTTAACCTATAGAAATATACAAATTGCGAAAAACAGAAACATCTAATAATATGTATATAACTTTTGCAGGTCTCTTGGGTATGTTCCAGAATGGCATGGCCCGTCTGAACAGTCATTTTACGCTAGCCAGTGATCTGTTGACACCGCCACCGGATAAGATAGTTTTTGTGCTGCCGATATCCGGACGACTGGCGACCTTTGAGCGATTTTTGCTCACCTACGAGCGCGTTTGCATCGATGCCTCGCAGCACTGTGATCTGCTGGTTGTGATCTTTGGGCCACAGGAGGAGCTGGGCGGCCATCTAAAGTTGTTGATGGAGTTGCGATCCCGACACATTTACATGCAGATCAACTATATACAGCGTAGTGGACAATTCTCTCGTGGCGTTGCCTTGGACATTGCGGCACGTTCCTCGTACATACAGCAGGAGGACATCATACTGTTCATTGATGTGGATATGGTGTTTAGTGTGGTGTCACTGCAACGCATACGGATGCACACACAGCGTGGACGTCAGGTGTATTTACCCATTGTGTTCAGTCAGTACGATCCGAAGCGTCATGGAGCTGGCAGCTCTGGAACGGAATCTCTGCCCATTGATGATGAAAGTGGTTACTTTAGACAGTTTGGCTTTGGCATTTGTGCCATTTACAAGTCCGACATACTGGACGAGGATATCAATGGCTTTGACAAGGACATTACCGGCTGGGGGCTGGAGGATGTCAAGTTTCTGGAGAAGGTTGTACGTGTGGGCACGCGACAGCGACGCTTTCTGGTGAACACCGCCGAAGTGCCGCTCGATTATAACGAGGCAGCCGAACAGTGGCGACGTCTCACCGTCTTTCGTGCTCCGGATCCAACGCTGGTGCACATCTATCATGATATTAGCTGTGATGTGCAGCTTGATGCGCCTCAGTATAACATGTGTCTGGGCACCAAGGCCAATTCCCTGGGCAGCACACGTCTGATGGAGCAGCTCTTCTTTAACAATCAGCCGAATGTTGAATTCATTGCCGAATTGAATCGCCAAAGGCAGCAGACCAGATGAGGTATAAAATACCCATTTAAAAGATAAAACTTTATAAATAGTATTATGTTAAATGTTTCCTAGCTGTGTGTGTGTGTGTGAGCGTGTGTGTGAATGAACTTATTGCCAGCCAAAATGCCAAATACATTCATTGTTAATATTAAGCTAACAAAAATTGGCTTTAAGCATAGATAATTCCTATTTGTAATACTAAGTATGTACTTTTCTTCACAACACTTTAAATCGTGGAGCTTTTAAAACATTACTTATGAATGAGAGCGGTATGAAAGATGTGAGCAAAAGAGAGAGAGAGAGAGCGAGAATGAAAGATGTTTTGAAATTCTGGCACAACCGAAACTTTGTGAATGCGCCCTTGCAAAATCTATAGAACAGGGGCCGTAAATAATGATTATTTCATATTATTCAAACAAAAATTGCATTTACTTGACTTGCAGTCCCTGCTCTAGAGTATACAATAAGTTTCTAAATTCGAAAAATTTAGAAATTTTAAGTAACAACTAAGTAAACTTGGTTTAACTATCAACTATTGTTCCTGAGGCACCAGCTCTATTCCTATTTTTGGCACACAAACATAATGTGTTTTAAATGCATGTATAGTGATTTTTTTTTTGGCCATTTGCAAGGGCCAACACTACTACTATATATATATATATATATTACATAAATAGTTAATAGTTAAGAAACAAACTTAAGCAATAATCATAAGTCTATGTTCGATATATGTATTATACATATATAGCTTAAAGTGTGCTGTTACATTTACAAACTAATTGTACATTAAATATACAAAAATATGTTTAGTTTTGTTTTGTTTTTTTTACATATAGTTCACCGGTTCTATGCCCAGCAAAGCCAGAGCTGAATTGAGAACTTGGCGCACGGCTTTCACCAAATAGACGCGAGCATATAGAATTGGCATCAGATTGGAACGCTTCTGTACCAGAATCTTTTTCTGGCGATAATAGCGGCTAAACAAGCTGGCCAAATCAGCAATGTAGCGTATGAGCTGATGGACGGCACACTGTCCCTGCTGCAGCTGCTCCAACGTGGATGCGGCAAGTTCAGGAAAACGTAGCAAATAGCCATAGATCAATTGCCAATCGAGCTGCAAATGCATACATAGATTAAATTAAATATTCAGCTATAATTATAGATTAATCTCACTTCATCGTCAAGTAGACTAAGATCGATAGATTCTAGCGGCGGCAATGGTTCATAGACATCAGCCTTTACACGATCCTCAAAGGTGCTCAGCAATGTCTCCAGTCGTGCCGAATTATAGAGTATATAGCTGGCACCCTTGGAGCTGCCCAGTCCGTTGCGCACCACAGTGGCACCGCTGCCATGACGCACCTCAAACAGATCCACAATGACGGCTGCATGACCCAATTGCTTCATAAGAGCCTCAAAGGCCTCACCCTTGCCACACGGGCGTACGCCATGACGATGCATGGCCATCAGCAGCATATCATTGGAGCGTAGTCTGAAAATACAGAAAAGATTTTGTACTTTTTAGCAAGAGCTGCAGACAAAGGGAGCTACATATATGTCAAACTTGATGACGATGGCGATATCGACTTGGAGAGAGACTCTTGCATTGCTTTAAGGTATAGAGTACATACTTACGCCATGTAACCGCTGCTGGTTAGCAATGTGGCTGTCTTCTTAATCGGCTCCAGAACTGGGCCACAAATAAGGCGTACGTGTTTCTCTTGCTGCTGGTCGGCACTGCGTCGGGATTGATTATTGCACTCGACGATGACATGTAAAGTGTCGTTGGTGGGTTCTTCGTCCGCCTCCAGCAGACGGTAGTTGGCATAGGCCAGTAGACGGCGAACAATTAGTTGGAGCTCTTTGGCACGAAACTTGTGCAGTTCCTTGATATTGCCACCATCCAGTTCGGCGAACTTTTCATTCAAACTTAGGCAAATGGTGGGAGAATCGGAGTTAAAGCGCTTTCCATAATTGTCGCCCTGCTGCATTATGGCTTGGAGAACATGGGCAATGATGGGAGCACGCTGTAAATACATAGCGTAACGATCCCTGCGAGGTTTGTTGATGCCTTCCAATGGAAATGCCCACTGTTTGCTGTGCTCTACCAACTGTTTCTTGTCTTCATCAGTCTTCACCATTAGTTCGGGTCCGGTGTGTATGTTAAAACCGTAACGTTGGCTATACCAAAGCCAAACGGTTCTACATCCGGCCACACTGAGATCGCCGTTTCGCTCCAGGTCCTCGGTGTGGTGGCGCACCAATTCGCCGTAACGTTGAAAACGTGGAGTGCCCTCCTTAGTCCCCTCCGGGGAAGTCGAAGCGGCAAAATAGTCAATCAAATTATGGGCTATTTTGGCAATTGGATTCAGCGTCAGTTCGGCGTCGAGTGTGTGCATTTTCGTTACTTTTGCTCAATAAATCTTTAAATAAAACGAAACTTTAAATAAACGAAACTCAAAGAAATAAATCGCTGTCCGATAGGTTTTTGTTTTGGTTCGAACTCAACAAGAGCAATAACTAATCGGCGGCCGATGTGTGTGAGTATGATACTTTTCGCTATGCACAGAGTTAAGAAAAAGTTTTCATTTAAAAAAATTACTAGTTATGCACGATTTGCTGTTCGCTTGCCGACTAAATGAGTTGTAAATAAAAGCTGAGCGCAATAGCTTTGCAAAATGAGTGATTTTAAAAAGAAACCTAGATTAATTTGTTTGAAACTTATCGATATGCGGCATTGGCAACAGAGCAACCTGCTAGAGTTGTTCGGAAAAAGTTCGATTGAACCACTCACAAAAGTGAACTAAGTTCCTAAATTAAATTCTGTCAAAAAAAGAAAACTATATAATATTTACGAAAATTAAAAACCAAAACACGTCAAAAGTTTTATTTTGGCATTGCAGTGAATTAGACTAGTGAACTAAATGGCGATTTGCCGCTCAACAAAAGTGTAATTACTGAACTACTTCGGGCACCTCTAGTACCTGCACTTCAAATGCAAGTGCATGCTTTATAATTTAGAAGGTAGCCCACGCAATGCGAATTTTTAGTGTCGTACAACATTTTGTGGTTGCTAACTTGTCCGCCTATTGTAAATATTTTATTATTAGATGCAATATAAAAACTGCTATAGCCTTATATTTACTTTTAAAGTACAGTAAATTAAAACGCTCGTTAATAATGCTGCCTTCTAAACGATTCCACCATGTGCTAGTAGCAATTCTTGATTTAATGTTAAATGCTAAATGTACAAATGGCAATTAAATTTTAAATTTAATTAATGTAAATTAAATTGCTTAAGCTAACACACTAATATATTGTAGTTGAAAATAACTATGTTCTAGTGACGTCACAAGCACCACGTCAGCCATCGATAGCTGTCCAAAACTATCGATAGGTTTTATTTATATTTTTTTTTTTGCTTGCAACTTGACTAACAACAATAAAGCGCAACAACACGCACAAAATAGACACACAAAATAAAAGGGTATATATACTTATGTGTGCGTGTGTGGGCGTTTTGTTTTGCACAATTCAAATAAAGAAAAAAAAAAAGTACATAGTACTTAATATATAATAGAAAACAGTGCAATGCCGCGCAATTTGGGCGCCGGATCTCGCCTGGTGGATCTAGGCGTTGTCTGCCTAATCTGTTTGCGTGCAGAGCCCGGATATTGTTCGATATATGGCCAGGATCTGGAGACACCACACATGCAGATTGTGGACAAAATACGCAGCTGCAGTGCACTGCAATTGGACAAACAGCTGCTCTGCCAGCTGCCCGATAAAATCTGTCACGGCTGCCGCAATGAGCTGAGCATTACGTATCGCTTCCAGCAAAAGTGCCTGGAGGCCCAGAAGGTATTCCAGACGGCTGCAACGGCCACGCTGCTTCTAGATGTGGACAAACTGGCGCTGGAACAGCAGCAGCTGCTCAAATTGCCAAGCAGTTTGAAAATCAAACGACTCGAAGCAATTGAGCCGGCAGCCGTCGGCAAAATTAAGTATTATCAGGACATAACAGATGGCAACGATGGTGAGGGGGAAACGGAGGTGGAGGTGGAGGGTGAGAGCGTGGTAAATGGAGAGGAAGTCACTACCAGCAGCAGCAGCAGCAGCATTGTGCTGCAGCCGCAGCAGCCGCAGCAGCAGGTGACTGCAGTAGATGAAAAGCTGCTGGCTTTGGGCGTTGTTGATTGGCCAGAGCAGCAAAGTGAAGTGCTGGAGCCAGAACAGGAGCTGGAACTAGAGCAGGAGCTAGAACTGGAGCTGGAACAAAAGTCAGAGCTGGAACTAGAGCTAGAACAGAAGCCAGAACTCAACGAAGACAACGACGACGACGACGATTACAAGCTTAACGAACAGTTACAATCCATGCCATGCATCACAGTCAGCAGCAGCAATAGCAACAACAACAACCTAAACAACAGCAGCACCAACAACAACAACAGCAGCAGCAGCAACAACAACAACAACGTTGTTGTTGTCTCTCGCAATCGTCGCACCAATGAGCCCAAAATCTGTGACATTTGCGGCAACACGTACAAATATCAGCATGCTCTTAATGCCCATATGCGTCGGCATAACAATGAGCGACCGTATCCGTGCGAGGTGTGCCAGAAGGCTTTCATATCGAATGTGGAGTTGCGTCGCCATATGCGTGTGCATACGGGACAAAAGCCCTATGGCTGTCACTATTGCGAACGTCGTTTCTCCGATTTCGGTAGCAGCAAGAAGCATGAACGCATCCATACCGGTGAACGGCCGTATGTGTGCGAGGTGTGCAACAAGGGTTTCGCCTATGCGCATGTGCTGTCTGTGCATCGACGCACGCATACGGGCAAAAAGCAATTTCAGTGCACGCAATGCGACAAGGGATTCACGAAGAAATCATATCTGGTCACGCATTTGGAGCAACATCGTGCCAATCAATCCACAGTCAGCACAACGACGCTGCAACGATTGCCGACGCGCAAACAGCAGCAGCAACAACAGCAACAGCAGCAAAAACAGCAGCAGCAGCAGCGACATCATTTAAGCTATGACAACAACGACGACTATGATGATGATGATGTTGATGACGACGACAATGATGATGATGATGATAATGTCAGTGTAGGCATTGGCATCGGTACGCTCAGTCAGGCGGGCGGCGGAGAGCAAACAAAAGTCTTGGAGGAATGCATTGTTACCAACGATTTCATGTTCAATGACGAGGATGCCGATGAGACGGAACACGACATGGATGATTATCATGATACGGATCTGGATGAAAATGAATTTCAAAATGTGGTGCCACATGTTAAGGTGCCCTACGGACTGGTCAGTGATTTGCTTGATGCCGAAGATCTGGTCACTGATACCAAATATTTGATGGATTAGCTACGTTATTAAACCAACACTATAACATCCCACCTCGCCTCGCCTCGCCGCGCCTCGCCCCTCCACTCCTATGTAGCTCAGTTTAATGCTAAACAAATTAGAATTTAGTACTCAACAACTGTGTAAATAAAGCCGGTTTCCAATATACATATATATGTATATGTACATATATGTAATTGTATTCAAAAAACAAAACTTTTTCGACTTGTTTTTTTTATTCAAATTTATTTTTGGAAACACTTGTTTAAACGCGTCACATTAACCTGATAAACTACAAGCCAAGATTTTAATTCATTGAACATTTCATAGAGAAACTTTCGATTTTTCAGACTTTTGACTTGAAAAACTTGGCATAACGTTTTTCAATTAATATTTCGATCATGGTGCTTAAGAACCACCTTAACTTTATAACACAAAAGTTGGTTTTACCATACATATCCGAGAATTGTAATTAAGAATTATCATTACTTTTTCATTAGCATTGAAATATTCTAATGCTAAAGAAAGTCTTTTTGGGTTAGCATTGAACAATCACAATGAAATTCAGTTTCATTAGCATTTTTATTATTTTCTTTTTAATATAGAAATTTCGAAAACTGCTAACTTTATGAAAAGAGTTTTATGCAACACATAACATAAAATATTAAATATTTCATTCATTCCGTCGACTTTATTAGAGCTTGTCAAATCCAAATAAACATAACAATTTATTATAATTTCCTATTAAAATTTAGTAAAATGTTAATTGATTAATATCCATGCTTTCATTTAGTTTTTTAAAATGTTTTATAAATATTAAACATTTTAAAAAAAAATTTTAGTATTGGAAATATTGTTAAACGAAAGAAAAAAGAGTTTTTGTGCTAATGAAATTAAATTTCATTGGCAATAAATTAATGCTACTCGATAAGATTTTAGCATTAAATTTTTTAATGCTAGTAAAAGTTTACTTTCATTATCACTATTTACTTTTCCTATTACTATTATTTTTTTTTATTAAATGCTAGTGAAATGACCAATTCATTAGAAAAGTAAGTAATACAAAACAACTCTGATATGTACATACATAACTTAGTCTGTCTATGCGCTTAAACTTTCAACTGAATCTCAGTAGCTATAAAAGCCAGATATATGAAATTTGCTGACAATATTTTGGGTTTTTCCGCTATGATATTCTATATGAACTGCTTTAAAACATGGTATAAGAGCTTTTCTTTCTATACTATATAATCTAATGCTGAACATTTAATGAAAATCGATGAAGAAACACAAACGTTCTTCTGCGATAAAGTCTATATTTTAGATTTAACACTTGAAGCTAGAAGCACTTAATTAGCTGACAACACTCCACTGTTGTGCACGTAGATCAGGTTTTTTAAAACAAAAAAAATTATTGAAAATTTGCGCTAGGTTTCGGTATCTATGTATACAGAGGCGAATGCAAAAAGTTTCGTTTGTTTAAAAAACGTAGCAGTTTTTTTGAGATTGGTTCAATAATTCTCGGTGCTAGCGTATAAGAAATCGTTTAAGTTTCTAACGCTCTTCAGATGATTATCTTTTTGGAGAACAATAAATCCATTTTGGGTAACAAATTATATTTATACATTATATACATATATAATCTACAATAATTTATTATATATTTTACAATACAGTCGCCGTACAGACCAAAGGGATTTCGGGAGTCAATCGGCTGTAGTCATTTAAAATCGAAAATTCTGCTTACAACAGTATTCAGAAAATATGAGCTTTTTTTTTAGTTCAACATAAATAATAGTATGCTTCATGTTCAAAATTTATTTTCAAAATGTAAAGTAATATTTTTAAATATTTTAAACTAACTTTTTGTAGGACTGGGTCAGGCTTATACAACTTTAAAAAATAAATCTGATAGCATAAGTCTTTTAGAATATAAATTTGAAAAATTTTGAAATTTTTATAAACTTGCCAAACTTTAATTAGTTAGTATAAATTCTAAAAATTTCTGGATAAATCTACCCCTATTTGAACATACCCCCTCTGTCTATATTGTCCAAAATGCCAAAATTAAACAGGTTTTCTTCGAAATGAATTTTTTGGGGCTCAGTTCTGTAATATCGATTTACAATTTTTAAACAAGGAATTTCTTGGGTTAAACAAGAGTTACAGTAATCTGTATTACATGAAATGTTACGGTTTTATTTTTATCATTTTAATTATTACCATTTTTTCAGGAAGAATCCTAAAATCATACACATACGGCTGAACTATAAGTATTATGTATTTTTAACAAAATTTTAGAAAAAAACAAATCGGAGCATTTAAATATTTACAAATACATTCTCTATTAGACAATAAATTATTGTGGGAAAAATAATGTCAAGAAATATATATTTTTTTAGTTCCTCAAGAAGAAATACACGTCCAGAAGTCAACAATGTTTTGCAAGAAAAACTATACCAAATTTCTGATTGAGATTTGAATAGTCAAAAATTGCATATGTACACTCAAAATTTAATGAAACTAATTTTCGGCATGACCGATTTGGAAACTAGTAACGTTTGAACATAAGTAGTAATATTATCTGTACATATATAACATAATCGATTTGTTTGGTTTATATTGAAGCTTTATAGATTCAAAATATCCAATATTATAAAAGCAAATCTATCTTTTGTAACTTAACACAAATCATGTTAAAATGTGAAAAATTTATTTCGTTTTAGTTCCCAAACTTAAGCCGATTTCATTAAATATGTATAGCACTATGTATAATATGACTTGTATATTTACTATATAAAATTCGAACAATTGAGCTACAAAATAACAAACTTTTTTTTTTTTGTTTTTTTCAAAATATTCTTCATCATATCATTTCTTTAGTTGCTTATTGTGGAGAGTTGGATATTGGGTTTTAGGCTACGTGCTTTTAAAGCACGTTTCCATTCAGATGGCCAGCAGTGTGTGATGGCTAAGATAATGATAGATGGGAGTAAGCACGTTTCTGGACCGGTTATTAAAAAGTTTTCATCTGCTTTTTGTTTTTTTTTTTTTTTTTTTTTTTTTGGAATGGCGAGGTCAACGAATTTTTGGCCATGAAGTGGGGAACATGTGTTTGGATGGCTTACAGCATTATTAACATAATTTATTTATAAACTATTGCCCTACACACACACACACACACAGACACACACACGCACACGCAAACAGTTATTGTATAAAAAAAAGTTGGTAAAAAAATATATATATATTATAGTACATGGTATATATGGTATATGGTATGGTAATATGTAGGAAGGAAGCAATTGGAAATTGTGTAAATAAATAAATTACAGGGTGGGGAGGGGGGAGATGGAACAATAAAACTTGAACATCGTAACACCGCCAAACAGATCTCCCTGCTCGTAGATTAGTCCTCGAAGGTAATGCGACCGGGTCCGTGATTCTTCATATAACGACGATAGGCTTTATAGCGTGGATTCTCCGCCAATTTCTTCTTCATCTCCTCATCCTGTTCGGCCTTCCAGGCGGCAAAGTTATCGCGCTGCCACAGCTCCAAATGCAGATACTCCTCAATGAGATGCTCCTCCAGAGAATTGAACTGATGCTGACCCATGCCCATGTGGCGACGTATCAAATGCAATTGCTCTTCTCGTCCATACGGCTGCTTGAGTATGGTGAAGCGCCAGAACCATTTGGCATGCCACACAATAAACTGGAACAGTGTGTATGGGCAGATGAGCAACTGCACCCAGAGGACATCCCACAGTGTTGGCTTCGCATAGCCGCCCTGTACGTCCATTTTGTTCTCAATCACCCGCCGTATAATGCGCTCCAGTTCCTCCTTTTGTTCCGTCTTACTCAGACTCTTGCGATTCTTGTTGCCTTTGCCCTTGCTGCTGAAACGCTCCTGGATCTCATCGCGTGCTATATCCAATGCCTTATTGCGATATTTGGGCACGGTGGCAAAATACTTGATGGCGGCATCGTAACGCTGCCAGCCGGAATAGTATTGTATCACCGATATGATGGTCAGTGTCACCACAATCACCACACGTACATCCACCTTGGGCGCCACGCGTCTTCGGTAGTAGCGATAGTAATGCGCATAGTAGGCATCTGGATTATCCAGCATATAATCGTAATCGGTGCGAGATTCCTCATCACGCAGTATCTCATAGGCGGTGGCAATCAATTTGAATTGCTCCTCGGCCGCCGCTTTGGCCTCCTCACCACGATGCAAATCCGGATGATGCTTACGTGCCAGCAGACGATAGGCTTTGCCAATCTCTGATTTGGATGATTCACGTGTTACGCCCAGCACATCGTAGCAATTCTCCTTCCCGCAATACAGTCCCTCCAGCAGGCCCAGGCACAACGTGGGCAGTAGACACATGAACAGACAGCCGTACAGCCATCTCTGTAATTGTGTGTGTGGCATTTTGAATGCGTATGTAACTCTGTGTGTGTGCGGGTAACAGCTGTTGCTCCTGCTGCTGCTGGTATTTGCTAACTTCTTCGTATGCGGGCGGCTGTTGAACAGCTCCACACAATTTTTGAAACGAAATGTGGCCCACTGTCTGCTATGCTAGCTAGCTGCTTGGCAACTGTTAACTGTATTTGTACTGTTTATTGGCTACGTTGCTATTGTCTCAATGCTCCGGCGGCGCGCACTTTCACCTCGGCCTCTGAGCGCTGTTTCTTAAACGTTGGTTCTTTGCCGTCGTTGCCGTCTTCTTGTCTAGGGTTGTCGCTCTGCCTACCACCAAGCACACTAGTTCACCAACTAGTTCGTTCGCAGTGGAACTAGCACTACGAAGTGCAATTTGTATTTAATTTCGTTCAATAAAATAATTAAAAAAATGCAGCACATATTAAAGCTATGTTTGATATGTGTATAATTAAAAAATATTTCCCTACAACTACTATGGAATTAATATGTGCATATGTGTAAAATTGTAGAGCTACTGCTGCTTGCAAGAAATTTAACTTTATAAGATATTTAAAAAAAAAAGTATAACCAACATTAAGCTATGTTACAATTATACCAAACAATAATTTTCTTTAAAAAAATATTGACATTTGGGTAGCTTGGGCGCTTATTTCAAAGCAGAGTAATAAAAATCCCCTTTACTGCTGCCAAATTTCTGTTTCAGAAGCTTAACCTTTAATAAATATTCAAATCGCCCTGTAATTAACATTTTATGTAGATGTGGCAGTTTTCGGATGCTATCTGGTGTATGTAAAATATTTTAAAAGTGAATATAGTATATTTAAAAGCATTTAAGTGATTTGTTTACCAGCCCAAAGGTTCTACAGATAATGCGTCGTTCTTCGTTTTAAAAAATACGCGCTTAGACTGATTCATTTGAACACGAGCACAAGCGACTTGCCTAGCTCGTAGCTCCGATAAACTTCATTGCTTGTACAATCGGTGTCACTAGCGATTGCCGTTGCCGGCATTTGTTTTAAGTTTTATATTTTGCACTCAATTATTCTGAATTGCTTTGTTTTTTTTTTCTCCTATTTTTTTACAAAATATTGTCTACCATGAATTTCGTTAATGAAGTGGATAATGTGAAGAAATTATTAGTCGAGAACACACGCCTTATGAAATCGATTGAAAGTAAGTGACCGTCTTTTTCTTTTCTCTGCAAAGTTTTTACGCATTTTCTTGTTTGGTTTTCAGATTGCGGTACTGGAGACACTTTGACAAATGCGCTTAAGGAATTCAGTGATAATATACAAGAGAAGCGTTTGGACTTGGGCGCGACTCTAATACGCTTGAAGACCAAACAAAATCGTCTCGATCAAATATTGAATAGTGTCGCCGCCAAGAGTAATTCACTGGAAGAATTCGAAAAGCAGTTTGCAGCAGCCCAGAAAGCTGAGGATAAGAAGCGCAGCAATGTCAAGCAGACCGCTGAGTACAAGGAGTTTAAGGAGCAAACATACGGTACCAATAACGCTGCTAACAATCAAAACGACGATGATGATTTGATAATGGAAGTTTCGGAAAGCGGCGATAATGCCGCTCAATCCATGTACGATCCATGGACCAAGGGTTTAATGCTGCATCCCATGCGAAACATAAAATGCGGCCATCACTATGATCGCGATTCCGTCATGTCTGTCATCAAGAACAACATGAGCGTACATTGTCCAGTGGTTGGCTGTGCCAGCAAATCATACATACAACCCAATCATCTGCAGAACGATTTGCAATTGCAGCAGAAGATTAGGGCCTTTATTGATGAGCAGGAAGCAGAGGACGCTGAATCGTCGGAAGAGGAGGATTAAACGCGTCAACACCCCCAACCCACTCATAGTATATAGTAATAGTTATGCCTAGTAATAAGCTGGCTGTGAAACACCTAGAACGCCACCACCATCGACAAAATCCATTTTAAATATTGTATTTTGTTTTGAAAGTAGTCAAAGTACGATAGCAGTGCCGTGTTATCGATAAAATTGCAGCAGCCTTGCCATATAGTTTGAAGGCTCGGCAGACACTTTTGGTACATTTTGAATTTGTGCCACTTTTGAAAAGAAGATTGCATAATTGAATTAAATTGAATTACGTTTAAAAAGTAATCATTGTAAGTCTCCAATCTTTATTAAAAACTAAATATTTTAAATGCAATTTATATGTTTCCTTTTGCCAATCATTTAGGTTGGTACATTTTTAAACAAAAGCGGGTACAAAAAAGTTTACATATCGTGGCAGCCTCGAATCAGGCAAACGATCTGGCAACGCTGACAGCTGTTTGACTCAAAACAAATTGGGAAAAATTCTGATGCGGATAACAATAATAAAGTGAAAATCAAAGGTTTTCCAGCAACAAATGTGTGCATACAATTGTGAGGCTGTGGCACAGCAAGTAGCAGAACGTTACCAATCGTTGAGGTAGCCGATAAACTCTGTGGGCCCAAAACCGTACGCAGCCAGCAGGCAATGATGCCGATACCCATGTCAAGATTGGCACTTGCATTTGCATACGATGTGGCCAGCTGCACTGACGCGCCTGCTGAGACGTCGCATTATTTACATAATCCTTGGGCTGCTCGCGCTAGTCTATGTGTTTGGCAACCTCTTTGATCGGGTGAGTTGTTGTGCTGCCTGCCACTGATACTCTTGTTTAACATGGTTAACAGCAGGGCGCATTCAGTGGACTGCATTATGATGAGGATTACAAAGTGCAACGGACACGTCCGTTGCTCTGGCAACAACAACTGCTGGCACCCGAAGATCATCTCAATCGTACCCACGATCCGGAGCTTCATTGTCGCAATTCGGTGCAGGGCCGCCAACTGTTGGCCGATGAGCGTGGCTTTGTCTGTCAACGTGATCAGCTGCTTGCCAATGGTTGCTGCAACTTGGAATTGCCTGAGATTAGCTATTATAGCTGCCACAGCTGCAACACAACATCACACTGTTGCGGCATCTACGAGTACTGCGTCTCCTGTTGCCTGCATCCCAACAAGCGACCACTGCTGGAGCAAGTGC